>JBAMNC010001392.1:595000-1195000 GCA_037902135.1 Cetoscarus ocellatus
AAACATACACCGGCAAAAACATAACCACCTTGGCAGAGGTAAAAATGACTCAGGAGAAATAAAATTAAGTATGAAAATAGGTAGAATATGGGGCTTTATTGATGCAGAGGGAATTGAATGAAACCCTCTACTCGTCTATATGTATAATGCACCTGCTATACACAAAAGCATACAAACAAAATTGCTCCAAAGATGAACAACAGGAGGGAAATACATTTAGACATACGTACAATATCAGGTAAAAGACTTAATCAGGAGAGATAATGATACTAAGTTGAATGGTAAGAAAGTTGTTGAAATACACTGATAAACAAATAAGTATTAACTTAGTAAAATCATCCTATTATTGATGAACTAATTAAACATAAACATGGGACCTTCAGCTCAAGCTAGACTCAAAGAAACCCCTACATGCAGCAATATTGGTGCAAGGTGGTTGTACAAGGACTGGTTCCCAGAATGGAGGTTTGTTGCCGTGCTTAGTTTAGTTAATTGATTTGGTAAGGAGTCAGCGTGTAGTTATAACAGTCATTTGTATAAACAATTAAATAGTTGCAACAGATTCAGTAAACTACAGATACATTATAATGCCAAAAAGTATTCACTCACCCATCCAGATCGCTGGATTCAGGTTCCAATTACTTCCATGGCCACAGGTATCTAAAATCATCACCTGGTCATGCAGACTGCCTCTACAAACATTTGTGAAAGAATAGGTTGCTCTCAGGAGGTCAGTGAAGTCCAGCGTGGTACCATGATAAGATGCAGTAAATTCAGTCATGACATCTCCTTGCTACTAATTATTCCACAGTCAACTGTTAGTGGTATTATAACAAAATGGAAATGATTGGGAATGACAACATCTTAGCCACCAAGTGGTAAGCCACGTAAAATCACAGAGCAGGGTCAGCAGATGCTGAGGCGCATAGTAGTAACTTAACAATAATAATAATAATAACTTCATTTGTATAGGAATTTTAAAAACAGAGGATTACAAAGTGCTTTGACAAACAGGCAGGAACATACAGACAGCAAAGCACAAGAGCTTCAGCACAAAGGAAATAAATAACCATAAAGCTCAATTTAAATCAAAGAGCCCATACAGACAAACTCAAAAGGGATAATAGACACTAGAACGAAAAGAACCTAAGAGGAGAGCACTGGTGCTTCTCCAACGGTTCTTATGCAGTGGAGAAAATTTCACGAAACATGAGCAAAACCTAAAACCCCAAAAAGTGAGCACAACAATCCAGGCCATCCGAGGTCCTTTTCATATGTCATAAGAACCTAGACAATACAAGAACCCTATAACATAAAATAACAGAGGTCGCCACAGTCTGCAGAGTCAATAGTGACAGACCTCCAAACTTTGTGTGGCCTTCAGATTAGCCCTTCCTATTCTAACATGAGTTCACAAGAGTGCACCAAGCAAGGTCCATAAAGACATGGATGAGCCTGTTTGGTGTGGATGAACTTGACTGGCCTGCACAGAGTTCTGACCTCAACCCGATAGAACACCTTTGGGATGAATTAGAGTGGAGACTGAGAGCCAGGCCTTCTCGTCCAACGTCAGTGTCTGACCTCACAAATACACTTCTGGTAGCATGTCAAAAAATCCCTTAAACACCCCTAAACTTTGTGGAAAGCCTTCTCAGAAGATTTGAAGCTGCTATAGCTTCAACATTAAACTCTATAGATTAAGAATGGGATGCCCCTCAAGTTCATATATGTGTGGAAGCAGACAAGCAAATACTTTTGCCAGTTTAGTGTATCTAGATGATGTAGTCCATAAACAAAGCTGAAGCAGAACAACAAAGAAGCTAAAAAGAACAAATAATGATACAACAAACATAAAATACAGTATAAAATTCAGTTATCACTATACATTATAGCTACATCACTCTCATTATAAATTGTAAAAGAGATTAGTTTGATTACTTATTTAGTTCTTTTTTATTTGACATACATAGAGGAGATGTCGTTCTTAGCTTGATAAATTAGTTTGATCATTGCATTAAACACATGTTTAGTTACAGAACCAGAAGCATTACACAGTAGATAATAACAGGAACCTTGGTGCATATTGCATGATGTAAAATGCAGAGTGAATAAGCAAAATAATATTATCATAAAGTGTGTACGAAGAATTGCAATTGAAAAGACTGCATCATAATAATCAAAAACAAGACAAAAGGGGCATTGTAAGGCAACCAAATAACACAGACACATAAAAAAGTGACTAAAGTCCACTGATATTATCTTTAACTTTACATGATCAGTAACAGCATTACAAGGTCAAATTGAATGGAGGCTTTATGCTTTGACCATCATCAGTTGCAGCAGGATGTATTTATTCAGGAGTGGTAGCAGCAGAAATGGGTGACCAAAACTGAAAGCTGCATTGTAATGGTCTGTTCCATTTACATTAGAACTGAGACGAGAGGAGTAGGAATCACGTCACATACCAGCAAGGCAAGTTCTAGTTACGAGGTGTTAAAGTCGGGGTAACTGAAGGATATCCAACTAGGGCTGGGCGATATTACCCTAATCTCAGTATCACGATTAATTGAAGCTCTTACCTCGATTACGATAAATGAATGATTATTTTATGCTATGCTGGAACAAATTGGTGGCGTTACCGACGGTCGTCGAAATGGTCTTCCTGCAGTATTTACACTTAACTTCTTTCTGCTCGATGTCCTCTGCACAGAATCCAAAATGTGCCCAAACAACGGAGACAGCATTTTTCTTGGCTACAAGGTCCTCTGATAGATTGGAGCTTGTCCCCTTCATGTTGGCAGTGTGTCCTTCGTTCTTGGCGAAAGTGAACACAGACTGTATGGAGGGGGTGCAGTCACGTGACTTACACAGGGAAAATCAAAATAATCGACATAAGTAAAATTACTTCTATTAGAGGGTCTAAATGTCGGTTTCGATTATTTTTCGATTAGATGCCCAGCCCTATGTCCAACTTTGAAGTGGGAAATTCTGACCGAAAGGGGCGTTTCTAGTGACATTATCTAATTTGCAACTCAGACTATCCAAGGTCCAAGATCAATTGGAACGCACCGTAAGGTAACCTGGGGCTTCTCAGCAGTACTCTCAGTAGTGCTCTGCACTTAGTCCTGCTCCTGCTCCTGCCTGCTCCTGCTTGATGTTTTTACCATTACTGCCTACCATTACCACTACTGTCTTTTACTCCCGCTCTTACCTGCAGCATGTATGTCTGCTCCTGCTTGCACCCACAAACTTCTTGCCAACCGAGTAAAATACTCAGAGTAACAGATCATTCTGTCTTCAATTAAAACTATAATTATTTACACAACACAGTTAAATAAAAAAACAAAGCTTCTCACCATACAAAAGAGTTGGCTATGTGTCTGTTTTGAGGCCTATAGACTATTAATAATAATAATAATAATAATAATAATAGTAATAATGATAATACATTTTATTTAAAAGCGCCTTTCAGGACACTCAGGGACACTGTACAAAGATTAAAAGATCACAACAATACAATCAACAATAGAACAATAAAAATAGCAAAACAACAGCCATTGACAGGTGTCGGGATGTAAATGTGTAGGTTATTGTTAAGTGGAATATGCAGCCCTGAACAGGTGGGTATTGAGTCTGGGTTTGAAGGGGGGCAGAGAGTTCAAGTTTCGGAGGTCCAGCGGCAGAGAGTTCCAGAGCTGGGGAGTAGAGCGACTGAAGGCCCAGCTCCCTTTGTATAACAGAAAATAAACTCTGAAAATACAAAGCACAATGAAGTTATACCTTTGAGCTCCAGCCACCCACATGTCTGTTGTGATAGCACATCCAAATAGTTCAATGATGGGTTTTATCTCGAAGTTATAACAAGTCTAAACTAGCATTTTTATGTTTGTATGTGCTGTACAGAGAGTGAAATAGTTCCCACCCAAATGTTTTCAATTGGATTTAGTAGGGCTGTAAGGGCTGTAATCAACCAAAGAATTTGTTGGTCGACTGAAACACTGAAATTATCGACCAAAAATCGACTAATCGGGCGGGCGGGGGGGGGGGTTCCGACTCTGACGGGAAACCCTCACGCGCGGCTTGGCGGGGGTAAGAGGAGGATACTCAAAATAAAAATAAATACTCAGCAGACCACCGGACGTTGAATAGGCTCAGGTAGACGCTCTTCATACCTCCTGTCTCCAGTCAGGTCTCCAGATGGTGGGGAATCCAAAGGGGTGAAAACAAGGGGGTGTTCTGAGACGGGCAAGTTACCTGTGAAACCGGGGTGGTCTGAAAACACCCCTATGAGCACTTGGTAAGTTCCTTCTGATGACTGTAAATCGCCACGGGAAAAAATAAATTGAAGAGGAAAAAAAAAATACGATTGGTCGACTAATCAGAGTTCTGGTCGCCCCAGCACTTATCGTCCAATGAGTCGACCAGTCGACTAACACGTTACAGCCCTAGGATTTAGATCAGGGGAACAAGCAGGATGATCCAAAAGAGTGACATTATTCTCCTGGAAGAAGTCCTTTGTCAGACGGGCATAGTGAACTGCAGCAGTGTCCTCTTAAAAAAACCCAGTTATTACAACACAG
Organism: Cetoscarus ocellatus; assembly: GCA_037902135.1. Classification (NCBI taxonomy): domain Eukaryota; kingdom Metazoa; phylum Chordata; class Actinopteri; order Labriformes; family Labridae; genus Cetoscarus; species Cetoscarus ocellatus. The sequence continues at coordinate 599,581 of JBAMNC010001392.1, forward strand.
ACGAGGGCCTTCAGTCATAAGGGATGCCCACTGCAACATCTCCACATAGCCAGCTGCTGTTTCACACCCCTGCACAACCCGAATCTCCATTGTTCCATTGAAGGAGAAAGCACCCAGATCATGATGGCGCCCCCTTCTGTGCTGGGTTGAAAAACCTAAGTTGGTACTTCTTTCATGCTAGTAATGTTAGAGGCCATCAGGACTATCAAAGTTAATTTTTTTGCTTGACAGAGATGCTGTTCAGCAATCCAGCCACATTCAAAGACTGAAAGCTTTTTTGGCTTTGCAATCAGAAGGTCATGACAGTGTGAATACCTGACAGAAAATGACATGGAATCCACATTTTTGCACAGATTTTGCTTTTTAAAGGCTGTGGTTTTAAACGTTTCATCAGCTGACAAAAGCATGTTTGACTTTAAATGTAGTTTCCAGTAAGTTGCTTTTCTCTGCCAGGTGAGGTAGGAAGAAAGTACCAGTGGACTTCAAGGTTAAATATGGAGTAAAGTCTGAGTTAAATTAAAAAAAAAAAATAAAAATGGAAGATTTTCATATATGTAGCAGGTTCTCGACTGATGGATATAGACAAATGAATTGCTGCATTAAAAACAGAGCAAATCATGCTCATTTGCTCTGGTATCTACTTTGTCTCAAGGTCGACAAACATATGGTTTGCAAATGATGATGGTAATTTTAGAGCACCAGTACTGTAGAGTTCTGCAGCATTGTGCAGTTTGCTCTTGTTTTGTGTCTGTATGTATCACCTTTCTGCTGCTTGGCCCATCAATTCCATGCCAACCAGAGGCCCCTGAATTCTGACTGGCCATCCTGAGATCAAAATTATGATCCACTCTTTTCCTTTTCCTTTAATGGAAAGCTGAAATATGTGCAAGTTCGTCTCCTCAAAGCATGTTTAGTTAACAAGCATGACCTAGGCTGAATTAGACTGTTTTATCTTACTCTATCACACTGAAGGTGAGGTTTATGTGACTAAGTTATCCTGGTGCTTTTCTGTATTTGGCCCTCAGTGAAAAAAATTGGACATCATCACTTCAGAGCCACAGATTAAGGAGGGATAGTGACTACAAATGAAAACAACATTAAACATTCTCTTGTTTCATGATCTTACCAATGGTACCGCAGTGTTATGGAAAGGAAACAGGCTAAATGACTTTATAGCTCATGTGCATCAACAACAAGAAACATGTGGTTGAGTACATTTTATGTGTAGTTTATCTCATCTCTGACTAGTGCCACAATATTAATGGCAGAAGTCCCCTAAAATTCTTCTAGAAGTGGTAAAGATGAATGTGATTCTGGGAGCACTGGTCAGTGAGATGTTTCAGTGCTTCATAGCAAGTTTCCATGGCCAAAATGGCAGTGATTGGTTTGAGGTCTTATGGATAGCAGTTATCACTGCAGCTCCTTCTCCTCACCCCCCACAGATTTCATTTGGTTGTTGTGTGGAGGGGGTCAAGCGGACCAAGCAAGATAAGAGAGTCCATGCTGGCTCAATTTCCCCCAGGCCTGAGATCTTTGCAGGGCCCCTGCAGAGAATGGTGAGCACCCACCAACCTTAGGGTTGTGTGCTTTTGACCTATATAGCCCAAACATTACTTTCACGGAGAAATGTCTCCAGTCAGAGAGGTTGTGTTCGGTCACGCGGCACAACTTAGTGAGCATAATTGTCAAATTAATGGCACCCAGTCCTCCCTCTGTGACTCCAGAAGAGGTATTGACTTTAGCTTTTGGAGCTTACCCCCTGCTGGGTGATACTGAGGATCCGCATGACCATTCCAAAATGTAGGTCTGGTGCGCAGGACTTGCCTTACTGCCTCCTCTGTGTGGGAGGGTTCACTTACTGCTACACCTACTACAGTCCAGCATACACCTACTAGGGCTGTCACCTTATATTCGATATTCGAATAACTGTTCGAATATGGGGATAAATATCCGTAACCGAATAGTAAATAAATATTTGAATGTAAAATATTGAGTTTAGCGGCATATCAGGGCGCCTGGAGCAGTGGATCATTTTATCCAACAGAGGGCGCTCTCAGCGCAGTCTGACCCTCAGCCACATCCGCTGCTCTCTTGACCTCAGTAAACAAAGAGGTGCCACTCCAAGCGGACATTAACAGCACCGAATCATCTGAGGAGCGCTGTGCGGTAGTAGTTTGGGATCTTCACCGTTGATGGCAAGTTTAAAATCAAAGACTGGGCTGTGTGTTGGTTATGTGCAAGGCAGCTTATTCACTCGTCCTCCACATCAAATTTGCCGGCTCAACCGTCGGCTTTCATCCAAGTTATACAGCCGAGTGCAGCGGCACCTCGTCGAATCGAATATCTTCGGTTATTTGGGTGTATGTTCGAAAACCGTTCTACACAGATTCTCCAGGGTGCAGTTCACATAGTAACCACTGGGGCGTTGGAGGGCAAACTACTCAATGCAGTGCCCCCTTTCCACCAAACAAACAAAACAAGTATGGATGAGAAAATTTACCCATCCCTATTAAAGCTGAAAGCATTTCAAATTTTTGAGAACAGCGGGAGCTCAGAGTTGGACATGAATTGTGCAGTTTGCAAGCTTTGCACATGACAAGACACCATCCTGACAAATAGCGAGTAACAGCAGCTGAGCAGGCTACACCTGGCCAATGTGTGTCGTCTCAACCAAATATGACTGATGCTCTCAAATCTTAATACCTCTCTACTTCTCTACAGGCACAAAAGATATCAAAGGCACTTTTATGCTTAATTTTTAAGGACCCACATCCATACAGCGTAGTTGACAACCAAGGATTCAGGCAGTTTCCCAACAAGCGTGAGCTACGCTAGGTAATTCCTACTCATCGGTTCATGGAGGAGGGAAACAAAGAAAACAATAGATCGTCGATTGGTTTATCAGTCTCAGCCACCAATAAATAAAGGACAAATTGCTTGATTTTGTTGGCACAAAGCATCAAATATACCAGGGTGAGCCACAAAAATGAAGTCTTTGGGGGAGACCAGGTTTTAGACAGTTACTTCTGCTCTCAGTACACTATACACAGTCTTGGGAAATGTTAACAAGGAAAAGGACAGTTCTTTTTTTCCCACTTTATATGTATGTTTTTTAAATTCATTTGTACTTTGTCTTTGAACAGTCCTGATAGACATACTTGTAAATGTGAGACCACTTGTATTCAAGTGCATTATTTCTTAAAATGAAAAAAAAAACAAGTCAAAGAGGAAGTTTAAATATTTAAATACATGTTTTTTTCATCCATTATCTCTGGAACTACAATATATTTTTTTTGTTTTAATCCAAGGAACTCTGAGGACCAGAATGTTAAGTTGTAGGATCCTTAAAACTATGTCACCCCCTTTTGTTTTACAACAAAGGACAGTTGTTTAAGTTGATAGTGTGAGGGATGTACTCATTCTCCATAATTTACAAAATCTTAAATTTGTTGTGATTGAGCTGTATTATGAGGTTGTAAGAAATACTAAACTATGCCATGTAATGCACAATGCTTTCAATTAGGATGTAGGATGTTAGAATGCATGTTGTTTTCCAGTAGCGCTGCACTGAAGCTGTTAGCATCAGTGCTAATCTCTGTAGGAGCAGTCACTTCCTGTGGTTGTCTCGCTCAAAGCTCCCACCTATTCCTGCTTCAAAGAACACTGATTGGGCTGTGCTGCTTCAGGCTGAGCACAATCAATGGGCAAGATGGATCCACCTGATCACAGACATTGAATCAGGCGCATCCAGCTGCACTGCAAGGTTAGGTCCCTGCAACGTGTACTTTGCCCCATGGTCAAAAATAGTAATGGAAAAAAAATCACATTAAGACACTAATGCAAATATTTTTTGTATCTGTATTTTCTTACACCTCTATCTGCATAAGATTAATTTTAATTCACCGAGCTTTGTGGTACTTGGAGACAACAGAAGCTAGCATAAACATATTGTTATGATTCCTCTGAGAGATCCATAGGTCTGTTGTTATAGATGTTGACACTTTGGAAATCAGCCCTAGATTCTGCTGCTCTCTCCCCATCTGTCTCTTTCCCTTTCAGTTGTTTGTGGGGATGATGACCTTTAATCCTGCTCAAAAAAACACCATCTACTTGATGAAGCCATTTTATTCCACAAAAGGTGATAGGAGCATATCTTCAGTAATCACTGTCATCATCAGCAGGCTGATTTTCTCTGCTCTGGTATCATGACAATAACAACACGAGCTGACCAGTGCTAATGGGGCTAGCATTGATATGTGAGACTGCCTGTTGTCCGTTACTGCTGTTTTTCCTAGCGCACAAAGCTCATCCTTTTCTAAAGTAAATGCTTTTTGTCATATGTATGTCATAATATGTCCAGATGTCATTCTTGCTTCTCCCAGTTTAAATGCTGCATGTGGAATCATGCCGTTATGCCAAGCAGTTGTTGCAGCCATGGTTGTAGCAGCTATTTGACTTGCAAATAATGCTGATGCTGTCGTCCAAGACACTGCTAACTGTTTTGTTTTTACATCCGCCAAGGAGGTTATGTTTTTGCCAGCGTTTGTCTGTTTGTCTGTTTGTGTTCAAAATAACTTGAAAAGTTATGGATGGATTTGGATGAAATTTTCAGGAAATGTGTGGAATGGGATAAGGAACAAGTGATTAGATTTTGGGACTGATCCAGATCACCATCTGGATCCAGGAATTTTTTAAAGGATTCTTTAACATTGCGAGATAGGACTGAAGCTGCTTGGTGGAGGTTTGTGCTCTCGGAGTGCTTTTCTAGTTTTCTTCTATATTCATCATTGATTTCTTCTGAATATGTTCAGTAAGCTGAGTCTAAAAATGTTACATTACACTGTGCGCTTAAACAGCATGTGTGTCATTGTTGAGGAATAAAATGTTATTTGAGTAAGGGTGTCACACACGAGTACTTGAAAACTCTTGTCCATCCCACATAAATTGTGTTACTTCCAATATTCATACCTCAAAAAAGTGAAGTGAATTTAATGATAAACACAATGTATGTTTTAACAAGCTCTTCACAATAAAGGTCCCCATAAATCCCTCGTTTAAATGTTTTTATCATTTAAAAGCCACATTGGGAAATGAAGTGTTTTCAGCAAATATCAATGTTTAACAGGTTTGATGTCATCAAAATCAAATATTTGAGAGAATCTTAGAATCACCCCACACTGACTCCGTTAGGGTCTTTACTGAAGTTCTTCATTTTGCCTTTCAGTCAAAGTTAGTTCAGTAACAGCCTCTGAGGACATGGCTGTGAGGGACACTTTAACTATTCTTAAAATACTGAAGTAGAACCCCTTTTTTGGTTCTTGGCAATGAGCAGACCAAAAAGAAAGCAACTGTTTTCTTTCATAGCTTAAAAGTGCCATTCAGAAAACAGTCTATTGCTTGAATGAAAAATAAGTGGCAGTTAGATCTTTGAATCCAACACCGCTGTTGCAGATGATAACAAAAAGTTTGTTTCCAGTTCTGCCCAGGTGACAAAATAAGAGGGTTAAAATATTCACTTATGAAATAAGTGGTTGACTTTGTTCATATTCACAGCTAACAAAAAGTTAAGATTTTTTTTCTTTCTTTTATTTACTAGACTAATGCACAATCATCATCAAACTGTTAGGTAATGAGTTTAATGTCCTGAATTTCCCTTAGGTTTACTTTATTTTTGTTTGTGTTGGGCTAAACAGGGCTGGTAGTTTTTGTTTATCCTGATAGTATCTGGATGTAAACATGATGTGATGACAAATAAGGCCTGAGGCCAAGTGCCATGCATGTTTTAGTTTTCCTCACGTTTTCCACAGTCATATACTCATGACTCTTGCTCAGGTAAAGGGCTAGTCTTGTAAAAAGGAAGAAATATATTTTATGAGGGATTAGTGTCCTAATTGGTTCTCTTTGACAAAATGTGTGTAGGCAGAGATATCAGTGATTCCTGCTGATTGCCAGGGAGAGGGGCCAACCTGCACACCTTAGCCTACAGCGCTTGGATAAAAACACAGCATGATGGGAATGATTCTGGCCTCTTAAGCTTAAGTGAATATTGATCTAGGTGTGCAGGGCTGATATTGAGCTCCTTATGTTGCTAAATCTCTGGGTACTTGAGCTGGCTGTTCATTCTCCTGGGCACATTGAGACTGACGTTGTGAGAGATATTTCAGACTGTGAAATCTAATCAATATTATATTTACACCACCACACTGATTTTACATGAGCAGAGTTGGTATGTCAATAATATAACATGTTACAACTGAATTAGGAAACTGTAAATTGTAATATTGAAGTTTGTAATTTGTTGTATTGTAAATCTTTCGTCTCTGTTTTTGGATAGACAAGTGATATTAATCTTTTGACACTGTAGTTAATGAGAAACTGCAAGAAATAAAAGTGTGATGCAAGAAACCATTGTATTGTAATTAACCTAAAATATAACTAATAAATAGTTAAATTAAGTGATTCAGTTTATTGTTTAGTATATTGACACCTGTCAAAATATCATAATTCCTATCCTGCTACAAAATCATCCTTGCCTGAAATTGGCTGATAGAACCAGACAGTCAAAGGGCCCATTATCGTGGTTGAATGAAAACAGACTACTGTGGTTACTAAACATAGGTTGTCTTGTCAACTGAGCCAACACAACATTATCAGCTTTTCTTACATGGCAGCAAGTTGTATGTTTAAGTGTCTCACATTTAAATACTACCTTTAACATGGCATTGGGAACAAGCCCTGGCACTTCCATCTGCATCATTTCAACATCTGTATCTTCAAATACTAGCCCCTTGTATAAACATCAGCCATCGGCAAATGAATGCAGGATGGAACAAATATCAATTGCAGGTGTGTTATGTAATTTTAATCTGACATCTTGAACACCAAACTGCTGATTCAAAGAAGATTTTTGTCTTATCTTAGTCCAAAAATAGATAATTTAACATAAAGTGGTAAAAATGAGTCACAACAAGCATACAAGACTGTTTAGAGTCGCTGAAGAGTTTATCTCATGACTGTAGGCAGAGGCAGGCTAATGCTACCCATTGACTCCCTGTGTTTGAGCTAAGCTAATTAGCGGCTGGCGAGCTCTGCCCATCTCTTCTTTTTTACTGAATGCACAGTTGAAAGAATGATGTCTATCTGCTTGTCATGGACTTGGGAGTGAAGCAAGACACAAAACCCCCCAAAAATGTTGCCGTATCTCTTTAAGAAGAGATGTGTCTCATTTGCATCCTGCCACCCTGACGGCCCATGCATTTTCATGTGCTGCATGCTTTCACTGCTGTTCCAGGGTTAGGAAAGAGTGCTGTGCTAAAGCATGACATGGAGCACTAGACTAAAGGGGTGAAATGTACATAGGACAAGATCACCTAGTCTAATGCTGCGTTCCATTTACATAGGAACTGGGAAGAGGGGAGTGGGAATGACATCATATCTGAGTTATCAGCGTTTCAGTTACAAAGTCGGAAAAAACGTGCTGATCTACCAGGCTATTGTTAGCCGTTGTTAGCATGCCCTGTGTTGTAAAGTTCGCACATACCACATGAAGAATGTAAATAACACTATAGCAGCTTTTCCATATATGTATGTCAGACAATACTATGTATACTGCTGATTTAGTGCGACAAACACTAGTCAGAAGTGCTTATAAACAGAATATTACAGGAGCTTAATAACTGTTTACACCCGGGGCAGCCATCTTTGATTGTCAGCTCAGGAATGGTGAGGATCCCCCGACTGCCCAGTAGGAAATTCTGACTTCGGGGGGTGCTCCTGTTGAAATTTCCCTTTTGGAGCTCAGAAATCCTGACTGGAAGTACAACTGGACTGCAGCTACACAAAGTAAATGCCTCCTTCTCTTATTTTCTATCTGAACTGCTGGTCTAAACACTCACTGAGTACTGCTGATGTTCACACTAAAAAGCCAGAGAGAACAGAATAAGTGCAGATGCCTTAGGGATTTTCTTTTTATAAGTATAAACAAGAGGGGGAAGGGAAATTGGGAATTTTACCAGTAACAGATTATCGATCCATCCATTACTGCTTCTCTCTTTTGGGTTCACATTGGGCAAGAGGCAGGGTACACTCTGAACCGGTCACCAGCCGATCGCAGGGCCACATAGAGAGACAAACAACCTTTCACACCCTCACTCACACCTAAGGGCAAGTTAGAGTCTCCAGTTAACCTAACCAGCATGTTTTTGGTCTGTGGGAGGAAGCCGGAGTGACTGGAGAGAACCTATGCGTGCATGGAGAGAACATGCACACTCCACGCAGAAAGGCCCTGACTGACATGGGGTTTAAACCAGCTACCTTCTTGCTGTGAGGCATGTGCACTATCTGCTGGACCACTGTGCTGCCATAACAGATGATTGTTTATACAGAGGAACTAAGAAATGCATTAAAAAACTATTATGTTATTTTACTTGTTCCAACAAAATGGTTACCTGAGACACAAAGGGGGTACTCTGTAAGGAGTATCCCTAACAATTGAGGCAACACTTGAAAACTTCAGTATTCATATTAAATCAAACTGTTTGGAGGCACATTATGCAGCATTATGTTTTGCTGTGGGTCAGACTGTTAGAAGTTCACACGATGGTCCAATAAAAGCCACTCAAAACAGCCCAACAATGATCAGATCCAATGTATTATACAGAGATAAGCATGCAGGCTTGTTGTGTAAACATTATCTCATGAATCAGAATGAGGTGTAAATGCACCTTTTCTCCGGATGTACAGCTGTGAGGGCTTTGTTTCAAGTTGTTACTTCTTGCATGTCATGGATCAAAGTTAACTGAAAAAAGCAGAAACACACTGAAAAGCCTGAGATGGTCTTGTTTTTGTTTTTACTGAATAATAGTGACTGGCTCTTTCAAAGCAGACTTTCCTTCAATGTTTAGAGTAAACTGAAGGTCAATCTGTGTTTGGATCTTTGTCAAGGCTCAACACCACTGTATTTATAACTGCTTATCTCTTTTATGTAGAATGGCGAAATTGTTTTGTAATTATTTTCTTTTTCAGACTAGGAACTTGGAGAAAAGAGACGTATTTATCCTTTTGGCACTGCAGACACGCCTAGAAATGATCTTTTTCTAGAGTTTTTGGATTCATGTTTTATTATAGGTCAAACTTTATGCTTGATTGTAGAGCTGAAGAAAAATTTGGCCAATGCTAAATATTGAAATAGCAAAACATAGTCACATACCCCTTGTAGATTTGTGTGCTGATATGGACTTTACAGAACCAGTTTATCCCCAAATGATGTGAGGTAGTTGTAAAATACACATTTGATTATAACATCTTTGTGTAGTGCACACAAAAAAAAAACAAAAATCAAAAGAGCTCAGCAGAAACCAAAATACATGATGCAGCGCTTGTTCCAAAGTTCACAATAACTCTAAGATCTCTGAAGACCTGAAATTGAAGTGTCTTAAGTTCCTTAAAACCTTGTCCTTGCTTTTTTCACTTTTACGAACTAGAACAATTTTTGGAAATTTTGTTAAAAGGCAGTCATTGTCCAAAATTCACAAATATTGGGGTATATATTGAACTGTGACCTCTGTATCATTTTACACATTGTATTGTTAAGCAGCTGGAATTTCCAAGTCCTTGAATAAATCATCATGATTCTTTTAAGGATTCTTATATCAGGAAAGCAAAATAGCACAAATATAACCACGTAGTCCTTATCCTTACTTTTTGTCCAGCGAAAACAATAAATCCAGTTCCCTGGATTGGAGGAAGATTTTCTAGAATATGTCTTTGCAATTGTCGAAAACTGTAACCGTGCTTATTAAGAGCTAATTCAGTCCATACATACAGCCAATATATGTCCCCAGAGACATGACAAAGTTCTTAGTGGCATACAGTCTGTAGTCTCTAAGGAAACAGTATTGTGTTCAGAAAAGGGCTTTGTTACTAAGTGTAGTCTATCCCATCACCACAGTGATTAAACTGAAGTATTTAAATTTGTATTAAACTCCTTTCTGACACACAGTTAGATGACACACCTCAGGCTAAATATAACTGAAATGTGTACCCGCTGCCGAGGTTATCACAATACTAGAATTGCAAACTTAAAATACAATAAGATACCAGTAAAAATATTAGATGTTTGAAACCCATGGCAAAAAAATACAACAAAATTACAAATTAGACCTTTAAAGAGATCTGTTTTGTTTTTGACAACCTGCATTTTATTGTATGAAAGAGCTGTGTGATTAATATTGGGTTTGGGTTGGTTTTGTAAGTCAACAAGTATTATTTAATATTTGATGTCAGTCTACAAATTATTATTATTATTATTATTTTTTTGAATAAAAGTATTTTATGATTTCATGCAGCAGTTTACAAACATCAAAAGTTAGTATTAATGTAAGGCCCATTTAATAGTTTTTAGATTACAGATGTTTAATGGGTTGATATGATAGAAAATCAAAAAAATTATTGTAGTTAGATTTATGAACAGAGTTTTTCTTTTACTTAGACTATTGCATAAACTGTGATAGAATATAGCTATTGCTTTTTTGAATGTTAAATGTTGCACTCTATGAATAAAGGAAAACATGAATAAAGCTAATGAATTCATTTAACTGATCATTCGGCCTCATCAAAGTTTTAGCTCTGTTTCCACTGATAATATTGATTAATTACTTAGCACAGAAATGAATGCAGACGGGTGAAAGCTCCACAGTGTTGAAGTAGAGAATGTTGTGCAGCTAAACTGCAGCTGACACAGCACCTATCATTATTTGAAGAACAGTCTGTTAACTACAAGTGAACAGTCGCAGCTGACTTTGTGCTTGTTACACAGGAGCATTTTAAGTGAATTGGTAGCACATTAAACATTATTATAGTTATCATAGGTGAAATCAAGAGCACAATTATTAAGTTACATAATCACAGCATTACCAGTTTCATTTCTGAGTTTAAGTCTGGTGTTTGCCCAGCAAGTGCTTTTCTAGGTTGCTGGTGTTTCCCCCCCTTGTGTTGCCTTTACTTAGACATCTTTCTCACAACAACCGCTGCGACTCTGTCACCTTTCCCTGTTACCTTTCCATCCGTCTCTTATGAAAGATACTGCCAAAAGCACATCTTTTCTCTTTTTCTACTAAAGCTAGTTTTCAAGTATGACTTGTATTGTTAGTTTGCTTTCTGTCTTTCTGCTCGCATCTGTGCTCTGACATCTGAGCTCAGTCACATGGCAGAGTCACACGCAGCTTAGCTCCTCCCCTTTTAAGTGTCATTTTTTTCAGTACTGCCAAATGTAAAATTTCATGATATTGTATCTTTTGAAAACATCCAAAAAGTAACAAAGCATTGTTTTTTTTCCTTGACAACCTTACCTGCAGCAAAGTATGTATGATTGCTATTTAAATGCTATTTTAACCACTGTCTCTTTTCCACAGGGTGTGATTGGCGTGCAGCTGGTGGTTACCATGGTAATGGCCAGTGTAATTCAGAAAATCATACCTCATTATTCCTTTGCAAGATGGCTGCTCTGCAGTGGCAGGTAATGTAAAACCCTGTACATGCTGTTTCAAATTGTCTCTCCATGCTCTCTCCAGCAGGTAGCTTGTGAATTTATTTGGAACAAAGTAGGACAGAACAAGAAGGATCGAGTGTTTGATTAACTTTTAAGTGTTTTTTTTATACAGAGAAACAACTAACAGAATAATTAAATCTTATTTTCAGATCTAAAAGGCATTTGGTAAATGTAAGAGGATATTGCCTAAAAATTATTCTAAAATTATTTTTTTTCTCCTCCAGCTATAAAGATCATTTAAATGATTAATAATCCTTGTTAAGACACCATCGAAAGACGTTTATAAAACTTTTGTCCCGAACAGAAGGCCTTGAGTGTCCTTTAGAATGGTGTTGACAGTAATTTTCATAATACATGGTACATAATAAATGTACGAAGGGATAAAGGATCTGTGCGCCTTCTGCCTGCCTCTTACCACAAATATTTGCTCTATCATGAGCATATCAAGACCAAGTTGAGGAGGGCCCCCTGAAATATTCACATACCAAAAGATACCCTTAAATTAACTCCTATTTCTAACTGTGTCCCTCAGGAGAGATAACCTTGCTGTTGTTTCACAAGTGCTTTTTAAATCGACAGTATGTCATGGGGCTGGTTTAAAGTAAAGCCATGGGAATATTCTGTTTGGTGTGAGATGTTTTTAAAAGCTAATCATTGGAAGAAGAGCTTTTGAGTCATGATCAAAGATGTAAAAATTGATGGTCAGGGTATTTGATATTTTGAAAGTACGGTTGTGCTGGGGGATAGTAATTTCATCACTAAACTCAGTAAATACATTGCAATTTAATTATTTGTTTCATGCCATGTTTCCATGTTTTTCATATCTCAGGATCCACATAGTAAGTTACTTTATTTTTTTCATCATTGCTGCCAGCATTAAAGCGTTAAAACGTCGAGATTGACGTAAAAATATGTAACTCTTCCACCTGAAAAATATTGGAGGTCACTTTGTTTTTAGCTTTATCCTTCAAAGTTCTCTAATTGTTCTTTTATAGCTGTTAATGTTGAATTTGAACAATCTCTCTGTCCATGGTTATTACCAGTAATACTACCATAACAGCTACCTTTACAATCATATAGAGAGAAATATGATAAGGAAACATACTGGCTCTGCTCAGGGTTTTCAGAATCAGAATGCCCTTTATTGTCATCATATAAAATGTAAAACGTGACAGGAGAGCTTCTCCTTTTTCAGTGCATTAGATAGTTAAGTAAAATGAACAGAAGTAAAGTATAAAATTTTTGTAAAAAGTATAGGTACAAAAAATATACAAGATAAATCCTGCAGGACAGTGCATAAAACTGAAAAACTCTATATACAAATTTAAGATAGAAAGGATTAATATCAAAAATAAAAATAAATATTTCTATGTATAAATGGAAATGTATTGAAACGATATAGAAATGTATTGCACAGGATAGTTGAATATTTCCTGCTAGACTAATAGAGGGCTTTCCCTAGACACAGTAACTCGTGTTAACTTTAGCAAAGTGTTGTGCTTATTTTGGATTTATGTGGGGGTCTTAATTGATAAAACAATAATATGAAATTATAAAACTGAATAAGTGAAAAGTGGGCCGGACTTGCTCTTTTGCAGTGTCTCTTGAGATCACATTTGTTATGCATTGGCACTTTACATATTAAACTGAATTAAAACAATAACCTGAACAGGAAGTAAAGCATTCATCACCTAAAATGGTCAAAATTACTACAAAAACGGTTTCTTAAAAAAAAATTCTCAGCTTAGTTGTAAAACTAAACACATTTACACAGGGAAAGCAACTAAACTTGAACTCTTCAAAAGCACAAACGCTGTCACATAAATCTGTGATTACTGGACTACAGTGAGTCATTTTGCACATGCACTCCTGCATGATTCATGGTGTATCACTGTGTTAAACACTATTTCACAGAATAGACCCTTTAATGCTGTTCCCTACCTTTATGTTAGAGCAGCATTAATTTGTTCATGCATTTAATTCCAAAATCAAAAAACTGCTAAGAATTGCTTCGCAGGAGAAAATGGAGTCTTTTTTTAAATGCAAATGATAACAATTCAAATATGCAAGTAGAGCCACAATTCATTATAGATAGCTCCTGAAATTCAGTAATAAATCAAATTTGAGATATTTTATTGTTTTATAGCACTGCTTTTAATCATTACAGAAAGTTTATTTCCACCATCTGTCAAACATTGAAACATCTATTTCAATGCTCTCCCTCTTTGTCTTTTTCCTTTTTGCCCATGTCTAAGTCAAACTCCTTATCTCTCCCTTTCTGTGTCCATAGTCTGCGGTGGTATCAGCACCCTACGGAAGATGAGTTGCGGAGCTTAGCAGGGAAACAGAAAGGACAGAAGAGGAAAGACAGGTAAGTGGGTGGAGAGGCTGGAATGAAGACAGACTATTGTTGGAAGAGGGGCGAAGGAGGTACGAAAAGCCACCCCTTTCATCAGTGAGAAGAAAAAAGATGAGACACAGATATTTGAGATGGATGGAGACCACAGGCAAGCCAGCCAGCAGATGAAGCCGATGTGTTTGTGCGGCTCATTTAAAGCCTGTTTGAAGTATGCAGTCAGAAGTCTGTTTTTGTTGTTTTCTTCCTTTATGGTACTTCATGGAGGTTCAGAAAAACTCAGCTTAGAAGTGGCCCTGTCTCATAGATGTGAGGGAAGTTGGGCTGTTTTTGAGGCGCCAATACTGTTTTGGCTATTTTGGGGATGACAGTTTGAGAGGATTTGTGAAATCAAACAGCATTATGTCGTCAAAATGGTCAGATGTCAAGCTTTGATTCTCAGGGATGATTTTCCTTTGAGACTCATTTGTAATTTAAAAAACCTACTATTCATTTTTAAGGACTGCAGATGGAAGCTGGGCCATATGTTGGACACATGAATTTAGTGTAGTTCTCTTTGTTCTCTCCTTTTAAATGTGAATTTAAATCAAAGTCACAACTAAAAGTTAATCCATACTGTTCCTCACGGTGTCCAGCTTCTGTCTGAAGGAGGTTTTGTTGTGGGATCCTTTCTCTGACCCTGTATGTGGCAGGTTGAGGGTCTCCAGCCCCACATGTTCAATAATCCTTTACAAAAAGAAAGGATGGACCACTGTCCTTTTGCCAGCTCGTGCCATGCAGCTCTGTGGCCTTTGTTGGCCGTCGGACTCCCTCAGTCAGGGGTGAAGCTGAGCCCCTTTTCTTTCCCTGTCAGGTGCCTCAGAGATGAAATCTGTCCCAGCCATGTTCGGGCCCAGACTCTTACAGTGGTATTGTGCTGTGAATCCAGAGCACACCCAGGGCTGAGCAAACAAAGACCAGAACTGAGGAGGCCCACCAGATTCAAGCTCAAAGAACAGATCTGTGTTTGCCTGCTGTTGGAGATTTAGCCCCGTGTATGAGGCGGCCCCATTGGTCATGGTCAACTGCAGTAATATCAGTTGTTATAAAAGTAATGAGACCTCTTTCAGACAGCAAAAAATATTTTTTTATGCCCTCTGCTTATTTTGCTCCTTGTTTCATCTGTTATGACCCTAACTGATGTTTTTCTGCATCCATGTTTTTAGGAAGTATAACGGTCACATAGACAACAAGCCACTTACAGTCCCGAAGGATATTGACCTGCAGCTGGAGACAAAATGCATCACAGAAGTTGACACATTAGGTACAGATGGAAATTCTCCTCAAAACAAAGCCATGAGCTCATTTTAGAAAATGTTTGCTTTCATCAGTTATAGCACATTCTGTGAACAAAATGTTAATTGTTCTTTCTTTATTGATCTTGGCTTGTACATTTGTAAGAAGTGTTGTTTGCTGTCCTTTAACAGTCACACATATGCCATGAATCTTTGTTGTCAAAATGTTAGCAGAGGCTGTGTCTTCGGCTTAATGTAACTCCCATCATTTCACATCAACTTGCAGGGTTCAGTGTTTTACAGGGAACCTACTGATCTTTAAAAAAAAGGCTTCAGGTGGAGTTTTTAAATTCAGTGTCCAAAAAATAATTTTAAGTCTGAAAGTTTCACATTTTTGTTAGCACTTTGATTTAGACATGTTTGTTTACTTGTTGAAATTTACAATGTCAAGTCAGCTAACAGCTTCAGCATTTTTTTTATGAATCTCTGTGTGACTTTGGTTGTTCAAGTTAACCTGGCACACCAGATGAACTGTTCAATATATTTCACCAGTCCATCTGGGAAAGAGACCATAGAAAGTGTTTGGGTAGGGCAGAACCTTTCAGAAGCATATCCTGCAGGTGATTGGACGATTGTTTCATCAATCAACATTTATTACAGGCCATCAGACAATTTAGTAGGTTGGTGCTGCTGCTCTACAGAACGTGAGCCACTTCATAAAACAAACTCTCATTAAATCATGTTAGAAGCGGAGTGAAAATATCCTTACTATAGAAAAGTTTGTGGTTTTGTTGTTTGTTTTTCGTTTAGTAAAGAAATGCGATTAAGATCTGATAAAACTGCTACTGAAGCTGTTAGCATCTATGCTAATCTCTGAACAAGCAGTCACTTCCTGCTGCCGTCTCATTTGTAACTCCAGCCTCTTCCTGCTCGAAAGGGTTCTGACTGGGCAGTGCTGCTTTGGGTTGCTCATAGTCATTGTAGATTGGATTTTGCCGAGATGGATCCATGTGATTACAGACTTTAAATCAGGCAGGTCGTAAAGTTATGTTTAAGTGAAAACTCAAAGCAATCAAAGCAACAAATATGGCACAGCGTTATGTAATCTGAAATTGAACATGACATGTAAATAGAGAGGATGGTGAACAAAGTTTATGGGCTAAGATTTGTAATAAAAGAGAAAAACAACTTTTAAACTGGACAATGGGAATTTTCGGAATTGATGCCATTTAGTAACTCAATACATAATTAGCTAAGCAGGGCAGATTTTTCATTTTTATTTATTATGCATCTTTACATCCTTATTGACTTCTTCTGACCAGTGATTTTTGGCTCTCCCGCGCTGTGCTCTAAGGTTTACTGTGGCTGCACAGACACAGCTGAAAAACTGCTTTAGTTCAGCTGTATGTATTTGATCTAGAATTTCATCTAGATGCAGAGGCCCCTGTATGGAGAAAGCAGCCCAAGTAAAACAGATGTACATGTAAACAACACTTGTGTTGTTAGTACAAATTTGTCAGAAATAGAAATCATCTTACTAGGCCTTTAGTTTCTTAAATGTGATGAGTAGAGTAGTCTTTTAACTTGACTGAATGGTTGGCATTTTCTATGTCAGCCCTGTAATTGACTGGCGATCAGTCAAGGCTTTACCCCACTGTATGCTCAGTGTTAGCTGGGATAGGCTCCAGCCCCTACAACACCAAAAGGGTTGAGCGGTATAGATATCGGATTGATGTATAAGCACGCAAAAGTAGAACAAACACAAGAAAGACATGCAGGATTCTCCTCATTTGAGAGGTTGACAAGCTATAATTTTTTAAACATTAAAAAGATGGTTTTGTATTGACATATGTCCTTTAGATTTATCACAATTGCTTTTGCTGATTCTGTTAGTCTGTTTAAAGGAATTCCCATTAAGTGTCAGCACCAAGCAAATGTACATCTCAATCCATCTGTGGTAAATTTGACCCCTGGAGAATAATCAGAATAATAGTCTTTCTGATGACAGTCTAGTTTCCACTGGAAAAGTATTATTTTCAGTTTGATTTATAATGTTTTTATAAAATCTCTTCTAAAAAGCTTTGATAAATATTGTCTGTATTTGTTAATTATTGTTTTTGTTGTGTTCACAGCATTGCACTACTTCCCTGAGTTCCAGTGGCTTGTGGATTTCACAGTAGCAGCAACCCTGGTCTATCTGATAACAGAACTGTACTACAGTGTGGCTCAGCCCTCAGGAGAGATGAACATCAGTGTGGTCTGGTGTCTGCTGGTACTCGCTTTTGTCATGTATCTTTACATCAGTCGCCTTGAAACCTTTTGACTGTTTTTCTGACCATACTTCTGACTGAATCTTGTGAGGTTGAAATTTGAACCGCTCTCTGCTGTGCAATATGCCCATGGCTGTGACTCTCCTTTTTACAAACACATTCCCACAATGCTGCACTGCATACTACTCCTCTGTATACATGTACAGAAGCTCCTTTACCTTTTTGTCTACAAGAGACATAATCATCTCAGCTTGGTTGTGTAGATGCACAGAGGACAGAGAGAGCCTGCTCAAGCTCCAACTGTCCCCTTTTATGCTCCGCTGCCACTTGCCATTTTCCTATGTCGAGTGATGGTTAAATAATATGTATTATCCTTGCCACCAACCACAGGGATCAATCTTTGCAGTGCTCCTGGTCGAGTTGGGCTCTCCGCGTTAAGATGGTGTGTCATTTCCTGCCTACGTCTGAGATTGGGAGCCATATTTTCACAGCCCAGCAGCCTTATACGCTCGGTAAAAAGGACAGCATGTGGAACAGATGAAATGAGACCAGGAAGATGAAGATGAGGGAAGATGTTGGCTCAATATATGTGTTAATGGGACGCTTGATTTCAGTTTTCTTATTTCAGCTCTGATGATATGTTTGAGTCTCTTGCCCAAGAGATCACCTTATTCACCTTAACCTTCACAAGAGTAGAATCTGCATCTTATGTTACCTTGCCTTTTACTCCTGTTACTCTGATTTGAAAACGAGACTGCACTTCCTCATCTTAGAGAAATTTGACATACCAACTTGGTAGGCTATTAACTGTAGCCCACTGCCTGATAGTTCAAACATCCTTATTTCTCTTTTCAGCCTCATGCAGACCCAGACTCTGCTGGTGAATGTTTATACAGCTGTCTTTGCAGTACTAAAAAGGTCTGAAAAGGAGAGAAAGAAGGCTCCATTGGATTGAATACTGTTCTTGGGCTGAAAGAGAGTGAAAAATTGGTGGGCTGTCACCTGAAATGCTGCAGGAACGGAGGGTTTCATCTCTGTGGCAACCAGAGTTCACTTCAAATCATGCTCCATCCTTAGCCTTGTGATCAGCATTGGCGGGGAAGGAAAACACTGTTACATCCTCAATGACTGTGATACCAAAAACCCACACATGCAGCATATCCAAGCATTATTGGGTTCAAACAGGGTCCGTAAATATGCACAACCTGTACTTATGTAAAAATGAAAAACAGTTGTGTGGTGAATTTCTGTGCAGTTGATTTCTGAGACTTTTTTTCCTTCTTGCCCTGTAAAAGAGATTGAAATGTGTCTGCAAAGCAGTTTTTGTTCATTCTATTGGCCAGTGTGCTTCTTGAGGTGTTTTTCCTTGACTCAGCCTCCACAGCAAAACTCTTTTCTCTCTGACGGCCCACTACTTTAAGCTGGAGGAAGGAGGAGAGCGCTCACTCTGCATCACTTTTGCTTTCTTCTTTTTTGTCAAAGCCATGGCCATTCTCATCGTCACTGAAAACTACCTAGAATTTGGTCTGGAGACAGGTGAGCCCCCCACTCTATGTGTTTTTATGTCTTGCTTTTCCTTTTTAAACAAATGATCCTGTTCCCAATACCCATTTCAGGAAAGATCATACAGAGTACCTTAAAACACATTAAAACATTTGTTAACAAATAACAAACTAAATTAAGTTCTGATAAAGTAATGGTTAAAGTGCATAATCTTGCAACAGAAACATACACTCATTGGCCACTTAATAAGGTGCACTTAGCTAGTATCCCTTTGGAACTTTTTTTCCCTTTAGCACTGCCTTAATTCTTTCTGGCAAATATTCAGCAAGGTGCTGGAAAAATTGCTCAGCGATTTTGGTCCATATTGAGATAACATTATGGTGTTGATACGGATTTGTCGTCTCCACATCTGTAATTAGAGTTTTGTGTTGCACGCAGAAGAAATTAACATTTTTATCTGACAGAGGTTTTTTCCATTGTCTTACTTGTTTTAAAGGAACATTCAAACATTTTTGTTGTTTTCGTGTCTTGCCTCACTCCTGAGTCCATGACAAGCAGGTAGACATCATTCTTTTGACTGTGTGTCCAGTAACAAGAAAAAGACAGACAAAGATCCCCAACCACTAGCTTAGCTTATCTCAAACGCCAGGACTATATGGGTAGTGCTTTAGCCTGTCTCTGTCTACAGTCATCAGATAAACTGATGACAGCCCTGTGTGTTTGTCGTATTTTTTATTGACCGCGTGATGTTATGTTATCTATTTTTAGACTAAGATGAGCATTTTATTCAATTTTTGAAAGAAATGCAAAACTGAGCCACAGGGTGCATGCACAAACTACCACAGAAGTGCTTCTCAGCATGTCAACAAACCAAAGCCTCTGAAAACAACAAAAATGTTGGCATGTTCCTTTAAGTCCAGAAAGATGAAAAGAAGCTCTCTGTGGCAGTATATATTATAAATAACCTGATTCACTCCTGCAACAAAACCTTAAATTATCCAGACTTGACTCGGGTGAGCCGTATCCCCCCCACCCCCCTACCCGCCATTTTTTTTTATGTATACAAAGCTTTTTTTCTTTTTCTTTTTTTTTTTTTCAATGCTGTTGAGGCACTTTTTAACATGTATCACTGAAGTAAAGTCATACATTTTGATGACAGCATAAAGCTCTGGTACTACACTGGTATTTTTTTTGTCTGTGTCCTGCCTACCAGCGTAACCCCCCCACCCCCCACCGCTTCTCTCCCGGCCAGCAGGGCATACCCCCTGCTAAGAGGAGCCAGTGTGAACAACAAGGAATTCCCCAGTCGAGCTGCCCAGACATTATGCTGATAATATCAGGGTTTCATGTGTGAAAAGGGCTATATACTCTGTATTGCTCCATTAAACTTGATGTATCCATTCTTCGACATGCTCTACTTTTGATTAAGTTAGTACTTAGTACTTAAGTTCCGTCTCTTATATTCACACAAGACCATTTTTTGAAAGGGAAATATCAGGAAAGAGTGTATTGAGCAGCAGGAACTTAACAAAATATCAGCGGTCTGATGATGAACTGTGATGAACCCTCCACGTCAGTTGGAGCATGTTTTTTAAAGTTAGAGAGGATCTGTTTTCCTGTTAGAGGTTGTAGTTTCAGCATATTTACAAGACACTGTAGAGCATCCCAGATTGGATTAAAGCTTCATTTCTTTATTATTCTCGAAAGAAATTTATACACTAAAATATTTTTATCCATGAAATTTGCTCTGATTATTCATAACAGTCTACTGAAATAAAATGCATTTAAAATTCATATTTTTGATGTCCTTACCTTACAGTGATTTTAAATGAAGGCCAACTGATGAAATCACTATCAAATAATTAATTTTTTTCCAGGTTTTGCAAACTTCTCCAACAGTGCTCTACAGTTTCTGGAGCATCAGGGCTTGGAGTCCCAGTAAGTACAAAATCAGTATTCTTGCAGAGTAATTTTTTGTTTTCTCTGCCTTCATGAATTTTTTATGACCCCTGAAACTACAACAGTATCTCACTATGTGTTTTTTTTATTCTTCCACAGGGGTCCCATATCTAAACTCACCTTTAAGATGATCCTGGCCCTTCTCTGCTCCCTGATTGGAGCGTTTCTCACTTTCCCTGGTCTACGATTGGCCCAGATGCACCTAGATGCACTCAATCTGACCACAGCCAAATTTACACAGTGAGTCCAGTGCAGTAATTGTATTCAGTTTGGTGCTTCCTCATGCATTTTTCATTGAGTGTGTTTGATGTCCTCTTTATACTTAATAATAAGAATATTAGAGGTGGGAAGTCAGGATATCTGTGTCGAAACAAGACCTTTCAGATTGTTATGTGCTGTATTTTTTACTTTTATTGTTGAACAGTGTTTATTGCCACTGAAGTGGTTCTTTCTACATTAGTATTGATGATCAGGTCAAGTGTTTGTTTTTTAGGAGTCATTATTGATGACATTTATCACAAACTTTAGAATCTTAATGAATGACTACTTGCCTGAGGCTAGGCTTAATTAATACTTGACCCACTCATAGTGGTCTGAAAACAATGTTCATGTATCAGAAATTCTCATTGTAAAGCGTCAGAGGGATTACAATATTTCTGCACTGCACTCCAAATGTTCATAGTCCGTCAAATAGTGAAAGACTATCTTGTGGGTCTGGTAGAAACTTTTTCTGTGTTTGGAGGATTATCT
Source organism: Cetoscarus ocellatus (assembly GCA_037902135.1). NCBI lineage: Eukaryota > Metazoa > Chordata > Actinopteri > Labriformes > Labridae > Cetoscarus > Cetoscarus ocellatus. Next base: position 621,241 of record JBAMNC010001392.1, read on the forward strand.
ATTTTAAACTCATGAGCAGGCATGTGTACAACTGTGTTAGGGGGTTCCAGACCAAGGATTACCTACTTCGGCAAAGCAAAATGTCTTTCTCCAGACCACCTCCTTAGTCTCTACCGTCACATGGTTACATCCTCAGTCTCTGTCACAAGCAAGGGGGATATCTCTGAAGCCCTTCAAACTCTGGGCTTTGGCTATCATGACAAAGGGTTGACTTCTCTTGTTTTTTACTACTTACAATTTTATTAAATTACATGTAATTAGTGACCTTTAGGACTTTTACATTTGCAGTTAAGTAGAGCTGTTGTTATAGCTTGTAAGCCATTTGATTCGACTACTCTGTCTCAGTACACAAGCACAGATGTAATTTATTAAAAAATGCATTTTTGTTTAGTTATAGGTCGTCCTCAGTATTTAAATTATTCTAATTAGCTTTTACAAAAATGATAGATACATGAGCTGCATATCCTGAACATATTTTATTGTGAATCTTGTAAATCACATCATACAGACCCTTTAGTGCACAGCAGGAAGAAGCAGATCCTGAAATAAGCACCTTTTCATAACAAACAGGAAATGTATTGTGAAAGTTGGAATCGTAAGAATCATAATCTTGCCAAATTCTAACCTTTTGCCAGATTCACACCTCTTTTAAAAAAAGAAAAATGCTTGAATTAAGGGTGTACACAGGTTATTGTGCATGAAACTGTTTTTTTCTGTATGTCAAACACTGAAAACATGGTCAGCGTTACTTCTCTGTAAAGCCTTGGTATATGACACACACCCTCACTTTCTTTATGCCACAGCATGTGCTCTGCCCCACCCTAAAAGACAGCTCTACCTTTGTTTTAAGAGAGTAGCAGAGGGATGTTCTCCAGTTAAATTGAAAAGCAAGGAGGCTAAAGAAGAGGTCAGATTGGCAGATGTTAGTGAATAAAAAGGATAAAATGTTACTCACATGGAAACACTGGTTTTGAAATTCTTTTCATCATCAACAAAGTGGTATACATTAAAATCATGATCTCAATATTCATCAAAATCTCCATCCACGCAGTGTAGATGTGACAAAGAAATGTGTTGAATGTGATTTCAGTTAAATTAACTTTATTTACTTTTATTTTGTATGTTCCTTTTTCGTCATACTAATACTTATTAACATCATACAAATGGAAAGACTGATTTCTAAGTTCTAAGGATTTGTCAGAAACTTTACTTTACTTACTTTCTTTCTGTAAAGACATGACAATGTAGTTATAGTATACATTATAATGTTTAAGTAATAATTAGTTCATTAACATTTTTTCTGTGTGTTGCAGGACTCTTCTTCATATCAACTTTCTTTCCCCTCTCATCATGATCCTTCTCTGGGTGAAGCCCATTACGAAGGACTACATAATGAACCCCACCCTGGACAAGGAGAGTGTGCCTTTGTCAGTAAATGCACTGTTTTTATTAAAAAAAAAAACTTTTATGTCAGATGTTTCAGTATGTCATGTCACTTGTGTTAGATGTTATTAATGTAATGAGATGTAACCTTTATGCCAATGAGTTGTTCGGAGGTAAAGTCATTTTAATTGAAAGTTTCCAATCATTTGTCGACGGTATTTTTCCATCAGAACACAGGCTCAGTGATAAAAAGCTCTGAAGCTTATGCACAAGATTACCCAAACATTTGAAAAAAAAAGACTGTGCTGGAGGTGTTAGTGCTCACATCTTCTGCTGATTGATCTGCTCTTGGTAGACAAGCCAGTTGGGCTCCCTTGATATCTAACAAGCTAATTACCTGCCATTCACACTAGAGAAATGGGACATCATTGCAAAGCTGTGAAAATAAAAGTAATTGTTGCTTTTGTGGCAGGAAATGGATGTAAACAATGCAGCGGCAGTTATGAAAATGGAATTTACAACAGTTGAATGAGATAAGGAATGCATTCAGCTCACAGATGAAGTAGCAATACACACATTTGGTGTAAAATTATACTGTAAAAAAATGTAGTCGTACCTCAGAGAACCTCTTTGTTGTATCTCTAACTGCTGTCATTTATTAGATAGTTATTCATTCTGAGATAAATATCTTTCATTTGTTGCAAGCTTGAATTCTGTAATGTGTCAAAGTTTCTTCTGCCGGCAACTGTGACTAATCTGTCAAGGTCATGATAAAGCACAAACTCCTTTTATGGTACCTTTTCACTATCTTTGCTCTCAGTTCAGTCTGTTTACTCCTACCACTAAGTTGTTTGAGTCCTTTTGCTTTCACCATTATTCCTTTTTCTCCCTGTCTCTCTGAACAGTTCAAATAAGGAAGCAAACACATGAGTTGTTGACCAGAAACAGCTGTCATCCCTGCATCATCTCTCCATCCTCTTGTATTTTTATTAACACTAGGATGACTGAGCAGACGTTCGATACGCTGCGGTTATGGACCATCATACTGATGTGTGTTCTCCGGCTTGCTATGATGAGACATCATTTGCAGGCCTACCTCAACCTGGCCCAGAAGGGTGTAGACCAGATGAAGAAGGAGGCAGGAAGGATAAGCACTGTTGACCTGCAGAAAATGGTAAATAGGATGAGTGAAATTTTATCCTTATTGTAACCTTCTAACTACACATCTAATACCATCTGTTTTTCTGCATGGGCTGGACAGTGTATCACGTTTTAAGATACATATTAAGACAACATTGTTTGTACAAATATAATGTTTGTTGATTAAAAACAGGTAGGATGGTAAGGATGGTAAGCCTTAATGCTTGGTAAAATTATTTTTTACTGTAACCATCACCAACAACCACAAGATAATCTATCAAAGGTGAATGTCTGATATTTTAAATATACAGTTTATTCCATTAATTTCATTATTCAACTTTATTGAGTTATTTATGTTATCTGTAAGGTTCTATTAGATTATTTGGTACCTGTTTGTCATCACAGCAACAAAAACAGAAGTCATTAACACTCTTCATAGGTTTTTTTCAGTCATGTGATATTGGTGACACTCAAAAGTCAGATGGAGGCCAGGAAGTGAAACACTTGGATTCAGAATTAATGGATAGTGATGGCATAACATTTACCTGTGCACAACAGGGATTATCATAAAATTTAAAATACACAGGATATAATCCTTACATTAAAGAAAAGTTTACCTGGCTTTAGGTGATCTAAACACTGCTAAGGAAATCAACTGATTGAGTCTTGAAGCTTACAGCTTTGTTTGTTGTCAAAATCCATGGGTTGATAGTCATATTGAATGACAGACATCTTGTGTTTGTTTATTTTATATTTTTATTATGACTTTAAATAACCTTTCTGCTCAACAAAAGACGCAAATGTCTGCCACCATTTTTCCTTTGCTTTCCAAACCTTTGGCATTCTGTCAGCATTTTTATGTAGAAATCACTTCCTGCCCACCATCTGTGCCTCTCTGTGGTGACGTGACATCACTTTTATGCAACCTATTTAGTATTTTATTATTTTTGAGTAGTGAAAACTGCAGGCTACTGTCTAAATGGCAAAAATATGTCAGAAACATTGGAAAAGTTGGTTTTAACCGCTGATGAGCTAAGGGTTCATTTTCATGAAGCCCAGTATGTACAGCCTAGCTTCTGTGTTGGTTCTTTCTTTACTGGGGTAGCGCTGATCACAATCACTATGGCTTATGTGTTACAACTGACAAGTACCTTATAGAAAAGGTCCTTAGATTTTTAATATGTACCCTTTTTTCACAGAAAAAAAAAAAATCAAGATACATCATCCAGAAATAGATCGTGTGTGTATTTCCATTCAGCCCAAGAAAATCAGTCTAATATTTGGTCTTAATGACTTTGCCATAATTTTCATATTTATGGATGAAACCACCATCCATAAGCCACCAGCCACTTCAGCTTTATGAAAAGCATCACATTTAGGGTTTTGTCTTGTTGAGTTAAGAAACAGAGAGCACAAAACTCTGTCATCTGTACTCAGGACATACATTATGCAGGGTGCACGCAGCCCGCCTGTGGTGCTCCTGGAAATTGGAGAGATTATCTCTGAGGATGTTCAGGAATGGCATTACTTGCAAAAAAATTCAAATCCTAATATTCTCTGTTATAGCCCTCCCTAACTTAGGTCTCTTAGTTTAAATAAATAATGCTGCAAATATAGAAATGTTAACTCTGTTTCTCTGGTTTTGTTCAGGTTGCACGTGTTTTTTACTATTTGTGTGTAATCGCACTACAGTATGTTGCACCACTGGTGATGCTGCTACATACGACTTTGCTGCTAAAAACATTAGGTGAGTCACAAGCTGCTTTATGATTTACAGTTGTTGTTTTTTTCTTGCTCAAATTTGACTCTTTTTCTTCTGTTTTTGTCCTCTTTTTCCCAGGTGGACACTCCTGGTGGGTCTATCCAGAAGAAGACCTGCCGTGTATCTATGATATAAACTCTGACTCTGTGATGGGGGCACCACCTATAGCTGCCCCAACACCAGCTTCAGTGGTAGAGACTGGAGCACGGGCATCCGTCGCCCAGCTATCAGTGGCCCTGCGGACTGTCTTCAGCCCATTGCTTTTCAGGGGCCTCTTCTCCTTCTTCACTTGGTGGATCGCCGCTTGCCTCTTCTCCACCTCTCTCTTTGGCCTCTTCTATCATCAGTATCTCATGGCTGCATAGCATCAGAACCGCAGCAAAGTGCAGCCAGAACCCCACAGGGCTGCTGTATGTTCAGCCCCATCAGAAAGGACTGAGCTGGGGGGCGATGTAGGCCCACTGATGACTTTGCTACAAACCTCCTACTTCTCCTCCTTCTGACAGCCTCACAGTGACTGATCATATCATCAGAGCTTCTGGTTCAACTCTCTGCGCTTCCATCACAGATGATTCTGTGAATGTGTGTCATTTCTACAACCACAACCTTTTTTATTTGGAGAACAAGATTGATAAATCTGAAATCTCAAGATTTCGGTAGTAAACTGGCTATGTTTTAAGACATTTGACCTGAAAGGTCAGTGAAATTTGAATGAATTGAGGCAGATAACTGAAGCTCAGTGTGTTGAACTGTAGTGTCAAAGTTTGTCATTTTCAAGAATGTTTGTTTATAAAGAAAAAGTCTCTTATTGAAATGATTTTGATACACCAGTACCGTAAATTCATGATAACTTACTTAACCCCTTAAATGAAGGATATTTCAATCTTTTTCACCTCATGTAAACAGTTTCTTTTGCAAGTGGTATATATACATTTCTAAATGAAGAACAAACTTTGTGGGTAACCTTACATAAACAATATTTTCTTGCAAGTGTTTTTGGTTAGTTCTGAGGTTCAGAGCACAAAAACACAGTTTTTAGGTGTATCACAGTCTATGAAGCTGTACTTTCCCAGAGTTAAATGCTATAAAGTAGATATTTTTTCATTATGGAAAATTTACTTTTAAGTTAATGGGGGCTACAGGGTTTGTATGGGTGCCTGAAATTCTTGAAAATGCTTCAATTTGAATATAGTGATTTCAAGGTTTAAGAAGTGGTTGGATTTTAAATCAAGAGTTTGAAGGTGTTTGGAATTGTTTCTGTAATGATAAAAAGCTATCAGGCCAAAAGTTACATTTTTTTCTGTAAAAACTGTTTCAGTTAGGCACCACACGTGAATTTGTTTAAAGCATTTATTGCGATAGCAGTACATAATTCAAGTTTGGCATTTAGCACCCCCCCACAGGTGAACAGGGGTTCATGGGGTCGGGGTAGCAAGAGCGCAACACTGATGCAGGGCAGAGCTGGCAAAGTATTGTAATCTTGGACCTTAAATGGCCCAGTACTTGGTTTTATATCTGTCTGCAACTTGAGTTAAGTTTTCCATAAGAGGACCTCATAGTAGCAGCCTCGTAAAATATGGATATCAAACATATTTTTTTAATGCCAATCCCATCCAAATCTAAAAAAAAACCAAAAAAATAGAGAAAGTAAAACAATTGTGCAGCCACTTCATACTGGCTTTGATGTTTCTCTTACAAGTCATCCTTTGACGGACTGCTGCATTGAAACATAACTTGGCTGCTCATACCATAATCTGTTTTGTATGACAATGGACCGAAAAAATAATTTTCAAGTATTTTAGTTATTTGTGTGAATTTTCACTTACCAGAGCCCAAAATGCCCCATGAATATGCTTAAATAGGACTGGAATTTGACCTTTGAAAAATTGTATGAACCCTTAGTCTAAACTTTAGCTTAACTAATATAAGCCTAAATTACCCGTTCTTCTCTTGACCATTTTCTTGGAAAAAAAGCTCTTGTCCCTTATTTTTCTTTTGACCAAACCTAAAAATATTTTTTGTTTGTTCCACTAAAATATCTAAATTCAATTGTCATGGACCAAAAAGAGGCCTGAGAGTCTTAACATGTAGTGGAGATGACAGCTGTGTCCGTCTTGGAGTGAGAGGGGAAAGGAGGAGGAGGAGGAGGAGGAGGAGGAAGGAGGACAGCCTGTGGACAGTTGTGTAGAGCTGTCGGAGTTGCAGATTGGACACCTGAAGTTGAGGAGGATGAGACTGTACAAAACTCCCACGGAGAAATCTTATTGACTTGAAGATGACATATTTAAATATTTCTGATGGAGCTCGCCATCAAGGACTAACTTAGGTTTTTTAAACAGAAGGCTACACAACGGATTTGTGATGTTCTCTTTGCATTGTAACCTCCCTGGTGTTATCTGAGCCATTTTAAAGCTATGAGAGGATTTCAAGCTCATTTTTAGAGCAGCAGTGATGATTGAAAGGGAGGACAGCACATATCTGTGTCTGTCTGCATGTATAGTGTCTGCTGTACATCAGCTGTATTCTGAAAGGGCATTGTGATCAAGAGGAGATGATGTCAACTACTGTAGAAGAGCTACCGCCTTTATGTAATGTCTTTTTTTCTTTTTTTTTTACTCACCCATCCATTGTTTTCTAAACCCATTCAAGAACAATCTTTCTGAGTTTTTTCCTTCTTTTAAAGGATCTTTTTTTTTTTTACATTTTTGATTTTTAAAATGGTGCCAAGTCAGTCTGTTCCCCTGTTTTTATGTCTGTAGATGTGGTCTGCTCGTGTTTGAAACTACAACTCTGCTGCCTTCTGTTTACTGCACATTCATCTTGGTAGAGTGGAAATCAAAGGCTGGAGTTCACAACCGGACATTTTGGTATTTACATTGTCTTCGTGTTCTGTGAGTCAAGCTTAAGGAGATAGTAAGATATTTTTAATGTGGGGTTGTATGAGGGTCATTTCACTAGCCACAGTAATGGCAATCAGCTCAGACCCTGAAGAGAGAATCGTCATGGAAGCTAGACTGTGCATTGCTGCTGTAGGGGCCAAGAGGACACTGTGTCCTCACTGAATGCAAGTGTCAGATGTCGCATCACATTGCGCAGTGCAGCGTCACATGCCTGCTGTTCACACTCCATCCATTAAAATTGTAGTTCCATACCCTGTGTTCTCCTAGTAAACTCTGCATCAAGTGCTTTTTCTGCACAGCTGAAGAAATCAATGTAAAATGCTTTGTATTCACAAATGGTTGACTCAAAAGCTTGTCAATTCAGATCTTTATGAAAGCCAAAGTTCCTCCCTATTTTGAAATTGAAAGTAACATGTCACCTGCTGAAACAGATGATTGATCCACTATTTTAAACAGATAAACAAGCGAGCAACTGAGAGGAAAGTAAAAATTGGAAACTGAGGCAAAAACTATGTGATGCGTCCTGCAGCATCGCGCTGTGTCGCTCACTGGCAGTTAGAACACACATATGATTCAGTGTAAATAGCCTGAATTTGTCGCTGACACGTGTCACATTTAGGACACGGTGAAATTCAGTACATTTTAGGTGATACAAGCTTAGAATTAAACAGCATCAGGTGATTGCTAACTATGGTTGTCAACACCTCGGCAGGTATTTTTCTAAAACAGGTTTTTCATTGTTCTATAATAGTGACCTCCACTCACTTAAGTTTTTAAGAACATATTTGTCGACACAAAAACACAGACATGTACTATTAATACAAGCAATTGCATGCAATGTCCCTGACATGCAAGCATTTTCTCACAATTCCCTTTGAAGTCACTTTCATCTTTTGATTCCATCAACCCTAAATCTGACTGATGTTAAGATTCTATTTGTGACCATGTTAACTGGTGCAAGCAGGCATTCTTTACAGATGTGTATCTTTAGGCTTTCAATATGCGATAAATCTGAGGAACAAGGTCTGACATTGATGCGATAAAGAAAAAAATAGAAAAGCATCGATGAGTGCTTGTGTTCATTTTAACATCTGTTGTAACTACCGCAATGATAGACATAGTAGGCTAGAGGTCACCAGTTAACACGGTCACTCATTAAACCATAACACTGACTCCTGTCCTAAGTGTCTTGTATCATCAAAGTGTTGTTAGATGCATCAACATAATGGGAGAGGAACTCATGAATACATGTGTAAGCATTCATACAGTTCAATTTGCAACAGTGAAACCAGCCAAAGTTTAGCAACATCTCCAACAGCATAACTCTCAGGAACACAAGTAAGATTGTCTCACAGAGGACAAACCAGGTCGCAGTGTGAGGTCTCAAGCCCAAAACACCATTTTTCCTGTGCACACGGGAACAGTGTAACAAAGCTCCTGAAAATCTTTACCCAGGCAGGAGTTTTACAGCAACCTAAAATGCAGTTTGCGCTTGTACAGAGGGCCTAAACAGACAGAAAGGCGAAGTTCTCAAACACATCTGCCTTTAATAAACACAACATTCTACATTTTTGCCAACAGGCCTCTTCAGTTTTGGCACTACTTCAGATCACTGTTAAGCCTTTGTATCTGAAGTTGTAGCAAACCAAGGGGGTTTGGGAGCAGATAATTAGGGAGCATGATATGCCCCATTGGCCCTTGCAACAGTAATGTACAGTCAAGCCATGCCAACTCTCCTCCTACAGGAGCAGAGCTGATCAGTATCACTGTGGCCAATATATATTTACTGTTGAAATGAACCTCATACAGCCAACTTTAAAAATACTGAACTATCCTTTTAATGTGTGAACAAACATTATCATGGTGCAGAAGAACTGGGCCAGTGTGGTGTCCAGTCTATTCAGGAATGTAAAGTACATGATGGCGGGTCTCTCAAACAATCTGCTGGGTTTCTGACATTCATTTGAACATAAAACTGTAATATTTGAATTCCAACTCTGTGAGTTTTATACATGCACATTTTACAAATACAAGCAGCACCATATCACATTTTTTAGCTCCAGGTGTTGAAAGTCTTAGCATTGTTTTAATGATGGGGAAATATGCACATAATGAATGTATCAATCCTGCCTAATTTAGATTGTTTTATGAAGATGATTTTTAAGAGTTGATTTAACCCACCCCTTTCCCTCCTGCACTTCCTGAACTCATTCTTTGTGTACTACCATCTACCTATGACTCAAAATCTAATTTGTCCTAATGACTTTTTTTTATTAATGATTTATGTTTGTTTTTTTATTTATTACACATGTTGAGGCCTGTAAACATTTCTGATTTTAACAACAAACTTTATTTTGTCACAAGAGCGCATGATGGCTGAAATCAGTTGTAATATGAGTTTGACAAATCAGTTTTAGATTAACATTTTTATTTTTCATGATCTTGTTTGGTAAGAAGTAGCTGGGATACTTTCAGAAGGCCCAGTGAGCTGTTGGTTCTTCTGTTTGTTACCACGGAAAGTGTTTCTTTGGTTTCATTGTTGGTAAATTTCACACATTGTTCTTTCATGTATTTATTTCAGCTTTAGATTTTGTCTTAAATAAATTATCTTCTTTACTACACGTGTTTATGATGTATAGTTTTTCTAACATGGGTTAACTTCACCTGCGGCCGTAGCTTGTATTTATAGTGTTAAAAAGTAGGCTGCCTTAATTGTGTCAGTATGCAGTCTTAGGACGGCGATAGACGTTTTTTGTCTCAGATGTTAAACACTGCAGATGACCGGAGAGCAAAGTTGAGTTTGGATTTTTAATAGATTTATATATGCTTTGATGAGTTTCATAGGTCAATAAATTATCAAAATGACAGTCAGTTACTATTCCTACTGAAGTCTGATGAGACTCTAGTTTATATAAGAGACTGCCTAATGATGCCTTACAAAAGACTTGTGGAAAAAATAGTTTGTTGAATCCAGTTCTATTCCTTCTCACCCATCAGGGGATAAAAAAGTCATTAAAAACAACGCATTTTGACCTCAGTTAAAAGCTTATTGCTTTATTCTTAAAGTTGATGCAGATCATTAGAAAGCCTTAAATTAGATTTTTGAAACTCAATGCCAGTGAAAAGTTCTAAATGTACTTTTCTTTTTTTTTTTTATTAGTGAAAAGTCCTAAAATTTAGATCAAGACCATCCATCCATTATCTCTGCTGCTTCTCCCATTTGAGGTCATAGGGGGCTGGGCCCTGTCTCTGCTGACATTGGGTGAGAGGCGGGGTACACCCTGAACTGGTCGCCAGCCAATCACAGGGCCACATAGACAGACCTACAACCATCACACTCACACTCATACCTAAAATCAATTTGGAGTCACCAAGACCGGTTTTAATAAATCTGCTTCTCACAACTTTTTATGGTTTAGTTTCTGGAATTTCCAGCAGGTACTGAAACTAGAACTACTGCATGGCAGTTGTCTGCCTTTGCCAGGTATTGACTATTTGCACGCAACATCAAACCCCGTTCCCTTCTGACTGGACATCAAAAACGATGCCGTCCAGCATGTTTCTAAATGGACTTCTATGCTAAATAAATAAAAATGTCCCAGAGGTTAACTGTAACTTATATACTTATATACTTATACTTATATTCAACCATAATCATCTACTGCTGTGTAGTGGACTGTTCCACCAAAGCTTTTAACATCACTTTTATATATCTGAAAGTCATTTTATTAAGCTTGAAGGGTCAGTTATGGTTTTTTAAAGTGAGGGTGTCAGAGACCCATGGTACTAGTAAATATGAGTACCAATAAAGGATCTTGCGATCTCTGTCTCTGGGGAGAAATATCCGAGGGTAGCTGGTACATAGCAGTACATGTTGCCACCGAAAGCTTCGTAATCAAGCCCCTAATTACAAGGCTTAAAAATACTCAAAAACTAGGCTAGCTTGACAATACAATACAGGATTCTTTACAGCTTTGAACTTGTCCTTGACAAAGCCCCTGTGTTTAGAACTGTTTTGTGATGCAACGAAGGCCTACGTATCCCTCCACCAGCAACTCCCCTCATTAGATCAGAGCAGAGTGCTGCAAAAGGATCATGTTGCTGTAATTTGAGTATAAATGATCTAAATTGCTAAATTTAGCTTGTATTAAATACAAACATCAGGACTCACCTCTATGTTTGCAGTGCCCTTTTTACTGAACAGGACTGAGACACAATACATCAATTTGAAGACTTACTGAAATTACAGAGTTCTGATGAAAGTCCCACTCATGACAGCAATGGATCCCCACTCTAGTCTCCATTACCACCAGGTAACTTGTGATGTGTCCTGCTCGTCTGTTCTCCACTCCTCTTCCTACCTGTGACTCAATCTGCAAAAGTTCATCCTCTGTGTACTACGGTTCATAAAAATATACTCTCACACCCACAACTAACAACATGTCATTGTTACTAGAGTCAAAATAACTGTTATTTTTTGTTAGTTTTAAGGAAATAAGCATTTGTTGTTTCCAGCTGATGGCAGGGGGATGCATAACTTGTGTGTCCCAATGTACTGAAGTTCTAAACACAGGGGCTTTGTTGAGGAAAAGTTGAACACCTTAAAGAGCCTGACTGTTGCGTATTGTTGAGCCAACATAGTTTTTTGAGTAGTTTTAACCTGTAAGTGTTAATTACATGGCTTTCAATGGCACCATGTACCAGCCACCATCCGCCCACCGATATCTCCCCTCAGGGACAAAACTCAAGGTTCTATATTGGCAATCATATTTACTAGTGCCATGGGCCTCTAGCAACCCTACTTCAAAAAATCTGAACCAACCCTTTAAACCACCATTTGCAAAAGAAGCAATTTGTGGGCCAACACTAACGCTTGTAATCATCAGTGAGACTATTTCAGTCAAACAAGCTCTTTAAAACAGGGAGAGAGCTTGTGAAAGCCATGTGGTGATAGTTGGTTAATGTCAATAAACATTAGCAACAGTGATGGAGATGACCTGCTTCTCCAAAAAGAAATGACACGGGAGCTTGTGCTATGTCAACCCACAGATTGGGCTGACAGCTCCTCGTCATTAAGAGTCTTGGGTAAGACATGCTGAGTTCAACACTGTTACAGCAGCTTATTTCCACAATCGAACTAACTTTTTCGGTACAACTTCAGCACAGCTTTTATGTCTTTACACCAGCAGCATATCAACACACGCTCTTCTTGTATTATGCTGAGAACACAGATGTCACTTCATCCAAATTAAAGATTAGTTAAATTTACAAATGTTTAAATGTAGATAAACTAACCAAGCAAGATAATGTTGAAGTGTGTTATTCTAGCTCAGCTTACCTCAGTAACAAACAAGCTGTGTGTTTTCATCAAGTAAATTCATTGTTAAAAACACGGCCATGTCTTTATACAATAAACAGTTGGTGTAAGCCAGGGATGTCCACACTTTTTTCACCGAGGGCCACATCCACAATTATTCAGGAAGACAGGGCCACATTGACATGCCTACCTTTAATGTATGTAGGTTAATGAAACCGATCCAAATATGCTTTATAAATTAATGTTCTTAAATAAATAATTAGCCAGCAGTAAAGCTATCCCTTAATGGCTTAACATGACAATTAGTCAATCTTTTGGGGATTTTGGAAGGACATTCATATTTTGGTTGGCCCTGGATACACCAGATCTACCCTTGGTAAGGATGATAGTGACTCTGCAGCTAAAGGGAGTAAGCTAATGGCTGATCTACACATTCAGATACAAAAAGTGCTTGTCTTTTGGAGTGTTAGAGCTTAAGGATGATAGGCTGATTCTTGTGAATCAGAACTTGAGATGAAGCGGATAGAGACGCAAATAAGTGTGCCCCAGTCAATAGTCAATACCTGGCAAAGGGTCGCAGTTGGGCCCCAGGCCATAGCTTGGACACCCCTGGTGTAAGTCGAATACTTACTTTGAAGATGAACTTCATTCAGCTCCTCTTGCTTGTCTTTTGAGCTTAAAAGACTGTGATTGGGTCCAGATACGAATAAGTCTCCATCAGCAGAAGCGTTTGCTGTCTGTGCCTCAGCGTACCAACGGCAGTAATAATCCCTGCAAAAATTGCCATGTTGTCTTGTTGGGCAGTGGTTGTTTTTGCTCCAACTGCCTGACTGCCCTTGCACACAAAAGCAGCTATTTCAGCCAGGTCTACACTCATTTTTACTGTTTTTAAGAGTTCTTAAGGCGGCCCAACTCATTTGACAACTCAGTGACATTTTTGTTCAGTATTAATTATACTTTCTGTTACTTTAGTGGCTCAGTAATCATCAACTAAATTGCATTATAGTGTATTGGCGACAGCAGAGCCTCAGAAATCCACAGAACTGAATGATGTCATGTTAGTCACGTGTCTGGAAGTGGTCAAAACAAATGCCTGAGAGTGAAAGTACAACTGGGATTCAGGAAGATGTTCTGAATATTGAAAGAGTGAATCGTGGAAATGTTATGATCAGCAGATGATCAGATGGACAGCCTTGACTTATATCTTTGTTCCTCCTAATTGTAATCAGCTCATCACCAAATCAGAGTGGAAACTTCAGCAGTGTTTGACAAAACATCAAAACGATGTTGTATTCACAATCAAAGGATGATCAAGATCAAGCTCAACTAGCTTAACCTTTTGTCCAAGACTTCCAAAACTTGATCAGGGCAGAGTGTCATGGTGGACATGTGTGCAAAGTTTCAATAAAAACCTCATGCAGCATTCTTTTGGCAACACAGTCATGAGACCACTTTCTCCAACAAAGGATGATAGTGAAACTCCATGACCTTGACCTTTGACTTCCAAAATTAAATCAGTTCATTCAAGAGAAAGTAGTATTTGTGCAAAGGTTGATGAGATTCCTCATTCCTCCCCTCCAAGTTGAAGAGACTTCATAATCTTGACCTTTGACCTATGATCTCCAAAATGTAATGACAACTTTAAAGCAGATAAGTCATCTTGTGATAGCGTTCCCAAAGTTGCATTCAAAAGTAAACAGGTGGCAACACCCTGGGGCGTAAATGGAGGCCTATGCAGAAGTGTCAAAACCTGTAGTACCCCAAGTGTCCACCTGGGGCTCGCTGCAGAAAAATGACACCTTCATAGCCCTGTTCACAGTGCCTTTAAGCAAAAGCACCACAACAAGGTTCTGCTAGATTAACATCTAGAGACCTTCACGTTAATTCCATGAGGCTGCAATACCCCTATCAATTCATGTTGCAATACGGCTTGGATTATGCAACATGGCGCTTGCCCCCATACACACAAAGGCAGAGACACTCACTCCCAGCACTCCTGTCTCCCGCTGAGTCTGTGCCTCCTCCTCTTGAATATCACACCTCTGTTACTACCTCTGGAGAAGGAACAAATATGGGGTCAACTCATTCCCCCCATTCTGTCTCCATGTTCGTAGTGGAGGTGAAACATCACGGAGGGGTAAATATTACGCCTTGAAATGGCAGTATGAATTGGGCTTATGATTGTACGTGAGGCGAGGATGGTTTTCACGGCCTTCATGCTTATCTTTTCAGCCTGTTCCAAAAAAATGGCTTCAGTTTTAAACTATAACACATCTATGTGCTCTTCCCTGTAAGGGGGTTAACTTTTTTGTATTACGCCCCTCTTTATCTTATGGAGGATTTATTGAGGATTCCCGGTTTTGAAAATGCAGTGTTGCTATTGCTCAGACGGTCCGAAGTCCCGCCTAAACACTGTCTTTCTGTGTTTGAGAAGATGGAGCTTAAGATTGGTTGAGATGACACATGTTGTATGGCAGCGTCCGTTAGAGGCTCTGATGACATGGCTTCATCCAGTGCTTTTAGTGTACAGTCTATAAAAGTAAAAGATAATTATGACGCTATATGAATTTGAGCTTTGACCCATGACCTCCAAAATTTAATTAGTTTATCTCTGAATCCATGTGGACAATCTTGCTACATTTGAAGAAATTGTATGCTTACACATATGCACGTATGGACAACCCAAAAAAGTATAGGCTCCACACTTGGTGTAGAGTCATAAAGGCAGTGACAATAACATGGCGCTTGTATGCTAAGCAATGGAAAGTTTTCTGTGCACTTTCCCATGTCTGTCCCTGTCTTAGGAGAGCTCCCTTGATATCCTTTTACCAAATATGATTGATAGTTAGACCCTTGCTTGTTAAGTTTTTGAGTTCTTGCTCTATAAGCATTTCAGTGTGCTATAGAAAAGGACATACAACATGCCTCAGTTGATTTCAGTTTGTTCAGTAGTCTAAAGCCTTATTTCTATCACTTCAGGCTTTAAAAAGTCTCGAATTCAGTTTTTGAAA
The DNA here is from genome assembly GCA_037902135.1 of Cetoscarus ocellatus. Classification (NCBI taxonomy): domain Eukaryota; kingdom Metazoa; phylum Chordata; class Actinopteri; order Labriformes; family Labridae; genus Cetoscarus; species Cetoscarus ocellatus. The sequence goes on from JBAMNC010001392.1 coordinate 636,754, forward strand.
GTGAAGATTCCTGATTGTGTACTCACATGCTTACCGGACCTCCTGTCTTTAACTTTAATTAATTTTTTTTGGCTAGTTTTGGGTTTTCAAGGTCCCAGGATAGATTATAAATTGTGTCTTTCTCATCACACTTAATAGTGTTTGTATGATCCATAACAATTTAATTGTGCTTAATACGTCCTTGATTGATTTTAGGCCTTCAGCGGCAATTGATTTGCTTTCCTTAACTTGTCTTCTGTATTTCTAATGGGAGAGGTTTTCAGAGTAGATAACAGGATGGCATGGCGAGCGACGTCCAAACTCCCCCTCAACACATGCCTTTTCTGTGGGAATAACATCGGGCCAGTTAATACAGGCCTTGAGTGCCATTGTCCACACAAGCGGGAAAACTGGGCCAATGCATTCATTCGTAGGTAGACAGATCAATAAGACAGCTTCCAAAACAAACCAGCAGAGAGGTTCCTTTATTCCTCTTGAGTGGGGCCTATTCACCATGGTTTCTCTCGGCGTAGAGCGTTGTGTGGAGCTCCGACCACCCCGCCATCACTCCCCACCCCACCCCACCCTTCTGTCCCCAACACTGCCAGAAGAAATGAGAAGCTCCTGGAGGGGGCGGCTATAATAGTAGGGCCTTTCTGTCCAACACAGAATGGTGATCCCACCCTCATGTCGATTGTGAGAAAGCAGCAGCCATACTTCAGCGTTGACCGGACCTTGTACAGTGAAAGGCCTAAAAAGAGAACACTTTGTATTGCTCCAAGTCCTCTGACCTGTTTTGACATTTTTCTTTTACTGTCCTTACAATGATACCCTTCCAAATTATGAGAGAGATAAGAAAAACTGAAAGAGATCCCCCGCTGAATCGAGTGCCAATTACGGATTGGCTAACTGGGAGCAGCACGCAGCAATCACCTTTCGTGTAACACATGCAATTATCGTCTTCTTCATTACCATGGCAGCAAGGAGTGGGAAAAAATACAAAAGATACAAATAAAGGGCACATCACGCTGTCAAAATATTTTTTATTCTAATTTTATAAAGAGTACAAGAAGTGCACTTTTTGATGAATGAAGATATTTCACCCAATATTAATGCTGCATTTGAGTCACTTTTGGAGGACTTCAGATACACAGTGAGCTAGGAGGTACAGAGGTTGATTTTAGGGCTGCTAAATTACTACAGTTTTATATATTTTTAACTGAGATCTGGTAAGATGATATGGCTTATATCAATAGAATTTAAACTGTTGTTAATGAGGGAAAAAAGAGGATTATTGCACGAAGCACTTTAAATATGATTCCTGTCCTCACAAAAGATCAATGTAAAATGTTATGTATAAAATGAGGAAATGTCTTTTTTGTTTTAATTTTAGTGCACTTGCATTATTAGTAAATAAATCAAATTATACTGACACCTTTTAAATACTGCAGCAGAAAATAAAAGGTTCTAGACACTAAATTCTAGATAATTTCTTATTTTTTATCATTAAAAGTTGCAGGTAATGCACACTATTTGGGAACTATAGGAAAAAACATCAAACAAAGTGCGTTAAGTTGTGAGGTACAAATTTTGATTAAAGTGGAGGAAAAATATCCAGTTGATATGTTTTCAAATGAGATGCAGTAAAATTCTATCATATGAATCTGGTTTATGGTGGAAAAAAATTTACACATTCATTTCGAAAAGTGTTCAACCCTTTTTTCAAAATATTGCCAACATATATGTGAAATTTGTCAAGGTGTTTCCATCTCTTTTTTGGTCAAAAATGTCTTGAATTTCTGCTTATTTTATTGATCACTGAAAAAATCTTAACATTGTGAAACACATGGTAGTCCAGAGCATGGGGGATTTTGACAAACAAATGTATGGGACTGTTTTAAAAGTGTTTTTGTACAATTCAGACAATGTGTTGTTCTGCAGTTTTTGATGATAAAACAAAATGGTTTGCTGTATTGGGTGCCATGCTATGATATCAAACCGTTGTCAATATAATTTGATTTAACCATCATCCATGATTGATAGGCAACCTGTCCAGGGTGTATCAGGTCTCTTGCCTGGTATCAGCAGGAGTAGGCTCCAGTCCTCCAATGACAACGGATGGATAGATGGAAATTAATCAAATCAAAGTTTATGATTCTGATATTGTGACAACCATTTATTATGTTTTACAGAATATATCTCAACGTACATACTTTTAGTAAAAAAGTAAATGCAGCTACATGTTGTTTTTCTTTTTTTTTTGTTTATATTGTTAAAGCCCTAGTCATTTCAATCAGGCAAAGTCAGGAATATTTTTAAGATCTTAAAAATTCGAACAAAAATGAATAGGCAAGCACATCATATGGATGCCGATAGTCTTGTGGGTTATGTCTGCACTGCCCTTGTATGTCGCTCTGATTAGACTCTACTCTGTGGCCTCTATCCTGTGCGCCTACCCCCCACCCCCATTCCCCCACTCTCTCAACCCACTTTGTGAGTCAAACACTGTCTCCTCTATCAGTAAAGTTAAAATAGATTAAAAATGAATACAGTGAAAGCAATTAAAGTTAAATTAACTGATATTCAGCAGTTAGGTATATATAATGTTGCCAAAGAATACAGGAGACCACAAAGGCAATACAATTTCCACATGAAAGTATCAAACATGGCACTAATCAGCATCATATCTGGTACACACTGCTATCAGTAAATGCAGGTTTGTTTTTGTTCAGTTGAGGTCTAGAATGGTCGGTGGTGGTGAATCTGGTTCAACAGCATTAATTGATGACCAGCTAAGGTTCAAACCAGATATACAGATGATTTTAAAGGTACATATATCAAGCCATGTTTCATATGTCTTTCCCCTGTGACATTTATACTAAGAACAGGCAATTCATATTCTTATTTACCAGCATTATTAATCATAGGGTGCCAAAGTATTCAGCCTGTGAACCCAAAAATAACTGCTTCAAAGACCCCTGTCCATGATGCAAGCAATCTTCATTTGTGCAAAGCCATACACAAACTCACGATTGAGTCTTTCCCAACAATGGAAAAAAAATCTTTAAAAACCCTAAAAGCCATTTTAAAATATCCTAAAATACACAGAGGGGGTTTTTTCTGGAGGTCTTTAAATAGCCACATTGTAAGGACCAGGTTGTAAAAACATTTAAGGTGTCATGACCTGACAGAGTTCAGGTTATTTGTGAGAAAGCTTAAAACACTAGACAAGAATGTTCTTATACCCCAACTATGCTGTGTATAAAGATATCTTGAAAGAATAAAATTGGCTTATCTCCGCATAATATTGATTTTATGGGGGCCCTCTACAAAATTTTTGGGAGGCCTTTAATTAGCAGCGTTCTGATTGATACGATGCTTGAGTTTAGATCAGTCTAAGGAAAGCATTTGTTTGTATGTATTCATGTACTTAAAACTGAAACTAATTGATTATCTTTGATACTCAGTTTAGCCAACAGCCTCATTTCCTTTGCTTTTTTAAATGTAATCTTCATTTATGTGATTTCATCGCTGATATTCATCCAGGCCTTTTAAACACACTGATTATTCAACTGGAGTATGGAGCGATAGAAGTGTGAATATCTGAAAGTGAGTTCAGGTTCACTTGCCTGCATTTTTTGTGGGTATTTTCCATGTGTCGGTACTAACTTTAATTCAGATGTATATTAATTTAATTTAACACTGCTATTGTGATGGAAATTTAACCACCAGGGTAAGGTAATTCCATATTCTGATTCTTCTAATCCATGATTTACATTAAACTGAGGTGTTGCTCTTCAGCAAATTAATGCTACACTCTAAATTAATGAAATGCCCAATGCAGCTTACTGTCTTTTATTTTGAAAAGCAGGACACTGAGCTTACAAGCTTCCTAATAGCAACATGAATGAATAAATGATTTAAATATATATTTTCATACTTCTGCTGCTGTGTCCTATTTCTCCTCTTCTCCACAGTAACAACCATCAGAGTGGGCTGCCCCCTAGTGCCACTGACTGAGTGTGACAGCAGCGTATAGACGGGGGGAGGGGGAGATCTTGCCGTCTGCTTCGAGCATGACAGCAGAATGCCAGCTTTTTCAGCACCATCCAATCAGCGAGCCCCTTACTAATGTGTTCACACATCCTAGTGGACCAAGGTGGCAAATGCAAATGCTTGGGGGAGATCAAGGTTTCTCCTTGGCAATGGTGCTGCACTTGTTTCTCCCCTTTCATGTCCAAATGATGATGATGATGGTGATAATAAGAGGGGAGGACAGGCCTCACGTGGAGGTGCCAAAGGGGGGGAACGAGCATCGATGATATCTTTGATACGGGATGCTGCATCATGTGACATTAGTGTCATCCATGAGAGCAGTTTGATTGACAGTTTATTAGAAAAATTGTGAGAAATGCTCCATTGTCTTCATCCATTTTTCATGTTGGAATTGCTGACACTTTGATGCACTTTGGGCCAACGTGCTGCTCCAATCGGGGACAAAAGGAGCTGCAGCCTACATCCCATTCTCTCAGCTCTTTCTATTCAAAAGAAAGAATTAATACAGTAACAAAAATAATTGCTTCCTTTGTGGCTCCACGCTTGGGTAAATGCACGTACACAAACACACACATATCCGCACACATTAACACAGCTGAAGCCTGCATCATTTGGCTTCAGGGAGTCTGTTTGTTGAGCGTGCCTCAGGTGCAGCAGACTTAATTTTCACTGTTAGATTTCATTAGGCTGATGATGCACATTGCATTCATGGGGCACTTCAACCTCCAGGTCCTCCTACGCCGTGTTGTAAAGCAGGCCTATGGTTCTAATTAACATGGTGTAACTCTGAGCCGTGTTCAGGAAATGTAACACTGATTGGAATGAAGGCGGCAAATTTGGAAAAATTACTCTGGATGAAGCGAGAAATGTAGTTAAATTCTGTCAGTTAGCTTCTAGCCTGTAGATCAGATATGATGCACATGTGGATTGTGTGAGCTGGAATCACAATGATTTAAAGCAGAGCATAAACACTGATCATGATGTTTGAGGATGGGTTACTGTGTTTGATTTATTACAGAAATACTACTTCTAAATTATGATATATTATAACCTCTATTTGGATCTATAATTTTACAGCTGTACCCATATCACTGGTTTGATATGGACTTGGAGTAAAAGAATAAAATAGAATATGTTTACTGTCATTGTATGGGTAGTTACAATTAATTATTTGTTGCTCAGTAAAACCAGGTAATAAAGTAATAAGTCGTAGTTAATATATAACATCTCTCACACTCACATACCAATAGAAACTCAAAGCTCATACACATATACATCTTATGTATACAGAGACATGAGGGAAGCTACATATTTAAAACACTTTTATTGTGCAGAGTGAAGAAATTCTTTCAGTAATTAAACAATCATACATGTGTATAAATAACAGCATTGTTGCACATTGTTGTTGCATATTGGCTGATGCCAATATTATTCATTGTTAAAGAAACACACTTTGATATCCAAAAAAGAAGCCATCACAGGCTGTTGACTATCTGCAAACTTGGAGATGAATTTATGTCACTTTTCATCTCCTCCTGTTGTTAAATTGATCTCAACAATTTCCTTGTACTGTTTGGCCTGCTACTATGTTATTCATCAAAAACAAAGCCAATCGTTTAGTTTATTTATTCTTTTTTTTTTTTTGCTAAAGAGTGAGGTCACCATACAAGGCAAATGTTTTATTGGAGTCTCTGGCATGGCAACTCTTAAAATATTATACATTCTGAAAACTGCATCAACCAACATCATTTAGATTATATACATTCTTCGATGCAGTATCTGTTTCTGTTAACTTTAAAAACACTTTAAAAATAATGAGCATTTTTATTATGATGTAGCATTAAAAAAACTACTGAAGGGTTGTGAATATCTTTCGGTGAAATATCTGATTTTGCTGTCAAAATTATTTTTCTCTTCAAATAAAGGTTATTATCAGTCAGAAAAAGATGATCCTAAATTTAACAAACAACAAATATCAAGTAAATCAACAAGTTATGGCAAAAGGCTACCTTTGTTGTTGTTTACTTTTTGATTTTGTTAGTATTGTTGGGATATTTTGTCGCATATTTAGGTTAATGTGTCAGCTGTTTGTATGTTGTTGCTATTGTTTCATATATTATTCTGTGAATTAAATTGTTATATTATATTGTTTTTAAATGTTAATAAAGCTACTCTGGGAAGAGACTTGTCTTAATCTAACAGGAGCCAAGTCCACAGACCAAACAAACAACAGTCCTTTAGGTAATTTCCACAACATCACCAACCTTGTCAATCCTTTCACCCACATCCAAAAACATGACCTTGTTCAGGGAGTTAATATGTCTTTTGATCCTGTTTTGTGTCTGAGGGGGTTACATATTGACACCGTGTTGCTTCAGACGACCTCTGATCTCTCCCTGCGACCTGCTGGAGTGCATGCCGACCTCAGAGGAGGGCGGTGGGGTCAGCTGAGTCATTTTAGAGGACTCCCGAGGGGAGTTGGCCCCTGCACGGACACTTGACCCCATCCCATCAGCTCCTCTTGGTGCGGGACCACGCTGCTGCTCCAAGATCTTCTCCTGCACACAGAGACATGGGTTCATATTTATGATGTGTATGAATCAAGAGGGCGTGTTCTTTTGCATGAGATGCCTGCAAAATTATGTTTTCTAACTCCATTTACAGTCAAGGAAATATAGGAGGAAAACTTTTCTTTTTTTCACGGTAATGTTTCATACAAGATAATGAAAAAGGAAAAGCACAGCACACGTTTATCATTATCAAATATGTTTCCAATGTAATATGAAAATTATTAATCACTTTTAGCACATTACAGGGAGAATATAACATAAAAATGCTCATTTCCTCCTTTTGAAGGTATTTTCTTTTATTCCTCCTACACAAAGACTATTATCTGGTCCTGTGTGAATGCATATTAAGCAAGAAAAGCAACTATCATTCATCTTCTACAATGCATAGTTGTAAATTATGGCATTATCTCTGCCATGGCATGGAGGGAGCAAAAGAAGGGAGGGTGTTGGAAATAAAGGGTGTAGAATAAGGACAAACACTCGCACACACACATCCTTCAGCATAGAGTCAATGAGACAGATTACACTCAGCCTTATCCAGTAGGGCCTGTCAGATTTATTTCCAACATCAAGAGACTTTGCCGTCTGCGGCCCAATCCATCAGTGCCCACACTGGGGTTCTGTGTGGTCAGAGTCCTGCATGGGCGGAGGTTAGGAGAGTAAGAGGAGGCTGGAAATAGAGGGACAGCAGAGGAGTGGTTGCCAGGGCATGCAGACTGGTGGTATTCTCCATCAGGCTGGCATTTTAGGGTGCAACGGGTGCACCAGACTTCGGCACAATGATTCATTTTCATAATATAGTAAAATACACTTGACAGAGCCAGAGAGGGTAGAAAGGAGTTTTTTTCTTCAGTCTTCAGTGGCCACCATGTTGAACCCTTAGGTCACTTTCACACCAAAGTCTGGCGGACTCAGTTCAATTCAGGGCTGAAACTGCAACACTGTGTCATTTTCAATGGATTTGGTTTGCTTTCATGCTGCAATTAGTCAGGTGGACCAAAGTCTGTCAAATGTTGTCTAGCCTTGCATCCAGTAGTTGGGGTGTAGCTGCAGTCTTTGTTGAGGTCTTTATGCCATGAAATAAAGATGACTTAATTCTCATATACTGTATGTAAAATCATTCTCAACAATGAACTTGGACATTGCTTTCAACATTTTATTTCTACAGTAGTCTCACCTCTTTTACTTAAATTCAAAATTTCAATGTTTTTCTCCATATGCTTCATGAAAAAAAAAATACTCCTCACCTCAGTGTCATCCCTGACCTTCACTTCTGTATGTGTGGCCTGTTGGTGAATTCAGTGAAGAGGTGGAATTCAACACAGTGAAAAAAGTCAACAAATGGAGACAGCCAGCTCTCTAGTTGCATTTTGCTGTTTATCCTATCAATAAAACAGTCTCTAAAATTCCATGGAATATTTTAATGTCCTGGGCTTTGTGTTTGTCCAATATTACTGCAGTCACACAGGAGGTGACACTTAGTTCGACTAGTCTACAAACTGAAGCTTTGCTGGCTCCACCAACAGGTACTTAGGCTATGCTAATAAAAATGTACCACAGAGATGCAAGAGGGGATTCCCTGGTGAAAAAAATGGTAGATGAAAATGTGGAAAGGACCGGCCAAAGACTTTTAGAGAGTGTACAATTGCTCACACTGTATTTCATGTTAATATGTCTCGCATTTGGAATTCTTATTATGGACTGGGTATGGAAAAGGGGGGATGTGCTCTCATTGTTCAGAGATATATCCCCCTTCACACACACACCTTACCCAGGCGTCTGTGCCACTCCACCCACCCCTGTCGTTCTGTGCAATGTAACCTAGCAACTATTTAATTAAAATAGCATCAGCAAGGATAGAGGATTTTTCCCCTCCCTTGCAAGGATTTCCTCCAATCTCAGAGCCTCCCTGCACAGCGTGAATCCAAAGTGATGCCATGAATAATACTGTACTGTAGCCCTCACATGCCAGTCTCCTGCATTTGTTTACTCCATTCATTACACATCATTGACACCTGATCGGTTGAAACACTCAAGGCTGCTGGGTCCAATAAAAGGTACAACATCAGGCCCCAACACCACAGCCCAAACTGACCCTGCAAAATAGCTGTATCCACACCTCAATAATAACAATTATTAAAAAAAACCCTTAAAGCTAGGTTTATGGTAACTGGCTCTACCCACTCTTCCAAAAACTCTGCTAAACTTCTCTCTTAAAAATACCAGAACACTCTTAATTTGATATATTTAGTGACTATTATGTTTAAAACTGATGCATCAGACTCTTTTCACCTTGTTGCATAATTACCTGTAGCCTAAATGAAACATCTGCCCCTGCTTTGGTCAAAAATATAAAATTAAATTAAAATTTAGATAAATTACCAGAGGAAGTTTTAAACTTGTATAAACAGTTGGTTTTGGTGTGTGTCTCTTTAAATCCAGATAAGCTTCTTCTCAACCCATCCCTTCTCCTTGGAGTGTTCTGCCCAAAAATCCACTGAGATGTTGGATTTCAGTTTGATGTAAGTGAGCATCAGTGACAGAATCAGGCTAATTACATGGAATCATGTGCATGTCATAACTGCAAGCTAGCAACAGTGCGATGCTGCAGGGACATTTTTGCCTCGACGCCCTTTTGACAAGGTGCAGGAGGGATTTTCTTAGATTTCTTGGACTTTTCTCACTCAGCAGAGCTTGTTTATCTGTTCACCGTAGCGGAGAGGATGGAGCATTGACCCATTTTACTAACTGATATTATTTACTTTCGCTTTGAAACTTTGTTTGGCTCACAGAGGTCTGTGTATTAATGAGCCTTTGAGACCACCCCTCGTCAATACAAAGCACTCACATGGTAAAAGCTCTTGATGTTCTATTAACAAGGAGAAACACAGGGCATAGAATTATAATTTTAATGGATGCAGTGTGAGCAGCAGGCAAGCAATGCAGTACAGTTTCCTATGCTCAGTTTCAGTTAGGACACGGCGTCATAAGCACTTCAGTTTTAGCCCCGCTAAGAACAGGCTGGTTTTGGTGTCTTTGTCTCTAAATGCTGGTGAGTTGAGTCTGACCATGTCCCTGGTCAGACACAACCAGACGTGTCTGACTGGGTTGAGCTGTGGCTGTCCCTGTGTCCATGTTTATTATGGCCGACATGTTTGTGTGACCAGAGCAGAAATAACTACACTGCTGGGACTCTGTGGGATGAACAAACATCCAGCTCTGGGAGTTTTCCCCTCTGAGGGGGGCATATCCCCAAGTGACATCATTAGGGGAAACATTCAAACAGACTACTCTAGCACACGTTTTCTGAAAGGTGGAGTGAACAACAGAGCTAAGGGAGGGTTTTTCCTCATGTTGAGGTTTTTGTAGACTTGTTTGATCACATACTTTTTGTAAAAACACCATCAAAATTTGATTTTCAATAATATGTGACAATTACGAATGATTATCTTTTCTGGTCAAAATGCATCTGAATTGGTTAAATTACTTGCAATTAGGACAAGTAGAGACAGATAAACTGGCTTTTTTTTAAGTTAATGTGAGGAAACTTTTAGTAAATACTTAACTTTTATAACCTATAATGAATTATAAACAAATTCATATCTTTGTTTTAGACACAGTTATAAATTATTCACAATCAAGCATTAGTAGACACTGCATTCATCATCTATAAAGCAGTAGTGACTTTTTCAAAATTCCATTTTCTAACACAGCTAGAAATGCTTTAGTAATAACTAATGAGGTGATTCTTAAGGCTCTTGGGGAGGGGACCCACACTTATGTCTGGGGGTCATGGCTCCACTGAATTAAAAAATGTACACTGTTAATCACTGCCAAGTGTTTAGAAATCTTGCAGGATTACTGAGATAAATTCTAAAAATTACATAAAAGTTTGTTAGCAAAGAGTGTGATTGCAAGGGCTTGAAAACATTTTAATCTGCCAAAGGGGGCCCGACAGAAAGAGGTTGGGACCCACCAAACTACTAAGTTCACCCTGTCCTTGCCCTAAAATAATGTTTTACTAATGTATCACTTAAACAGATCTAACTGTATAAACAAATAACATATTAAGTTAATCAACATTAATTAATAGTTAACAATTTATTACAGTCATTATTAAAAATATTAACCAGTGATAAGTGCAGTATTTGCAAGGTTTACTGTAAATACTGTCTGTTTAATGCATCAATAAAGCATTCATGGCTTCCTCCAAATTGATGGATGTAAGAATTTTAAATAATTCATAAATTGTAAATACATAGTTATTCAGGTATTTATTCATAATAGACTCATATTTAACAAATGCTTTAGCCTTTGGTTTATATCAAGTAATGCCAATTATGATTTGATAAATGTAGGGCCTCTGTCAGTCATGGGCCCTCAGATCAGTCCATAACTTTTCCTCCCGTACTCCCCCTTTAAACACCTGATGTCATATATCCTGGTGTGCTGGCTCTCCATCTGGGCTCTAACTGGCTGCAGATTTAATGCAGAACATTATTATGCCACAGAGTTGTACAGGCGAGGCCATCACCTCTCTGTCCTTCAGAGGGGTCTATCAAGAATAATAGAATACTACTTCCTCCTCCTCCTCGTCTTCTCCTACTTCCACCTCGTTTTTTTTTTTTCTTTTTGTATGCCAAATCACTGCACCCTCTGTTTCGACCTAAAAAGACGCCCTTTTACTATGCTCTACATGTGTGCCAAACTCGGGCAACACGGAGCAATTAGAGGAAATGTGAAGCAGCTCCACATGTCAGCGTGCATCGGCCTTGCTGTCATTCAAAGCACATCCATGACTCCTCTGCTCCGAGAAACAAACAACACAGGAATATTCAGGTTCAGGGCTGTCAGAACAGAAGGCCCAATCTGGATTTCTTCTTCCTTATTACCCTGTCTTTTCCCTTTTCATTCGCTTTCTGAAGATAATGGATACCCTTGTGTGTCATTGAGCGCTGAAGTTATCAGTGCTATCGTTATTTTTCATAATGTAACGTTTTGTACATCACAGGTACATGAAAAAGAAACAGAAGTCTTTTCAAGTGTCCCCGTAAGAGGACCTCTGTTATTATTTAAAAGGGGAAGCTGTGAAAGTCAAAGTAAATTACTTTAATGATCTGGCCTCCTAATGGTTACATTATAGGGTTGACCTCCACTTCAGTTACATTCATGCTTTCAACCAAAAATTACATATTTCCCCCTCTTATGATCCTCTCACATACCTTTTTCCAGGAACATTATTTCCATTTCTGCAGCACAGAAAGAAACACTCCATATGTAATTCAAACATTTGAGATTGGAGAAGGAAAATGTTCAGAATCTTAGAAAGGGTAAACAACATACATATTTGTATAAGGAAAATTACTTAGAACCAATCAAAGGATTGGACCACTATTCATCTATTCAGTAAAAACTACTGGTGATGAAAATCCTGTTAACCAGAGAATATACTTTAATTTCAGCATGTGTCAGATTGACTTGGCTTTGGCTGAAGGCCAAATGGATTTTCAGTTCATAGATGTATAGCCTTTGTTTTCACAGAGAAGCTGAAGATTTGTGCAATATCTGTTTTAATTTTCTATTTTGTGGCCGGATTGTGCACAATTAAAAATGTTAATTATTGTTATATTCAGGGGTGGGAAGTTACTCAGTAAACTGATTCACATTACTGTTGTTTTGAACTCAAAGTGGGAGTTGGGCCCCTTGTGGGGGTCACAAGACACCAAGACAGGGGTCGCAAGATGCTGTCCGGGTAACAATGAAAAATCACAAATGGTCTCAAATGGCATATTTTTTCATCATTATTTTAAAAAGGATTTGATATGAAATAGAACCAGAGCTATCTATGCTGGAGTAAGAGCAATATGCCAAAAGATACTTAAAATTAAAGTTTTTGCCTTACGCTAATAATGGAGGAGTCTATAGCTCCTTAAAACTGCACTATGTGGGAGTCTCCAAGCCTCTGGTGCAGCTATGTGGGGGGTTGTGGGCCGAAATGTTTGAGTGCCCCTGCTGTAGTTCGAGTTGCACCAGCTCTGCATTTGCCTAAATTTAGCCTGATTTTAGCATAAGCTCTAACTAGAGTTTTCACTCTATTTAGGCCCCATTTGCACAACAACATCACCAGAATGTGAAATGTGGAGCGCGTTTTCTAAAGCGCTCCACATTTCACATGGAGACGGTGTAAAAACAAAATGCGTTCACACAGATCCGCGAGAATGACTGAAAATGTGGTAGCGTGCAAGCAAGGCCAGTAGTTGGCAATTTAGGTTTGTAGTGAAACAGCGGTGTAACAATACACATCTGCCCACTAACACTTTCCGGTGAAGAAAAACTTTTACTTATAGGCAAATATAACAAATGCGTCTCCGTTGGAAAGAGTATTGCAGCATCAAATCCACATTTTGTTAAAGGAGCGATAACAAACCGAGCACAGTAAGCAGCACACAAGTTGCTCGGTAACTGGCCATAGCTGTTGTTGTTGTTCCTATGTACACGTGCAACCTTCGTCTGAAAGAGTACTGTGCATGTGCCACATGTCACCGTTTTCAATAACAACGCTAAATCCTGTTTAGACTGAGACAGATATGAAACCGTTTCAAAACTTTTCACTCTGAACCATGATTTCAGAAGTTTGCAGATTCAGGCACTCCAGGCACCGTTCTCGTGTAAATGAAAGGTGTAAATGAAAGGCGCAGACGCAATGAAAACTCTCCTTTTTCATTGTCATGGAAATGTCCCCTAAGATAACTGGAGAATGCTCAGGAATGTTAAAAAAAAAACAAAAAAAGAAGTTTGGAACATTTCACAGGTGAACTGGTTAATTGGAAATGAGTGAGTTTTATGATTGGGTTATAAAAGGAGCACTCCTGAAAGGCTCAGTTGTTCACAAGAAAGGATTGGGCAAAGTTCACCACTTTGTGAACAACTGCGTGAGCAAATAGTCCAACACTTTAAGAATGCTTCTCATCATACAATTGCTGGGAATTTAGGAATTTCATCACCTAAAATATAACCAACAGATTCAAGTACTGATTTTCTTTTTTTTCTGTCTGTACTTTTATTTTTGCCTTTTGTTATATGGTTGAAATAAACCTATCAATCAATTAAAAACAATATTATCAAAAGTTTCAGTGAATCTGGGTAAAGCTCTGCACGTAAGTGGCAAGACCTAAAACCAACATTGAATGTCAGAGACTTTCAATCCCCCAGAAGGCGCTGCATTGAAAACCAGCTTCATTCTGTAAAGCATATTACCCAGTGAGCTCAGGAACACTTTGGAAAACCATTGTCAGTTAACAGAGTTCATCACTACATCTGTAAGTGCAAGCTAGAACTCTAAAGTGAAAGCAACATGTCAGCAAAACTCAGAAACACACTCAGGGCCCGAGCTCATCTGAGATAGACTGATGCAAAATGGACAAGTGTGCTGGCTTCTGATGAGTCCACACTTCAAATTGTTTTGGGGAATCATGGACGTCATGTCATCCGGGTTAAAAAGCAAAAGGACCATCCAGATTATTGGTAGCTCACCTTTAAAGAAAGCATGCTGTCAGTGCATACTTCTAGAAGAAATGTGAGAAATCTCTTACACTTCTGTAATTGTGGCATAAGAGATTAAAAAGGAAACAATCTTTTCACATGAATTTATGGTTAATGGACTGCTTTTAAATAGCCTTTACAACATGCCTTTGTTTGGTTATTTCTCATGTTGTTTTAAATGCTGTGGAAGATGGCTGCCTGACCATCAGAGCTCTCTGAACTTCAGTGTCTTGCCTCTTGAACCCCCATCACTTTGATTACTGGACAGCCTGCTTACCTACAGTTCCACAGCTGCCACATACATGTTAATGCACTGATAATGTTTTAACCTTCAAGGGCAAATATAAAAATACTCCCCCACATCCATGTACATATTCAATGTGTACCTCTTGGATTAATTCTGTAATCATCTGAATTCAGCGTCGCCTATAGCCCATACAGCCTATGTAAATCTGGGAGAGTGTGTGTTCACATGCTGCTTTGCATAATGGCACATGATTTTGACAGGCAGGATGAGACAGAGGGACCCCTTGACATTTTTATAATGGCACTTTACAGGGCAGACAAGGTTGGGGGTAGGATGGGATATTGGCAGCAGTGCTGGTTGAACACAAATGTGGGGATTTCCAGTATGTGCTTAAGGGAGACAGTGACCTGTGTGCTCTGTTATCAGCACAGGGGGTTTTATGCTAGAAAAAATGCTTTTTGTAAAAGCATTTAACAAAAACACACACGGGATGGTGAATTTGGTCAGTTAGGGATGTTTTTGTTCAGTGATGTCTCAGACTTTTACATAGTGCTGTCTTATCAGTGTTAATATTGTCAATGGAAAAAATGTTAAACAAATAAATAAGACAATAGTTAAGTAAAATAAATGTTTATTTAAATTCTGATGAAATGTTGATGGTGGGCTGTCAAACATTCATAGTCCATGATATTTATTCACAATGGGATGGACCTACAAAAGGTTTGCGTGTATAAAAACACGTGCAAACTTGATAGAGTGTGCAAAGCTGATCTACTAACCAGGTGCACGGAGGATTGCGCCTATCAAATGAGCAAAATAGCACAAGCAATCCATTTTGCAGGGTTGCCTTCTTGAATATGGAGAATACATGCAGATTATCAGAACGAGCAAAACACTGGGAGGAGGAGGTGCAAATGTAATCATTTAACACCCGCAATGTGACTTATCAAACTCTAAACTGATTGTGGTCTGTGTTTTTACGTCCATATTTAGCACGTTTGCAAGGCAGGTGCAAACTGGCACAGCTTTACGCACAGAGGGCTGACCACAGAGAGAGAATCTTTCGTGCTTGTGTCAACATGTTTGGACTGTCTTAAAAAGCATTAACCGAATATTTTCCGTCATTGACCAAATTTTTTGATGAATGTTGGAAAGATTTGGAGGCTGTCTGTCATTATGAAGGACTGGAAAAAGAGGGACGATCCATTCCGCCATCATACTCATGCAGACACACGTGTAAAGTAAACCCTCTCTGTTTTGTGCTTTTAATACATAGTGGAGCAGGTCATTTAACCTATGTAAAAAAAAAAAAACCTTCATAGCCAGAATCACTCTGTTTGTCACTCAGAGCTGACAGCATCACAATCTTATGCTTGCAATCACAGCAAATCATGTTTTCAGTTATAAGTAAAAAAGTGTTCTTCGCCTAATTATCTTATTATTTTCTTGGCGCAGATAAATGGATTGTGCAGATTTTCAGTTTTTAAATACATTTTCCTAACTTCATGAGCAGATTTACAGACTGGACATGATTTAATAAGTTGTATGATATCAGGTTTAAGAAAATGGTTTGTTTTATGAACAATTTGGTTGGGATAACACCTACATTACAAAAAGTGGGCCGAACAAGTTGGGATGTTTTGAATCGCAACCACCTACACTGCTTGTGTTACAATTAAAACTGACAGATTGAAATCAGAAAAACTGCACATGTGGTTAAAAGCAATTTTAAATTTGCACGGATCATCCTGCTGGAGACACTGACATGATCCGGTGTCAGTGCGGAGAAAGGACGTTAAAGATAAACGCTCAGTCTGTGTGTCTGTAACTGTAAGACTGCTCTTCAATGAGAGGTATCTGGTGATGAAGCTGTATAACTATGTGAATGCTGTCATTTAGATAATGTTTAATTGGAATCAGAAAAGGAAAATTAAAAATGAAATATGGCACGACTGAAAAGTGACGACCGTCAAAATGACAGACAGCAAAAAAATGTCACCGCAAGCTCCGATCAGAAATAGTAGAGACATATCGTCTATCCAGCAATGCCAGTTTTCAGCTGTGTGCTTTTCACTGATGGCCTTCAAATCGCATTTCTTCTGGCAACGCTGAGATGTCTCTGCTGGAGTTCACCAGTGTGTTCATTTGCCCCAAACTATATGGATTCAAACTTCATTTTTTGTTTACGGCCACTCTGCTCTCCCAAACCCATGGTGACAGCCAGTAGCACACGCAAAATCCTCATTGAAAGAGGGCAATCTGCCCCACTTTTGCACCTATTATCAATTGCACAGGCAGTCATAGTAAATCACCCACAACACGCCCACTAATAGCACATGCAATTTTTTAGTTTGCACACGCATTTTAGCGCTCATTATTTGGGATCTTAGTAGATCCGGCCCTATGAGTATAACAAGTCTGTCAAATAACAAGCAGAATTTGGCAGGGGGTATGATTGCATGAGATGTTCTTCTGATGCACAAAATTAAATATCTAGAGACAACACTGGGGAAATTATCTGGAGATTTTATTATGGCCGGTTCAGACAAAAGACTGACAGGGAATAAAATGTCCGTCTCTCGATTACATCAGTTCAGACATGCTTACAGGTTCTGTATATGGGCAGTAAAGTCCTTGAATGGATAGCCTTAAGTTTAGAACATCAGTGTGTGTTCATGTGTGTGGTGCCTGGCAAGCTTCTGTGGCTCGATTCCTGACCCAGAGCCAGACATGAGATCAATTTCTATGTTTTTATGGACAGTATTAAAGCTTACTAAAGTATTAAAAAATAGATCCATGACTTAAAATCCATACTGGTTCTAATGGTGAGAAATGAAGCTTGATACAATTTTATTGATACCAGTGTTGATACCAATTCTGCCTTTTGGTTAAATTCCTGATCAGTTCCCAAAGTAATTCTTGTGGACTTTCTGTGTGTAAAAAGTAGATCTTCACAGGTTTTCTGTAGTTCAATGTCCTGCTGTGTTGAAAAATATTTCAGCATGTTTCTGGTGTTCCCATCTGTGCATTAAATCCCCTGTAAACCGACATGGCATTTTGTCGCATTAGCATTATACTGTGTAAAATGTAGCCACACTTGTTTGTTAACTGTCTCTTGTGAGAGTCATATTGTTTTCAAACAGGCATAACTAGCTTAAGGCATTGAAAACAAAATCATTAAACACTAAAAGAAATTATATCACTTCCTAAAGATGTTGACGCCACGTAACTCTTCATGTGTGCACTTGTAAAGCCTTCCAGAAAATGTTTAAACATGTTTAAGGTAATTTTTCTTTCTGTCTTGTTTGTTCAAACATGTCTCAAACAGCACAAATATTTCTTGCAGTTTCAATGTTAGATAATTGATAGGGGAGAACACGCAGGCACTTGCACAAAATGCACACTGTGAAGTATGTATTTCAAACATAGGTGTTTCTGCTCATTTGGAAAATTTCACAACATTTTGGTCCTCCAGTTAAGGTGTGGCTGTACTGTCATTGGTTTATTTCTAAAAATAATGTAATGATGTAGCAGTTATAGAGTTTTACTATTTGTTTGACAATTTTGTTTATTTATGTTCATTCAAAGAGAGAAAAATGTTGATTAAAAGTAGTGACTGAAATGCAAGGGATTTTGTACAGCCTGAAACAAACCTTTTACGTTTTTGTTTTCTCATGGATGCATATTGTTGTCTTTAATACTATGACTTATTCTACAACAGCTGCCAACAAAAAAACTTGTCTTGATATCTTGTTTACTGTCCTGGTCAAAAGTCTAGAGTGTAAAACAATTCCTGCAATCCCATAACCTCTAAAACGAATTAAAATTATCCTGTTAATATGTTAAATAACATTTCATTAAGTTTCAAATCCAAAGCCTTCTAGGATAAAATATGTCAGTCATTACCCTACACCTTTACAGAAAAGTTGTATTTTTTCACAGGTAAACACAGTGGTTGTTAGCATTTTACATACTAGATCTAAGTTCTTTTTAAATCACATTGTTCAGAGAGTATTTTTCTCATCTTATGCAGTTTGTTTCTTGGTTTGGTGTTGAATCTTGCTTTAAGAAATCACAGATGGAGTATCTCTTTGATCTGTCATTGGCCTCTCACACTTATTTATGTTAATTTCAGAAAACATTTTTTATTGTCTTTGTTGATGATACCAATACTTCTTTTTTGCTGTTAGAAATCTTTTTATTCCATTGACAAAACCAACACTGAATTCATGACATTTGATCACTGGGTTCAAAACAATAAACCACCCATTTATGTGAGAAAGCACCTACATTCTCCTTTTGAATAAAATAAACCTTAGCTTTATCAGGGAGCAGTTCTTATTCAAGCCCTCTTGGGCTTCATACTGCTCCTACACAAAACTAAACTTTTCATATTTTTTAATATTAATGTGATCTGGCAAGTAATAGATAACAACTAGAAGTGCAAAACACAAAAGAGAAAAGAGGATTATTAAAACTTAACATAAACTCTCCCCAAAAAATGATAAAAATCATTTTTAAAAAATGAATAAAGCATCTTAGTATTGTGCCTGCCTTTGTCTGTTCAGTCACTATGTCGTGCATGACTGTTTATCTTGTTCATCTTTCTTTACTGTTGTATTTTGTAGCATAATGGCTGAATTAAAAAAAACACGATCACTGCCACCACAACTTTGTTTAGTTAAGCCGGTAAACATGTCTCCTGTCAATAACACGAGATTGATTGCATCCTTGTTAACAGACTAAAGAGTGTACGGCCCACACACAGCTTGTGGGAGAGGCCAGTAGCAAATTAAAAGGTCACACACTTTGATGGCAGTCCCCTCATCCTGACACACGCCCCTACGTCGTGTCTGAATGACATGCACAACAATGCCGTTTGTTCATCTTGGACAAACAGCTCAGACAATAATGTTGCTGCCCAGGGCCATATGCTGGATATCCACAAGTCCCCCATCCATCTATCTATATGTCCGTGGGAACCCGTGAAGCAGACAGAGACGGTCTGTCTGAGCTGAGGCCCCTTCACAGATCTGCAAGGATAATTTTTCGTGAAATAGTCTGGGATATGACAGACACGGGGCATAGATTAACAGCAGTCGTCGTGAGGTAGATGGTCATGGGAAAGTAAATCAGACAGGATTGTTTTAGGCAGACAATGGCGGAGGTTGTGCATGCTGCAGGTCATTACGATTGGATGGATTAAAGGAATAAATTCAGAATATATTTTCATACTTGATGCCCTTATTTTAAAGACAGAGAATAGAGAAAAAAATTGGGAAAGAACGGGGAATGACATGCAGGTTATAGGCCTAAAGTCAGTTGAATGTATGCTTCTCTTTTGAAGGACTTTGCTGTACGTATATAGGGTGCAACAAAACTAATAAGCAATTACACAGAGCTAAATGAATTTAGATCTTGACCAATTTTGTAAGTAAAGAAAATGTTAAGCAGAATATGCACAATTTTAAGATCCTTTACCAAATGCCGCAGTGACAGGATTATATAATAGATTATATTAGAGACAGGCTTGCTTCATATTAAATACATGTTTTTTCATTTAACTCTTTTACTCATTTACTTTATCAGGAGTATTTCATATTAAGATATATAGATCACCTTCAAAAAAGTCCTGGGGGGTAAACCACAGAGTAGGGTTATCATACCCAGGCTTTTTTTGAGGAAGTTGACTTAACAAAGCCTAAAACTGAAGTTAGAGATGTCCTGGTACCACACGAATGCTAACACAGGTCCTCTTTCTAAACACATGTTTTAACGGAATGATTGGAAATTAAATTATGTCAGATTTAAAAAGACACAAGATTCATGGATAAAAACTCAAAAGTTATTGTGGTTAAAACACCACTGCTGCTGCACTGAAGGACAGAGACGCTGAAGAGAAAAAGACTGGGGTGTACATTGATGTTGCTTTTTGATTATTTGTTGAGGCTTCTCATAAAACTGCACATGGTACAACTTTAAAACTTTAAGAATAATACAATAATTTTGATACATTCAAGAACTGAACTGGATAAATTCAAATGTAATGATAAAGTCTAATCATTTGTATTTTCTTTGCTTTTGTTCTAAATGCAGACATATTATGTAGACCTCAGGCTTTTGGAATCAGATTTAAAATCTTCTCTATAGGTTGCGTGTCCTCAGTTTTTGATTTTCCAGATCTATTTTTTCACCATGCAGATGATCTGATGAAAACTAACTTGTGAGTTTTACAAGCAACACAAATGGTTCAAATGAGAGCGAGCACAAAGGCTGTTTGTGTGTGTGTGTGTATGTGTGTGGGTGTGTGTGTGTGTTATTCTTTCAAGAGAAGATCCATAGGCCCAACACCCAAACAAAATATTTATGAGTTACAACAAAACTGTAATAAATTACATGTGTCTAATTATTCTTTAAGGGTGGCACAGCGACACAGCATGCAGTGCACATGCCTCACCGTGCAGATCGCCTTTTTTAACCCTGCGTCAGTCAGGGTCTTTCTGTTTGGAGTTTGCATGTTCACCCAGTGCATTCGTGGGTTCTCTCCCGGCACCTTGGTTTTCTCCAACAGACAAAAAAAGCATGTTTGTCAGGTTAAATGGCGTCTCTAAATTGCCCTTATGTGTGTGTAAGTGTGTGAATGGTTGTCTGTCTCTCTATGGCCCTGTGGCTGGTCTAGGGTGTACCCGCTGTTCACTCAGTATTAGCTGGGATAGGCTCTTGCCCCCCGCGACCCCGAAAAGGATAAGTGGTATCGATAATGGATGGATTTATGGATTTATTTACTCATTACTTGGCATCAAAAGTAAGTAGTCACTTTATTTCAAGTTATTCATCCTCTTCAACCCTAGTAGAAACCCTTTGGGGACAAAAGTTACTTAATAACCAGGGATTATTTCGACTATTAATAATGATACAATTACTTTACGAAACTGCAATGTGTTGCTTTAAAACATACAAAAATAACTACTTTATTATTGTTATATAGTACAGGTAATGATTCTTAATAATGACAACACTTAACTATCAATTTTGAGCAGTAAGCTTGAACATAATCTGGTCCTGCTTGAAAGAGTTAATTGTAAGTTACTTCGGTGAAGAAACCAAGATGATAAAGCCAGTTTTGTGACGTGATAAGTATTGACTTTGGTCTCAGCATAGCCCAATTATCCTCCAGTGCTTCATTGTTTAATCTCCTGGTAAACACTGCAGTAAGGGAAGTTCAGCCCAAAAACCAAACAATAGTAAATAACATGGTTAGTTCAAGCCTTTTTTAAGTTTACTGAAGCACCTCTAAATTTCTCCTTAGCTCAACTGAAATACTAGCAACAAGAGCACATCCCAAAATGTTGAAAATTTTGATTTGATTTTGTGAGCAATTGTTTCGAGTTATTTGTCTTCAAAGTTAAACGAAATTTTAGTCATACTGTCTCAGGAGACCATGTTTATAGTGTTACTGAAAAAAGATCTCAAGTGTTTGAAAGTATTTCTTGTTCTCCAGTAAAATCAGTGTTAAAGTGGGAGGACTGATCACTTGCCAGAACTGTAAGTCACAATTTCCTTAGGGGTTCAGCACCCCTACGGATCTAATCCTTAATTTGCCCCTTGACAATAACAAACACAATTTACAGAAGTCAGAAAGTCAGCCATGTTCAGTGGTGTCTTTCGTGGCTATTGTGGCTTATCTGTCCCCAAAATTTAACTCTCACTATTTTACTAAAGGCTATAAAACACATTTTACAAAAGAATACTGATACAAGACTGAAACCTTTATTATGATCCTCTCTAAGATAACATGGTCCCTGTAAAAATCATAAATGCATTCCATGCCTGACTGGGTATTAAAAAGTTGATTGCCAGATTAAAAAATGCCTAAGACAAAAGCTATCTATACACGTATCTTAGAAATCTTGATGATACTTTCATTTTTTAACCACGGTTAGGGCGCTGATAAAATTACTAATAGCCAGGGTTGACTCATAACATGAGCTTACACTGGTCATATGACGCTAAATTCTTGTTTAAAATAGTCCAAATGATTTAACTACCACAATAATAATACTAAAATTGTATTAAACTACCTTGATTGCCTTTGATGCTTCCAATTTTAACCATGATTAAATAGTTTATAAAAGTATACAAATGTTTTGTTACATAAAACAGATAATGCAATCGGTTGACATTCATGCCTTGTCTAAAGCATACATTATCATTGTACATTGTAATTTGTATTTGTTCATAGTTTTTTGCTCTCATACTTGAATTAATTTCTCTTTTTACTAAGTTTTACAGTTGATATTGTTTAAAAACCAGGACCTGAGTACATAATTTAAATATCTCATGCATCACATGTTGCAGAGTTACCACGAAGCTTCTTTGAAACCTTGGACCTAACCACTGCTTTGGTTTAAGATGACTAACTCAAACAACATAATGAAGTAAAAAGCTACTTTAAATATAATTATTTTATCTCCTTCTAAATCCATCTGCTTTTTTTTGTCTTCCTGATCTATTTTTTAACCTACTTACACATCCATCTCCCTCCTCGCCTCAAATCCCTGTCATCCTGACATGCGTACACCCTCACACGTACACAGACACCTCATTAAAATGCATAAAACCCTCACACATACACACACACTCTCACCCCTGCTGCATGCATTAATTAGCGCGCTGGTAACAAGCTAGCCTCTCCATTCACACCCTGAGCCTCTTTCATTAGCATGACAGTGGCTAGCAGCGGCCAGGGGCCCATATAGGCTTCAGGTTCTCTCCTCGGGGCCCCTGATTAAAGGGAGAACCCCTAGGACGCAAAGCTCTCCATTCCTTTCATCATCGCAGTAGCACAGCGTCTCTCGGATGATCCCCGCACTGCAAACTGTCAAGTGTACCTGTTTCTATGGGCCCTGACCCCCTTCTCCATCGCTTTGACTCTCTCCTCCATCTCTCCATCCCGCCTCAACTCCATCCGACCCATTCCAGGTCTCCCATCCCAATCTAATTGCCACCTTCTATCTCTCTCCAGACCCTTATGGGCTTAATTTTTTTTACAACACGGCTTCTAATACATGTATGCAGAAGGAGGAGGCGCGGCATGGATGCAGATCACACAGGCGTATTATTTCAGGTCGGCTTTGGGATTCACAATGGCAGCCCCAGGTGACCCAGAGAAGGGTGCTTGTTCTGTAAAGGCTTATCCTTATTTGTCAGGCCTATAGAAAGCAACCTTTCCCCTTCTCAGTGGTGAGAGATCTGGACAGGCTCACACCTGACGTACAGGGCGGCTATCATCTCCACCCATCAGGCTCTCCCCCACCTTACAGCCTGGATTTCAAGGCAAAACGTCTCATTAGCCGTGGTCCTTGAAAGAAGGGCACTCAATTTCAAATTCAGTTACACATTCCCTTTGAATGGAACCAGGAGGCAAAAGGAGAAGAAAGAGGGAGGGAGAGGAGGAAGGAGAGAAAGAAGGAGGCATGGGAGAGGGTCTCAGACGAAGGCTGAGGCCTTGGACCCAGAGGGAGGGAGAAGCAGAGAGGGTCTGCTGAGGCAGCCATAATTTCACGCCATCATTACCTTTACAAGCTGGGGATTTATGCTAATGCTATTTCGGGGAAGAGGGGCTGGACAAAACGGGTTTAGAGGGTCAAAAGAGAGGTTTGAAGCTGCTTATTGGCTACAATACAGCCCTTTTTCATGCTTGATATTAGTATTTCGTTTTTAAATTGATTAATTGGTATTGCTAATTTACTTCAGTTTCTACACAGAGCTACAGATGATTGAGGATATTTTTTGTAATTGATTTTTTTCTTATACTAGAGTACACAATAACAGTATGCAGGAAAATTTACAGGGACTAACATTTATACTCACATCTCCAAACATTTTGGAAATTTTTAATCAAATGGTAAATCGTTCAAATATCTTTGCTCTCTATCAGGTGGATGTTTTTTTCTTTTAAAGCCAATTTACAAAAATAAAGAATGGCTCAATCAAATTCAATCTGGTAAAAAAATAAAAATAAAAAAAATAGGGAAACTCAAGAACTGGCTTTTTTTTAGCTTTACCATCCAATACAATACCATGTACATACCATGGTACATATATCCATAAAACATGCAGTATCTTAACCGATGGGCATGACAGACTACACAGTTGTACCTGACTAGACATTACATCCTTTGAAACAATGCTGGAATAAGGAGGGGCAACACCAAAGACTACAGACAAACGACTACTTTTACAGCACTTTGGTCTTTCCAGACACTGGTAGTTACTTTTGATGGTAGTTCTAGTTTCCATCCTTATTTCCTTGGAGCTTCCAAAGTTGTTTTTAAGAAGAGTTGTACCACCCAGGACCCAAATGAAAAAGTTATACTATTCTGTCAAAAATTAACATCAATTTCATTTGTTTTAACAATAAAATCCTGCAAGGGTATAAGAGCTTGTCCACTGTCCCACAGCCAGGCCTGAATCCACATTGTTCCTCCTGAATCTGAGGTTTGACAATCGGCCTGAGCCTCCTATCCAGCACCTTGGAGTAAGCCTTCCCAGGGAGGCTGAGTAGTGTGATTTTCCTGTAGTTGAAACACACTCTCCGGTCCCTTTTTTAAAAATGGGGAACACCACCCCAGTCTGCCACTCTACAGGCACTGTCCCTGACCTCCATGCAACATTGAAGTGGCGTGTCAGCCAAGACAGCCAAACAATGTCCAGAGTCTCCAGCATCTCAGGGTGAATCTCACCCATCCCTGGTGTTTTGCCACTGAGGAGCTTTGTAACTACCTCAATGACGTCTGCCAAGGATAGGGATGAGTCCTTTCCTTGATCATCAGACTCTGCCTCCTTATCAGAGGATGTTTTGTTCAGGTTCAGGAGCCCCTGAAAGTGTTCCTTCCACCATCTGACAATATCCCCATGTAGGGTCAGCAGTTCACCACCCCTGCTGATAACAGCCTGAGCAGAGCTCTGCCCTCCCTTGCTGAGTCTTCAAACAGTTTGCCAGAACATCTTTGAGGCTACTGGAGGTCCTTCTCCATGGCCTCTCCAAACTCCTCCCACACCTGGGATTTTGCTTCTGCAACCGCTGAAGCTGCAGTCCTCCGAGCCACTAGGTACCTGTCAACTGATTCTGGAGACCCCTGGGCTAGAAAAGCCTGAAAGGCCTCTTTCTTCAGTCTGACAGCTACCTTCACCACTGCTGTCCACTAGTGGGTCCTCAGGTTGCCACCACAACAGGCACCAATGACCCTCAGCCCACAGCTGTCAGCAGCCATAGAAGGAGCCGGTGCTGGTGTGGGAGGTAGAGCGCTACTGGCTGGATATAGTTGGGCTCTCCTCCACGCACAGCATCCAAACTGATGCTAAGGTTGAGCTGGGAATGTCGGCAGAGGCCCCTGTCCATTAGGTTTTCAATTCCCACCTCCTGAATACCTTCTTGTGCATTCTGGGGGAGGTTGCGGACATGGAGTCTGAGTGGTCCATGTTCATGACCTCCATTGTGGAAGTGATATGCAGAGTGGCACTATTAACTGATGTCAGCCCCTGGTACCATTTCCAAACTTAGGACCAAGATCTATGAGACAGATGAAGTAAAAGACAGATCATGAAGCGAGTGTCCCTAGGAAGACAACAACCCCAAGAAGACTGGTTCCTCACTTTTGCTTCACTGAGGACCATAGGCTTTCTGTCAGGGGAAGAGGGGATTGACAAAATTTGGGGGCACTATGCACACATTTAGCTGTGGTACTCATTCCACAAATGCAAAATCCTTATAAAGGGAACTTGTTGTAAAGGTGACTCATCAGGCTCCGACAATATAAAATACAGTATTAATTTGTATTTTTGAAGGGGGGGCATACAAATCACAAGACATTTCATTCTATATTTCTCTATACTTTTAAAACACATAATTGTACTTTCAAATGTATGTCTCTCCTGAATGAAATACTTTTAGATTCCAACATGGTTCACATAAACATACCGGTAGCTCCTTTAAGGAAAAACTGATTTTCTGCCTGAAGTGGTTTTAAAAACACTGAAATGTTATATTTGATAAGAGAAAAACCTTACATAAGCCAACTCCTGACAGCCATTTTGTCACCTCTATGATACTGCATTTCGTTATTCAGTCAAAACTCCATCATAGCTTCACACCAGTCTAGACAGAGGTGAAAATCAGATTTGGCTCAGACAGGTGATCCTGCTGTCGAGCTGAGGTGGATGTCTTGCTAAGCCCTGTGCCAGACCAGGATCACTCTCAACTGACTGGTGTAAGACTTTCAACCTAAAGCCCCCCACAAAGCTCACAGATCGCCTCATGGAGCTGGAGGATGCTGGTCTGAGACCCATGCAGCATGGCAGCCACTCACAGCCCTGCCCCTCACTAATGATGGCCATGTCTCTGTGCTGCGTGGGGGGGGGGTTGAACGGATTTCTCATAACGAGGATCAGCCTCACAGAGAGATGGGTCAGAGGTGTGAGGGCCAGACAGATATCATAACAAAACACATCACACACAGATGAAGGAAAAGTCATCATCTGCTCCTCCAGCCAGAGCGAAACTAATAATCTGGATTAGTTGATGTTGCTAAAAGCTGGCAGGGGTGCAGACATCCTGCAGGGTTTTATAGTTAATGACCACACCCAGCAGCAGAAGGGTTAGGGTGCAATAATGTGGGAATCGATCTGCACGGACCTTTCACTGATTTCTCATTCTGACCTATTGATTATGAGGCCTATTGATCCACCCTTTCTGCTGTGTTCTGATGCAGCCGTGGACATCAGACATGAGATCAATGGTGAGGGATTGAAGCATGGTGTGTCGGAGGAGAGTGAATGTATAGTTATCATCAGGACCACCTGTCACTCCTCCAGATTTCTTTGAGAAGCTCATCAGAACTCTCCATCAGCACCGCAGGAGTCAGGCATTGGGAATAATAACCAGTCCACTTGATGGGGACACAGACGTGAGGGGGGGTTCTTTAAAAAGACAGAGTGAGGATATCAAGAGAATGCTTTACCTCTATTGATCAGAAACACCTTGGCACTGCAGGTGGACTGTCTGACATTGATCAGGAACAGAACAGAGTAAAGGCATCTTTGTGACTCAAAGGATTTTTGTTTTTTTACTAAAATGAAGAATAGATAGAGCAGACGTAAATATATGTAAGAACAAGCAAACAGCATAGTCATAAGTGAGTGGTGAGGCTATGTAAGTTATTTTGGGCTGGTTTTCATGGGAGAAAAAAAGAATGGGTTCAAGCTGTGCAAAGGAGGCAAACATTGACTGATGAAAAAGGAAAATGAGAGAATGTTGTCAATCTGAAACTCCAAGGCCAGCCTCGGCCTATTTACTTAAGAGAATCTGTGGATGAAATTCTTAACTCAGTTAACAAAATAAATTATCCCTCAAGAGATGCTCCCATCAATTTGACTCATGACATCAGTGGAGTTTAAAAACCACTGAACATTATATGCACTAATAAAATAATACATAAATATTTTAAATATACTGTGTTACTACTGCCAGGGGGCTCTCAACAAAACAAAACAACTGACAATGAGTCAAGACCTGGTGGCAACTTCTGGGGTTCTGCGCATTTCATAGGTCTGTCAACCGTCTCTCTCCTCAATCAATAAAGGCACAAAACATAATTTAAAAAATCTATCCATCTATCTATCTATCTATCTATCTATCTATCTTTCTATCTATCTATCTATCTATCTATCTATCTGTCTGTCTGTCTGTCTGTCTTTATGTATATATTTATGAATATATGTTTCCATATATGTGTATATATATATATGTGTGTGGGTGGGTGTGTGGGTGTGTGTGTGTGTATATATATAGAGAGAGATAAAGATAGGAAGATAGATAGATAGATAGATAGATAGATAGATAGATAGATAGATCCCTCCCCATGCTGATTCAATTACTAAAGCCATTAATATGTGAAAAAGTTAACAGTGTTTTTATTTTCAAACAATGTCAGTCACTTACCATGACACTTGTTCTCCTGTCTGCTGTTTCATCACACAACAGCTTTGTTTCTCACTTCCAGATATTATCCATCCTCATTGTGACCTATTTCTGGTGTCTTTGACATCTTTGGTACATTAATTAAATTCTGACCATCACTGAATTCATATAAATGAGTACAATTTTTATCTTCATTAGTAAGATTGTCAGCATTGTCCATATTTAGAGATGTTAGAAAAGCTCTACTCAGAGGGGTCTCCTTGTGTGATGTAAAATCCAGTTATGTGTTTTTTATGCAGGAAAAGAAACAGTCCCACAACAATGACTCACTGTACTGTATTTATTTCTATATTTCAAGACATTTTTTATAAGTCAAAATCATATTCCTGCAAATATATTTTCCATGTCTTTTAACATACGATTTTGTATTGAGAGAACACAAGGACACAACTTAACCAATAAACACACCAATGAACTTGAATGAAGCCAGTCAGTCTTAAATTGTTGTTGAAACCTAACCACAGTAAAAACCAACTTGTGAAAATGCCTGGGTTCGTCTTTTACTTGTGTTTAATACAAACAAGGATCAGGCTAGCATGTGGTAAGCACACCAAGCTTTGAATTTCCAGTCATGAAAACTGGTCCCCTCTTTCTGTCCTCTCTTTCTGATGTATTACTTAATCGGACCGAAGGGTGGTTGAACTCATAATACCTCCAGGTTTACTGCAGCCAGCCTCAAGGGGACATTCAAGGGGCTGCAGCTTTTGGCACTTCCACTTGGCTTCATTTTTCAGCCCTGAAGGTTGCCACTTGGTCCACACACAACGTATGTCATCCATATTTGTTTAGACCTCACCGCTGTCAGTGGAGGAGTATATGCACATGTATAGGTATATACAACATAATCTCTGGTTGTTTAAATGGATCCATGTTGATGGTGGTTGTTAGCATTGGTTGTCAGAACCCAGGAATTGATCTAAAACTAGAAACAGTTCTGCTCTTAGTGGATTATTGTCATAACAAGGACTCACTTTGCCCATCATTTCATTGTCATCATTTGTACATCTATGTTACATGTTGATGTCAGTTATTTCCATCCACCTTCAATCCATCATGTGAGAAGAGGAAAGTAAAAAAAACATTTGTGGAGCATGTCCTGAAATTCACATGAGTGCATGTTTGAAAAAGGCTGCCTTAGTTTTTGGCAGAAAAAAATGATTGGGAATGGAGTGTAGATGTAGAGGAGGGACTTTTAAGTTTGTAAGGATAAGGTGCTCAAATTCAAACGATCCTTAAGACAGGGCTCATTTTTTCCTTGTGTTATGTGTGTTGGAGTTAAAAGACTCAGTGATGATTTTAAAACTCCACTGAGGCTGTCTTATAGACCAGCAATTCCTTTTTTCTTTTTTTTTTTTTTTTTTACAAAAAAAGTCTTTTGTCTTCTAAGTTTGATGAAAGAAATCTGCTGAAAGTCTTTGATGAACAAAAAAAAAGCCTCGATAATTTTCCTAGATGTTTTACTTTTTGTGAGTGATATTACTTCTCAGCACACACTGAATAAACCTTTTCATGATCGTCTGTTACCCTGAATTCATTTGTCAAATAAAACTTGATTGCCTGTCATGGAGCCTGAAGTGAGCTCTAAGGATGTCTGCACTTCGTTTTCAATCAATGAACTACACTTGGCCCTGCTATAAGCTTGTTTTACCTTTTATATTCCTTAGCTTCTGTACAACCAAGTGCCAATCAAGTTAAAGCTTTACATTAAGCAGATGATTTGATTTTCAGGCGAAGAGGGTCCGCTTCACCTCCACACACTGATACAAATGTGTGAAAGTGTGCCTGCTTTAATATAATGACTGTCAAAAGTCAATTTCTCCATGCTTAAGCCATCGCTCATTGCTAGAAATTGAACTGTGCCGCACGGATACAGAGTGCAGAGAGAGTCACACACATACACGCTGAAAGTGAGGAGGAGACGTTGGAGGAGCTGCAGCAGGCAGCTGCTGTCTGTTAGCGGAGCGGGAGGGTGATCACCCGTGCCCTACGGCACACTGCAGGGGCTAAAACGTTCCTCCACATCTACGCAGGCAGCTAAGAGACTGCAGGCATACATGGGATTACATCTTGTGCTATTGCCCTAGGCAGTCACCAGGAGAGGCCCTCACACATACAGTAACACACACACACACACACCTAAACACATGCAACAAAGCAGCAGTGAGGTGCAGCCACATGTATGCTGAGCAAACTGTACTCTATCCGAAACAAACACACAAAACACTCACACTTAGATGAAATACATCTACATTCGGATTCTCTTTGTCATTAATGATGCCCTTATTAAAGCTCTCTTTTTCAGAGGCAGCCAGCAGGTTACTCACTCAAAAACAGCCTCAGAGGAGGCAAAGAGTCTGAGATTTAAAGATATTTGTCTTCATGTGACAAGCAATTGAGGCAAAGTGCTGATTGTCATGTAAATATTGTTAAATTTAAGTGATCCAAGTGTCAATTTATGAAAACCTGCTGCTCCTACATGGCTTTTCTTGCAGATCCCAAGATGCCATGTATCTTCCTCCTTAAGATTCAGTCAAACACTAAACAAACACAATCATGCCCCTGCACACATACACACTCACCCTCACACACACACAGCATGATCTCTGCAGATGAAAGTATCTTGTCTGTACTCTTCTTGGCGTTGTGCCGTAGGACCCAAGGGGCTGTTCTCAACAGTCTGGTACATACACCAGACTCCCCTGACAAACACACTTGCACAAACACACAAAGTTTCATTTTTCAAATACTTTAAAAATATTTTTTTTAAAAACTCGCATAGAAAGTACTGAAAGGTCACATGAGGGCAAGAGTTTTTCAGTCTGAGCAAAAAGTTCAGCTATGTTTCAACATATAATCACTGTATGAGTAATTGTTCCCATAAGATTGAAATTCAGAGTAAAGTTGAATTTTTCTGTGATTTCAGGTATGATTCAATATTGCTCTTCTTTGAAATCAATCCCTATTCAGCTTTTGGTTGGTTTATGCCTCACCTTACACCTTTTTGATGTGTTCTCATTTCGGCTGAAAGAGAGGTATAAAAAGAAATGTCAGAAACATTTCTCTTACTCTTTCAACCCTTGTGCCCATTAACAGTTAGTGCTGCGAGTAATTGTGATTTGAATGTAACCCCAAATCTGTTTAATGAGAGCAATGATCCATAGAGGGAGCACAGGTAAAGTGCTTTTAACGAGAGGGCCCTTATTTTACCAGCCTGAGAGGAGCAGAGAGGAGCCCGGCCGCTATTTCGCATTCAGCTTCAAAGCGGCACTTCAAATTGTGCAGACGAGACTTCATTTCCTCTTATCTGCTGGTGTATAGGTCCTCCAGAGTGAGAGTGCACCGAGTGAAAATGTGAGGGAATGGTAGGTGAAGATGTATAGAGCACACAGCAGCGCAGAGAGACGGGGAGACTCAAATTAGCTGAATATGAGGAGGAGAAATGGAGGAAGTTGTTAGACATTACAGCCATGCGCTGTGGACTGTGGGCTCTATAGTTATGTCCTCCTCCAGACAGACCTTGAAAGATACTTTATAGTGAGGGAAAGTCTGCCCTTCTCATTTTACAGGGACTCTTCCTGGTGCCACATAGAATCTGTATCATCAAGGCCTCGGATCAGGGCTCCCCTTTGAGTGTTTCAGGTGTCTCTGCGTTACGGTAATAAACAGGTTTTCTGCGTTTGTATGGTGTTTTTAAGTGAAAGGTCAAGGAGGGGACGCTATCATTCAAATGGAGAACGCTGCATAACAACCTTCTTAAAAGGAACATTTAAAAAAGAGGTCACATTCAAAGTAAAAGTGAGAGAGATATCTATACACCCACAAACACTTCAATAGTCTGCTAACCTTTTCAAGCAAAAAGCATCACATTTATGTACACACAGGGTCAAAGCAAGTCTTAACAACCTCAGTCTTCTCTTCTAACCCCAATGATACTGAAGTCTACAGGAGCCTCTTTTTGGATGAATGTTGCTTCATTTAAAACAAGCAGGAGATACATTTCCATTTGAAAAAAATACAAATAAAAAAGACGCCGCATTAATACAAAGCACTGAAGGCATACCTTTCTTCTTAAAATACACCTATACAGTTTTATTCAAGTAAAAAGTTCTGCTCACCACAAAGTGACAAAATCTTTAAGTAAATTTTAAAACTTGACACACAAACAGTTGACCATTTCTGTTTTTACACACATGCAAAACTCCTGATGTTTTCAGGTGAGCTTGATGTGTTAACACTAACATCCACATTCTTGACCCCATTTGTTTCTAGGACTTTTTTCTGCCATCTACCTATGAAAATCCTGATCACCATGCAGATCATTCCTCCTTTGTTAAAACTTTGAATACACCCAACTGCCTTGTGTTGACATGGACAAGAAATAGTAAATATATCATTGTCAACCATTCCAAATCCAAACCCAGTCTGCTCCTGATTCCCTTCTGAGACCACATCCCCACCATGTTCACAATGCTCTTCCAAGCTATAATATTTACACTCCTGTGATGTTTTGCCTTCACAGTCAACATCACAGAGACTATATAGAAGATGATTTGACCTCTGCTCTGCTCTGTCACCAAATGCAGAAGAAGAAGTCAAAAAGATTCCTTGCAAAATCAGTCTGAATGTCTTAGAGCAGTGGCATCCAAACTATGGCTGGAAGGACAACTGAGGCCCAATGGACACTTTTGGTTGAAGAAGAATTTGGTCCACATTAGAACATGAAGCTTGTACTTGACTGATGAATTATGGCATGTTAAGGAAATTAAACAGCAGCACAGTCTCCGTCTCAATCTCTGATTTAATCTAAATATAGCGCTAACTGTCTTCAAGAACCAACACTCCCACGAGATCTTGCAGTTTGCTCTTGTTTTGTCTCTGAATGTGGAAATACACCATAATTGTCTCTCCTCCCTGCTGCACATATCGTTGGTTTCATTCTGAGAGGCAAATCAAGAGGCCAATCAGGGCCTCTGAGATCAACTGTCCATCCTAAAACCTTACATTTGATGGCTACTGTAAAATACCAAATAATAGCAAGGGAGTTTATTTGTTTCAATCACTGAGCAGACCAGGCGTTTATTTGGGACCAGGCGGCTATTTGGGACAGGCATTTAATTCCTTTCTCACAAAAAATCTTGCTTAACAAAAAATAAAAAAAATATGGTAAATGTAATCATATAATTTATTCACACCAATATGAATATCACCTTTACATTTTCAAGGCAAGATTACAGTACCATAGTTACACTTTTGTCTTCTTCTTTCAACTCAGCACTCTCTAAACACTCTAAATACTGGTAAGGAACTAGTTAAGTTAAGGTCTTGCTTTTTTTGTTTTTTCACTGTACTGGGACCATGGCGATCAGCAGTAATCTACCGGTAACTGATGTGGCTGCCCTCCTGATGTTAGTTAAGGACAAACAACATGCAGCAGCAGTAGCAATGTCTTCTTCTTTGAATATTCCAAGCCCTAGTATGTAAGATTCCGGCTTTCCGCACTGTAGTGGCCCAAGAAAAGATTTCTGTGTGTGGTCATCTATGAATAAGTTTGGACACCCCTGTCTTAAGACATAGAGATGATGCCTGTGCATTAATGGCTGTGAAAAGGCCTCAAGTTTTCTCCTGTGAGGTGTATGTCTGAGCAGACAGGTAAGGTCACATTCACCTGTTCATTTACATGAATAGTATGATCAAGCTATGGCTTTAGCTTGATGGGACATTAAACTGTACATACACCAAGAAGATTGCTATGGTAGGTGGTAAAATTCCTCTTTTTCTTGTTACTTTCGACTTTCTCCTGTTGATCCTGCAAACAAGTTCAAAGATCTTATGTTAAAAGGCAAAAACATATATGCCATTACATCACTGCACATTTTATCCTAAGCTGTGATGTACACAATCCCTCAAGTTTTGGTAGATATCCGAGGGCAGACGACAACACAACTTCTGATATACCCAACATTTATACTGTTTGACCTCCAGGGTCAAAACCTAGTCCAAAGCTGTGGAGCATATTAGAACACAAGTCTGCAAAGCATGTGCTAATTCAAAGATGTTGATTGAATGTCTTCATATTTGGAGAGAAAGACTCTCAAACATCATGACAACATATAAGCAAGTTCACTCTAAATGCTGTGAATGGGTGTTAAAGTTCTGGAGGCAAGGGAGGTTTGAACACGTGGACAAGTGAGTTGTATCTTTCCAAATACATATTTTTGGGCTTTTTTTCCTTTATTGATAGTGGAAAGACAGTGGTTGGAATTGAAAAGGGAAAGAGAGCAGGAAAGATGCACAGTAAATGGGCCATGGAGGGAACTGAACCCAGTTATGATGTGGTGCAGATGTCTATCTTATTTACCTACTGATACTGTCGAGAATTTTCCCCCAAAGTGTTTACATTGATTAAAAAGCAAGTGGACATGCATACAAGTTAGCACCCAAGGGAGTTTGTCTTAAAAGGTGCAAAGCTGGCTTGTTAATGTCATCTGTGTTTTAGACCATCCAAACCCTGGACTAAAATCTGACATTTATAATCCTGCAATTTAGAGGATGCATTGAAAACACAGACATTCAATGGAGAGTAAATCCCACAGTTCCACAGCTAACCTTGATCCACAAGGATGCACAAGATAGTCAAATTTAGATGGAAAACAGATCAAAACTGTTGGGAGCTTTAAGACAATGTGTCTCAAGCCATCATAAAAGGACATCAATTTTATATTTAACCATCCTTTTGTGTTCATTTTGGCTTCAACTCATAATGTTTCCAGACACTGACACTTTCTCTTCTAAGGCCTCTTCTCTGTCAACCTGGCTTCTCTCACTCCTGATCACTGTCAAGGTCAATAATGTAATCCAGAGATTCTCATGCAGTATATCGTTGAGCCATCATGCTGCGAAAGAATGAACCATGAGCAAGGCCTCAACAAAGCTTTATATACAAGTGCTGCCAGAAAGCTGAATGATACAAAAAAAATGTTGCACTTTTTTTGAACTGCCGCAGTTTTAAAAAGTGATTGGTTGGTTAGCTGTAACGACAGTTGTAGCTACTGCCTCTTGCTCCTCAGAAGACACTGATTGACCAGGACATTCTGTTTTATACCGAGAACAACTGTTTTAGCCTGAAGCTTTGCAAGATGGATCTGCCTGATGACAAATATAGAATCTGGTGAATACAATTGCTTGTCATGTAATAACATGA
The DNA here is from genome assembly GCA_037902135.1 of Cetoscarus ocellatus. Lineage (NCBI taxonomy): Eukaryota > Metazoa > Chordata > Actinopteri > Labriformes > Labridae > Cetoscarus > Cetoscarus ocellatus. The sequence goes on from JBAMNC010001392.1 coordinate 672,390, forward strand.
TCAATAAAAACCTTTTTAATAAAATGGGATGAAAAATGTGTCTACTGTCAGTACTGCCATAGCAGTTTTACAGTGAGTCAGTAAGTGACAATCCTGAAATGAAGATGTAAAATGTAAAATAGAAACATGCTATCATGGGAATAGGAAGGGCATTGCCTTTTGTGATACATACGTCAGCTTTAAATGTTGTTTTGTGTGTGTAGGTGTGTGTGTGTGTACGTGTGTATGTGTGTGTGTGTGTTAAAGAAAAATAAAATGTGTTTTACTTTGTGTCTGACATTGGAAAAGAAAAATAATAAATTGGAGCAATCTAAACACCAAGGTCTATGTTTCGACAGTCCAAGCACATGAAAAAATATATATTTTATGAGTAACATCCTCGCCTAAATCTCCCGGTGTTCCATTACGCTGTGATAGAAATCCTGGTAGGGAACTACAGCCAACTTGAATGCCCCCATGGCACCCCCCACCCTGATACAACAAAGCATCCTGGACTGGAGAAATACTGCAGGAAACCTTTGAGGTTGGATTGAATGAATGAAAAAAGAGAAAATGTCACCAATTCCATCTTGGAAGATTTCAGATAGAGAGCCTGACAATGAAAGTACATCAAAGGGAAACGCAGACCCCACAGTCTTCAAAAGGCTCGGTGAGCGGCACATTCAGGGTTATTAAATAGTTGAATATTGACAGGATTTTTTTTTCTTTCTATTTCTGACGAACGCCACCTCGGCTATCTTCACTCATCCAACAGGTTCAGAGAGGCGGCAAGCACCCTCAACCTCGCAGGCATTCATGGCGGCCTTAATTGACAGGCAAAAAAAAAACCCTACGCTGGCCCTTTTCCGCCCCCTCCTCTCACCTCCTCACCACTAACTTTGCCCGCTGGACTGAGCTGTTTCTGAGCCTGAGTTTCTGTGGAGGTTTTGTTTGCTGAACTCTGATACGTCCTTCAGCACTTTGGCCCCCATTCATCTCCCCAAACAATCCCCCTAAGAATTTAACTGGTGGGCAAACACACAGCACATGGGTAATGACGGGGGCACCTTGGCTGTCTGTGTGAATATTTACCCTGTCATCAAAGGAGGGGCATGCATATAAATCTACCCCTGCTCTCTCAAGTTCAGGTTCAGGCATTTGGGAAGACAGCGAGCGTATATTCCTCGGATCTTGCAACGTGATAGAGCCTTAAATCTAGGAAATATGATAGAAAATTAGTTTACTTTGTAACTCTGCAGGCTCACAGAGGTTGTTTAAAATGTCAGATCTATGAATAAATACATCTGAGAATAAAATAGTTCCCTCCCACGTGTCAGGGCTGCTCAACATGAGAAGTGTGGAAATGTTGTGTTGCTTCCAAAGCATCACAGACTCTTTTTTTTCTGCAGTAAAATTGAAACAAAGTTCAGTGTTGAGGTTGTAGAAAAGTTCTGGCCCTTTCCAGAATATTCTGTGGGGTTGTTTAACACCTGATAAAGCAACCCTATCCCATTGTTCAACATCCAATAAACTCAACCCAGTAAGGGCCAGGAAACAATTCCGCTTAAATAGAGGAGCAAGAAAATAGCAGCAATCAGACGCCAGATTGCAATGTTTTGTCTGCGATTTGGAAGAGTGGAGAGATTCTATCAGGCTGCCTCTCTGGGCTGATATGCTACTGGTACAGCGTTCAGCCCAGGTAAACCTACAGTGGGATGAATGGACTCCTTATTGAAACTTTTATATATAGCGCTCAGGAGCTGGCATGGTCTATTAGAGGCAAACAAAGCATGTATCTCCATTTTTACTGCAGACTTTTACTCCTTTCACTTTTTTCCTTTTTTTTTGTTTATTCATTTCCCTTGTGGTGGGCTGATTTTTGTATTTTAGGGGGAAAATACACAAGATCTACAATTAACCAGTGATTATAATGGCTACCAGTGCAACATTACATCTTCTTTAAAACAATGGGGAAACAATTCAAACATCAGTTTATAATGTCCACCATTATAGGGGGCTTTCAATCGAAACAATACAAATCTTAATGTGTAAAGATGTGTTCTTCAGTAGCATAAGTTGTTTTTGAAACCACCTACTACATACTACTAAAATGCACTATGCAGTATACTACATATTGCATGCTGTGTTTGGTATTAATTTGTAGTATGACTGCCAAACAGCCTTTATTTTGTAGTATGCTGACCATTATGATTCTTCTCTTTCTTTTTGTAAAAAAAGTAAAAGGTAGCTCAGATAATGGTACTTCAGCTAAATTAACATCCATTAATGGACTTAAAAAGTGAAATGAGAGATTTTTTTGGACTTTAATGATTATTACCACTGTACACACATGAGAATGCCAATGCTAATATTGTTAAGGCTGTTGTCATGGATATAAGCTGCGGCTGTCTGCAATTCCAACCCTTGACTCATTGGTGCTTTGCATTGTGGGTAACAGCATGCAAAATAAACAGGTCCAGTACACACTGTTAATTTTTCCTGAAGTTGTAAGAGTAGATCCCCCACCACCACCTTAATTTTCTTGTTTTCTTTATTCTATGTTAAATGAGGCCAAATTTCTAAACACTGACATACTTTTAGATGGATAGACGGGTTCATAGTCACATAAGTCAAAACTGTTAGATAATTGCCTGATGTCTTTTTATGGGATCAGAGGTAAATTTTATGTTTGTGATCTGTAAGGAAAATGAAATGTTATAGTCATACCATTACTGGTAGTTGTTGCTACTCAGCCCGCAACTTGGAAGTGTCTGATTGGGCCGCACCATCATGAGGATGGGATGGGGTCTCCCTTTTTGGAGGGGGCTTGGGCAACAAATTGTGCAGCCATTGTCAGATAATAAGTAAGCAGGACATAGCATGAATTAGAATTGTGTTTCTGTCTTTGAAAACTGTTTTAAAACCTGAGGTAATGTAAGTACTAACTAAAAATGTATGTATATCATAGAATTACTCACTATAAAAAAGCACTTTGACATATAAGTGCAACAATTCTACAAGGTGTAAATTTCTTTAAGGTGTAAATTTCCTTTATTTCTACTATTTTCCCCAGGGATGACCTCAAAAAATCCCCACGAAGTCAATGTGGCACACAGTAAATCTTTAATGCATAAAAACAAAATGGCTGCCATTCGTCACCACACATGCAAGCAGCAGCGAGCAGCAGCGAGAAGAGAAAAAAGCAGCACAGATCCTCTTGATGCACTGTACACCAGAGACCATTTCTCCCTCAAGATCCTCCAGTGCAGGAGCGCCGCTCTGTGTGTGCATCTGAGTGTGTGTGTAAGGGGGTTGGGAGGAGTCTCTTTCTCCCATCATCTCCTAAAGCCGGCGAACGTGCTCCCTCCTCTCAGATCAACAAAGCCTTAGCGGCACATTACTGTACACATCAGTGGGACCAGAGAAGCTGCTGAGAAGCTGTCAGAGAGCGTGCAGACAGCAGCAGGCTAACATTAAAAAAGGATGACCTTATTATAAGGAGGAACATTGGCTATATCTTTCTGGCATGTAGACAGAGAAAAAGGTGATAATGGCAGCGTAAGATGTTTTATTTATTCATTTTGCTGATGTCTATTTATTATTCACCAGCATAGAATGTTAGCTTTAACTGACAACCGAGTGTAAAAGAGGAAAAATGTAAATGCACTTATTCTTAGTGAGTTGCAGTATTAAGAAGGAGGGGTTTGTTTATTATATGCTATGAAAAAAAAAAGAAAATCTGTCTGTCTAAATATAGCACAATAAAATACAACAGTAACCTTTTTAAGAGTGCGTCCTTGTTTAAGTGCAATATGATACAATTTTTTTTTTGTCTTGTCTTTGTGACAAAATAACTGGTAAAAAGTCCAATTATTGTAAGTAAATCAAATTTAAATTCACAGAGCTAATCCAGAAAGACTTTTTAAAAAAAACCTCAGATTCAGAAAACAGGATGAAAGATACTATTAGTTTATTATGTGAATATCTGGGGCTGCACTTTTTAACAATGCTGGGGTTATCAAATTAAGGTCATGATACCACTGTGATACACCAAAAAAAGAAAAGAGTAAAAGCTTGTCTGACTGAAAGAAGCCCATCAACATTATAGTGGTGCAGGACTGAGATATTTTTGTAGGCCAATGTGGAAGTTGGCATTGCGCTGATTCTGTTGACTGCAAGCCTTCTTAAAGCTTATGGGATTTTGCACTGTGTTTTGGATCATGGGTAACAATTAGCTCTGCGGTGAACAATAGAAAATGTGAAACTTACATGATCTACTCTTTTTAATATTCTTAACAAACAAATCCACTTTTTACAATTTTTTAAGCTTAAACATAATCAACCAGATTGAAAAGCTTTTTTTGAGCTACTATGGAACTACAACATGGCGGTTTGACTTAGAAGTAACTACAACATTTCCAGTGTGTAACATCTTGGGATCTAATTTCGTAGACCAGGCGCAGGCGCCGCGCCAACGGGATGTGTCCAGGGCATTTTGCAAGTTTCGGGCACGACACAGTCTGGTGCAGGGAGGCGCACCCATGCCTCCGTCCTTCCCACCAGCGCAAGTAGCAGAGAGGGTGGAGAGAAGGCATGAGTGGGTTTAACACAGCCAAGTGTAATCTTCACCAATCAAATGAACGCCTCTCCTCGCCTTTAAATGCACTGCGGGTGAGGCGCAGTGACAATTTCACCTCAGTGGTGAAGAAGGTCAGAGCCACTGTCACTTTTACAGCAACTGGGAAAGCGCAGGGGCCACCGGGCTGCACATCGGAGGCCACGATGTGCGTCACCGTGTGGACAACCTCGTTGGACAGATGTAATCTGTTCCTGTGCCATAAATAGGAGTACAAAATTAAGTGATTATTACATTTAAACACAGCAGCAGGCTAATCCATTCATCATGTTTGTGATCCACCTGCATTCCTGGTCTGTCATCGCCAAATAGCAGTGCCTTAGGTGAAATATTCTCTCCCGGTATCTCCTCCTCATCCTCCTTGCAATAATGTGCTCCATCTTTTTATATCACTTTAAGAATAAAGATTAAAATAGAGAAATATGGGCAATCACAGGTAAATCCTTAAGACACTGAGTGACTTACATTTACTCAGCGAGCGTCTCTCTCTTTTTTCTTTTCTTTTGAATTTCATGAGATGAGAGAAGCCAGATACTCCGTATCGGATGATGTGGCTGTTTGTGGTTGGCTGAGAGATGTAAACTCGTTAGTTTACGTCACTCTTCCAGCTGCCGTCAGGTTGAGTTTCCATTATGACAAACATCTCTGACCTGACATCAGATGTGATGGGACAATTAATATAGATACAAATGTATATGCTGGTTCAGACGGTTACATCAAATAGTGGTTGCTGTGATTGTTTATTGCATTGAAATGTGCCTGACACAGTGGATACCTGCCTTTGAGGTTTTGGTGACGTGTGCGCACTGTGCGCCTGTCAGCCAAACTACCACTGCACGAGGTGCGCTTCGCCTGCGCCGAGAATAGACCAGGTTGGAGCTGGCGAGCTTTCAGCACATGCAGATTTTTGGCATGAAATTGTCACTGGGCCAAGCTGAATCTCGACACCTCCCCCTGGTGCGCCGTCATACCCATCTCAGCGCAGCCGGTCTACCAAATTGCCAAATCGGCTGTGCACAGCGGTGCGCCTGACAAAATTATCACTGCGCGGGGTGCGCCAGGCTGCGCCACCCTGAGTTGCGCCAGGAAATTAGAGCCCCTTGTTGTGACCTCTTGTTTGAGAATTTCCTCATAATTGATTGACCTGATCAAGTTGGTATTCATGTCAAAGATGACAACAAGATGACAACAGATGCATTTTACTATTCCCCATTAAACAGTAAATTCTTTGGCACGTGTTCACTACAGAGCTTTTTTCAGCCATTTATCTGACACAGGTAGTCTAGACTCTGGGTGGGGGGCGCGGGGGGGTTATCATATCTCACATTTTGCCTCAGTGCCCCTGAAGTACACCCAGACACCACAATGGAGTCTTATTGCCAAAGACATGCTATTCACAAAAGACATTGCACATTTTCATTCTTCCAAACCTGTAAAATTAATAATTGTTCACTCAAATTTAATCTCGACTGAATGAACTCTGGGTATCCTCCTACAGGCCAAAAACCTAGGGATTTTAAATTGTCTTAGGTGTGAGTGAATACTTGTCTGTCTCTCTATTTAAGCCTGTGACAAGGCATAAATAGACCTAACTTATGACCAGTCCAGTGTGTACCCCACCTCTAACCCCAAGTCAACTACTAGCCCCCTGTGACCCTGAAAGGTACAAGAAGCACAGATAATGGCTAATCTGATGCTTGATGTACAGATATTGGCATTACAGGGAAGAGAGGCAAAAAAAGTAGCACTCATGATCCCTGTCAATTCACGTTTTTCTTAAACGTGTCAGGATCATTGTTGTCCAATGACTTTAATGTTTATTGCATACTAAACTGACACCAGGGAAGCATGTTGACCATAATATCATGATCTTTAAAATCTCCAGGGACATGATCTGAATGTTGTAGAATTTTTAAAGAATATCAAATCCTTCAAATTTTAATGGAGAAAAAACATCTCTAAGTATTAAAAAATCTTGTTCTTAAACAGCTTATTTTACAGATAGGATGATTTTTCAGGACTGTGTTGGCTTGGTCTCTGTGTTTGACGTTAAGAGGCAGGTGTAACTTTGATTGAATTCAGAGTTGGCTGAACCCATTGTGACAACCTATTGGCGAGGTTTTATACAGTGGCGTCCTCCATCCGTAAATTACATATGCTTACAAAAGAAATCAAATAGCATTGTTTATACCACTGTCTTTAATTTATAAGATAACATGTCACCCAACTTACCAGCTTAACAAATTACAAATAAGCACAAAAAATCTGAAACATAATATAAATACCCTTACCCCCCAATAAAAATGGATCCCAGTCTCATGATGAACAGCAAATCCACACAATGCTGGTAGCCATTTAAAAAAAGAATAATAATAATATTAACTGGTATTATCATTTGTAGAAATATTAATTGGGCATTGCTTTACATTTGAATCAATGAGAGCTTTTACATTTTAAAAGTTAATAGTAATAACTAGTTTTAATATAATTATAGTCTAGGTGAATTTTTTCCAGATTTTATGGTGCCCCCTGGAGGCCACAGCGCCCTTAGCATCTGCCTATATTGCCTCATGGGCCAGCTGGCCCTGATTGAATATCTGTAATCAAACAGATCTATGTTGCCAAGCTCCAATCTACACTGACTGTGAAAGGCCCCAAGCGGCAAAGCCAGGACAGCATCCTTTAAAGCAGGAAGAAGTGGGAGCTACAAGCAAGACAATAGCAGAAAATGACTGTTCGTATAGAGATTAGCAGCTTGTGCTTAAGTGTAGCTCAGTCTGTCAGGGCTTGGCCTGGGGACAGGAGGGTGACCGGTTCAAGTCCTGACTGAAACATACTTGGAAGTTGGTTTGGTAGCTAGGGAGATGTAAGCTGCCTCCCTGGGGCACTGCCACTGGTTACGACAGTTGGTTGGTTGGTCACTTGCGCACTTGAATGAAGTAGGGTTAACATTGTTGGTAGTGCATACAAGTTATCAGAAATGATGAATGATGAATTGCCGACCCGGCCTGTGCTCCTATATACAGCTTCAGTAGGATTTTTGTCAGACCTTGGCCATATTTCCTCATTAAATGAAGAGCATACATCAACAGCAACATTTTTTTCTCTGTTTCCAACATATTTTGGCGATAGATTGCTCTACATAGTGGCGCATGTTTTCTTTTCAACCCCGTAGCTGTTGCCTACTCAATTATCTGATTGGCCAACAATTAATGTGATTGACGGAACAGCTGTCCAATCACTGGATTTGCTTTTTAAAGGTTCAGCCCATTCTCAAGCACATTCTATGGGCTCTTTCCCTGATGGACTAGTGAAATATATTGAATGGTCAATCTGACTTGTCAGATTACTTTGAGTGGACTGGACATGGTGTTTATTATTTTATTCTCTATGGTATTTGTTACATTACATATTAAATGATTGTCCAAAGTCCACCCTCTTTACGTCCAGTTTCCAAGCAGCCTCAAAAACGCATCTGCTGATATTTTTGAAACTGTGCAAATATCAGTCTTCAGATTTTTAAATAGTATGTATTTATGATCAGACATATTTTCTGAAGAAAGTTTTGCTGATTTGTGTTCCAATGGGATTTAAGAGAAGAAATAACTTTGAGTTGATACAACGTAACCTAAAATGTAAACAGGAAAATAATTATTCATTTCTATATATTTGTTTAAACATGTTATCAGGCATTATGAAAAAATTTGCACTTATAAAACTGAATCAAATTACCAAGCCTGCTGTCCCAAATTACCAAACACATGACTGAAAAACAATTGTGTCAACCGTATCAAAAGTTTGAACCACTCTTTTTACAAAATTCAAACACTCTTAATGTTTTTTCACAAAAGGAGACAACACCTTGAGGAAGTCAGGTCTCATATGTTGATATTTCTCTTACAATTCATTATAAAATATATCATCACAAAATAAGATCAAAAAAGTCTCACTATACCCAAATTCACTCCACCAGATGAAATACCCTGCACTTAAGAGCCTGGCCAAACTATACTTCTGCTGGGACTGAGTAATAAGGAAATACATCTATTTTTATCTCAGAGTCATTGGCATCATTTTGTCTTTCAAAAGATATAAATTAGGGCTGCCCTGAAGAAAACTAACCTTGCAGAGCAGATGGACCTGCCTGAATCGTTGTCTGAAATCACGCAGGTCCATCTTGCCAAGCTCCAATCCTCTACAGCTTCACTCGGCCAAAAGCTGAACAACCCAATCAGAGAAAGAGGCAGAAACTGCGGATGTGACGACAGCGGGAAGTGACTGCATGTTCGAAAACAATGGCAGCTTCTGAAGCGGTCTTACAGGTAGCAATGTTTTTGCTCTTCTCCGGATCAGTTTCGGTAAGAGTTTGATCTACCACCTGGCTCCTCTGGTCGTGAAAAAGATGAGAAGGAATCCAAACCCCATTGTGATAATAGTGTCTCCACTGGTTACTAGGTGTGTAAATCACCAGTTTCATGACGATACGATACAATATTGATTCTTTGGACAACAATACGATATTTGCCGATATCACAAAGTCTGCCACGATTTGATTTCGATTCGATACGATTCAGCAGCCTTTGATCGATTTAAGACGATATTATGTACTCATCAATCACAATCAGCTACATTTCACCTAAAGCAAGAAAGAAATACAAAGCAATTTATAAGTTCTGACAGTTTTAATACCGAAATGTGAAACGATGTGCTGACCTTTGGGTATGATAGGTTATCGAGGATTGTAACCATCTGTATGATCTAATCATGTTTAAAATTAAAATTGAGTTAATTAGTAGTCAGGTGTTTGTAGACTTTGCTTCACTGTTTAATGGTAGGTGTGGAGGAAGAATAAGAACAAGCTCTCACTGTTTTCCTTTCATACAATAAGTAATTTTTATAATCAGTGCGCTACAAAATCAAATGATGAGGTAACTTACTGTACTCGTGTGATTACTCCCGTCGTGTGTATGTATCCTCTGCTGTCAGATCGACCGTATCTTAACCGATACAGCAGTGCTATTTTCTGATTGGCTGACATGTCCCCGTTAGCTCTGTGATGCTAAGAGCGTGTTGCTACACGTTAGCATATAGCGGTGTTACTCGGTGGACGTTACACAGTACATTTTAAAGCAGGAGAAATACCGGGTGTGGTGTGTGAGAGAGCGAAAAGGTGCGCGTCTCATACGCTGAATGCGTGAGACTTGAGAGCCCTGTAAAGTTGAAACTTCAGAACGAGGCGCTATTGGGCGGAAGCGGTGAAACGGATATCCTGTCAGAATTTCAAAAGAAGATGACGATGTTTATCGATGTTTTGAGTTTCCATCGATTTGATTGGATCATTGCTTAACCAATCGATGTATCGATCCAGATCGATGGATCATTACACCCCTACTGGTTACCCTCATGGACGACCAAATAAGAGAAGCCGGGAGGCTGGGGATCACTGCTGGGAAACTGGGAGAGAATTTGAAAATCTCCACGGACGATGGCGGTTAGTCTATGGTAGTTGTGGTTACTCAGCGATACCTGGCAAAATATGCTCTCATCAGAAGTTTACTGGGAGAACTTGGTGGGGATTGTTGTTGATGAGGTTCATGTCACATATAAGTGGCAAATGATACATCTGTGTTGTATAATTTAATGTAAGATGAGATCTAAGGACTGAGACATACTTTAAGCTAATGGCTAACAACAGGGTCTACTGCTACATCATACTGTGGCTTGATATGGATTGGTCTGTGATGAGTGTGACAAGCAGAATGATTGTCCAATCACCAGCTGCAGTTGTTTTTGAAGTTTCTGCCCCTGAAAACATTTTTCTTACCACATGGACTAGTGAAATATTTTGTGACAGATATATGGAACTGTCCGTCTGGCGTGTTAAGTTAGAAGAAAACAGCACACCCATTTGGATCAGGTTTAGTTGCTTGTACTTTCAGAAAATGATGATTTTTCATTCTTGCCAACATGTCTTTTTTTAACTCACAGATTCTGTTTATCATATATTTCATGCAAGAAAAAAAAAAGTGAAAAAAAAAAAAAGATACTATTTTTTATTTTCAAGAGTGGCTCACTGTTGAAGTATTCAGTGTTGTGCATTTTGTGGAATAATATCTGAATTATTGACAGCAGCTTCATCATTATTGAATGTTAGCACATATATTTTTGCTTTTATTCAGCTATTTTTTTTCCAAAAGGCTCCTTTTGATAATGTTTAAACCCCACATGAATAACATAATTTATTACCAATAAAAGAATAGAGGCCTTATTTATAGCGTGAATATCAAATAATAATTTGATACCTACAATAACCTGCTGTAGTGCTCAGTGGGCTACACGTCTTTCTCTCTCCCTCCCCTCTCTCTCACACACACACATGCAGACAAAGCCCTTTGTACTGTCTTCCACACCAGCACTCCTCCAGGGGCCAATACCGTGCTCCAAAGCCCTTTAGAGGGGCAGCAAGCCGGAAAATGACCCCATGCTGTCCCTGCGCGCCTCAGCCCCGCCTGGTTACGCCCGTTTCCCAGGGACCCGCTGAGGGTCCAATACCCCTAGGCCTCCCTCTCACGCCACACTACCTCCCAGGGCCAAACGTTAACGGGGGCTCCTCACCGCGGACAATGGGAGCTGGGAAACGTGGGAAAGAAATGTCACAAGGCTCTCTGACAACTCAGGATCGACCCCCTGACCTCCGAGGCTGGTCCCACTGGGCCTCTTTATGTAAACACGGGGTGTCCAAACAAAAGCAAACCCCGTCTTAATCAGATTCATAACCCGTGTGAGAAGATGTGGAGGAGCTGAGATGTGGAGGCTTAAAGTTTGGACCAGGGGCTGCTTTTTTTAATCAGATTAAGGAAATTTCTGAATCTATGCTCACATATATTTCCTTAAATGTGAGTGTTAAAAACAGTTGCTTTAACACCTGAATATCAGGAGAAATTAATCTAGATCATTCCTTTATTAAATATGATTACATTTATTGGTTTGGACAGTCTGTAAAAGTCCATTAAGAGGTGGAGGACAAAGACTGGACAAGCGTCTGCCGTTTGAACTCCCCATGGCCTTGTAAACAGTCCTGGTCATTTAACCTTAGACCCCTCTGGAGTGTCCCCACTCTCTCTTTGCCCAGCCCCTCTCCATATGGGAGATGCAGGTCAAATGAGGATATGATGGTGGTCAGCCAAGCTCGGCCCCTCCCAGGGGTCAGGGTGGGTTGGGGGTTTAAGCCCTTGGGTGGACACAGGGAGAGTTGTCCCTGAGCGGGGCCGGGAGGGCAATTTGTCATGGAGTGAGGGGTTAACAAGGGAGTGATTGGCAATCAGTAACACTTGACTTAACGTGGGGACTTCTCTGCTGGGCTCACAAGACATGTCTTTTTTTTTTTTTAGTCTTTTGATAAAATCATATCGTCATTGTTGAGCACAAACCTATTCAAAACCACTAGGAAATGAAAAAACTGAATGAATGAATGAATATTATTTGTCCTGACTAAAGATATAAAGACATATATATGTATGTATATATATATATATCTATATATCTATATATATATATCTATATATATATCTATATATATATATATATTTGTGTGTGTATATATATATATATATATATATATATATATATATATATATATATATATATATATATATATATATATATATGATGAAAAAAGATTAAAATGGAGATAGGAGGTTTGTGACTGACAGTGATATAACACGTCACTTTTATATTACCAGTCTCTAATTTCATTCATCATTGCTGTCAGGCAAAAAAATCTCAAATTTCATTATTTTAAAGAGAAAAAAAAAAAACACAGAATAATTTCAAAATTGAAAAAAATGTATTGTCATAACTGGTGATTGATTTTGAAACTTTTATAGTTTTATAAGTTAAAAATCCACTCACAGATATGGAGGGTGACTAATGGCACATGGATTTATGAAAAAAAATGCTCTTAAGGTACTTTGGGATTATTAGTGTTTGTTTTTTAATCAAGGCTTTTTGAGATCCTTAAAAAGTCTTATAGATGTAAAATTAGATTTTTTTTTTCAATTAAAGGCCTTGAACAGTCCAATTTGACCAAGTAGCTCTAAAACTTTCAAGGACATGTTGAATAAAACTGTGTTATCAAATCCATTTTTGGCTTTTCAACTGTTGCTCTGGAAAACACCATAGAACCACCATGGTGGCAGCATATGCCTTGTAAGTAATGAAAGGTCACTTGTTCATATCCAGAGGTGATTTCAGTAAACAACTCTTAGCACTTGGGTAAAAGTATAAATTGTGCAGGTCAAAAACTTAACTTCAGTAAAAGTAAAAATTGCTCTAACAAATTATTTTTTAAGTATAAATACTGAAGTTCTTATAAGTACTTTAGAATTAAAAGTGCTCAAAAAATGTCCAATTGTTGTTAAAATCGCATGTGCAGTGAAGAATGTTTCGTTGGCATTCCTCCATTTTTTCCACATTTTTTTTAACTCCACTGTCCTCTCCTCTGTAATTAAAGCAGGAAAAGCTGTGAAAAATGTGAAAACATGAATGCTCCCATCTTCTGCTTTTTTAAAAAAATCTTTCCCCTTTTTTAGTCTCACAGCGTACTGGGGGATTTATTTTCAAAGCAGAAGCAATAAAACAAACACCCTATCAGTGACTGGTATGACCAATCGAGCTCTCAATAAAACCAACCTCTGTGTCCCTTTTGTTCTATGGGGGTCAAATAATTGTAATGATGGGCAGTGAGGCAGCTGGTCATCCAATTTACCAACAATGGGCCCTGATCTGTTCGCTCAGGACCCTTGACAAGGTCTCACTGATGACTGAGGTGGTCACTAGAGGTCAGAGTGTGCAAACCAAACACCCCGACCTCACTCCCTGGAGACCCTCACTGATGGACTCCTGAGCCTGTTAGTGGACATCATTTAGGACTTTGTCCACACAAGTGAAGGGTTAATGACCCTTGACATGATGAGTGGCTAACCCTACAGAGAGCTGTGAGCAAAGAAGGAAGAAAAGCAGACTATCAGTTATGATGCAAATATCAGGTGATCGCTGACAAATAGCATCACAGTTGTGTGTGAAAGCAAGAGCTGAGCATTTCTATGATTTATCAGCATTAAGATTTTCCTTAATTGCAGAAATGGGCAACGATGAAAAAAAAATTAAGGCTGATACCTGGAACTACATGAAAATTTATTGCTGTTTATGTCATATACCCACCAATATTTTCTGAGTTAAGTGCAGTCTATTTAGTTCCATAAGAAAAAGATGGACCCTAAACCCTGATCTTAGATAGGGGATTGGGGCAACCTCATCAAGAGTATAGGGCCTCCTTTCCTTTAGAGTTTTTTTTTTTTTTGTAAACAAAACAAATCACCCTGTGCACTGCCTTTGTAAAATGCTGCTTGATCTAAGTAAAGCTTTGTACCTCCACTACAGGTAAGAACATGTTAGAGACCAAAAATATCTCTGATGGTATTTCAATTAAAGTAGTTCATGAAGTAGTTCTTGTGTTTGAAACCAAATCACTGGATTTGGACCATGTGGATCTTTTCCAAAGAAGCAGTACCCAAACTGTTGGAATATCATGACTAGTAGGGCAAGCACGGCACAGCAAAATAGTTTTTTCTGAACATTTAGCATAATAATACAGTGGCAGCCTTTTGATACACCTGCTGACTATTCATTTAGACATTAATGTATTGACATGAGAAAAGCATGCTAAGCAGTCTTTTTACCTAACTCTCTCTCTCTCTGTTTATACACACACACACACACACACACACACACATATATATATATATATATATGTATGTATATATATATATATATATACCATTCTTTTTCTGCTTTTAATGGTCAAAAAAGAATTTGGATCAATGTGGTTTAGAGTCTATTTAAGAGAGCCTCCTCTTTCACATGATATACAGGAATTATGTGTTGTGATAGCAGAAAATAAGAGAGAAGAGAGAGCATCCATGAGATCAACATTGCTCAGTTTCTTGATGAGTTTATGTCGACAGAACAATATTTTATACCCTCAAGTGGTATTTCCCAAATGGTGCTATAGGGCACACTAGTGTGCCTTGAAGCGTGTTTAGATGCACTTTGGGTATTTGAACAACCAATAGTATTATCACAACTACATTACAACTGATGAATGAGTTTTTGATTTACTATGACTTCTTCATGTGCATTACTTTCCACATTACAAAAAAATCTGTACCTTCACAGAAATCCTCATGAAACCTTCAAGAGCATTGTCTTTTGCAGGTAACAGAATTAGTGGATGGAAGAAATTATTCCTTTTTTAATCCACATGTATCAAGTTAATTAAGTTTGAAAATGGGACCTGGTAGGTTGCAATGTGTGTTGTTGAATTTACAAAACATAACAAAGTTTCAAACGAATTATTGAATATTTTGGAAGTGACTATTCAATCAACGATACACTTTTTGTTAAATTATTTCAACCATTACTACAGAAAAAATAAACATTTTGACTTATAAAATACTGCAATACTAATAATAGGCAAATTAGTGTGTGCTAGTTAGATTTATTTTTGTATGCATATAATGAGTTATTCTTATACACATAAATCTAATCAATAACCTTAGCTGGTAGCTTATCAGCAACTTTCTAAAGTTCACCATGTTTTAATACTTGCACCAACTTCTCTTGATCATAAAGCAAAAGTTAACATATTTGTCTTTGTATAGATGGTTAACAAAGCGTAATACCTGATTATTTGTGCCTCCCTTTGGTGAGATCACCACACCGGTTGCACCAGCCCATTGTCAACATAATCTATCACCAACCTTGACTTGCTGCCTTGTTTTCCTTTCACCTGTTCACCTTTTCCTTTTTTACCTGAAGAGATCGAGTTTTAATGCAAAGAGTGAATAGAACTGTAGTAATTGAATTCAGTCAAACACTTGCCTGGATAAAGCACCATGATAGAGAACATTTTAGTTTGAAAAGGAAAAAGAAAATGCACATAACGTCATCAACAATGCAGAGCTGTGTGGGAAATAATAATTAACTGTAGATGGGGTCTTTGGAGGAACAGCCTTGAGTATTGCATTTTTCAACGTTGATCTTGAGGTTAACTATTCTGCATGGAAATAAGGGGCCAGAGGTGTGCGGCATTTCCTGACCACCAGCTACATCCAGAATTAGCATGTTAATATGTGTTTTGTATCCATTTGAACATTTGCATGCTAGCGTAGCACCTGACTCTATTATCTGTCCAAAAGCATCAAAACTACATCTGTTCCACTGCAGCTGCACTTCTCCACCTCCTTCAAGCCCTCTCCTCATCATCACCATCATGACAACCTACAAAAACCCAAAACTCGCAGGACTGTGAGATCTATATGACTGTAGATGAGACGCTGCATTGTCCCGCGTCTCCTTGTGACTCCCATGATCATAAATCTGCCTGTATAGCCTGTGATCGTTTATGAGCGCTTTACATGAAGATCACTCTCACAAACAACGCCCTTCAGCCAGCAATGAAAGCCAGGCATCAAAGTTGAAGATCAATGTCAGGTTACGAGACTCCTGACAGGGCATGTATGTATGTATATGAGCCCATATGTGGGATGGGTCTCTGAGGGATCGAGATCAGAGTGAGAAACAGTGCAATCCATTATTACAGGTGACATTAAGAACTACATGACAATCAAATAGTGGTAGTGGGACCTTCTTTTACAGGAGCTCTGAGCTCTAGAATGAACAGTCCCTCAATTTACAATAAAACCCAGAAGTGAAGTCCCAACCTTGGAAAGTTTCCCTAGTTAAAGGCACACTCACAAAGATTTTTAAACTCTTCACCAATTTTTACACAGTGAGATATCCCACACGAAGACAAAAAAAATGACAGATTTAACAGTTTTGTTCTTGTAGTGTGTGATTTGCCACAAAGAGATAGACATAGTACACCACACACCGACTAACTCACTCATCAACGACCAGGGCCACTACTCTTCTACTCAGCTTGTAATCTTATGGAATCAAATGTGACTTTATTGTCTCAGCTGTCCTTGGTGCACTGCACACACTGGAGGATTTCTGACTGTAAATATTAAACAAGTTTAATATTTTAGATTTCAAGTGCAGGAGTCCGTAATCCTCTTCTGATACCATTGTGAAGGACAAAATGACATTTAACATATCTCACACCATAGGACAATCAAATAAAATAATCTTTAGGACCACCTGATAATTGGGCTGACTTTGGTTGGAAGCGGGGGGACAAAGCTGAAACCTGGGCCAATTGTCTTGCAATGTGTGGCCCACTTCGGCAAATTCTTTTGACTGATGTTGGAACCATGCCATTATATTTAGCCTTTATCCAGCCAGGGGAAGTCCCACTGAGATAAAAAATATCTCTCTTAGAAGAAAGTCTTAGCAAAAGCCAGAGATATACTTGCTGTAAACTATGCAGCCAGGGAAGCATGATGGCTGACAAGCTTTCCCTGCATTAGATTGTCTAAACGGACACAGAGGCAGTCTACACATCAGACACACGGTTTGCATGCACTCTTAAAAATCTAAGGTAATAAGACAATTTAAATAAGATACTGTCTTTGTCCTTGTTCTTGAACACAACAGGGGCAAATTGATTGCGTTAACAGAAGGGGGTGATATGTACCCGATTTAGTGGGTCTCAATCTGATTTTTGGCCCTTATGAGTAGTTGCCAACAAGATAGCAAACAACTAAATGGTTTTATGTTGTAAATAGTTCCACCCATTTTATACCAGCTCTATCTCTTGAAAATTGAATAAATACTTTCCTCTTGGTATTCTAGCATGTCCACTGCACTAAAACGTAGCATTTATGGGCTTATAGCTTGCTGTTTGACCTTTATTTAAAATTTTGCCATTACTGTTAGGCAAACATGATTTGGACTTTAAAACTTTAGCTCAAAACATGAGAGGTGACACCGTCATTGTTTGAGTCATATTACCCTCAACATATAGCCTAATAAAGACAAATAATCCATCCTTTCTGCTCCCAGCACCTGGCTTTGTGCAAGAAATTACTTCAAGGCAACACACTTATCGCTGTCAAAACATGGCCCAAAAGCTAATTTACCAAAATAAGAGTGAGTCTGAGGATTTTTTCTGGATTGAATCCCTAAGATTAAAGCCACTGTTTTTGGTGTAAGTCATGCACAGAAATATGAAAACAGTAAATGTAGTATGGCCTCTGAGGAAAGATGACCAGTGTTCATCCTTCTGTTGTTTGAGTTAAACCGACTGGCTTATTTAGACAAGACAAAATGTGTAAACTCAGTCCAGGGACAAATTATCACCTGAAATAAACCAAATCCCCAGAGTGTGACATGCTTCCAGCCAGTAGCTGTGGGTCAGGGGTTAAATGGGTGGGGTCAGAGGGTGTAGAAACTCTGTCAGGGGACGCCTCAGATCAATAAAAAGCTGTTGAACATGTGCTCTTGTTATGGAGGATTTATTAGAGGAAGAGCAAGTGTCAAAGGTGTTGATTGGCCCGTGGTTAGTTTCCAGTTTTTTCCAAAGAGAAAATATATCGTGTGAATGATTCGGTGGGTGATTTGTCAAAATGCTCTTCAATCCTATAAGACAAGTGCAAATAAAAGGTAATTTTGATAAAGGACTAAAAAAGCCCTTCAGAAAGCTGTGTACAAGCCACAAAACATTGCCTAAAACTGATGTCTGTGAACATTCTCATATAAAGTACAATATGCCTTTGTTTTGCAATTTAAATCAGATTCAATTTTGAGTAAATTTAGTCACAAAGGTTTTTATGTAAATATATATACTGTATATGTTTTTGTTTTGAGATGTAATCATTTAACCATATGCATTGTTTTATTTAACGTGTTTGCTTAGGTGTTTATTTTATTTCTTTGTATGTTTACTTACAATTATAATTTTTTGTTCTCCTTGTTTTCCTTATTTTTAATCCTAACACTTTGAATTATTTCTCAACTGTTGCTTTCATCCAAATGAAGATAATAGTATTTCATTTGCTTGTTTGTTTGTCCTTCTCCGTTCTGTATCATAAAAATCATAAAACTTTTTCTGTACGCAGGCACATTAAACAGATATTGTATGGACACTGAGACTTAAAGTGTCTCCAAATTGTCTTTTAAACTTATTCATACAAACAAACAAACAAAAACAAAAGACTTAACAACAATAAAGTACAGCTCAGGCATTCAGCTAGAACAGGCTTTTTTCTCTGGTGGCCTGTCTAGTGGTGCCCTCCACCATCAATCAGAAGGTCAAGGCTTCGAGTCGAGGTCCGACTGTCACATGTTGATGTGTGCCTTGAGCAAGATACTTCACCAAGTTGCTCCCACTGCTGCGTCAGTGGTGTGTAAATGGGCATGAAAGGGCATGGATGTTTTAGCTGATACTGATGGAGAACTTAGAAATTCTGAACCGTCAGTGAGCAAAGGTGAGAGTGAATGGAAGTAAATGGATGATGTGATCCATGGTGTAAAAGCACTTTGTGTAGCCACAAAGACTAGGAAAGTGCTGTATAAGCTCAAGTTCATTTCTCATTTACCAATTATATATGATAAGTAACCCTGTCTGTCTGTCTTTGATGTTATAGTGTTAATGTTTTCTGACTAACTTAATAGGGCCGCGGGATATGGACCAAATATTTTTCTCAATATTTATATTGTCTCCCTGAAGAAATAACAAACTTGTCACGTTACTTTTTTTTAATTATCTAAATGATAAAAGAAAAAAAAAAAAACAGTTTGATACCACTGCAGTCAAAAGAAGACCTAGAAACCCAATACTTATTTTCTTACTATCAAACATCGCAGACAAACTCTTTCATACTGTTTAAACTGGAACATACTGGCAACATTTCTGAATATAAGGGTTGTTAATATTTCTATAATTCTTTTGATAACTATTTTACCTTTACTTTACCAGGAAACCAACTGAATTTAAAATGTCTTTAACTAATAGACCTGGTAGTAGAAGCTAATAAAAAACACACAAATATTGAACAAAAAAATCACAACAACTTAAAACAGGATCTCAGATTATCAGTGATCTCACAAAAGAACAGGAAGGATTTTTCTATCGCCACATTATTTTTGATCATCTTAAATTAGCCAAGGGAATCAGGGACTCATACTTAAATGGTCTGTAGAATTTGTCCTATGCCCAAGGAACTCTGTGAGAAAGACAATGTTTCCCAGATCTGTAAAAACGCTCGACATAGCACAGATAGAATATGTGTTTTTCAAAAATGATACAATCTCCATTATTCTTATAATTGGTAGTAGCAAAATGTATGATCTTAAGTCATTTTTTCAAAAAGGAGAGAGACAGAGAGAGCACTGTCTGAGTTGCAATAATAAATTGGCAACATATGAAAAAGTGATTAGAGTATCCTTGACAGTTACATCAGAGGTTTCCAGTGTATTCATACAGAAAGACAGTGTGCAGCCATCTACCTAAATTATGTGCTGTGAAAAACAAACAAACAAAATGCCCATAAGTGGGTATTTAGGAGTTATATAGTTTTCATGGTATCAACTAAGCTTCTGCAGCTTTTGGCTTTTAACTTGAAATAAATAGATATGAATTAAAATCAAAGAACAGATTCAAATTTCCTTTCAACATATCAAACACACATTACTGTTTCTTAACCAGTCTTTTTACCAAGCACTAGGCCTGACAGCTTTGTGTCTTCAAATAAACATCAGACACAAATGATATTGTCTGAGCCTATATTTGATAAGAAATGTATAATAATATCTCAAAATCTCAATATATAACTGTGTTATTATTTATCATCCTGAGCTTCAGCTCAAGGTAAAGTGGCCCATTAACAATGTCAGCATATGTCCTATTTTGCATGGTTACATCAAATTTTAACACTTTAACACTTAAATTTCAATATAATTTGCTCAAGAGATGCATCCTCAAATAAGCGCCACTCTTTTGTTTGGGCAACCAGTTGGAAGGTTAGAAAAAAAAAAAAAAAAACAGCACAAAAGTTGTTACTATTGCAGCAAAACCTGTTCCACTTCTTCTGCCCCCATCCGACCCTGACTTCCTGTTGTCAACCTGCTGCAGCGACCCGACTCCGCCCTGACTGTGCCCAGGAAGGTACCAGCTCAGATCAGCTCCCCTACTCTCCAGCCTGGGCCACAGATTAAAAACACATCCCCCTTTTGCCCACTTTCATCTGTGGCCAAGTGTCCAACCAAGCATACCCTATGCCTCCTCCACCCCCCACCCCTCTGCCTCCTCCTCCTCTTATCCTCTCCTTCCTCCTGCCTCTGCTTTCTCTCTCATGCAGGGGGAGAGAGAGTGGCATGCAGGGACAAACCTGAAACCTCAAAATAAAAAAAAGGAAAAGAAGTCGAAGAAACAGGAGGGGCAGGGCACTGAGGGGCTGGGATAGTGAGGGGGGAGAAAAAGAGGCGAGGAGAAAGAGAGAAACGCACATTGTACTTTTCAAATGGATGGGAAATGATTCGCTGGGATTTGCTGACAATTATACGGTGGGGTTTAATCAATTCGGACCATTCACAGCTTGGAGAGGGCTGATCCCCCAGTACAAAGGAACAGACTGTGGGAGGGCGGTACCTGAGAAAGCGCCGGCCTGGTGTAAGTAACATGAGGCAACACTCCCCTCCCTGCACATTGCACTGCAGCATATGGCCCCTCTCTGAACTTATTAGCTGGCGGATTAAGGCCAATCGTGGGGACCCAATGGCCTGTGGCTGCCACCCTCCCCTTGTACCTCTTCACCCTCCCAGGAATGAGGCTGACTGACAGGGGGCATTGTGTCGGGCACCTAGGCCGCCACACCCCTCACTTACCCTGTCATGCGGTGCAGTTTGATGAGGTTATTTGGTGGAGAGAACAGGATCTTACCATTAACCTCAGAGCCGCACTCGCCATGGAACTTAAAAATTATAGCCAGAGCGGCTACCTTCAAAGATGTCTTCATCATAATAATTTATAATATAGTTCCTGCCTTTTCCGACCACCAATATGGAAATACTACCTGCAAATTAGCACGCCGCTCGGTTATGGAGTGGATTAAAAGCACCTGAATGTGAGCACACAGATTAGCCCTGTAGATATGAAGTCTAATTAGCATCTCATTGCATCTCAACATGAGTGCAGACACGCTGAGAGAAAAGGCTCCATTGGCCAGAGGTTGATTATAGGTCCATTATGCACACAGTACTTAGTGATGGGCTGAGAGGAGGAATTAAGAGCTTGATGGCCACTGCGAGGGGGGACCTGGGCAGGAGTACAGGAGGCGTTAGCTGTCAATAGGGTCTCAGGTCTACAGGAGGATGTCGAGCAGGTTCTGGCCTCGCTGAGTATTCATGGAGAGAGATTTGACAAGAGCGGAGCCCCCTATTTAAGCCAGCATTTGATCTAGCAAGCGGCAGGTGATCCTCTGAATCTTTTTGTGTTCAACCGCAGGGGTTCACTGACCCCTCGTGACCTGTCTTACCTGGCGCCCATCAGGACTCCTCATTTAGTCCTGAGTATCCATCCATCCTAGAGCTCCACCTGGCCGCTGGGGCTGCAGGGTCAGCTCCTTAGTGAGACAGCGGGGGGTGCTCCTGGCCTGCGTTGCTAATCCCCTCATATACAGGGAGGTGTTGGAGGACCCAAAGGCCAGAGAGGGAGCAGAGGAGCCATCTTCCTGCTTCTTTGAGGCAGGATTAAAAGCGCAGCAGGGGTCGGTCCTCACGCTTGGAGATCATGAAGGCATTTCTGAGAGGAACAGAGCTTTGGTCTCTGACCACCTGTGACCTGACCTCTGGGAGAAAGGGCCCAAAAACAACACCACTGAGTTTATTTGAGGTACAGAATTGACAAAAGCAAAATTATCAATCATGGAAAGTCTCCCCACATATTAATGAGTCATGCTGTTGACACCATTAAGTGTATTTGAGATTTACAGTTAACAAAAAACAATATTAACAAATGCAGAGAGCCTGTGTGCCACTGAATACTGTATGATGATGCCACTAAGTTTGTTTAAGGTACACAGATGATCCAAAAATGGTTTCAATTGTGGAAATCTTCTTTGCTGCTAAATGCTTTATACCAAGGTCACCATAAGGCTTATATAAAGTATAGAAAGGGCAAAAAAAGATAAATCAAGAATAGCCTAATTGTCACTTTACGCTTTATGCAGTCTAGTTTTTCTAGTCTTTGACTACATCTTCACATTCACTCACTGATGATGCAGAGTTTTTATGTTAGTTATCTATCAGTATCAGTTAACACATTCACACTCTTTCATGCCCATTTACACACCACTGACGCAACAGTGGGAGCAACTTGAGGTTATTGGTCTTGCAAAAGGAGACATCTGACCCGGCAACCTCCCAACTACCAACCAAGAGCACTATCAGACTGTTTCACTTACGCCCAACAGTTGACACCATTTCATTTATCAAAACTACATACAAAAAAAGCAATATAATCAGATGTGGGAATCCTGTTCTTCCAGTGTATGTTATATGTTGATGACACCATGAGTTTATCTGAGGTACAGTGTTCATAAAAAAAAAATAAACAACTTATCGAGGAAGCCTATTTATTTATTTGCACTTCATGCCAATAACACAATTTAGTTCACATGAAGAGCAAGCTCACAAGTTGACAAAAAGACATATACCTTTCCAGGAAGTAATCCTTGGTCAAGCCAAACCTTCTTGGTTACTGTTGCTAGGTAAGACAAATTCTCCTCTAATCAGGCCTATTTCTATATAAGACAAGTGAAAATGTTCCTTGTTTAACTAACTTTTTCACAGGTTTAATTGATTTAAATGGTGGATTATCCTGACCTGAGTGAAAGGATAAAGACAAGGACACAGCAGGGTGTGTGAGTATGAATACAAATGTTTAACATCTTGGCATTATTTAAAATAAAGTTTTTAATCACTCCCCCAAGAGGATCAGCCTTACACACCGTCGGCTCTTCCCTAAATCCAGACACCAACTCTCCTCAGCTCATTAATCATCCGCTGTGCAAACAGGAAGGTCTGTCTGACTCTTCAAGCTTGACAGCCATGCCACACAACCTATCAGGGACTTGTGTGACTGATAATGCCGTGGAGTCAACTGTCCTTATCAATTTTATGCCAACTGCTGATGACACCAACAAGTGTATTTGTTGCCAAAATGTTGATATTTTATATCAGTTGGGGAAAGTCTCTGTGTTGTTTTTTGCTAACAACACCACTGAGGTACTTTGAGGAATATAATTAAAAAACAAACAAAAAACAGTGTAATGGAAAAAAAAGGCTTTCATCAATCAATGCTCTATGCTGAGGACATCATACAGTTTATTTGAGGTTCAGAGTTAAAAAAAAAAAAAACAGCCATATCAATCGAGAAAAGCCACCTTTCCACTTTGCTTTATGCTGATGACACCATTCAGTTTATTTGAGGTACAGAGTTGATGAAAAAGGATATCATCTGTTGTGGAAAGCCTTTTTGCCACTTTACAGTTCCCCTCAAAGTGTTTGTTTGTTTGCTTTCAAGAGGGAGTACTCGTTAGGCAAGAGCCAAGCAGTTGATCTTTAATGAGAGGGGAAATCCTCTCCTCGTTCATTCTCCCTGCAGGATGGTTTACTATACCTTATCTTGAAGACCCCCCCCCCATTAGCTTTCATGTGTTTCTTGTCATTCTGTGGTGAGTGACTGCTCCTCAGAGAGACCCCGTCTTTCAGAACCAATGATTAATGCTCTTTGAGGATTGGGATCGGGATGGTGAGGAGACGAGGGTCTGCATCTCAGTTTCTTTACATACAAAGCAATAGACTGTGATTTCTCAAACATAAACAGCTATGCTAAAGGGAAAATATATTGGTAAGAGAAACAAAAACACTGCAGGTTCTTTATGGGCACCCTAACAGTCTATATTTTTTCTTCCTGATCTCGACTTTCACCTTCCTCCACCCAATCAACACTTCTGCACTTTGTGTCTCACCATCTTCGACACCCTCTCGCCTCTGAAAATGGCCCAGAGGATCGGCCTCTCCCATCAAAGGCTTTCCTCACAACAGAATTAGCCTCTTTATTGGCGACAAACACCATTTTTAACAGTGAATACAACCAGCACTAAACAGGAATGTCAATGGGGTTGGTATCAAATTCCAATGGGAGCAAAAATACAAACTGAGAAAACACCTGCCTATACTTTCATTTAGATTATACTCCCCTGCCTTTTACAAATGCAAATGAGAGCTTATGAATGATCCCCATGCTAAATACTTTCAGCAAACTGCTATTAGATAACCATAGCGATAAAACCAAGAATAGCATCAATGCAAGGGCAACTGTTAGCATTTCAGATGAGCTCCGCAGTGAACCTCAGGGTTCATTTAGCTGCATTTGCTTCCATTATCGACTGAATAAGCAGATCGGGCTGGCAGAGATCCATTTCTCTCCACACACCGTAGCACTTTATCTCCGTCTGAGCCCACTCAAATCGCGTTAGCCAGCCAAACCAGGTTAGCTCCTCTTAAGCGTCAAACGTACTTTTAATTCAAAGCATCACTTCATCGACACCAGACTTGTTGGCATGCCAGAAGTCTGGGTTGTCAGTTTCTCTGCACTGATCCACATCCAGCGAGGTCAGACAGATCAGGAAATTGAGCCAGCATGTGTGTGTGTGTGTGTGTGTGTGTGTGTGTGTGGGTGAGCAGAGAGAGGGGTGGGGTGTTGAGATATTTTTAGGGTTGGATGAGAAGAGTTGCTGACAATCTGGCAGTCCTTCACTCTGACACGTGTGTTTGATGCCACGCACAGGTCGGCGTTGGCCTCTGTGACCCGGTGCAGACACCAAGGGTGGAGTCTGTGACAATGTGCGGCTGTTTGTGCTGCAGAGGAACCCCAGGTTTGTTGAGGGTGGGCTGTGGGGGCAAAGATGAAGCTGGAGGGGGTCGAAGAGGAGGGCACGGCCTGTGTCGAGACTGCCAGTCTTTATGGATGTAAAATACACCCACCAAAGTCAGAGCAGGTGGGAACCTCTTGCGCTTCAACCACTCTACAGATGGAGACTGCTGCTTTCAGGACAGGAGTAAAACATATGAAAAAATATTTTAATGGCTAAAATAAAGGCAACTCCAAAGAAACACATGAAGCACAGGAGTGACTTAAGACAATTTATTCAGGTGCAATTAAAGGACTAACTTTTAAACGTTGTGTTTTTATTATTTTTTTTTAAACAAATGATTGTGTTTATTATCTTAATGTCTTTCTCAACTTTAACGTGTGTTATATCTTTTTTCTCGAGAAGTGTCACAGTTTGCTCATAATGTCATGTTAATTATGCTGACTCAACAGGGGCCACTACCTTCATTTTGAGGTTCAATTGTGATTTGTGGCACCAGACAAATTTTGTGGAGGGCTTAGCGGGCAAGGATGGTTCTTTTGATAGGAAAAAATTGCAGAACCCTGGTTTAGTAGATTGTTGATCCACAGAGCCACAAAGACTAAGGCAAAAAGCTCTCCCTACACTACTGAGGGTTAGCTTACCACTGTAAAACCACATTCACACTTACAAAAAAAAACAAAAAACAAAGAAAAAAAGAAATTATCTGGAATTTACCCAGGTGAGCCAAACAGACAAGTTTTTCACTCTGACCTCACTTGGTTATTTCCTGGTGTGCCCCTAGTACTTTACATGCATAAAATTCGAATGAGCCAAAGTGTGAATGCAGCAGTGAATATCCAGAGTAATTCACTTATGACAGTGGGGAGGGCTGATGACATTATCCTGTGTGACCGGTGCAAAAGCCGTCACTTCTGAATGGTGTTCATCTCAACTTTTATTCAATGCTGTTGATCCACTTTTTAACATGTAACACTGAAGTTAGGATATGAATTGCTTGTCCAAGATCACACTGACTCCCGCCACGTATGTCTGACGTTGTGTGGTGCCTGTCGGTTAGAGCACATTTTTATTTATGTATTTTGAAGGGAAAAACAGCCTCTCCTGCTGTCTGTGAGTTTAGATGGTGAGACATCTCTGCACATATTAAATGCCTGAATTCGCCTGATTAAATGCTTTAAGCATGTACACAATGCTATGATCAGATCATGTCCATGTAAACAGTGAATCTGGAGTTCCTTGTCAGAATCAGTTTAAAGAAAAATTACTCACGTTTACAAAGCTATTGACTTAGATGAGTTGATATAATTTGTTCAAGTGCTAAGGTCCACTGGACAGACGCAAGATTTTTGAGTTTATAAGGGCAAAAGTTAAGACTTTTTAGACTTGAAAATATCATTTGTTTCTTGTTACTTTTAAACTTTTTGAACTAAAATTCTGAGAGTGGTTTCCATTTAATGTGTGAATTAAACATCTCCATCTATCTTGAAGAGTGGCCTTGATTTGGTGTCATAGAAATTAGCTTGTTAACTTTCCAATTATACTTACACTCCAAGAATTATGAAAGTGGTGTTCATTAATGAAGTTTATCTTGATGAACTGACTGAGTTTCACAAACATTTTATGTGCAACATTGATTTTCAGAAAAAAGAAAAACCTGCTAATAGTTCCGTCAGGCCTTATGTTGAGGGAATCAAGATGATTCTAACTTTTTGGGTAGATATTTACATCATCCCTACTCTTATTTATTGTTTTTCAGTTTAAAATCCACATCAGACATTTAACATCAGTAATCAAGAGACTGATGGATAGAGCTCATGTGTCAAGCTTTGGAGAAAATGATGTCATGTGTTGTTATTGACTATTATCAAGATAAATTAATAAAAACTGACAGCGTGTAATAATGTCTTGCCAGTGGCGTGTCCCTCGTTGTCCTCGTTTTTGACCCACACTATTCTCACATAAAGAGCAGAATTGTAAGCATCTAGCAGCATTGTGTCCTGCTTTAAATAAATCAGCAGTGTGAATGCAGAACAGCAGTAGCACCCAGAAACAGTATTTCAAAGCTTTTACACTCCCAGGGCTCGTTGTAGACATTGTTGAGTCCGAGAAAGATCCAAGCCAGATTTATCAACAGGCCTGTGCTCTTATCCCACTCTGCCTGCCAGGTAAATTTAATGTCCATCTCTATAAACATGAAGGGCTCCAAAGAGCAAAGAGATGTACAAGGTGCAAATGAAAAGGAGACAGAATCTCCTGTAAAAACTTGAAATTCCTTTATTCATGCGCCCCAGGCCTCTCTTGCGTCATGTAAGACCAAATAAGACTCCTTGACCATATATGAAATAAAGTACAGGGCTTAGGCTGAGCTGCAAAGCCTTTAAGTTACAGGAATAAAGCAGAACATTGTGTGATTTTACACTTTTGTTCTGTTTGATTTTCTGACGTATTGATTTTTTATTGCACACTGCCTAAAGAATCTCTGATCATTTCACTATGCCTCTTTAACTCCATTTATTTTATTCTACTATTTCTTGCATTTTTCTTTAGTCAGCTGCAGCATTATTACACATGTAATTTTGCTCTTGAAAATAAATGAATCTGTGGGTCACTGTGACTCACACACAAACACACGCTGCAAGGTGGAGTCAGGTAGTCTGATTGTCTGAGGCTAATAACAGCAGAGTGGGAGGAAGAGGAGCACAGAGGAGAAGTTAAAAAGGCTATGAGGCTTACAGTGGGGCGTGGGTGGATATCTCAATGTGTATGTGTGTGTTTGCACAAGGGCACGGTGTGGTACACTAACCCTATCCTGATAAATGTGTGGGATGTGAGGATGGTTGTTGTGGAGCCTTAGAGCCAATCTGCCTAAGACCCTCTCTGTAGCCTAAGGGCCTCCTCAGCAACGTCCTCCACCTGTCTGTCTCTATTTTTCTCTCCGCCACTGTTCAAACACTTCAACATTGACTGCATTCTCAGACTTTTCTAATGCTGTAGTGTGTGTGTTTGAACAAATTGCCAAATACATTGTACAGCCTCACTTGTGAACTATTCAAACAAGTGATGCAGAATGTTATTGGCGCAATTTCAGTATCACAATATGAAAAAGTTTATATGTTGGTGGCACATCTGGCAGGACATACAAAGTTTCCCATAAACAGACAATACAATGTAGGACCACCAAGACACATTTACAGCCAACCAAATATATTTGACAGCAATTTTTGGTCTTTTTATTTCTAATTAGAATATTATCACACTCTGTGTGCACAAGAGAGACATCCCTTCATTAAATAAATCACCAGTTTAAAAAGCTTTAATATTTTAACTTAATTTAACCAATTATTTAATAGCGTTTTTTTACAGTGCTGCTGGGAGCACCAAACAGACTGCTGTTTATCAGAATACACTGAAGAAAATGTTTGTATGTCATGTCAAATATTATGATTAGCTGATAACTAAAAACTACAAACTCAACTTACAGCCAGAGTGAAATAACAACGATCATATTGAGCTGTGAAATCACTAAAAAATTATAATTCATAGGTGCTTTATTGTTGCCCAGCTCAAATTTTCTTGACTAAACGAAAATGGAACCATGTGCAAGAAATGCATTTTTCATGTAATTGATGTGATTGAGGAGGTGGCTGTCACGATAAAGCTAAAATAATGTCCTGCTCCCTTTCATTCCTCATGTTATCCCACCTTAGAAAGAACGTAAACACCATAACTACCATATTTCCTGGAGGACTATACACCAACCAGGGGGTATTGTAGATGAAAGATTCATGGTGTAACTTAAGCCTTCATTAAAACCATGGTACGCCACCTAAATGTTAGTATGGTGTCAACTCCATTAAGCTAGAACTTACTTTTTAAACTAGCTAACACATAAACATTTGAGCATGGTTCATATTAGCAAACAGAGTGGGAAAACAAAGCCACATGTACACTATATTGCCTCCTCAAAAAGTGCAATATCATGTAAATCCTCACAGCTCATAAGGATTCACAGAAAAAAACCCAAAAAAAATGCTGTTCTGAGCAGGGCTGAAACAGAGGGGTTTATGGGAATGCCACTATCTAATATCTGTGAGAAAAAATTGCAAAAAAAACTATGTTCTGAGTACATTAGAGACCAGTGTAAACTTGCTGAAAAGGAGTAGAATGTGGGACCCAAGTCAAAACTATTTCAGGTGGTGCAACACCTGAAATTTTTATGGAGTATAAACTTTGTTATACATTAAAAGTAAGGTTGAAACTAAAACAAAGCTACATTTAAGCATATGTAGGGTTAGTTCAATCAATAGCTGCACTTAAAGATGACAGTTGTGGCATGCAGCTCAACTGCTGTGATTACAAAATAATAGGCAAAATGTTTTGAAATGCATTTCATGTTATCTACATCGTCTACAGTAAATGTCCCACTAATGAATGCTGTTAACAGAGCAGAAATCCACTTGCTGAATTGCTGCTTTCATCAGATGTGATATAATCCCTAAGACAGGTGTTTGTACCACCCACAGGAGGCTCAAGAACAAAAAAAAATGCAGTTTACTCAGAGTAAACATTAGAGCACAGTATTGGCAAGCCAAAGCAACGTCTGCTTCTAGAGAGGGCACATTGTCAGACACAGCTCGTAAGGATTTATTATAACACAGCCTGTTCTGTGCAGGGCTGAAACAAAGAGCTCTACAGTAGAGCCAAATTTCAAAATCTTAGCGGGCTTTTAGGATAAACTTCAAAGACGTGTTTTGGGGACATGTGATATACCCGTGTAAACCTGTTGCAAATAAATAATCTAATGGACCTTGAAGTTTTACCAAAACACCAGCTGACATTATTTGTTATGTCTTTTTCTTTTAAAGTGGGCTGTAGAGACAGGAGTTGTACGCCTGAACAATAGCTGGTGTGATGTTTTTGTACCTGAGAGAGATGTCTTCTTTTAAACACTTTGTCAAGATTGTCTCAGGATGCCACCTTGAAACTGTGTTGATTTCTCAATCAATCAATCTATCTATCTATCTTTACCAGTATAGTGCCAATTCATAACAAGTGTTATCTTGAGACGCTTTACAATTTCTTAGGATGTATTATCTACAGATTTAATTTAAAGATGGGCTTCATAACAAAGTGGCTTATTTTATGTAGTGGTGTAAATATCTCACTGTCTGTGCTGTTTGCGGCTCTTAAAAAGATGGCTGAAGCCTTGTGTTGCTGTACCAGTAAAAATAAATTTTGCATATAACCTACATGTAGTCAAGATGAAATACTTGAATTTGAAGTATGTCTACAAACAAAAGAAAAGCACTCATTAATCTTCGAATAATTTGCTGTCATGTTTTCCAATGAAAGTAAAAGGTTAAATGTAGCACAGGAAAAACTTACTGTTCTTTACCAATGGTGAGTATGCTGGCATTCATATCAGCTGAAATGAGTTTGGAAAAACTATTACAATGCAGGCAAGAGTCCAACTCTTTGCATCCCTAATACAAACACTTTTTTTTGGAAACAAAACACAATTTAACATGAAAAACAAATTGGAAAAAAGCATTCAGCTTTCCATTTGAGTGCTAAATTATTAGCAGAATAAACTTCTAAAACTTTTACAAATTACACACGCAAAATTCTTCTTGAAAAACTAACCCAGGCTAAAATTAGACTTTTTCTGTTATTTTTAGCAACATGCAGCTTACAAGTCTGTCATTAAGAGAGGTCCACATTAATGCACAATGCCCTCCTCTGTTCAAACTGTGAATTAGCTGCTTTGATACAGTACACACACACGGATGACAATCACTCCACAGCAAATCAGGAATAAACCTTGCTGTGAATCAACAAACACACATTACTAAGTGCGTGAAATCTGAAAGACACGAACATTTTGTAAACGTAATTTTTGTTGCATTTGAACTGATGAGAGCTGCAGCTCCACAGAGCTGGAATCAAATAAAGACAGAGAGAGAGGAAGGGAGTGATGCAGAATAAGAGTGCATCTGTGTGTGTGTGCGGGTGTGTGCGTGTGGGTGTGTGTGCGTGCGTGCGATGGAGGCGAACAGCAGACAGAATCAGGCGGGTTTTGATCAGGAGTTTCTCTGGGATAATTGTCAGGATGTGCCGTTTGGAAGATGACTGACAAAAGGATGAGTGTGACAGTGGAATTTGTTGAGGAAACATGAAAAAGTGTCACGCATCCGTCAAACAAAGAAATGCAATATTTATGGATTCTTGAAGAGCCTCTCCCTCTCTCCCTCTCTCTTTCTCTCTAGACACTCGCACACACACATTGTTCAAGTCTTCCCAGCATCTTCTCCACAAATCATTTCCCATGTCGTCATGCCTGCGTCTCCCTAACGCTCCCTCATAAAGGGATTAACATGCAAAAAAGGTGGTTTACATAACAATGACAGGAGTGTTTAAAAAAATCAACAAAGTGCAAAATGAAAAAACAAAACGTGATTATGATTAACATGGGAACATTTAAATAAACCTACAGCACATGAAGAGTTTGTTTTTGTACGCGAAACAAAAAATGCAAATCTTGTAAAACTGAGGGATTCATTCACACATGTCCTGCCATGATCTGTTGACAGATGACAAAGTTGTGGCTTTACTAGTGTTGATTTAAGATTTAGGCCAAGGCACACAATTTTTGCCATGGTCATTATTTTTCCCTTTTCTTTTTTAGTGAATGCATGCTACTATAAACATGATATTGATATCATCATAACATCATAAAATTTCTGATGTATGAACAGTTATTTTCCAAATATTGGCCTTTCACATCACCAATTATTTTCTGAATTTTTTGCATACCTATTGTTTAATTAGGAGAATAAATTCCAATGACAGCATAAGCCCCATAAATGATGATACCATGTTTTTTGGTGCAATTGCCTTAAAAAGCAGATGATGCTTGATTTACTGATACAGATAAAAAAAAAAAAAACATTTAGCAATGTGATGTATGTGCAGTCCAGACTCCTTTAAATAGGTTTGAGGGAGTTTAGAGACACCAGCAGAAATCCAGTGTTGTGCTTCCTTAATTATTCTGTTTTAGTACAGGCCCTTGAGTCCAAGCCTGGGCTATAGGGCACACCATGAAACCTCAAGGAGAGCATGTGGCTTTGTCAGCTTCAAGGTCACCAAAATGTGCAAATATTTACTGAGACACTGTTTAAATCCTTCCAGTATTTCTTCAAAGGTCTTCTGCTAAATAAAAACAGGCATGTAGGCTCCTTTAAAGAATTGTATCAATGAAAACAATAAAAATTGATGCTAATTTTGGACACCACTTTACCACTGTCTTTACAGGTCCTTGGGGGCTAAACCCTTCTTAGGAATAACTGGGGGAGGCTATTGTAGGTGCACATATGAAACAAGAGATCCATTCCTACACTACAGCATTTTAGCCATTGGGTATATGCAATGCTGCTTGGGCCTTTGAAATATAAAACATCACTGTTAGGAAGAAACTTTGTTTCTTACTTTTTAATGATTTTCTTAGTTTTTTTTTTTTTTCATAAATTAATGCTCTTGGTTACCATCCACATCTGTGAGTGGATTTTATAGATGTCAAATCAATTAAAAGTATTAAAAAAAACTGACCATTTAGATAATACATCATTCATTTTACTGAAAATATATAGAATTTAATCATGCAAAGTTGTGATGTTGGAGCTACAAAGTCTCTGCTTGACAGCAATGTTATATTACTGTGCTAAAACACTTAAATCAGTTTTAAACATGGAAATGCTGATATACCTGAAATAATGGACTTTTACTTGTTGTGGAATTTTTCTTAGTTTTTTTCTAATTTATATCAAAACCCTTATTGATACTTACTTAATTATATTGATACTTACTGATTTCATTATCAAACATTTTCTGTATTATTTGGTGAAACAGTTTTATATCCATACAAGGCTAAAGCAAGTATAATTCTCTTCTAAACAGCTGAAATATCCTTGGTTTTGAATGTTTACCCCAAATATTTTATTAATATTTAAGTCTCATCTTGTCTGATTGATGAAAAAGTAAACAATCATCATGTCGGAATCATGGTTTTATTTTTGGCTAATGATAATATTCTTCTTTGTCAATAAAAATAGAGAAAGGGGACAAGTATTTTTGGTTGTATATTTTATCAATGAAATTAACACTGGTTAAAACAGACAGACAGATGCACAGATGTTGTAAAATTAAGGATATTTTGTTGTTAATTTTTGTCTTTTATGTCCAGATGGCCCCGTTGATGAATTAGATCTGTCTGAAGACCCCCTGGTTTGCTTAAACAACCTCTCCTCCCTCACTTCTCTTCCTTTCTCTAACACACACACAGCAACTAACACACCTCCTAAGAAAACAAAAGCCCACTAATCATTTGAAGCTTGCTCTTTGTAGGTGGGGCCGAGTCATTATCAGGCCTCAGCAGTGCAGGTTTTTGTTGGTTTAAGCTCCGCATCCTCAATCAATCGCTAACAGGAAGAACTTTAATCAGGGTTTTAATGCAGCTGTACAAGAGGTGGGCCGGCCCATTGTGGCAGTCTGAAAGGGGCCGATCAGAGGGGAGTCCTCTCGCGTTTCTTTACATTCACCTGCTGGGCCCTATTGGGTCTCTTTCTGAAAGAAAAGGACAAGGGGAATGAATAAAGAACACAGTGTGTCCGCTCAACCAGCCTATGGGTTAATCAAGGAGCTACTTGTCATCTCCACAGAGCCTCACAGTACTGCTGGTTAAGCTCGGCCTGTCTCTTTCCCAGGGACAATTCAGACGCACCCAGGAGACGAGTCGGGACCAACAACAGCTCGCCAAACACAACCATGAGCTAATGATATGCTGCTCTCAAATGAATGTAAGCAAGAGAGGATGTTGGGTAAAAAGACTGAAAGGGAAAACTTAATTGACTTTGCTGACCCACAGTTAGATCACATTTTGAGGGACGTGATGTAATGGAGAAGAAAAACAATTTCAAGTATTCAAGATAACTGTACTCTAGTAAAATTCTGATTTTTGCATCTGATTAAATTATATGACAGAACAAAAACAAGCTAAACAAAACAAACAAAAACAAAAGGCCAGTAAAGGGACAGTATCAGCTCCAAATGGACCCTACAAAAACACTTATTCAACTCAGCAGTTCAACTAACAAACACACTCCTGCATGGACAGTTTGATACAGTCAACTTTAAACCTTCTTGCTCTGATCTTATGATGGGAACCACCACCACAGCCTAAACCGTCCCTACACATTAAGACCATCCTGAAGCTTTATTATCAAGACAAACAAACAACAGAGTACTGGTAGATCACTCAACACAATCTGCTAAATTTGAAAACAAACGCAGCTTTTGAAATAAAGATAACATTTTTAGCTAAAATCACACAATAAAAAATGATTCAGATCATGAATTTGTAGGCATAATCGATTGGCTTCTTCTTCTGTTCCTTTCTACCTCTCCCATGACAGATAATTTTCATCTCTGGTGGGGATATGCGTCATCCCCACCTCTGCTCTAACTGAATGTTATAAATAATACTTTTGATTTGTAAAAGTGGACATTCAGTGATGATGAGGTAAACCAGTGTTTCTCAAGTAGTGGGGCATGACACCAGAAGGGGGACATGACTTGTCTTGGCAGGTGTATGGCCAAACTTGGGCATGGGACTCCTTGAATTTTAATTCACTGACCCATATATCAATCCAAATTCTACTTGTGTTCAGCCACTTGCCATCTTGGAGGTGGAATAAGTGTAAAAAATCGATGTGACCTGTGAAGCAATTTTTTTTTCTGTGTGGGTTAATGCTTAATGTGGATATCTTTCTTTTCTTTTGTTTTTTTTTTTAGAACTTTTTAGATTTTTTTTTTTACTTATATCTTTTATTTGAGTCAAGAAAAAAAAAGGTCTATGAGATGCCACTCAGTTATGTTTACCTTTTTAAGATAAAATGGGGAAGGGCTGGGTGATATATCAATTTATTTATTTATTTTTTGTTGTTGTTGTTTTTGTTTCAAGAGATTCAGAAAGTAAAAATTATCTTTTTTCCTTTGACTTAATCCACCATTAATTTTTCACTGTTGGAGTAGATGAGCCTGCCTACATCCAACTACATAATGTGTCTTTGATTACAAACTCACAGCCTGCACTCTATGAAGGAAATACAGCTTTTAGCTTTCTAGATTTTATTTAAAAAAAAATAAATAAATAAAACTTGTTTTATATAATATCTGTGTCATTTGCCTTTATTTTTCTTTGATAGTATTTGATGATATAATAAGGGTAAATAAATTCTACTAATTTCTGTGTTTGCACACTAACTCTTCATAAAGAAATAAGAATGCACGTCTGTGGATGTATTTGGAAAAAGCTCAACTCTGGCCCTCAGTGAAATTTGTAGGTGGTGGTGGGGTGGCATGAAAAGATATTAATCTTGAAAGGAGGGTATGAAAGAAACTGAGAACCACTGAGTTAAACCATAATGGTACGTTTATACATTTTGCCAACATTAGAAACACTACATGGGACGTATATGCCCAATATGTAAGATCAAAACATTGGCTGTAAATATCAGCAAAATGTTTTCATATCTAATGATACAGATAATCAACTTTGTAGGCAATTATTTACTGGTACCTATAGTGTTTCAATATTGTGTATCACTAATTTCAGCACCCTGAGCAATGACAGATGATAGTATGAAACAAAGACACGTGCTTGAACTAGCATGCACATGCTAACAGCTTAATGAAGCAGGTCAACAGCACATGGCATCATACAGGACATAAACTGAACATATTAAGAAGAAAAAGGCAAAATATGTAGGTTGGGTGTTGAAGATAATCAGCCACCACCCACATACACATCCCTGGCATGAATTCAGACTGAGAAAGTGCTTTTTTTGCTGGCTATTGAACTGTCCTGCCCGAGCCTTGCTGGAGGTTGTCTTGGTCCAGAAGCTGTTTAGCATACTAAAGTGATCAGATGAGTGGGTTAATTCATTTTGTATCTACTGACATTATTTGTTTTACAGTCTGATATAATTTTTTGTTAGGCTTTTATAGTATTCTTTGGGATTTTTAAGTCAGCAGCCCAATCAGTGCTACTTGAACAGCCTCTTGCATCAGATTAATGCTTTTCTTTATTATTCATCTTATGTGTGAGAAAGATTTTCTTTTGGGCATTGGTGTACAAGGTCCTACTAGTAACAAACCTCTTATCACACATTCCTCCTGCAGTACAAATCCAACCTGCTAATGTCAAAATTACTGCTATTCCACTTTGTTCCATCTCTAGGTTTTTCTTCAGAGAAAATACCATCCCCCCCTTTTTTAAACAAATTTCACTCAGAGCAGTTATATTGAACTCTTGTATTTTAACATGTCGTTCAAATATTTAAGTATATTATCGATTTTATAGGCCACACAAATAACCTCCAAAAATGATCTAACGGGCAACTTTATCAATCAAAGTATTATCTTATCAGAGTTTAGCAACACAATGGCTGTGTAGTTGTTGCATTTTTGGCATCAATGACAAGAAGAGGTATAGAAACTGATATATTTATTTGATGAATGTA
Organism: Cetoscarus ocellatus; assembly: GCA_037902135.1. Lineage (NCBI taxonomy): Eukaryota > Metazoa > Chordata > Actinopteri > Labriformes > Labridae > Cetoscarus > Cetoscarus ocellatus. The sequence continues at coordinate 709,484 of JBAMNC010001392.1, forward strand.
GACATGGATTGTCTCTCACTGCAATAAGTTGATAGATTACTGTGGAAAAACACCTAATTGACTAATTTTATCATATTCTAGGGCCCCTGTAAGTCATGGGACTGTAGAATCATCCCAACTTTTCTTCCTCATGTAGCGGATGGTATGGACCAATTATTATGGTGCCTTTCCTTGCTTTTGGCCATGGAAATGAAAATAATATTTCAACTGTACCAAACAAGACCAAACTGTCGCATAAGATGGAAATGCACCGACACACACACAAAATGACCCTAAACAGTAAACCCTTTTAGCTTTCACATTTTTTTCTCTATGTTTTGGAGCTATTATTAATGTGTATTTACTGTTAGCAAAGCATGAAAAAAGAAAGAAGTAGGCAAACACCACTGATTTGTGCTGAAACCAATCACAACTTAAGGGTAAGAGTAAGGCCAATCAAGACTTCCATTAAAACACAGCATCTCTAAATTCTGTAAAATTAAAGAAATGAAAACAGATCAAAAGTGCAGATTTATCAAGAAAATGCAACATGCAAAGCCATAAAGAGGCAGTGGTTGCTCTCTTTAGAAAACCTTAAAATGATGTTCTTACCCCATCTAGTGAGCAGAGAGAGTATTTCCCAGAGCTGATGTGAGGGAGTGTGTGTACGTGTGTGTGTTGTGCTCTCTTAAATTAATCCTTATCAATCCAAAGCAAAATAATTTAAAGCTATATTAAAGGCTTTGGCACAACTTCAAAGGGGTAAAAGCATGGCATCATATATTAGATCCAGAAAACTACAAATATACAAAATTATATTTTGACCCATTTTTTTCAGATTAATTACATATTTGCATGTATTTAATATGTCATACACAAAGACCACATGAGGGCATAATTTAATCAACATGCTTAAAAAAATCCAGCAATTCTGAAATATAGTAAAGGTGTTAAAACATCACTGCTAGGAGAACAAGATGAAACTGAATGACTAAAACGCCCGCCCAGAAATTAAAATGACACTTGATTATCAATCTGACTTTTTATTTTCTTATTTAAGAAACATCAGAATTTTCAAAGATTCTGCTACACACTTAAGAACGAGGTGAATGAATGATGTGAGAATTACATTTATAGAGTCTCATTTGGAAATAACAAACCAAGTCATGGTGCACTATATTTCAGTATTTCTTTTTCAATTAAATTCTTTTACTTTGATAATTTTATTGCCATTAATTGAATAAGAATATTTCATCCAGATCAAAATTTGGTACCAACATGTTTTCTGTAAGAAGTTCAGCCCAGCATGTGTGACATTTCCAGGATAAAACATGTGCAATTTGCTGCTCACACAGAGGGCGCTTTGAAATATGCGTGTAATTTAAACGTCACATTTGTCCAAGAAAATGTGGACCAGTGACTAATGGCTGATCCACCTGACAAGGCTTTTTGTTAGAGTCCACAGGAAGTCCACTGGAAGCCTGCAGAGCTTTCCAGTGAGGCCCACTGCACTCAGACGGACCCTCTCTGACAGGGAGGATGACGGCAATTAGGAAAACAAAAAAAGGAGGGGGCCAAAGGACTATTAGCTGGGGTTGACACCCAGCTTTCTCACTATCAATCACAGATCATCAGGACATGTTTCTTATAGTACTTAATATTTTTAAAATGTATTTTTTTTTCTAATGAAAGAAATGCATTTTCAATCAAAAGATGAATATAAAAGCATTTCTAGTTTCCAGATATGTTAGACAGCATAATTTGTATTTTAAATGTTATTATATTCCTTTTTTAATTCCTGGAATTTAAAAGGCAGCAAGCCCTGAACCATCTAAGCAAAAAATTAAAAATGAACATGCCATAAATTACATAACGACTGCATTTAGATTCACTTTCTCAATTGACAAATATTCAGATACACTGTGTGCACATGCTGATTTAATTTTACTCTCTCTTTTTTTTTTTTTTTTTTTCAAAAGCAGCTTTTAAAAACCTATTTCAGCTGATTTGCTGCATTTGAGTGCTGATTTTGACAGACCCTCTCTGCAGAAGGTCAGCTATTCACCTGTAAGGAGAGAAATTAGCCTGCTTAATTTTTGCCATCCTTCAGGTGCAGCCTGACAGCCTGCTTTGCATTTTAATGCAGACAACCTGATTATTAAATCTTAGAGAGCTTCTTCTTTTGAGTATGAAATAAATGGCTCGGGTTGCCTGGCAACCTGACTTGATCAAACAGAGTTCCCTTCCCCCCATTTGCAAGCTCATAATTGTTCGTCTATATTCAGGCATCCTCTTCTTAATTAGATTAAGATGCCAAAAGAAAAAAAAAATCACCCACTGTATGAGAAATCACATTAATGTTAAGTTTACGCATACACTGATGCAGACTATAGCGTAGACATCCATTCAGCTGCTTCAAAAATAAAACTAATAAGACAAGAATTTATTTGTTTTTGTTTTTTTATTTGTTTTTGACTTGTGTAAGAATTATGTGTGTAATCTTGGGCTGCTCAATTACAACAAAAATCATAATCTGCTATTTCAGATTAAGATCAAGATTTTACATATACAGCTTAAGTGTGAATTATAAATAATCACCTGTTAAAAATAATGAGAATCATTGTTTGCCTTCAGGGGTAGCCACAGTTGTGTAAAAATGCTGTATGATATCTTAAAAAACATGCATAAAATGACATGTGACACCTACCTAGTTTATTTATTGTGAGAGCTTAAACTTGGATTGATACTACTTGAAGGTATATGCATTTTATGCATATTGTTCTTTTTCTGTTTCACCCTACCAGTGCATAGGGCTTTGCTTATTTCTCATAGACTCCACAAATTTTCACATAGTATTATTTTGTCAGTGCTCGGCACTGGTGGTCTTATTAAATTAAATTTTATCAAACAAGTTCAATTCCATATTTGTATTTGATCTCTAACTACTGTGATCTGTGTAGGAGCAACTCAGATTTCCCCTGTGGACTTTTGGTATCCACAACTGGGTAACAAATTCTGCAAGTTATTTTGCAAAAAGAGCTCAACACATGATGTGGCAGGAAAATAATTTCATCTCTATCATCTGAAATGTTATGATCTTATTAAGCCTTCAGTCTGTTTAAATTTTTTTCTCAAACACTTTCTTTACTTTTACATGACTTCATTTATGCCTGTCTCCATGTTGTTGGACTTGTTGGCTTAATTTACAGCTTGTTAAATTCATTTTCTTCATATATTCAATTCTTTAACTGTCATATTGTTAATAAAGTTAAGGCAAATATAATGGCCAAATTTTCCCCTGTAAATCTGTGGCAACAAATTCTCCCCATTATTTTGCAAAACAAGTGCAGCATGGCATGTGGCTTAGAAATGATCCGGGGCAGCAAAATCTTTTTTTTTTTAATTTCATGAGTAAAATAAGACTCATTTAATTGACCAACACTGTGCGTAGAATTTAGTTTTAACCCTGACTTTTAAATGAAAATGGGCATTTTGAGGGTGTTTTTTTTTTTTTTTTTTTGCTGTTATCTCTTTACTTTTGCATGTTTCTTTGTTTCTTCCAATACTATGTGCTGTTGGACTGTTCATGGTGTACAAAAAGCTACAGAATTGACAGAATTTCCCCCTCTGGATTAACAAGATATATATGCTTATGTATGTATGTATATATATGTATATATATATGTATCTATATCTATATCTATCTATCTATCTATCTATCTATCTATATATGTATATATATATATATATATATATATATATATATATATATATATATATAGATATAGATATAGATATATAGATATAGATATATATGTATGTATATACATATATACATATATATATACACACACACACATATACATATATATATATATATAGATATATAGATATATTTAGAGAGAGAGAGAGAGAGAGAGATGTATTTTAGAGCTTTATATGCTGGACCTAAAAGTCAGATCTAGTCATTTTTTTATATAGACCAATTAAAACAACCATGGCTGACAAAAGTGCTTTACAGAAGAACAAGGTTAAGAGGTATACCATAAATAAACAAACACATGTATACATCACATCCTAATCATGATTATATGTCTTCAGCACTTATTTTAAACATTATGATGTTACATGAAGTGGGTGACTAAGGAAAGAGAGAGTGGGGAATGACCTAAGGAAACACAGGCTACCTATGTTGAGAGCAACAGCCTGTGTACATGAGGTGCTGGATATAATCACATGGTTTTGACAACCCAAAGTAATAATTTCTGATTTTGATTAAAAAAGCTGAACCCCAAGGCACTGGCAGCCATTTAGCATTGTCCACCCACCCAATGTGCAGGGGCTATTATCCCTGATATGGATGGTCTGGGTTCAAACCTAGCCTATGGCACCTTCCTAAGTCTTAAGTCCTCACTCTCTCCCCAATTTATGACTCTTCACACTGTCTTTTCTGCAATAAAGGCATGAAAACTCCAAAAAACTCCAGTCTATTGTGGTGAATGCTTCCACTTGAGGATTGGTTAGTTTAGACTAGTTTGGGGAATTGATATCATTAACAACACACATGTCAGGGCCTCAATCTGTTTGAAGTCTTTACCATCAATCAAATGGTTGAGGATTAGAGCCCAGCTCTGGGTGTCACATGTCAATGTGTTCTTGGGCAACACACTGCTGTGTCAGTGGCATGTAAATGGGTGTAAAAGGGCATTGATGCGTTAGCTAATACTGCTAGACATATATATGTAGAACTCAAAACTATCATTGAGTAAATGTGAGAGTAATGGGTGTGAATGGGTAGATGTGACCCACGGTCTAAGAGCTCTTTGAGTAATCAAAGAGATTAGAAAGTGTTACATAAGCTCAAGTCCATTTAACAATTGCCTCATCAATATTTCCACTTGGTTCCTTACAAAACATTAATGTCACATTCTTTAGAGAGGCAGTTTGCATGACTCACAACCCAATAGTAGAGGAAGTAATAATGGCAGACAGAAGGCAGAGGCAGTTCGGTGTTTGATTTTGTAATTTTACAAAAAATTATTCTGACAACCCAACATGCAGCGTCTGTGGGATTATAGGCAGGCGTGGAAACAACGGAGAAAAGATGAAACATTTGTTGACGCAGCATGGCACTAAATGTTGGAGTGCCATGTGTTTGACACAGTTGACACAATATCCATAAACCCCTCTGGGGTTGAAGAGGGGCTGGAGGTACAACCTGGACCAGTTGCCAGCCAATAACAAATCCACAGACAGACAGTCATTCTACCTAATGGCAATTCAGAGTCACCAGTTAACCTAACAAGCATGCTTTTAGGTCTTTGGTAGGGTGCAAGAGCGCATGCAGACAACCCATGCATGCATGGGAAAAACATGCAAACTCCACACAGAAAGGCCCTTACAGACACGGTGCATGCGCACTACCTGCTGCGCTACTGTACCGCCTTTGTTGGCAAGGTAGATCTACTTATTCTCACACATGAAAACCACAGCTATCAGTAAGGGGATGAGGGTTCAAGAACTGAAACAATACAAAGGATCAATAATGAACTGGTATTATAAAATCTTTTGAGTTTCCATCCATTTTTAAAATCTGAATCAATCTAATTTTAAAAAGTATAGAAGAAAGCAATTAAAAAGTTATGTAAGTAAATACATGCAACAAGTCCAACAGCTTAAAGTATTCAGATATCAAGCTAAGTCCAAACAGGTACAACAAATGTACAAACAAATAAATTAATAAATAAAAAAGAGGAAAAAATGCTCAATATTGCCCAAACTGTAAACATCTGAACATAAAGCACATTTATTGGTAGGACTTCTTACTGGTCAAAGACTCATATACACTCCAGCTCTCAGGAAGTGAAAGAAGACCAGTGCCAGCTCAGAGACCATACATCACTGCATTATGACACTCCACCTGCTCCCATTTAGCCAAATGGGCAGCTATTTGCGAAGGTGAGGACATGCACGCTAATGTAAAGGGTCATTTGTAGGACTTGTTGGAGCCTCGTGCTGTGAAGGATTGGATTTTCAGCAGAACGGCTGCACTTTAACATCCCTCTATCTGTCCTCCTCTACATCTCATTCACTGCTGAGGTGCTCACAATGATGGAGCAGAGTGTGTGTGTGTCACTCCCTGCTGATTTGGAAACCCTCCACAAACGAGCTCTTTGTTTTTCTAAATAAAACATTTTCATCTGAGGGGGAGGAAAAACAGAGAAAACATTTCTGCACTCTTTGCATTTGTCTTCAAGGTAAACCTAAATGGGTCATTAAATTTCACTCAGTTCTCGCTGCTTTTCCTCACTGTGGAGAGGAGAACTTGTATGCATATATAGCAAACCAAGGACAGTTGGATTTGCAGAGAAAAGAGCGTGCCATTTCTGCTCTCCCCGGAGCTATGGCTTTGATTGAATCCTGAAATGAGTTGAAATGTCACAAATCCTCTACCAATATGCTCGCAAAATGAAAATTGGCCTTGGGGTTTTTAAGGTTTCCCATTAAGGCTGTGCTTAACACGTTCTGTTAAGTGTGGTTGGAGTGCATCAGAAATACAACATAATCATGTGTCGACACACACTCGAGCAAAATGTCCCGGAAATTCAGTGATGCTGAGCCAGTCTCTCTTTTTCCTCTCTTTCTCTGGTGAGGCAAGAGATCAGGCCTGAGCAGAACAGAGACAAGAAAGGAGCCGAAGGGCAGCTGGACTCAGATTAAACCTGAAATGTTTTGACCAAATGGGAGAAACACAATGCAGGATGCTAGCAACACCTAGAATGTTCATTTTTAGGTCTTTACATACTTCACATTTTAAGCAACCATAAATGATTACTCATAGATCATTTCTTAACACAACTATGAATGCATTGATGATACATTTGTAAATCATAGATAAAAATATAACTTGCAATCTATATAGCATTATCATTTGATTTATAGGGGCGAATTAAGTTATCTGCTTTACATGGGTATTGGCAGATGATAGCTTAAAAGTTAATATTGCGTATTATGTACATTTTTCAGCTATTTGCAGTATTTTTTTTTGCCATGAATCTTGTTTATTTTGTTGCTTCAAATTATATAATTTGCACATTATAGACATAAATCCAAGAAACTTTGCTGTTTTCCTACACTGGATGTCTACATTAAGAGAGAGGGTACATGTTGATTTTTTGTGTTTTATATCTGTTCCTTAAATAAATACTGTCAGAATTGCAGCTAAATTCTAAAACAGAAGCGGTGGTCTTTACAACCACAAAACCAATGTGTGCATTTATTATTATTATTGGTACTGTTATTTGCAGAAGTGAGTCTGAAAACATCATCATATCAACACTTGAAAAATCCTCATCACATGCTATGAACTATACACTACTGAGCATTTGTTCTGTAATAGTTAAGCATACTGAACTAGCATCAATGACGCATTGATTATGATTTTTTGTTGATCATGTAAAGGCAGTTAGGACGTCTTTTTTGACACACAGAGAAGCATTTGTAAAGCAATAGTAAGGCATTGGTAATTACTTAACTCATCATCTATTGACTGTGTTTATAAATGGAATTCAAAATTATCATCAATGCTTTATAGAGGATGACCTTTATGCTAGACCATTTACTGGTGTTTTACTATTGTTTTACAAATGCGTTAATTAAGCATTAATATATGTGTAAACAAATAACATAAATATTGATTAGTAATGCATTGTAGCTGTTTAGTTGAGTATCTACAAATGCTTTACCGAGGCATCAATAGTGTATTCTATTACTGTGTTTATAAATGATCAATGAATAACAAATAAATGATCAGTTAGACATGCTCAACAAATGCTTGACTAACACTTAATAGTCATGGTCAGTAATGAGTAATGAGTAAAATGAGTAAGTACTTGTCAACTTTATAGCCTTATTTATCATTTATACTGTATTCATAAATATAGTTTTAAATGCTTCTTGATGCATTAGAAAAAGTATGGTTGAGGGTTAAGGTAGTGAATTGGGGTGTGGTGATTGAAAAACAGATCCAAATAAACAACTCCCAATTTAGTGGTTTATACTTGATCTTAAGCCAATTGAAAGTGAAACCTTTGTTTATTAAGAAAAAAATTAAATAAGCAAAAAAACTACAGATCAAAGTTTTAATAATCTATAACTTTAAAGGCTTTGTTATTAAATCTCATGTTAATAACAAGAAAATCTTCATCAGAATACATTTTTTAGGCATTTGCCTCATGCTGGATCACTGCATGTGAGCAAGAGCTGAAGGAGAGCAGATTCTTTGTCTTTTCCATAGCAGACTTTACATTGAGCAGCACAAAGTTCAAATGGAGTTTTATACCTAATTGTACTTGGATACTGCACCTAACAAGCATGCGGTTATTTCAAATGATTAAGGCTTTTATTTTGAATGTCCAATTTAATTCATATCCAGTTGTGTGAGTGAGTGTTTTAATAAGGATCATTTGAATCAGCTGACATTACATCATTATGATGACCTTCTCAAAGCCGGTGACTCAGCAGGCTAAGGTCATACATCAGCTCCAATATGAAACAATATGTGAGAGCTGATGGTTAGGTTGCATCTGAATTTCTTGTTGTCAAAGTAAAACCTTATGTTTAAAAAAATGAGCACATCATATGAGACTAGACACTATGAGGATCACAGAGAAATAATTTTTGCCACAGATTTGTCAGAAACATGGCCAGGCTCACTAGAGATAAAATTCTTCAAAACTATACATTTTTTGCTTTAATGAACAAATTAACAGAAGCAGGACCAGTTTTCTAAGGCAAAATTGTGGGACAGCAATTTGTTTTGAGAATTTTTGTGTATGTTTTTAAGCTCAGCTGCACTCTGAGTGATGACGTATGCACTCTGTTCCACATATGGAAGCTCTGTTGACGAACATTGTTAACGGTGGAGAGAGACCAAAAATTAGCCAAAACTTTGACAGTGATTACTGAAAAATGGCTTAGATGTCACAGAGATGAATTTTACATGGATAGAGAGGAAGTGTGTGTACGTTTTGAAACAAAAAATGAACTCTGTACGTGAAGAAGTTACAGGGCTTGGAAGATTAGGTCATTTTTTGGTGAGCTATTTCTATGGGAGTTTCTTCGTCATTTTTGGTTGATGGCATTGCCATGGTAACCCTTTTGTTCACCATAAATCATCGGGATGAGTTACTGGACAAAAAACAGCTGAGGAGGAATGATAAGTACAAGTATTATGAAAACAAATAGGATAGGAATAAACACAGTAAATAGTAATCCGGTAACTTACAAGAACCTGAGCAAATAACTTTTTATGGATGATGATTAAATTCAGGTAACAAGTGGTCCCTCTTTTCATTCATTGTGGCCCTCAGGTCAGTCAAAATTAATTATTATTATGATGAAAACATGACAAACCTGCCATGAAGGATTTTAACCAACAAACTGTTATTACAACACAGTGCCTAGCAACAAAAGTATAAGAACTCGAAAAACATACAATTTTATCATAGTCTTTCATAACTGTACATATTCTGCTATTGCCTTGTAAACTCTTTTATGAAGCATAAATAAATCTTATTTAGAAAAAAAAGGATTGTGAAATAACTTTTTATTGTATTGAAAAGTAGCTTAGATGTGTTCTTGTGCTGTGTTCAAAATAGATAAAGCAGTATTTCCATTTAAGCATAGGTGGAGCCAGGGGGAAGGTCACAAAGCTTGAGCTGCAAATGCTTAACTTGGATTCTTTCATATTATTAACAATTTTGTATTATCAATGATGACACCATGAAACCCCTGGACAAACACAACAAAACGTAAAAAAAGGAAATCAAAGAAAAAAAAAAAAAGAATGGTAATTCATCTTAGCAGCTATTTAGGCCAAATCTTTTCCCTCTAAAACCTTGCATTCACATTATCCACACCACACTACAACGCTTGAAATCATCCTTATTATAAATGTTTTAGAATTAGTCTATATTTTTTGATTTTCTTGTCCTTTTCATATAATTAGTGATGCTACTAAGTATATTTTTGCCTATCCTCCAAACTAAGTTATTCACTGTAAAAATAACATCAGACAGTTTCTGCCTTTCTTAATGAAAATTGAAACAATGATATTTCAATTCGACCAAAATATGCATGTTATTTTAATTTATTTTCGAATTTATTTATACAGAGTTAGTCAGGAGATAATGTTCAAATGTAGCTTAGCATTATTTGATTAAGGTTGTTTGTAAACTGTCGTCATCCTAATTAGACCATAAAACATCATAATGAATAATAAGTGTATGTAATTCTTAGCTGTTAAATGTGAAATCGGTCCCTATCACACATACTGCTGACAGTCTTATGGGGGCAACTGAGATATTTGGACTGCTTATTTCAGAGGCTGTCATGAGACTAATATACTTGTACATCAGTGTATTTGAATATTCACTAGAAAAGGCTGACTGGTAGAGTTCTGTGTGAAATGGAGTAATTCCTGATGAAATTCCTTAAATATCAAAAATTGATAGAAGCTGTGGGGAGTCTGATTTGGCCCTTGGGCTGCCAGGAGATGATCACGTCTGTAAAGGATTAATTTTTCATAATTGGACTACTGTTTTCCATGTGATGAACAGACTTGTAATCATTTCATACTTACGTTAGTGCTTAGAATGGCTGGGAAACAGTGTAAAAATGCTTAATAGAGTGTATTAGTGCCGAGATACATTCATTGGGACCCTTATTGGTCTGGGCTGAATCCTTGATATTTAGCTCCACCTCTGCATTTGAGTTTGAAAAGATTATATTAAAAACAACATTTTATAACATGTGCTTGATCAATTCTAGTGAAAGCTTTCATTGCCCCTTTTGTTCAGTCTTATTCAGGGCATCTTGCAGTCTATAAAAAATGGTCATCTGGCATTGAGAACAAATTGAATGTGGCCCTCTTGACAATCAAGTAATCCCATCCCTAGGTTTAGAATTTGCAAATACTTTTCTTGTCCATTAGTTGACATGTGTTTTATACAAGACATATACATAACAAACAATACTGAAAAGATGATGAGCTACATATTTACAAATGCTCTACTTATGTGACACATTAATAAAGCATTGACTACTGTTTGTAAATGGCATATAGCCTAGATAACCAACAATACCCTACAGATGATTCTGTGTGTACTTACAAATGCTCTGCTAATATTGTTCTAATACCTTACAGTGTTTAGGTCTGATAAATTGTTACACTGAAGACTACCAGGTATCTAACTCTGTCTCTATTACCCGCATCCTCTCTACCTCACAGCTTATCTGGCGTCTTCTCCATCATATTATTGCATGTGATACCTTCTGCAGTGTCCTGCTTTATTAAAAATAATAAACTCAGCATCTCCTCACAGACTGGTAATGCTTGTCTCTGTCTGAAAACACTGATTTGATACAACCACCCCTCTTACTACTCTCTCAGGTAGGTTGTATTTTCAGGAAACAGAATAAAAAAAAGAATCTCTCCTAGCTGTTTGGTATTCACGTCACGTAAAGTGGGTCTGTGTTCCTCATTTAGTGCTGTACTGTACAGCTGGGGAGCTGTCCGGCGCACGGCGGCAGTATGCAAATGAGGCTAGATTTGAATGGAGATGGAGGTAGACACAAAGCTCAATTAGAGACACACACAGAGAGAGGGGGAAAGAGAGAGAGGAGGAGGGGGAGATTTGAGTGTCTGGAAGGAAGGGGGGAGGGGACGAGAGCAAAAAAACCCCTAATGCCAACCTGAGGAAACCAATGTATGGACACACTGGAGCACAAAGACAAGGGGTGTGGGCATGATTTTTAAATTCTGATCTGTGAGGGGGGTTCAGATGGCTCGCCTCACTCGCACAAGATTCAACATAATCCGTATTACACATATAATCAAAAACGAGCACACACAGGTGCCCTTCCTCTTTTTGTTTAAGACTCAAAGGCAGCAGACTCTGCCAGAGTGAAACAGCCGCCATTTTGTACTCGGGTGTTAGCCTGTGCCCAGCAGCAGTGCAACATCACCTGACCCAGCGCCTGCATGAGTGTCCTTGGAGGAGGCTCTGACTAAGCTCTGCCACCCCTGGTTGTCATGGCAACGCTGGTGCAAATTGGGAGGGAGGGGAGGGGGGTGTTTGTGCAGGGTGGAGGGCAGGATAATTAATATGCAAACATATAGGGTGTCTGAATGCGGGTTTGATTATATTTGTTGTGGTGTGAAGCTTAAATGGGGCTGAATGCCACAGTTAGAAAAGAAAGATTGCATGAGCTCCCTGGTCAAAGAAATGAAGGTTATTGATTCAAGGTCATGTCCAAATTATGTCCTTTCATACAAAAAACGTAACTTCTTAAGGGTGGGATAATAATTCTCATCCTCCTCCAGATTCCTCGCCTGTTCCTCCTCATTCTGCTCCCAAACATTATCAGCATCATTTTTTACATAGCTGTGTACAGACAAGGTAATGCTTCACACTGAATCTATCTGTCGGTCAGCGGCTCACACACACACCGCTGTGTCCATGAATTGTAATAATTTCAGGTTTTCATATGCAGCAGAAGTGTAACAGGAAGGAGTGCAGATCTGACTCCAGCTGGAGGAAAGTAACTTGATCAGGGAGGATCAGAGATCATTCAGCTGATCTTCAGGAGGCACCAAATCTCACAAGTCTGATTTCCCATAAAACACTGTCTGTCAGATTATATGGGCACAGCATTTAGTCACAATGACACACCCGAATGACTGAGAGCTGGTTTGGAGCAGAGAGACAAAACTTTCAAGGACACACACACACAGAATTTTACTGTTGCCTCTTTGGCAGTGGTTCTAAACTCATCACCACCTCAGTAATGAGAAACCAGGGCCCAGATTTCTAAAAAAACTCAATTTTCAATCAAAAAAAGAAGAGGAAGAAAAAAATTGGAGTGCCCTGATAAGACTTAGCATATTTTTGGATAAAGACACAGGACAAAAAATATATACTCATAAAGAACAGGAGCTCTGAGAGGACTTATGCATCTATTTTATTTTATTCAATTTACCCAAGATACTGATAAATTTGGGGTGATTTTATTTTTTGAAAGATTTTCAAAAGATAGGAATATAAATATATAAGTCAAGATCTCGAGAAATGTGAGAATGTGTGTCTGCTGAGGGTGTCCATGTAGCCCCTGGAACATACCTAAAGAACCTAAAACCTGAAACTCACACTTCCTCACATTCCAGTCCGGACCCATCTCTTGGAGACAAGTGCTCTACAACAAGGATTTCTACAGTGCAATGCCAAGGACTCCTGTACATTATTACTGACTAATATAAATATTACCTTAAACATCATGATGGTGAATATACAAATATGGCATACTTCTCAAATGTTTTTCATTTTTATTTACAACTGACACTCTTTGTGTGACTTGTTTTTGAAAAAACACATTCATTTATGTCTTTTTAATTAACATTGTATCCGTACAATTTTTTTTTTTTTTTTTTTTTAATAAAAAATGTCCCATCTGTGGCATTATTCATAACATAAAGCATTTCTTCATCTGTTATAAACAGTATTTGTGACAGATTTTTAACTAGTCGGGACCCTGGAGGTAACTGCAACACAATTGCTGTTGTGATGCAAAGAATTTTTTGATTCTTAACTTTGGAGAGAAGATTGTTCATTTGATTTTTTCCACAAACTATTGGTTAAGAGTTAGCTTGAAAACAATGCTAACATTGTTGGTTGCTGACATACAAAGTTTTATCATGGCGTCTTGGGAATGATTGAACATTCTATTTTTCTTTGCTGGTATGTGTCTTAGTTAATGTAATAAATCTAACATGCATTTTAAAGGGGATAATATACACACAAACACACACACACACATAGGCATATATATATGTTCAAACTTTATTTCACATTTTTTTTTTAATTTTTTAAACTTCTTGTTTATAATATAGGATGTACACTGTGTGTACCTATTTTCTTTTATTTTTGTACTTGGAGAGTGAAGTGAACCGGTGACAAATTCCTTGTATGTCTAACATACGTGGCCAATAAAGCTGATTCTGATTCTGATTCTGATATACAATAACTTTATTTATTTATTTATTTATTTTAAAAAAAGCACATATTTGTGATTATCATATTGAAATATGAGAAGTGTATTTTTTTAATTATTTTTGGGTCGAAGTGGGGAAACTGCCACTATCTCCTAATTGAAAATTAAGTTAACTGAAATAAATAATAACTGAAAAATAGATTACGACATGCAGTAATGTCAGTACTTTAAAAAGACGTTTAATAGGCTAGGCTCTATTTTTTGAGTTGTTAAAAACTACTTTGTCGCATCCATAGATTACATTTCCCTCCTTCTGAGACTGCATTAGCTCATCTCTAAGCAGTGCAGCCCATATATACAAAAACGACAGACTTAAAAAAAAAAAAAAAAAAAAGACAGAAATGTCTTCCTCGCAGTACAGAGTATTTTATGCCACACAGACAGAAGTGTGTTTTGTCAGACTGACAGCACAGACTTCTACGTGCTGAGCTCACGCACGCACGCGAGCATTACACGCCCTATCAGCGCGCGCACATACAGTAAACGCTGCACGGGTCTCATCAATAATGCATCGACACTTCATGTTTATGCAATTTAAGCTACATGGCAAAAACCCGAGCGATGGATACTGTAGATGTGAGCCCGACACAGACAGAATGTACAGCGCTTTACAAGCCTCTCTCTGACACACACACGCACACACACACACACACTCATTCAAAACAAACATAAAAGTTAAAATTATTTACCCGCCTGTACGCTGCAGAAAAAAAAAAGATTAATATAATAAAATAGTCCTCAGCACGTACCTGTTAAGAGCATTATTTCTTTGGTCCTGGTTTATGCCGGCTTGAAGGGCTTCATGATAACACGGCACTAAGGAAATAAAACTAGCTGCGGTGATATGCAAATTAACGGCTCCCTCTGAATGCACGGCCATTTATTATTCATAAATTACTCATGTTTATGCAAATTACGGTATACGGAAACGCTGGTGGGGGTTGAGTGGCTCAGTCTAAACACACTGTGTGATTCAATTTCTGTTATGCTCCTCCATCTAAAAAGATCCAAATCCAGGATTTTTGACCAAGATGTTTATGGAGCTGCTCACTTATTCTGAAGTTTTCTCCAGGTAGACACGGGGCTCAGGGAAATCAGAGGAAAGGGGGTAAGAGGAGCAGAGCAAATCAAATGAGAGGAAAATCTTGAAGAAGCCATTTTAGAAAACATGAATTCAAATATCAGAAGAAACATAAGCTATCAAACAATTTATTTATTTACCCATTTGAATTCATTTTAATTTCAACATGTATGTACTACTGGACTACAAGGAGCTTATCCTTTGAGTACAATGTGTGAAATTTAACAGTTATACAAACATTGTGTATGTGGTCTGTATTCTTTATTGCCTAAATTGATTCAAATGTGACTCCTTAAAGTTATGGGCCATGGTGTTAGGAAGAATATTTAACTGCTTATGCTTTATGGTGTAGGCCTACTAATCATGCTTTACTAAGAAATATAAAACGGTGTTTGATATTTGTCACAAATACCTATTGTAATAAACAAACAATCACATTCAGATAACTTAAAATACTTTAAGGGTTTTTTTTTTCATAAAATGAATAAAAGAAGGCATGAAACTTACACTGTCTATGGGAGAATCATCTAGAGAAAAACCTGGCATAAGACAGATTTCTATTGCACCCTTCAATGATACTTACAGTATTAGTGCATCATCAAAAGGGGACTTGGTTAATGAATGTTTTCCATTTAAACAGTGCATAGCTCAGACAACTGAACAGAAACAGAGAAGAGAAACTCAAGCTTAAATATGATAGTACATCTGTAATAAACACTTACCTCTCACTTGAAGAGCTAAATGAGGTCATTCAGGAGACTAGAGACTTTGCACCTGGGAGGGACGGGCAAGGGTACCAGACCTTCAGTCATCTGGACGATGTGGTTTTAGATGAAGTTTCAGCTCTGATGCAGAATGGTCAACTGCAAAGGGAATGGACACAGCCAGTTGTCTCTGTATTGAAACCAGGTAAAGCTGCAAGCAGCCTATTACCTTACTGTCCAATAACTGTGATAAATAAAATTATGGAGCCTATGGTCACAAATAGGCTGCTAATCACTCCTTAGAAGCAGGAATAATTTGTTCTCTTAAAGAGTGGCTTTAGGGCAGGGAGATCAATATTAAATGGATTAAATATTAAAGTTAGACTTTGATTTCAAGAAGGCTCTGGCAGACAAAGAAGTGGTAATGGGTGTTTTCTTGGACATTGAGAGGGCATATGATATGTTGAGAAAAGAAGGAGTGGGGATTATGTTATATGACGTAGGTATCAATGGAATAATGTTAAACTAGATAAATGTATTTTTAAAAGAGTATGATATCGACGTAAGAGTTGTTGGGGCATGAAGCAAGTGTGGTTAATGGGACCCCTCAAGGAAGCATGATAATCCTGATATCAACCTCATAGTGATCAAAATATCAAAATAAACTGTTGTTCCTGCAAATATCACACATACATTGCAGAAGCCATGACTACCATCATGGATTACCTGCTGTTGTGGACCTATTTAACTCAAATTGCTTTATCCTACATTAAACATCAACTTAAATGACATCATTGACTTAAATTCTTATTTCAAATTGATTGTACACAATTTAGTTTTAAAATAAATGTTGCTATATAATCAACCTAATTCCTATCCACTTTATAAGCATCATAGTTGTTAATATCTTAATGATCTCTCTACCCATGGTTGTTATTGATATGGCATCAACATGCTCTTTTCTAAAGTGCCCTGAGATAACATGTTATGATTTGGCACTATACAAATAAGATTGACTGACTGATTGCTTGATTTTCTGATGATGACAAGGCATGGGGCTATATGAAAAAGAGGTCAACACATAGACTTTATCCACAAACAATTCCAGAAGGCACTGGACCAAGTAACATGGGAAGAAGATTGGAGTTTCAGAGTATCTGTTGCAAATTTAAAGTATGCTGTGTTTGACAAAAAAAGGCAGACACCAACAGACCCTTAGGCTGTACAGCAACTGTACTAAAAAGGTCAAAAAATTTAAATTTCTTGATGTCTTGTTTGAAGAGGACATGGAGGGTCCATTGAAAGAATACTGTTGCAATATATGGACAAGTTATCAGTGTATTAGGATGTCTGGTAGGGTCAGACCAGGGACAGAGAAACATTAATGACCACTATCAGAGCAATCATCAGAGCTACATACCACTGTGGAAGTATGGCATATGGCGCAACGGCTCTGTCTGTGCTCAAAGAGCTGGATGTTGTGCACACTAAGTAACTCAGAATATGTGGGACTTTCAGAACTACATCAATCAGAGCCCTTTTGATTGAAATGGGGGGAAACCTCAGTAGAGCTAAGAAGATGGAAATCAATGCAGAGATATTGGGCTAAGCTACAGAGCTGTGGGTCTGCATTTTCTATCACTTCTCTGTTGGGGGAGCACTGGGAATTTCAGGCGAAGGGTGTTAAAGCTTGGAAAGGGTGGCTCCTATATTCAATGAGGGACAGAACGATATGGGTTACTCGATATGTTGATAGACCCTGCAGTGTGTTGGCCACCTGCTCTTCCCTTCAAGAACCTAAAGCTCACCTCACCTATTTGAATAGTGTTTGGGCTGAGAATGCAGGTGACGGGGTCGCTCTAACTAGTAAGCATCTCTAAAACAACTGGGCAGGATTGACACAGATTTACACTGATAGCTCCAGAAATACCTTCAATGAAAAAAGTAGGAATATAGGAGTGTACATTCCTCGGTTCTATAACTTTGCAGTGCAGATGTAGATAGATCCAATCTACAACAATTGTGAGGAGCCTAAAGTGGCACAGCCCAGTCAGAGTCCTTCAGAGCAGGAAGAGGTTGGAGCTAGAAGTGAGAGGACAGCAGGGAGTGGTTGCACATACAGGGATTAGCAAAAATGCTAACAGCTTTAGTAGCAGTTTTATCAAATCTGGACCACATTTCTTGATTAAATGAAAAACAAAGGCTAGCACTACAAACTTCTCCATGGTAAGAATATTTATGCTCTGCTTTCGACACGTTTTAAGGAGAGTTTGTTTTACAAAGTGGCTCATGTTCTGTAGTGTAGTACCACCTGCCTAATACATTATCTGGTTAGCTTGAATAAATGTGATTGACAAAACGATTGTTCAATCACCCGCCAGTTCTGACCTCCCTTAACACTTTTATAGGCACTCTTTCCCAGATTGACTAGTGAAATATATTGAATGGTCTATCTGGTGTGCAGGTTAACAGTTTCAAATACTTCAGGGGAAGCGGGTGCCAGATTGAGTGTCTGTTTTTACAACAGACTGTGTGACATTATTGTGGGCACTTGGGTGAGTGGAGGAAGTCAAACCAGTAGATACAGTTATATGTTCAGATTCTGCAACAGCACTCTAAGAGAGTGGGAAGAGTGAGGCTAGATCAGAGCTTCCAGTAGAAGTCCTTGTTAGCCTTCATTGAAAATATAAGCACGGTTTCACCATCGATTTCTGTGGATGCCAGCACTTGTAGAAATTCTGGGTGATGAGGAGACTAAAGCAACAGCAAAAAGAGACACTCATGGAATTGGAATAGATGTGGAGGCGTGGTACAGCAAAGCTAAATACAAAAATATCATACAGCAAGAAATACCAAGTTGTGGCAAAAACAATGAGTGGAGGAAAAAGTGGAAGGTTGTATAATTCAGTTCAGCCAACCATAAAATAGGCCCACACATCAAATATAAAAATGGGGAGAAGGGGCAGTGTGGAGTTCACCAGGGTGAGGATAGGTCATTGTGCGCTTAATCATGGGCTTGCTCTGGCTGGTAAACAACCCAATGGAAAATGCACCTGTGGAGAGGCAGAGACTGTCAACCATGCTCTGATGACATGCACTAATTGCCACCTGAAAAGAATCCACCTGAAAGCAGCACTGGTCAAAACTGAAGACACAAATTTGTCTTGAAGTTACTTCTCAGTGGGGAGCATAACGAAACAACAAAATCTGTTAAAAAGTAACTGGCATCTGACTGGGTTGTTTGCAAGGATAAAGGTGCACTCACACCTAACGTGACTTGGAGTGACCTGGGCAAACACTCTCCATGTAAAGTCAATGTACAGCCGCGATGGGGCGGGGTTAACCTTCCTGCGACGTGACGGTCGCGATCTGGGGGACCAGGTCTCATTGCTCAGTCGCCAAAGTTGAAAAAGTTAAACTTTTCAGGCAATGTCGTGTGTGGCTGTGCCGCAACAGCCAATCAGTGTTGTGTAGGTGCGTGACGACACCCGTGACAGACTGTTTGTATTCCGGTTCACAGAGTGATAATCCATGTCTGTGTGGGAACATTAGTTAGTGAGTACATTACTTCCGCCTAGACGGGACCACAGAGAAGTCGCAGACAATGCTTCTGCAGGGCCATCAGCTGCAGTGTTTTGTGGTTGGTGGGTGAGTGAAAAGGATACAGTTGGGAAAATGTCAGCTAATACATCCTGATATGATATGATTGTGGTGAAACTCAAGTTCCCAATTTGGAGTATTTTCAAAATCCCCCTGCTTAACTTCCCATGGAAAGTTTCTAGAAATCTGCCTGAAATTTTCTACCAGTTTGCAAACCTACCAGAGGATTTGTGGGTTTTCTCTGGGAGCCTGCCCATGTTTGTGTGAATTGAAATGAAGCAGCAGACATGGAAGCTAAAAAATCTCGAAATAGAGAAATCAATCTGAGAGTGTGAGTGAGTGCTTCTCAGTAATACACAAGGTAAAACTCACGAGAGCTCAGGAAAGCACAACTGCAGTATGGCAGAGGGGAAATGAGAAGGGTGTGACCATTATTTCTCAATCCAAAACAGTGTGAGGACAAACGTATGTTATTTTGGCAAAGATGCTGCCTATCTTAGCCAGGACACTCCAGAGAAAGAGATTTTTTATCTCAATGAATTTCTTTTTCCAGTTAAATAAAAGTAAAAAAAAAAAAGTCATCATCAACTTAAATTGTAGTAAACAACCTTGTGATGATTTAGGAATCAACAAGGCAGTGATATTGATCACAAATTGCAAAAAAAAAAAAAAAAAAAATCATATCAGCTTGGGTAGAAAAACTTAATGTGGTCGTGACAGGACTGATAAAAGGTCATTGTGGACCTTGCTAAATTTGGCAAGCATGAGAATGGACTCTGCAGAGCCTGCAAACAGCAACAAACTGTAAATCGTGTTCTGCTGGAGTGTAAGCTTATACACGGAGCAAAGGAAACAGCTATGCCGTATATTATCAAGCAGTGGAGTTCAAGAGATCATTGTGAACAGTCTGCTAAATCCTCAGGAGAACCAGGCACTGACTGGGAAGACAGCACTCTGAGCTCCACAACCTCTTCTTGAAAGCTGATTTATTTTAGATTGCTGCTAAACTCGACCTGAGGGAGGCAGCAATGTGCCGAGAGGCTTTTAGTCTGCCGGAAATTCAAAGAAGAAGAAGTCTGCTGGAAAATAACAGATGAAGAAGACAGATTTCATTTGATGGTGTGTTGCACTTCATCCTAAAGTTTACGGAGGTTCAGCGGCTCCTGTAAAAACAGCTAAAGCAGCCTACGTCCTCACTGCGGACCAGTCCTCGTTACCTGGGCTCGATGGACTAGCGTATATGTGAACTCAAAGGTGTGTAAACTGATGCTAACGCAGAAATGGCATGCTAGTAGCAGCAAGCTAGCCCTTGTTTTCTTGTCTTTATGCTCTTTGATTTACACACTTTCTCTCCTTTTTATCCTAGAAGCAGCCATGTTTCACAACAGTTCTCATAGAAAGTACTGGATTTTTAAGAGTGAAGATGAACTTCAGCAAATGAGACAAAACGCCAACCAGAAATTCCGCAGTAACATCCAGGGCAGTGGGAAAGTAAGATATGAAATATGAGGATACATCAAACGTTTGTGATGGCTCATCTCTGCATCATCTTCATGAGACTTATGTGTGTTTGTGCTGAATGTCCAAAGACTAGACCTGAACTACAGGCGTACAACACATAATGAACATTGAACTATCAGCCCAGGTCCACGTGTGTGGCTCTGTCAGTAAAGATGTGTTGCCTGCGAACGAGCCGGTGCAAGGAGACGAGGGTTTTATATGGTTATTGGGAGTCGAATCTTTTCATTAATTTTCCCTATTTTGTTGTTATCAAATCACAAGACGGTATTCCGATCAGGTGTGTAGAAAGACATGGAGGAGAGGAATCTGTTTATAATCATTATGCACTCTGAAAAAAAGTAAAAAATGCTTAGAAATTCAGAAGCACCAAGATCCAAATGCAGCAAGCGGTAGGACACTAATAATAAATAAGGGATTTGTGGCAGGTCATTATCATGCAGAAACATACTCATAGTTTCCCATTAGTAGTGCCATTTTATGTCTTGAAGTGGCATGCCACGAGGCGAGTTGGAGAATGCCATTAGATGTGACATGCCATTAAAAGTACCATAAGAGTGTCAGGTGCTGCTAAAAAGACTGGTCTGCCACAAATCTCCTCGCAGACTGCCACATGCCATGTTTGGACTTGCTGTCACTCCAGAAATTGTTTGAATATGAACATTTGGATTAAAATGGGCCCAAAAGTTCATGTTGAAGTTTGGAATATTGAAAATAAAAGCAAAATTTTAGTGCTTAAGTTGAAAAAAAAAAAAAAAAAAACCTAGTCGGTAAAGATTTTTGGCTTAAAAATATATTTCACTCAAATTGTTGACGTTTCTAATTTACTTTAGAATTTTCAAATTAAAATTTCTCCTGACATTTCCACTTTCATCAATTTTTTTTTTGACGGAACATTTATGCTTCATAGAACAGTAAAAGTGCCACGCAGGAGAGGTAGAAGGTATATGATAGGACAAACCTTTTTCGTCATTACGCACGAAAATAAAGCTGAAACATGAAATCTACTTTAGTCTTAAAATTGTTCATTAACTTTGTTTTTATCACTCAATTTCGACTTTATCTTAGCAACATGTTTTAACAATACTTTCAACATCTTGTCAATGTCTTACTCCTTCCACATCAGCTTCAGAGCACTATGCACCTCACACTTTATCTGCTGTCTTCTCTGTGTGAACCAGGCTGGGGTGGTGAGTCTGCTGAGCCATCATGAGGAAGATGTTTTATTCAGACACTATGAGAAGAGAATGCTGGACTTCTGCAACGCCTTCAAGCCTGCAATGCCTAAATCTGTAGTGGTCAGTGTCTGCCCTTTTTTAACCCACAGTCAAATACAGACTGACTTTAATGACTGCAGTTACCTGACCCATGTTTTTCTCACATGTGCAGGGTACAGCTCTCATGTACTTCAGGAGATTCTACCTGAACAACTCCATCATGGAGTACCATCCCAGAATTATCATGTGAGTAGCGTTGAAAATGGTCAAAACGAAGTAAAAAATACACACCGTGAACAAGCATTGATGCTGGATCTGGATCAAATTATTTTTAATCTTAATTTGGATGTAGTGAAGTACTTTTTTTGTAAGTATTCCAGTACAAGGAGGTCTGCCGTGAATGCTGTGTATCATGGAGCTCTGAGGTTCATCACAAACTTAAAATCCCTCACTCATCACTGTGTCTTGTATGAAAGTGTAGGATGGTCCTCTTTGTCTACATGTAGACTTAAGCATTGGCACTGACAAGGCGATTTAAGGTCTACTCCCTTCATCAGTCAGAGGAGTCCAGAATCTTATAATCTTTGGTCCCAGAATCTCCTTGTTGTCTGTTCCTAAAGTCCGAACTGAGCAGGAAAAAAGGCTTTTAGATTTGCTGCACCTTTTGCTTGGAATGAGCTGCAAAAATACCTGAGACTAAAGGAGCTGGTTTCACTGGACACCTTTAAGAGGACGTTAAATGATGTGAATACTGAGGCATCTGGCTGCAGATGCTTTGACTGATGATCTTCTTTCCTTCAGTAGTCCAGCTTGTCAGTTAACTGTCTTTATTATATTTTCATTGTACTTAAAGTGTTGTGCATGTCGTGTATTTGTTTGTGTTGCTGTTGTTATTGTTAGTAACTCTGTTTACTGTGCTGCTGCCTATCTTAGCCAGGACACTCTGGAAAAAGAGACTTTTAATGTCATTGAATTTCTTTTCCTGGTTAATTAAAGGTTAGAAAAAGTCATCATTGGCTTTAATTGTAGTAAACAACCTTGTGAAGATTTATGAATCTGTAAGATAGGGATATTGATCACAAATTGCAAAAAAAGAATTTCATATTAGCTTTTGAACAGCAGACATATTTTTTACCTTTTATGAAATTAAATTACCAAATTTCAATGTTAGCAGGTACCAGAAACTTATCAAGCTACTTACCCTCATATGGTAAAATTCTCTGCAGCAGATTTCACTTGTGAATTGCACTTGATGCAGCTTTTATGAAATAATATAGAAAAGACCAAACTGCCAAAAAGCAGAGCAAAAAAAACATCCAGAGGGTTGGACCTGGCTTCCTGTCTGTGTAGGCGTCATGGGTCTTTGGGTTTAACTTTTCTTTATTAAGTTCGAGTTAGGGCTGTCACAGTACCATATTGAGTATACACAGTAGTACCATATAGCAAAAATCTAACAATATAGATACCTTTTTTTGATATCACAGTGGCAAGTACAGAAGTCTGAGGCATCCAGTAAAGAGGTTGTTCTGTTTTCTGTTC
Organism: Cetoscarus ocellatus; assembly: GCA_037902135.1. Lineage (NCBI taxonomy): Eukaryota > Metazoa > Chordata > Actinopteri > Labriformes > Labridae > Cetoscarus > Cetoscarus ocellatus. The sequence continues at coordinate 733,231 of JBAMNC010001392.1, forward strand.
CATTTTGCAAGCAATCTTCTGTACACTTTATAAATTGCTCCAATACTTCTGCAATGTTTCTTCATTTAAATGTTGCCAACTTATTTATGCAGTTCAGAAGGAGTTTTCTTACAGTTTTTAATGGAGTCATTCCTCTTTTACACATCTGTCTTATGAAACGGACATAGTTGTTTTTGTCTAATTATTCTGTCTTATTAGTTACTGTGGATCATTATCGCTGATTGTTTTTGAAGAATGTGATATAAACAAAAATAACAACTGTTTCAATTTGTTCCACCTTGTCAATCCAGACAGAGCAATAAGATGAAATAATAGTAGTATCGTGAAAGCTGATTAAGATGAACAGTGACTTTTAATAAGGAGAATAGCATCCATCTCATCTCCAGAGTTTTTGTTATGCACACAGCAAATTCACATGCTAACAGTTTGCTAAGAACTGTCTGTTGATGCTCTTAGAGTCATAGCTGTGATAAATTAAGAAATTTCTACCTTTCTACCACAATTCTTTTGCCCTTAAAACATTTTTGCTACCATCACCAGCCCTGTTTGCCAACAAATGCACATTATCTGTGAGGGGGAGTTTAACAGCTATGAGTATGCACTCTCCCTTTGGTCTTCACCAAATCAACTTTCCATAAACTGCTGCTTTAACATGATGCTGAATTAAAAAAGGAATGAGTCATTGCATTTTATCCTTTGGCTTGAACAAATATATTCGTAAGACATTATTTTTGGAGACTAGTTTTTGGAAATAATGGACATTTTCTCCATTACCTAACCTTTGCTTATGCATTCTTATGTCTACCAAACAGTTTTAAATTCACTCTTGTGTTTCAGGCTGACATGTGCGTACCTGTCCTGTAAAGTCGACGAGTTCAACGTGTCCAGCACCCAGTTTGTTGGAAACCTCCTGCAGGAGACCCCAGCAGGGCAGGAAAGAGTTCTTGAGCAGATTCTGGAGTACGAGCTGCTGCTCATCCAACAACTCAACTTTCATTTGGTGGTCCACAACCCCTACAGACCCATGGAGGGTCTGCTCATTGACCTCAAGGTAAATGGAGACTTTCCAGCTTGACTCTGGTCAGCTCGTATTCACCTTGCTCTTTTAACACCGAGTCCCTACGAGTCCTGTCTCAGTTTATGTTTAACCTTTACAAATGTCATCCCCCAGACAAGGTACCCTGCGCTGGAGAACCCAGAGTCGCTGAGGAAGAGCACTGATGACTTTCTAACTCAGGCAGCGATGACGGATGCAGGACTACTGTTTCCTCCGTCTCAGATCGCTTTGACAGCCATTCTGAGCAGCTCGTCCAGAGCTGGTCTCAACATGGAGAGGTGAGTCAAGAAGCACACTCGTGTAGAGACAAACATTTATCAGTTTTGCCTTCTTAAAGGGAATTTGGGGTGATCGAGCAAAATAAACAGCCTCATATTTCCGAAGTAGTCTGAGGGGCATTTATCATTGTTTCAGCTCCTTCACTGATAGTTAGTTAAGATGGACATTTAAAATAAGATCAAAAGATGTTTGGTACAGGAAGCATACATAATGTATTGTGTGTGTTTAATTGCATTTGTCCAGAAATGAAATATTACAGAAGAAAGTTTTCAGATTTGTACACTCCCACTCTTTTAATGTACATGAACCCATTTTCAAACCTTCAGCTACCTCACTGAGTGTTTGGGACTACGAGGGGACAAAGAGACTCTGTCAAAGATGTACGACTCAATGAGACGTGAGTAAATTGCACCTTTAAAGTGACACCACAAGATGGTGCTGATGAGCTGTTGGGTCTCACTTCAGATGGCGCTGTTCTGACCAAGAATTGTTTCTCTGTTTGTTGAAGGGATGAAAACCCTCCTCAAGAAGTATGAGCTCCCCAAACTAGAGGAGGTGAACATTTGCAAACAGAAGCTGGAGAGGATTCACGCTGAATTCACTACAAGCAAGTAAGAAAATGTGTCCTGCACATGCACCATATGGTATTAACAATGTTAGATTTTTAAAAAGAAATAAACGTGAAGAATGAAATAAAATCAGGGATGCACAATATTGGATTTTTGCTAATATCCAATACACCAAACTCATTAGCTTGCTTTAACACTGATAACACACATTTCATTTTAAGGAACATTTAAACCCTCCTGTCCTGTTACTCTTCATTTTTAGGGCTGTTTTATATCAAGAAATAAACACAAAACAAGACAAACAACACTTCATCTTTAACAAAGGTTAGATTAATTCTTTTTCAATAAAGATATTCAGTAATGAAATGGCAAGTATTTTTTTAAATTACATATGTCTTGTTCAAAATGTCTATTTTGACTGTAACAGTAAAAACTCAGCTTTATCTGCCTTTTTGGGAGTTTCATACAGCACTCTAACTACTTGCAGTTGGGCAGTGACCCCTGAAGTGCTCTAAGCAAACATGTGCCACTATTTATCAAATCGGAATAATTTTTCCTGCTTTAACAGGTTTGTGAAGAGGCTCTCTATAACACTCTTAAAAAGAACATAACTAAAACTACATTCCCAGGTGTAAAAAACATAGTAGCTTAAGCTCGGACAAAACACTTTTTTGGATTCCCTTAAATGTTTAATGGATGGGGAATATAAATGGAAAAAAACTTTAGTCTGTAAAGTTTAGTCTGTTAGTTCTGCTAAAACTACAAATGAAACCATCATGGTAAATTGCTGAATGCTGCCAAAATCTACAGCTGATTAAATGGCAGTATTTGGCAGTAGTTTTTACATATTGTGTGCACCCCTTAATCTCACATCTCAGAACCAATGAAATATTAGAAACTTGGCAGTTGTTTTGATTTTTGTTAATCTACCAGGTTAAGAATGTAACTTGATACCTAGAGTTACCTAGCATTAAAGTCCTGTCACTTGTAGGACTTAAATTTATTTTGTCATTTATTCAAAGCGTAGAGATGCTGTGTTGCATTTTAATGTTCTGCATTAAAACTTTATTATTATAGTATACTGGGATTTAAAAATGGCTGAATGAAAAGCAAACTGCTATTTTTGTGTATTGTTGGCCTTGGGTGACAGAACCAGTCGAAATTAATAGTGAAGCAAAAATATCATTCTGCTTTTGTTTCTCTACACGAGAGGCTGTCACGTGTAAAATTCAGGTTACTTTATGTCTCAATTCTTGTTTATAAAAATATCCTACATGTGAGGAAAATAATCAGTGAAATCAGATATTTAGAAAGGATTGAATACTCTCAGACATCTCATCAGGTACGTCTTACTAGTGCAGGGTTGCACTGAGTTGCTGCAATCTGATTGACTAATTATCTATTTGTGTTGATCAGCAGTTGAATGGGTGTGCCAAATAAAGTTGGCAGAGTGCACCCCTCTGACCCTAAAATCCCCTCCATCTGGTGAGAACTCTTACATTTCAGACCGTATGTTGACTAGGATCACATTTATTTTTGGCTATTTAAAAGGTTACTTCTCAAAACACTGGGACAAAAATGTGGCAGCAAAGTTGTTACCTTCATGATTAGCATTGAAAAGTTAACAAAGTCACTTATGTTTGTGTCTCTCTCCTCTCTTTAGGGAGAATTCACACTTGACTTTCTGTTGTTAAAATAATTTTAGGCAATCTAGCGTAGATTCAAGCATTGTTCATTATTCCAAAGCTAACAATACACAAATAGAATATAGTCTTCATTCAGCCATTTGATTCATTTTCAACAAATCAGCATTTCAACACACTGTTAAAAAAAAAAAGGTATAACATCACACTTATATTGTCATTTGTTCTGCAGTGACAAAAGATCTATTAACTTCTCTGAGTTTGGGTCTCAAAAAGTCTGAGATTTATATTTTTTAAGTGTGAAGGAACCTGTTTATAAAGCTACTAACTGCAGATGCCAGTATTGTGCTAATAATATTGTGCATCCCTAAATGAACTGCATTTCATCTATTCATCTATTCCACACATTAAAGGTATAGTTTGGTGTTTTTAAAGTGGGTTTGAGGTCAAGATCCATGTCAATAATGTATACATTAGCCACAGTAATTCTGTTTAGCTCTGCCTCGAAAAGGAAGAACAGGAATGGGAGTTAGGCAACACTTTGTTGCTGCAGGGACCAAGAGCTCCATGTAATGACAGATTTTAGATGTAAACAAACATAGTGAACAGCGTTAAGATGATTCGACTCTGTAGATGACACATTCACAAAGTGTTACTTTTCTCTCTTTGGGCTACTTTGGCACACAGCATAGCTGACGTGTCCTTCCATCTGAAACAATGACATGTCCAGGACTATTACCATGATGCTGTTCTTTATTTTGTTGACCCCTAAATTCACTCAGTTTTCTGCAGCTCTTGGCTCAGACAGCAGCACTGTATACTGGACCTTCAGTGTCAGTTCCTCGGCTGATGTGTGCACCATTGACATGAACCTCCATGTAAAACAAGTCCCTTCAAAATAAAGCTAACAGATGGTCCTGTTTGGAGCTTTTGAAGTTTCAGTGCCTACAATAATTTCTCGATTATAACGCGCACTTTTTTGTTTTTAAGTAAACTCTAATTCTTCGGTGCATATTATACACGAGTACAAGCAGAATACTTAAAATATTTTGTCTCGCCAACATTGTGATTGCAACACATTTGATACAAAAAGCAGAAATATTCTCCTTCTCTGCGAAACATTCCCACCAAACTTGAATAATTCTAATTAAACTGACTGTTAAACTGTTCTAATCAAATATTTTGGGTCTTAATTAGTTAAACTTTGTGTAATCATCGTTTAATTCTCAAGTGTTACCACTCACCGACTAACAGAGCGCTGCCAAAATAGCTGTGCTGTGATTGGTCGAAGACATCGGCATGTTGATGGCTGCTCTCTGATTGGTCGGTACACTACGACTGAGCATGCTCGGGCAGAAATCGAGTAATTGTGCTTGCCTGAAGCAAAAGGTGTTTCCACATCCAGTTGAGAGAGAGAAAATCGAGTATTTGTTGGGAAAATACTGAAATGTCATTGATTAAAACTTTGAAAAGGTAATTTTTGAGTTGTCTGAGAGAGTAGGGTTTGGGCAAATGTTGGGTGCGCGTTACAATCGAGTGCGTGTTATAATTGAGAAATTACGGTAATAATGTCACCATGGTTTGCACATGAATACAAGTTTGTAAATGCTTTTGTTGTCACAGATGTAGTTTCTACCTCCCCTCACCCAAATAAGCAACTCCATCCACCTGTTTTCATACGTAGTAACAGTTTTATTTTAGCCAGGTTGTCGTATCTAAGATGCAAAAGGTTCAAGGTTCAGTATCAGGTAGAAAAATAAAAAGGAACACATCATCAGCTGTATGAAATACAGAAAAGAAGTACAACAGCACGCCACATTCCTACCTACATCATCCATACCAGGTAGCACAGCTGATATATTGGTATTGCTGATGAGGAGACGTTCAGGCTCATTTTATCAGTCGCCAGTTGTCTGTTAACACTTGGTGAGGTCGGTGAGGTCCGTGGTATCTTAAGTGCATCTACAGTAAACAGTTTGGTAAACTCTGGAGCTATGACAGGCACAGATTCTGACATGAATCACTAGGAGGCACGAGAGGCCAACCTTTCACAACTATGATTTGATCAATCTGTGCGTGGCATGACTTCTCAGGATGAAACCTACATGAAAACAGTCGGTGCAGAGGTGTATAAAAAAGCCACCCTACGATGGCAGGAGAAAGACTGCAAAATGCATGAAAGCTTATTGGTTCACACCTCTTAAGAAGAAGCTTAAAGGAAGTTGGTGGTGGTTAGAGCAGCATATATGTAGGCCCACACACTGTAGAAGGATCCATTCAGGGTTAACATGCACAGGACAGGATACAGAAATCTACAAACTCTATCTCTCAGCTCAGCTACACAAACACCTTTTTACTTCTACACAAGCCTAGGTTTAGAGTATCAACAAACAAAGCAGCATATAGAAAAAGTAACAAGTGGTTCCAGTGCTGCGTGGAGGTTTGTACACAAAGACAAGTGGAAGATGTGAATGGAGAAAGAGCTTCGAGTGGAGGGTGTGTAAAAAGGGAGTTAAGGCTTGTGTCATCTTGGAGAGAGGTGCTATGTTTAAATTCCCTGATGACGGCTACTTCAATGCTTTGGATTGCCTCCCCTGTTGTCCTTTAGGCTGATAATGGAGGTCTAATCCACAATCAACCATAACCAGCCAAATGTCTAGGGAAAGGCAGGCATATCAGGAGAAAAGAAGTTCAGGCGTCTTCAGTCAAAGGTATTGCAGGTCCATCTTCATCTCTTCAGGTCTCATGACGAGGCTTGAAATCAGTTCAACACACTGTCAGAGGCTGAAGCATTTTGGGAAGGGCTTTGGAAGGACAGTATTCAAATACGCAGCAAGTGGTTTCAGCCATATTGCGTTTTAACCGCCTTGGATCTAGGCCACATGCTTATAAAAACAAACCGACTCATCTGCGGTCTCACAAAGACGAGGCCTCACTTTGGCAGGCAGGCAGGCTGTGTGGTCTGACTACCACAGCGACTCTGATTCTCAGCTGGAAACCTGTAAAAGTCACATTACCTGGATGGCAGCAGCCAGAGACATGATGGTGCACTCTGTCCTGTAAGATAAAGTGGACATGTGTTTTGAGAGGCACACGCTCAAAAAGAGGAAATCAAGTTGGGTGTGTATTTAACTGCTTTCAGGGAAAAGTGTAAAAAACACACACAAGGTAAAAGGACTTCTGCATAAGTGTTTCTTAACTGGTTTAGCTGCTCAGTTAAGAACCACTCATCTTAATGGCACAACTACTCTAACAATGAAACTACAACTACTGATGGAGACCATGAACATGTGGTGAGAAGAAGATGTCACATTCTTCACCTACATGAGTGTTTGAAATGAACTACAATGAAGGGTGTGCTCACTGACATTAAACACACACTACAGTGTTCACCAACAATTAGTGCTTGCAAAGACTGTTTCAGATAATATAATAGTTAAAGATGTTATTCTGGGCTGTTCCGACTCTGCTCACGGTAAAATTATTGTCTTTTGCAGCAAACGAAAGCGAGGATATGAAGAAGATGGCCATGTAGCAAAAGAACCTCGTTTGGAGGAAGAGGTAGGACTTGTACTGGTTTCAGGGTTCCAACAGATCCTTCAAAGATCATAAATTAGATTTTTGAAATTTAAGGCCATAAAAAGTCTGGTTTTCACTTATGAAAGGTCTTGACAACAATGTCAGAAATCACACACACATAGTAAGCTTTAAAATCCTGCTCATAAGTGATAGCTCATGGCAGTGTAAATAGTGTCTTTTCCTAAAGCAATGCTGCTTTAACCTGATTTACATTAAATATGTAGCACCCTGGCTAACTATGTTTTCAGTTCGATTATCTTACTTTAGCAATTTAGGGTTACAAATCAAGACATTAAATATTTCACACCTTTGTTGACTGCTGTTTGTTCCTCAGTGCAATAGTTTTATTAATTTTCCCAGCATTAGTCCTCAGGTCTTGAATTTGATTTTTAAAAAGTGAGCATGGGGAACACTAATGTCATGTGCATGAAATTGATCAACCCAATCTGATTGGTTGCATCTGACACAATACTGTGTATGGATGGCTGAGTGGGTTTGGGTCATACTTCCTTTTCTGTCTGTCTGTAAAGCACTTTGCACTACATTTTTTGAATGAAAAGTGCTATATAAATAAAGTTTGATTGATTTTATTCTGTAAGAATTAGGATTATTTTAATTGATTTGAATGAATCATTGACACCAATTAAATTACTAATTTACCTTCTAAAGTAAATTAAATTTAAAATAGTTTTTATTTTAGATTTCGATGTTTTATTGCAGTGTAGCTGCACACTTTAAAATCAGACTTAAAACTTTGAATTCATTCTGTTATTTGCCTCTGCCATTCAGTCCACGACTTTTTCAACTTAAAGCTAAATTCTGCTTAAACTTAGGGATCTGATTTTCTTTATTACATAAAATGCAGCTATAAATATCTACTAAATGTCATGAATTCCTTTATGAATAAGCAAATCAACAACAAAAAAAGAACAGTATAAAATCATTTGAAGCCTTTCAGAGGATATTTGATAAATTGTAATTGGTAGGTTCAGGTCCAAGCCCAGCTCCAGCTGTCACATGGCAATGTGTCCTTGGGCAAGACACTTAACCCCCAGTTGCTCCCACTGCTGCGTCAGTGAGGTGTAAATGGGTACAAAAGGGCGTGAATGTGTTCGGTAATATTGATGGACTACTTCCATAGAGACTCTGAACCATCAGTGCGTGAACGGGTAGATGTGATCCACAGTTAAAGATTTTTAGCAACTATTTCAAAGACTTTGTATATGACCTTAATTTGAAGATCTGCGGGAACCCTGTTATACTCTGTCTTTGTGCCCAGTGTTAAACCTTGATTTCTAAAAAGCACCTAGAATTGACATAGAATTGTAAAGTTGCCTTTCTTCACTGGCAGACATTAGTTTTTTGGAAAATCCTTTAAAAACTGACTTTTTATTGCAGGAATGGACTGATGAAGACCTGACATGAGAAATTACCTTGAATACTTTTGGATGTTCAAAAGTTTTAAGTGACTTACTTCCATCGTTGTACCTTTCAGTTCATGGAGTTTGCATAAGTGTTTATTTCCTCTCCTACAGATTACCCCCACTTGATATGTCCTTGTTCTACAATAAAAAATATATTTTTCTACATGTTTTCTGTAGTTATTTCTGAAACTTTTAAGAAAATAAACAAGCCACATGACACTGAGTGAATACCTTTCGCCACCTTTGTCAGGGGACAATGAACAACTCCATTAGCTACTTAAAAAAACTGTTTAATAAGTGCATGCATGTTTGATACAGTCTGTACTATCAAAAAATACTGCTGTAAACACTTTGTTTTTACTTGGTTTCTCTGATTATGTGTCTTGCCTGGCATTGAAAATGAAATAAAAAAAGACTTACCGAATAATCAAAATAGCTGATACAATCTGAGAAAAAAAACTTCAGCTCGTCTCACTTTATATACTCATGATTCCAGCAAGAGAATTTATTCTTGATATAAAATAACCATACTTTTCTGAAAGACTTTGTTCCAATCTAGAAAACAAAGAAAGAAAAAAAAAGGAACAAAATAGACAAATGCTCATTTCAGCTCTTTGCGGATATTGTCACAACCTTAAAATCAGTCAATTACAGTATAAAAAGCAAAATCGCTCATAATCCAGTTACAAGAAAAAGGGGGGACTGAGAACTAGCTTCTTCATGTCAGTTTCCTCATATCGAGCAGGACGTCAGGGATATACTTTGGCAATCTGTGCTGTCAAAACACATCTTGGGTACAAAGAAACCTTTGAGAATCTTTATGTTTGGCCCTCATGATGAAGGGAATGAAATGTACCCAAAGTCTGAAAACACAGTTTCTGAGGGAGAAAAGATCAGTTTCTGCGCATACAGCTGTCAGTCATTGGTGCAAGTTTTTTTTTATTTTCTTTGTTTATAAGTACTGCGTCGGCTGCTTCACTCGGCTGCTGCTGCTGTTGTTGCATAGCTTGCTTGTGGTGAACGGGACAAAGATGGCAGGAGGGTGGGGATGGGCGGGGCTATCGGAACAGGACATAATGGAAGGTATAGGAGGTGGCAGTGGAGGGGTTGCCATGGTGATGAGGGTAGAGCATGCTAGGTCTCCCCCTCTGTGCTGCACTCCGGTGAAGGAGACTTGACGGATGATGGGATGATGGGAGGAGGAGGTGGAGAAGAGTGCAGTACTACCTGTTGCTGTTGGACATGGCGTACTGTGCCTGCTTCTGCTGGAGGAGCTCTGTGATGGCCAGCAGCTTTTTCAACACGTGCTGCAGGGGAAACAAAAACAGGATTAGAGCTGTGTCCAAAAAGCATATTTTTTAACACTTTTCCTGCTGAATGTGTGTCACACTGAAAACCAAATTTCCTTAAATAAAGGCCGCTAGTCAGCTGGGGTCTCAGCCCCCATATTCTGGCTGTGGTTGTGGTCACCAAACAATCAACTGCCTGAGTATAAACAGGTATAAATGAAGATAACCACACATTTTAATTTGTAACAGCACAGAAATGCTGCTTTTCAACAAGACTTAATGCCAAGCAGAGAACGAACAGTGGGAGAAACGAGAGGGAAAAAGTCAAAACTGTGTGCTTTTAAGGTTCACTACATGAAAGACGGGGGGGAAAGGAATATTTAACAGGAGAGACTTTTACAGGTTAAATTCCCCCTACACCACTGTCACTGTAATACAAGTGTGTCTTTTATAAGAAAGTATTGTCACATTCAGTAAATATGGTAATGTCAAACATTTAAACAAAACAAAGCACACATCTTTATAGCAGTAATGTCAACATACATATGATCTGAAGACATGAAAAATAACTCAGGAGCCCAATAATCAATCCAACAGGACCCTGATGTTAAAGAAGTACCTATAAAATTCCCAAGATGTCATCTTCTCGCATTTAAAAGCATGACTGGACGGGCTGAAGCTTAATTCTACCACTATAGAAAATGTCGGGTGAGAGTAAGGCGAAGGCAGAAAGAAGCAGGATATAAAGCCTCTTGATTTTTACCTTCTTTTTTTTTTTTTATTTTTTTTTTTTAGTTTAGTTAGTTTTGTTAGAAGATCGTTAGATTGTTAACATGATGACTCCAAAAGTTATGTAATGATTTTGATGAGAATTTTGGGGAATGTACATCGTGGCTCAAAGAAGAAGTGATTACATTTTGGTGGTGATCTGTATCCGGATGTGGATCCAGAAGATTTTCAAGGATTAGTTAAAAGTGCCAGATAGCAAGGGATGCAAGAATACGCCTCATTCAATTAAAAATTATACATCGTTTTTACTGGACCCCTACCAGACTATTTAGATTAGGATTATTACCCACATCAAATGGTTGGCGATGTAAATCTGAGGAGGGTAATCTAATTCATGTACTATGGTCTTGTGGTAAAGTCCAACAATTCTGGACTAATATTTATGATAATTTGTGTGAGATTATAGGGAAACAAGTCCCATTTAACCCTAGATTATTTGTTCTGGGTGATAGCTCAGTCTTGACAGGACAGGATAAACATATCAATGGGTTTGTTTAAACTAGTATTATGGTCGGCGGACAAATACTTATCAGATGATGGAAGACAGAAGGGGTGGGCGGTGGAAATGGCAGGAGTTGTGGCATTTAAGAAAATGTCATACAAACAGTCGGGTAGACTGGATTTATATGAAGCAAAGTGGGACAAATACTTAAATTTTTAAAGGGGTTCCAAGAGAGTCATATAGTGGAGAGATGAAATATTTTTAATTTTATTTTACTTTATTATTATTTTTAATTTTATTTATTTATATATGTATGTATGTATGTGTATATATATATATATATATATATATATATATATATGTGTATATATATATATATGTATATGTATATATATATATGTATATGTATATGTGTATGTATGTGTGTATATATATATATATTTAAACCATTGTGGATGAATATATGACAGTGCCTCTATTATCTATGTAGTAATTTATTTTAGTTTTTTGTGGATTTACATTCGTATGTATGTATATAGGTGTATATGTTTGTAGGTATATGTTTGTATATGTACATATATACATTAGCTTTTGTTATTTTATTGATATATACTATATAATATTATATACTTTATTTCTTTTTGTATTATTTATGTGGGCATATATGTGTATGAGCATATTTGTTTATGTGTATATATGTAGGTTTTTTTTGTTATTAATATTATTATTAGTATTATTATTATTATTATTTAATTAACTGTTTCTTTGATCAAGGCCTGATAAGTTTAGTTATGATGATGTTTGTCTACATCTATGCAGTGGACATAGCTGCTATGGAGGAGCACGATGGCGTTCCCAGATGTAAACTAAATTGTCACTAATTTTAAGTCAAAAACAGGAATACATTTTTTGCACCAAACTATCCCTGTATGCATAGTAACTCTCAGATTAACCAACAGTTGAGCTCGTCAGTCATCCAAAAAGCAACATAAAAAAGTTACCATATTGTGGTACTTTTCAAATGTTAGTTAACACTTATATAGCTAAGCAGCAGTATTAATAACAAGTGTGTGTTTGCTGCTGCTGACTACAATTTACAGACTGATGGTCCTAATGCTTTGCTAGGTTAGCTACAGGAGCTTCAACCAGAAGTGCATTAACATCGCAGTCAGGTAATGTGGACGTGTCATGCCAAGCTCCGTCTAGCAAAGGACAATTCAGAATCCATAAAGCACCCACACACTTGCCATTAATGAATGAGGAGTGGGCTGGGTTTACTTTGCTTCATACAAAAACAAAACAAACAAAAAATGAGAGAATAAGCTAACTAGCAGCACAGCCGGTGTTCTGTCATTTTGTGGTTCTGCGCATGCGCCCTACGTCTTCACTCTCTCTCTTGGTTAGGTTTAGAGTTAGGGTTGGGGTGAGGGTAGCAAAATCTGACAAGGCAGCAAAATATGTCAGAACATCAGCTACTACCAGCATTCATTTTGCTACAACTGTGTTATCGAAGCCTCAACAAATAAACAGTATAAGCGGCCCGTTCACGGACACTTTTCATGGAGGAAAAATTTTGATTTTTACAAATTTAAGAATAATTGAGAATCTTAGAGGAGGAATCACAATTCTGGCATGAATTGTTATTTCAGACACCTCCCTATGCTGCTTCAGACAGCCTGTGACTCCAGTCTACATAAATCCTCCTGCTTGGGCACAGATGTGACATCATCTGTTTCTGACCTGCTGAGCTCCCCTCTCATTGCTGAGTGTCCGGAGCTCGTCTGAATGTGTGGCGCAGAGCTCGTGCAGCGCGGCAAGGTCCCGGGACAGATCTGTCCTAAAGTGCTCTGTGGCTTCAGGGAGGTCAGGGACGTTCTACAAAGACAGTAAAAAACACCCGTCAGAGAGGGGAAAGAAACAAAGTACGTTTTTAAGTATTTAATGGAGTAACATAGAAGTTGGTTACCCCTAATTCATCCAGGAACATAATCATCCTGTGTTTGTTGTTTTTGATGAAAGGGTTCACACCCTCCATGTAGGGTTCCTTACAGAGGACAAAAGAAGGTCAAACAAATATTCAGGACTTGCTGCAAACACTGCTATTCTGAATACAAATGATTTATTTAACGTTTGGTACCTTAGCACCAAATTCAACCAGGTTGGCCAGGTTCTGAACAGACTTAGCCACTAGTGTGAGGGTCCTGCCGGCTGCTGAAGATGGAGGGTCTGTAAAAACAGAAAACAGTTCAATAAAATACTCTGAAATGTTGAATGGATAATGTGTTTTGTTGACTGATGCTCACCAGCTATGATGTTGAACAGTCTTGGGTTGAGGATGGCCGGACAGATCAGTCTCAGAAAGACAAAACCACTTAAGTATAACAGGAGTGAGAAAAAAAGACAGTTAATAACATATTTTGATGCTGCCATCTAAACGGATGCAGAGTAGACATGGATGAGAAATGTGCTGACAGAGTCTGAATCCTTACAATAGTATGCCTATGGCTGATAACTTGTGTCTGTTTACCTTACGACTCTCGTCCTCATTGTGGTGTTAGTGGGCCATTTCTTCTGCACAGACTTTTGCAGACAACCATAGATGAACCTCAACGTCCTGGACAGACAGACCATGTTATCTTAGCTGAACAGGACTTAGGTTCAAAATTGTTAAATTGACATTTTAGGTATATCAAGCCCCAAATCAGGATAACATGTAGTTTAATGTCTGGTCTTACGGAGGCAGGATCTCAGCAGCCATGAAGATCTTCTCCACCAGTTCAGAGAGGATGTTGAGCAGATGAGCCAGGTTCAGGTTCACATCCTCGTTTTTTTCCAGTTTAGATGGGTTTAACTTTAGTGATTAAAATAAATCAGAGGGATGAGAAAAGAGAAAGCATGAATAAGCAATAATAATTCACAATGTATGACAGACATTGCTCGGTAAAAAAAACATTTTCTAACTTAATACTGTTAAAAATAAGTACAGGGTGCTGGGGTGACATCCTGTGCTTATCCCCCCCTGATCAAAGTTAATGCTATTAAAAAAAAAAAAAACTTCCACGTGAATCAGTGAGGCGTACACCTGCTGCTTTACCTTTAACATCTATCAGCACAGTCAGCTGAGGGTCACCAGTTAACACAGTCACTTATTAGACCAAAACACAGAGATGGTTACAGCGGTGCACAAAGGAAAGAAACTGTAAAAATGAAGTGCAGATGATGCTGATATGAAGTATAAACACTTGTCATCAGTTGCAGACATATTTAATGATGATTTTGATTACTGGTGTTGATTTTAGTTCTCACTCAACACTCAGCAGTCAACAGGTAGTTACATACAGCCTGAGTTCTTTGTGTGTCCTCTGGTGGTATCTGCCAGTACCACGTGTTGCATACAAGCAAGTACACTGCCTGGCCAAAAAAAAAGTCACCACCTGGATTTAACTAAGCAAATAGGTACAAGCCCCCTATTGGATAATTACTGCACATGTGATTATCTTTCAGCTGGCAACAACTTATTTAACCCCAGCTGATGCAATGAGTAGCTTCTCATTTTTTAAACAACCATGTGGAAAGACACATCCTGTGGTCATGGAAAAGATGTTAGTCTGTTTAAGAAGGGTCAAATCATTGGTATGCATCAAGCAGAAAAAAACATCTAAGGAGATGCAGAAACTACTAAACTTGGGTTAAGAACTGTCCAACGCATTATTAAAAACTGGAAGGATAGTGGGGAAGCATCGTCTTCAAGAAAGAAATGTGGTCGAAAAAAATCCTGCATGATCGTGATCAGTGATCACTTAAACGTTTGACCAAATCAAATAGAAGAAAAACAACAGTAGAACTCAGGGGTATGTTTAATAGTGAAAGTAAGAGCATTTCCACACACACAATGTGAAGGGAACTCAAGGGATTGGGACTGAACAGCTGTGTAGCCTCAAGAAAACCACTAAACAGTAATCTTTTGTGAGCATAAAGATTGGACTCTGGAGGACTGGAAGAAGGTCATGCGGTCTGATGAGTCCAGATTTACCCTGTTCCAGAGTGATGGGAGCATCAGGGTAAGAAGAGAGGCAGGTGAAGTGATGCACCCATCATGCCTAGTGCATACTGTACAAGCCTGTGGGGGCAGTGCTATGATCTGTGACAAATCTTGTGACATTGCAGAAGCTTATTGAAACAATGCCACAGCAAATTTGTGCTGTAATCAAAGCTAAAGGCAGTTCAATGAAATATTAGAGTGTGTGACCCTGTTTTTTGGTGGCGACTTTTTTTTTTGGCCGGGCAGTGTATATGAACATACTTTCATGACAACAACAGACATGATCCCGAACAAAAGCGCCAACAGCCAGTATACATCGATGAGACACAACAATATGACCACTGACAGGTGAAGTGAATTAGACTGATCATCTTCGACATGGCACCTAGCAGTTGGTGAGATATGTATAATGCAGCAAGCTAACATTTTGTGCTCAAACTTGATGTTAGAAGAAGGAAAAATGGGCAGCCATAAAGGATTTGAGGGAGTCTGACAAGGGCTTAACTGTGATGGCTAAAGGACTGGGGAGAGCATTTCCAAAGCTACAGCTTTTGAGGGGTGTTCCCGGTCTGGCCAAGGCTCACAGACGCACGTGGACAATGATCCATCAGACGAGCTACTGATGCTCAAGTTGCTAAAGAAGTTAACGCTAGTTCTGACAGAGAGGTGTCAGAATAGTCAGTGCGTCGTATGGGGCTCTGTAGTCGCAGGTCGGTAAGGGTGGTATGTGATTATAATGTTATGCCAGATCGGTATCTCTGTCCTTACACTGACTTGTCACTGCTCTCACTGAGAGCGAACACTCTGAGAACTTCACTGATTTTAAAAGATGGAGCAAAAGCTCAAACAGCAATGTTTAGACTTCAGCCATGTTGATGCTGTGCCATTGCCTTTCTCATGGCAGACCACACAATCACAACATAAATCCAACATACAGCACCAGATATTCTACCACATATAAAAGCATGGAGAATACAGAAGCTTAGAGACATTGACAGCTGTGTGTGTGGGTCTCTCTACCTCACAGGACTGCTTGCTCTCCATGATCTTGAGGATGGTGTCTTTTAGAGCGTGATGAACAAAGGGTGTAGCTGTGGCCTTCATGTACTGCTCCATCAGCGTGCTGGCCAGTGTGGTTGCTCTAAACAATGTTGTGGCCTCATCTGGAGGGAATGCACAGGTGGACAGGGTTCATAAGACGCTGAGCCTCATGCTTGTTCATACTTCTTAAATGAAGCCACTTTAACCAGACAAGACAACTGAGATCCTCCAAAATAAAAACTGGGCTGTTAAGATTTGAGAGGATTGTATCGTTTCATATCACTAGGAGAATTCTTTTTGAGTTCTGTGTCATTATGCCTTGATTTCTTACCCTCCATGCTGATCTCTCTGTCATTGAGTGTCCTGAGTAGAGGGGCTTCAGCCTTCTCGTGTCTGAAGATCCGCAGGAGGAGGCTGGCCAGTAAGCTGCGGTCCTGACCGCACACGTTGGCCAGAGCGTAGATGACATGGAACTCTTTCTGCAAAATCATCTGCAGAAAACGAATGACAAAGACACCATCATTTCAAGTAAACACTAGAGCGGAAGACAGTTAAAGGACTTTGGAAACCTGTTGGTGGCTGAACAGACCTCTTTGAACTCACTATACTCCTCCTCAGGCATGATCTTCTCCATTGAGTACCGAGCTCGTACCCGCAAAGAGCCCGGCTCAATGCCCTTCAGAGGCACGTGTGAGCTGAGAGGGAACCACTCATCAATCATCTGGCCTTTCTGGAGACGGTTCAGCTGGCACCGCATGAACACTGAGGCAGAGAGAGGAGGACAGCAGAAAGAAAAGGTGGTGAAGAGAATTATTAAGAATCCAGATTTTAAATGATTAAAACTGTTTTTGAGAATTCAGTTGGACTTACAGATGTCACTTTCTTTGCTCTTTTTCGTTTTGTTGCTCAGGCTGATTTCAAATCTGTTAATTTCACTCGACAAGTCACTGAAAAAAAAGATAAAGCACATCTGGTTATTCATAAACTGTCAAAGAAAATATTATCACAGGAGGAAAGAGAGAGCAATAGGTAGACAGAAGAAAAAAATTCATCAAGAGATGTAACAAACGTACTCAAAGATGAACTCCTCTGTAAAAACAGGGTTCTGACCCTCCCTTGGGTGCGTCTTAGCCACCTGGACGCTGTTCAGGTAGATGTTACAGTAGGGGTAGGTGAAATACTTCACCGGCAGCTTGTGGGCCTCCTCCACATAAAGCACAAGGCTGCTCACCTGAGACAGAAAAAAAAGGATCAATCACACACGACACACACATATTCTCCTCATCATTTGAGACTTAAACTCAGGGACCAGAAATCTGGGTGAATGCATGTGGATCAATTTGAGGTTATCAAAATAAGGGTTACATGAACTAAGACAATGATAACATACTTCCAGCATCCTTTCATTAAAAGTGTTAAGCTGAGGAAAAAAAAATCTGGAATTCATCAATTTAAACACTTAGAATTAATATTAATATTGAACGGCAAAATAAAGCTTTGTCATTTGATCAATCTTGTTTTTTCTGTGTAGTACAGATAAATGAAAGTATTGTACCCTGATGTCTTCTTTCCACTTATAAATCCTCTATTATAAACAGGCATATGTTATACAACTACAAAGTCACAATAATAAAAGATAAATGAGTGAAAAAAAAAGAAGGGTTCAAGCACGACCCTCTCAAGAGCTATTAGGTTCAATTGTAATTATTTGGCACCGCTGTCCTAGTTTAGTTCGATCTAAATATTAAAATGTCTATTAAAAATCTTTAAACTTTGTTTAACTGGTCTGCTTTTGAGTTTAATACAGTACTGTTTTAGTTTCTCCACATGAACACACACAGGGTTGAGTGTATGGATACCTGTCTGAGCCTCTTGTTGGAGGTTGGCTGAGTGGTTTTCCTTAAATTACTGCAGAAGTTTTGAAGGCATTTCATCCAATCCTGTAAAACAAAACACTGTTACAACACTGGTAAAGCATAGTCGTAATTGACTTTGTCTCTCTTAGGACACTGAACTCCTGGATTATTCACTGAGTGATTTTTTTGGTCCATTATATAAAATGGAGTTCATCAGCATATACATACATCCTGATCACAGTGGTTATTATGGTTATGTAACAACTTAAAGTTAAAATGTAGAAACAAACAAATGAAAATCACCAAACAACAACTAGAGGTTTATCAAGGTGTTTAAAGAATATCATATCAGATGAATACTTAGATCCTCTGAAGATCCCTTCAATACATGTTATGGCACCACTACGTAGTCTACTTATGACTGCTTACATTAGCAACAAAGGTACAGTGCTAAACAATTTTATTTGACCCTACCCGATGTTTTTGCCACAGCTGCCCTGGATTAACATCATTGGTCATTAACAAAATCATTTTTTGTGTTTCTGTAAAGGTTAATACACTAGTATGTAGAAACTCTCTAACCAACATGACATTTTCAGAGACTGGAAATAATTATTGTTTTCCATTAATTTTCAAATCTACTATCTAATGTGATTTTACTTGATTTTCTAGCATATTTGGAGGGAAGTTTTTTGAGATCTTTCTCATATCCATGAACATAAACAAACACTAAAACAAATAAAACACATAACTTTCACATCATAAAACAAAAAAAAACAAAGATCAGCATTAGACCTATTGACAGAAACATACAAACTGAGAATAAAAAGTCATATCAATATAATATTCCAAATTCTGAAGTATTTGAACATTTCTGATCACGTTCCCATCAGAACACCGAGGTAATGGCAATGTTTCTTAATACTTTCATAAAAGGGAGCACATTTTCATAGCATTTAAAATTGTTTTGGAAACAGAACGAACAACTGCACTCTGTTGAAACACCTTTTGTTCTCATTACCTGTGCCTGTTCAGGAGTCTCCCCAGCAAAGTAGAAAATGTACTGCTCCTCACTAAAGTGCTGAACAACAATCTGGAAACAGTTTTGCCTGAAAAAAGGGAAAAATAGTTTTTGATGCAGAATTTAATAGAAATGTCTTAAATTTCATGGCCAAGCCTGTAATTGTTCAGTTCAATTAATCTCACCCTCACCAAGTTACGCCCAGGAGAAGAATTTGATGCCTCACCTGCCAAACAGACTGTCATGCACACCATACACAGAGCACACGCTCAGGTCGATCAGCCCTTTGGGTTTGGTGGCTCTCTTCTCACTTTCAAAGTAGATGAGCTGGGCGTCATTTCCTTCCAGGATGAAGTAAAGGTTCTTCCATCGTTTGCCTTTGCCTAAAGGTCAAAGGAACAAAACACGTCAATTTGTCTGTAGATTGAGAACACCCACTTCACAAGAACTGCACAGGGCGATCATCTTTATGACGATGCAAGACACAACTGAAGGACAAGGTAGGTGGCAAATGTACCTTTGTTGAACATGAGGTAGCCTTTCTTGACAATATTTTTGTAGAAAGCGTCTTTTGTTTTCCGTCTGATAGTGTTATAAATTTCTCTCCCGTCCACTGTGTCCGAAAGAACTTGTTCCTGGTGCTACAGAAGAAAAACAAAAAAGTACAAATCAAATATTTACAGAACCGAGGGGGTAAAATCATTTCTGAGGAGCCATCATACACATTACTTCTACTTTTTAATCAATAAATGTCTGTTTATCTGTTGCACTGGAAGAACGCTTCAGATCTGATGGAAAAATGAAATGTCAGACTCAACGGACCACTTTATTTGTTTGTACACAAAGATGTGATATTTCATCAGTGGAGCTCAATAACCGACAGAAAGTTTACAAAAAGTTGTCAATTTACAACAGAAAGTTATTGATTATTTATAGACCTATAATTTTAACAGTTTGGTAGTAGAAGACGAGTAGTCTTATAGTGGGAACTTAACCCTCAGAGATGTCATTAGTTTTTTATATATAAAAACCATTAGTTTAATAAATTCTTCCAGAAAATGCTTGTGGGTCAATATAATGGAACAGACACCTTGTTTGCTAGTTTACTAACTTCTACATTCTCCTAATGAAAAGTTGAGTTTTTTCCTGGCATTGCTGTAAAAGGTTTTTTTTTTTAAGTAGCGTTGGTATTTCTTTTAAAAAGAAATATATGAATAAAATAGACTCCCTTACAGTTAACATTCCACCTATTTATTTCTCTTTTTGGAAAACAAACTGTTAAGTTGGATACTCTTTTTTGTGATAAATGATAACTGTTCAAGCACTTCATTTAAAATCCAAGCCCTTTCCAAACCTTGTAACACTTCATCAAAATTCAATTATTTTCAATGATTTCTAGCACGTGTTCAAATTTTCATTAACCTTTTTTTAATAAACCATTAATTCTGTAACAATCACCTCCTGAAGTATTGATTAACATTGCTGTGTAGTGCAGTCTTATGGCCCCCTGGTGGATCACCAAAGTACTGCAGGAGGGCCACAAGACCTCATTTACAATGTACAGTATAAATCATTCGCCTAATGGAAATAAACTTTTGAATGATTGTGAAATAATTGATTAAATGTTTTTAAGGTCCCAAAACAGAATTAGCTGAAAGACTTAACACACATACTATTGTTTATTATAAATATTGTTTAATAAACAAAACAATATTAGAGTTAAACTGGTGCTGAATAACGCAACTGATAACACTTCAAAGGTCTTAATGTGCTGCACACTTCCTGAGGATTACAATTTGTCAGTGCTTTTCGAGGCATTCATTTAACCAGGAAAGTCTTTGCAGATTCATAAAGTATGTTGAAAAAGGACGATCAACAAAGGAAAATATTCTTTCAACTAAACAGTCCTATCAAAATGATGTGATTATGAACTTTTAATCTCATTTTATGGTTCAACTGGAGTTTTAGTTGGACCTGGATAACTTTGAGGTTTCAAGCTGGTCCGCAACAAACCAAGAGTAAGAATGGCTGTCATACTACCATACTCTAAATAATGACTGTTGCTATTTTGCTTTAGAGTGTTTTGATTTCCATATAAATTTATGTGTAATATTCCTCTTTTGTATTTTAAATCAAACCAAAAAAAATGAGGCATTTCGGCTCCATACCAGAGATCTGTCTTCTTCTTTTTAATTTGTCACTTTGTTTTCATGGTTTTCTCCAGTCTGCAACTACTACTGCAACTATAAAAATCATCTCTGCATGTCAGAGCCACCACCACACACAGGTTCAAACACTTAATTTGTACCTACCTGCACTGAAACTGGTTCTTTTAAGTTGTAGCCCTCGACAATCTGTTCCTTCTTGTAATGGTCAATAATGTCATCAACACTGCCGGTGAGAGCACACATAAAAGAGCACATCAGTCCCTTCTCATCATTAAACAACACAAACTAACTTAAGCATGAAATGTGCAACATCTATAAATGTCTATGCATCATTTTACTCTGATAACAACTGAAGGTAGGTTATCATCAGACGTACCTGTTGTAGTACCTCCCTCCCATCATGTACTGATTGTTGGGGGTGGGGGAGATCTTAAACCTTTGGATGTTTTCATTGGTACGAAAAAAGAGGGAGTAGTCCCCTGGTGTATTGTCTGATGGTCGCACTAGAAAACTACACACCTGGCCAACTGTGGGATGAGAGGAAGCTTTAGTGCGGACTCAGGAATATATTTTGATGAATGATCTTTGATGTTCTGCATTTATTCCTGGCAAAAATAACCCACAATAATGTCACAAATGATTTATAACCTCAGCAGCGTGAAGGGTAAAGAGGAATGGTACCTGTCATCAGCAGGTTGTAGGCCTCTTGTTTGGTGATTTTTCCGTGATACCAGCTGCTCAGAAGATTGAACAACAGCAACAAAGAGTAAAACATGAACACAATAAAATGAGCTTAGTCAAGAAAAGCATGTACTAAGTAAAACCTATAACGATACGGTGAATGCATTAATGTCACAATGGGTGTGTGAGACTAGCAGTCCCAGCTGAATGGCAGAAAGCATGAAAGAGTGACAGAAACCGAAGAGAAAAAAGCAGGGGGACTATTTTGATTCATCCGAGGTAAAGTGTATTGGAAAAAAAAACTTTGCAGCCACAAAGATACATTAATAAAGCCACAAGACGATTTATGTGCTTCTATAACTATTAAGCTAGGTCTTATAAACATAACATTAGGGCTCCAAATGTTTTTATTAACATGTCAGATGAGCTGATCTTGTCAACGGTTTCTGAATCAATACTTTTAAGTGAGAAAATAGCATTAGTCATGTAAATGTGAATGCCATAATACTTCTGTAGCCTGTAATGTTTACAGTTAAAGGGTAATGCTGGACAACTCACTGAGCAGAGAAGGCAAGGTTAAGAATCTTCTGCTTTTTTCTCTTTGGGAATCATACTTCAAATTTAATTACAGTTACTGCCTCAAATAACTGTAAACACTGAATAATCAAGATTAATGTTTTGCCTTTTTTCCACCTATCATTCTATTTAGTTATTTGTACTTTTTCACTTGTATTTTCATTTATTGCTTGCTCCTTTATATTTAGAATGATGGTGTCAATAGCGCTCAAGTTTAATAATCGCATGTGGTCTGCATTTCAAACACAGTGATCACATGTTTCATAATTGTCATTTCAATATCTATCAAAATGATCCGGATAATGACTTCTGTCTCAGCAGGCAGCCCTAGTGGATAATACTTCAGTGAGGAATCAAAATTTGTGCTGTTATTCTGTTGGGAGGGTATCAGATGTGTCTGTATCGGTACCATATTGGTACAAAATTTAGATACCAAGCTCCGAGTGAAATCACACGCATATCCTCTATACCATCACCTCTCAAAATTTGAATTAAAATCACAGACATATTGTGTAAAAGGGGAAAAAGACCTCAAACAACCATGACTTAATTTCTTATCAATGTCCACACTGAATCTAATCAATTTTTATTTGCCTTATTTCAGTTTTTTAATAGAGCTATAGTCACACTTAAGACTTGCCTAAGTTGAATGATAATTGAATGAGAGGAGTACTACTTTCTTTGCTATAGCAGACTATAAAACCTAACTAATACTTTAAGGTCAAAGCTAATTAAAGGTATGAGGGGAAAAGGCTGCATTAAAACTCTGAAATGATATATTTGGTAAAACATATAACTGAAAAGGAAATGTTTCTTCAGCATGAAAAAGAGGTATGCTGTAGATAAACAACACTTATAAAAAAGTTTACATGGGGAACTTTATCACCTGACAACTGAGTAAATTGTTCAAATTTATTTAATCTTGAGAGGTGAAGAAAACATGAGTTCAGAACAAAGCTACTCACATTTTTCCCTCATGTGGATCCTCCTCACGCCCCTGAAAAATACCAGAAACAGGAATCTGTCAAACATAAACTCTGAAGGGCCAATGGCTACCACATCAGTGCACCTGAAATCCATGCTGATGCAAGTTTGGTTTTATTATTTACAATTTCATCCAAATCCACAACAACCAAATCTTTTTGTGTTTCACTCACCACCTCTTCCACCAGATCCTCCACAATGAGGCCCTGCTCCTCTGTGCGAACGTTAGTCACCCACATCCAGCCATCATCCAGTTCATTGTGAACAATAAACATGTCCCCTTTCAGGAAACTGCAGATACATGGAAGGAAAATTTATGAGAAAAAAAATACAGCAATGTTAAGTTTGCATACAAGAGAACGTGACAGATAGAGAAGTTTAACTTCCTGCAATATCTGTTATCAAAGTGTTTTTATTTCTAACAAGTTATCAGAGGACTTTAACCCAAAGGCAATGCCCTAAGGAAACTACAACAGGACTAATTTTTGTTGGCTGTAATATCACAAAACAACCAGCAGGGGTCTCACCTGATCCATAATAGTGGATGTGAATACTGCACTTCAACCCACGAAGTTAAACCTGCCAGGCTCTCAGACTCAACCTAAAGCTTCATTTCATCCAGATGTTTATCAGATTAATACAAAAAAATGTTGTCGGATCATCAGTGGGCTTGCCTACTTCTTCTTAAAGATGGGATGATATCAAAGACAGTTTCCATGCTGCTGAGAGGTAAAGCATTTCTATGATAGTGTATCCCTGTAAGGAGCCTTGTTCCAGTTTTGATGACATTCATGAAATGCTGCTAAAATGCAAAATCAGACACCTGGTGATTCATGTCCATGTGCAGGTGCCTGCAATGTTCAGTTTTGACAACACAGCCCACTGAAACCCTAAAGGGAGGAAAGGAGGCTTATTGCAGGCTTAGTACTATGACATGCCAACACTATGTTGAAAATAAAGTGTATCCACCTCACTTTTAGCACCACACATGCTGGAAAACTGGTGTCTTGTAAAGTTGTGCAATATGTGTCATAATGGGTTAGTCATATTTTCCATCATAACTTTCTATTGTACTTGTGTCTTTCATGAACAGAAAAAAAGAACTAAAAAAAAAGAAAAATAAAGTGTCCTCGTTTTACCATCAGTAAAATCCTTGTGTTGCTGACACTTTGTTTGTAGTTCTGATAGTTACTTGGCTGACACTGAACCTGGGCAGGTAGTCAGCAGAAGTCAGAGAACTAAGCAAGAGATGAACATACCACAGTGCTCAAACTGGAAATGAGGGCTTATTTCACTTACTGAAATTGAGGTAGAGTGTTTACATGGCAAAACAAGGGAAGCTGCACGATGTCCTACATCAATTTTGAGACATTTTAAAATTAAAAAGAGAATACTTTCTGCTCGACTTAGCAACAAACTTATTGGATGTAGCTGGATAGTCTATGATTCCCATTCTCCAGGTTAAAAGCTTGTTTTGTATCTTAGCCTACAAACCTTAATCAACAACTATTCTCTTTATGTCTCTTCTTGAGGCCAAAATCCCTTAGGCCTGCATTTGTACATTCTTCAATAAGTGAAGGTGCCTCAAAATATCACTTGACCAGCCAAATCCAAGGAAGGATAGAACAAGAACATATCCAAGTAAACGGTGTGGATTTTAAAGTCAGACATGTCTCAGATAAAGGGCGATCAAAAAGGTTTGGACCTGTTCTGAGTGAAAACAAAAATCGTCAGTCTTTACGGATTTGTAAGGACCCAGACTCAAACATAGGGAGATACCCTGATCAAAACAAAGATACTCACATCCATGTCAAATCACTCTTTTGATAAGTCAAAATTCAAACAGACTCGGCTGCTTTCTAGGATCTACACTGGCGAGCCTGTATTTCTAAATCATCCTGACTGTATTGCAGTGGCTAAGCACCAAATTTATAAATGCAAGTGTAAACTGAAGTAACTAACTGAATCTGATTTTTTTTAATATAAGGCTATAAAAATGTATTGTACGGATGCAGACAGACACTTACCTGATCTCATCAGTATCTGGCACTTTGGTGTAAGGAAGTATGGCCCTGACTCTCCTCCTGTCCTCCACAGGCTGCAGAAACGGACACATCAAGAATAATGTTCATTTGACCTTACAAGATCGCATCCTTGTTAAATCCCTCAATTATTCCATAAAAATCTAGTATTCTACTGCAACTCCCTCAAGAAGATTTCACACTGGGCTGAAATAAGGTAATTAGCATTAGCTTGAGTTTGTCCTCAAACAGCTCTGAACACTGTCCTGAGGCAAAAGAGAAAGAGAGATGGAAGACATGAAGAAAATACACTTGTATTCATAGAGGGGGCTGAACAAGGTAACCAAGGTCTATTTCATGTTAGCCTGAAGGGTAATTTATTCCCAGTCTTGTAATACCCCACATTTCATCAGGTTAAGTGTTTTTACAGGACAAAATGTACGAGATAGGGTTTCACTTTGCAAACCTCTCTATTACTAAAAAACTTTTGCATTTATCTGACAAATTCAAAGAGGTGGAATAGAGTTTCAGTTTTTTCTATACCCTTCCTATCTAATAATAAATGCTGAGTTTTATAGTAAAAACAGGCATAGGTAGATAATATTAAAAAAAAACTCCAGCCTGAAGTCTGATGTTGTTGACCAGCATAGAGTACCTCAAAATATTAACACATAGTTTACTTCAATATATATTCAGTAAAAACCCACAAGCAGAAAACTGCAAACATCATGTCGTGTGTCAAAAGCAGGGAAGGGTTTAGAAAAAACAAGAGGGCAGTGGAATCAATAAGGAAGTTAGAAAAAGTATCAAAGCTCTGATTTTCTAAGCTGATCAATGGTGTTGATCAATTTAGACACTTAAATTCTACATTTAAGGGAAAAGCATGCCAAGTGACTGTTCTACAGACAGGCAATGCTAGTGGGGCCTGTTTTTGTGACTAAACGCTATGAAACCTTGTCATCTGACTCAGCATACTGTGGGGAGTCAAGTGGATTGAGAAAATGAAGGGAATTTCATTCATATGAATGTGGTAACCATCACAATCACATTTTCTTAAATCCGTTCCTTCCCGCTTTTGTCCTCTGCAGCAGCTGTGTCAGCGCTTGTTACCTGTGCTAACGGTTCATACTGATACGCTCTGGACTGCAGTGGTAGTGATCAGCAGATGACTCAGGAGGAGAGAAGTGTACGACTCCAAAGACTGTTGCAAAGATTCAACTGCTTCTTTCTTTATCACTGGTAATGTCCACATTAGCTTCACTTGTTACACCAACATTGTTGAAGCAATATAAGGTAGATGCACTTCAGCCAAAACTCTGAGGTTTTTTTAACCCTTTAATTTATTGGGTTTGTGCCCCCCTACCTCATATGGAGTCACACTCACCTCTGGGGGAGCCACTGGTGATAGAAGTTTCTCCCCTTTTAGCAGACATGACACGTAGCTGTAGTAACCAATCAGGTCTGATAGAGAAGAAAACCGTCTGCCACCAATGTAATAGTCCCCACACATGGCGATTATCCTGATGATCGAAACAATAATAAAATAACACAGCAGTGACTTTTACATGCTATAAAAATGCTTCAGTTAAAGCCATTTTACAATTAATTTCATATCCAAACAGCATCAACACTGATTCTCATTCAAGCCCCAACACTCTTCATCAGTGGTTTTCAACAGGTAGGTTGGGCTTAGGCGGTAGTATATTTTTGCTTGGTGAAAAATGTGACAGAGTCATACTGAAGTACAAAAACTCTTAGACTAACATCCATGCATTTCATTCTACTCTGTTTCACTGCGACAATAAGTCAATTTTGGTTGTTTCATCAAGATCTTGACTTATTTATCATGTCATCTTCCAATTAAAGGCTGGTTTTCCCATGACAGCATGATTGTCTCTTCCACCAACCAAAACGAACATGTTATAACAGGAAATATAGTTAAATCAAATGTGCACATGCATGTCCTCACAGACTGCACACAAGGATGCACTTTTTGAACATGCTTGTTCTGCCATATCTCTCTGTTCAGTCACCTGTTTGGTTGCTTTTTAGGTCTAAGTTATAATATTTTTCATTGAATAAAGGTTAATGGTTGCAAATTTAGACAAAGTTGGGCTGCAATTTCTCATTATGGAGCAAAAGGGTCCTGGGGTTAGAGTAGTGGAGAACCTCTCCTCTTAAAAATAATAATAATATAATCTTTCAAAACGTAAGACCTACAGTTTTAACAAATACTTCAACTTTGCATAATAGTCAATACCTCAAGATGGATGGAAGACACTGGATGCTTGGACTGAATTCAGAAAACCAAAGGAACTGTTATAAAAGTCCATCTCTGAACCTTATCCCATTGGAGAGCTACTTATCCTAATTCTATGCTCATCAGCTCTGTGGATCTCTGATGGAAGCTTTTAATAAACCCAACCGTGCCATTATCGAATTACTGCAGCACAATCCAGGCACGTCAACCTTTTAAAACATAGGTGACACAAAATTAACCTTGTGTTCATAATTCCCTTACAACAAGACTCCTCTCTCCCAGCATCAGTGACATCATGGATCCAAACTGAACTGATGTGAGTCAAGCAGATGAAGTCATTGTTACTTAATAAATGGAAGCCTCTCTCCTGAGATTTCCTCTGTCATAGTTATCCTGAGGATGTAAGAAAAATCTGTCATTGAGACTTGCAGGTCAAGCAGCAGATTAATCTTGAGAAAAGTGGCAGGAAATAGTTCCATATAATCAGCACTACAGCCTGGACAGAGAGATGACGGAAGGGGATGTCGAGAAATATCTATAATTTCCTGTCACGTTGTTTCATCATGTCATAAGTGGGAAACTCAGCAGGCGATACTTTTATTTTTGAAAGAAAGTAGCCATAACATCATTTGATCATGATATTAAAGAGAATTAATTTCCTCTGTTGTATTTACACTACAGGGTTAATGCATCCTCAAACACAATTTCCAAGAAAGGTAAGTCTTTTCTGTCGTGTTGTACTGTTTGCAGTTTACAAAAAAAGTGGTAATGCTGTTAAACAAGTGTACAACGTCTTTCTTCTGAAGCAATGTTAATTTTGTTAAATAATTATTACCTCCGCCAAGGAGGTTATGTTCTTGCCTGCGTTTATCTGTCTGTTTGTGTTCAAAATAACTTAATGGTTCTGAACGGATTTGGATGAAATTTTCAGGAATTGTCGGAAATGGGATATGGAAGAAGTGATTAAATTTTGGGAGAGATCCAGATCACTGTCTGGATCCATGAATTTTTTAAAGGATTCTTTGACATTGCCAGATAGGATCATTTTCGCCAAAGTGGACCGAAGCTGCTTGGCGGAGGTCTGCGCTCTCTGAGTGCTTTTCTAGTTTTTGTCATAGTTTTCGTTGACAACCTTTTATCCTCTGACAAAAATTAGACTATAACTAAAAAAAAACAAGTGCACATGGACTAAAACTAAAACTAAATTAACTGACATTTTCATCAACAAATAAAAACTAGGCTAAAATGTTTGACAGAGACTAAATCCAATCAGACCTAATTTCGTCATGTAGAAAGTAGAGACAAGTTAGGAATATATCCAATCACAGCTACTTTGGTTGAGTGGAAAGGTTGGATGAGTTGAGAGGGACATCCAATCACAACTGCCTTAGCTTCGTGGTGGAAGGATCCAAGTGTAAAACATGACTTCAGAAATTCAAGGAAACATAAAAAATGCCTTACACTTTAACCTTCATATTTTAGTTGACTAAATTTAAAGTAGATTTCATCGACTAAAATGTAGCAGAAGCACAAGCTGATATGGCCATAGCAGAAAGCTCTTAAGCCATGTATGTACAAAAACTGCAGGCAGTGGACTAATCAAAACACAATATAAACTCATCACACAGAAGGAAAGAACACATATCCTCTGTAATACACTCCCAATAACTTTGCTCAATAGCCAGTGTGACCTGTGACAGTTTCCAATTAAACCATCCAACTGAGCTACAAGCGTTTTTCACTTTACTGGGAGTGTGAACCTACTGAATAAGACTGAGTGTTTCTGTTCGCTCTCATACCTGAAATGATTGACAACGTTGGTCATACTGAGGAAAGACAGGACGAAGGAACCGGGCCGGCGGTCACTCTCCCTGATGAGGTAGCTGCCAGGGGTCCGGGCCTGGCGGAGCCGCTCCTCAGCAATGGTTCGGTCTAGCTTGCCATGGTACCACCTGAGGCAGACAGAAAGGGAGGAAAAGAAAGATGATGGTATGCTCGGCCAGAAATATAAAATCCCCTTAATAACAACATTTAATAAAGCGCACCGTTTGCCATTTCTAATAAATGCATCAGTTTATCAAACAAGACCACAAACACTCTGCTGAGGTTAACATCATGGGTAAGGGACATTACTTATTGTTTTGTGAGACCAGCAGAAAGTTTATCAAAGCATATAATATTCTCAATACACAGTTCTTCTCTTATCAAACATCTGTGTATCAAGATAGAATGACACAAAATCATTATGACTCATTCACAGCTGAGTTTTGGGAAGATAAACATAATAAAACGTCATTGCAATTACTGGCTTTAACGTTATAGAATTAAAGCAGGATATATGTCAGTGCTGAGCAATGAATCAATTTTCAGTTTGAATGACATATTTGGCTTTCCACTGTCATTAAAAAAGATCATTCAGATTAAATGATATCTGCTTTGTTGCACTTATTTTTTTTTCATTTATTTATTTTTTACTCTTTTTGTGTCTTTTCACATTTATGTTTAAAAAAAAACGTTTGTTTTTCAAACCATTTAGAGTTTGAAGTGTAGTGAAAGTTTGTTTTGTTGATGCATGAGATGTGGTTGTTTCTAACTCAGTGAGTAATTGCACTTCATGACTGAGACCTCAGATTCACTCATAATCTCTGTGGCTATGGTTTTTACCATAATGGAACAGCCAGAGCATATACTGTGAGACTTTCAAGTCCAATATGGAAAAATACACGACTTTTCTTTAATCCTCTTCTCTTCTCACTTGTGTTGTTCCCCACGTCTCAATTCTTGGTCCATTATTTTCAAAAGATCAACCACAATATCAATTTCCACTTATATTAAGATGACACTCAACTCAGGATGGGATTAAAAAAATAAACAACTCCATCTGAGAATTGAAAACAACCAGCCCATTGAATCAAAATCATTTGTCTTATGCTTAACAAGTCACTGATCAGTTCCTTCCACTTTGCTCTGCATGCCTTGCAAATCAAGAAAACAATGCTCAAATCAGAGACAGTCAGCAGAAATGATAACAGAGAAGTCAAAGATATGATCCTGGCAGACAGAAAACAGAAGTGGTCAAAACTGTGGTTGAATTAACACATGATGATGCAAACTGCTCAACACTCAGTGTTGAAGTCTGGGATTTAAAGCAAGGGAGGAAACACTAGCAACTTTCTAAAGCAATAATCCACACAGCGCAGCGTTAACTATCAGGAGTGCCGTGTGTGACATTGTTGATACTGAATATGGACAAAGGCTTGAATTGGATTTAGGGGTGTCCCAATAGAACTTTTCACCTCCAATACGATACCTTGAGCAGCCTTGAGTATTGGCCGATACCGATATCGATTCCATATGATATCAGCAGGAATCATACATACTTTTATTACTTATTTTGTAGTATGGACTGTAAGAAAAGGCTTGATCAAGTGAGATTACTCAAAAAGAGAACAGTAGTCAGCAACAGTAGGTATGAGAAAAACTGACCCATTTGTTATCAACCAATGGGTTATATGTATTTTAACCTTTAACATAAGAATATAGAATTAAATAAAATAAATAATAATAAATTAGAAGTTCCTGAAAAGTAACCTCAATAAATCCAATAAATACAAAAACAGTTATTTTTAAATTGCAAAATAACCACTGTGTTTAACTTAAACATAAGCATATTCTACAATTGAATTAAATAAATAAAAAATAAATTAGAATGGACTGCTTGTATTGGAGTGCTTATATTGGAGATTTTAGATTCAGGCCGATATAATCTGATATCAGTTTTTTTGCTGATATCGGACTGATATCCGATATCAATATCGGATCGGGACACCCCTAATTGGATTGGTAAGAAGAATCAATAATGGCACTGGAATCATCAACCTCTAATCAGTTCCCATCCCTAAATCCAACAGAAAGTCCCCCTAACCACTATGATGAGCTGTCTCCTATTATGGCATGTATCTCCAACAAATGATTCCCGGAAACCTGCCTGCAAATGTGAAGCACTAGGGGTCACAATTCATCAAAATTTTCATATTTGTATTTTTACAAGTATGTTTCTATGTATTACCTGTTCTTTAATGTTAAAAACGACAGTGTCACGAGTATATAGGTAAAATAAAAGCATGTGATGTGTGTTTTAAAATCAGTGAGTAATCATATTCCCTAATTGTAACATTAATATAATAATCATGATTATGAATTTTGCCATGATAAAGTAGCATGCTGAAGCATTTATCCTAAAGTCTGAGTGTCACTTCAAGCTTGGTTTTGTCCCTGAAATAACCAGTCACTCAGTTATGCTTTAATCTTTAATTAGTCATTTATTTTTGATTGGTCACATTGAAAATGTTAAAAACGTATTTTTGACATGAAGACCTTGTAAAGTTCTTTACCCTTTCATTTAATCTTGGTTGGGCTACTGTAGTTCCCTGTCCTCTAGTCTTAGTCAAAAATCCATGCTTGTCCAAAAAAGCAGCCATGCTTCCAAAAATCACAAGGAGGCAAGCCCAAAGCAGCCTAATCCTCACATCACCCCTCTCTGGCTAATGGTTACTTACATTATGGATTTTAAGCTCACTCATTACCCACACAAGGCTAGGTAAAGGTAGAGGTCTCCACACAGCTCCAACAGCCTCAAAGCTGTGGAATCCTCTGCTTATGAAAGTGAGATTAGCAAAAACGGTGCCTTATATTATAGTAAGTATTAAAAATGTACCTTTACAGAATGGTGTTTTAAGACTTCTACTGTTGATTGCTTATTGGGTTAAACTAGTTAAACTGTTTTATTAAAACTTAACTGCTTTTGTATAAACTATTTATTTTTAACCCCAATACTTTTGATTTTATTTTAACATTGTATCATTTGATCTTGTTGAAACTGTGTTTTAGGTGTGCAATATAAATACATTTTATTATCACTTTTGAAATACATAAAGCAATAAGAAAAAAAACAATATATAATAGCTTTTTATATTTAATCCTTTAAATGCCCGAAAATACAAATTATAGCCAGAAATTTTTAATTTTTTGGAGCTGAAATGTTAATTTCACTTTCTACTGAAATCCTAAAAAAACAAAATTTCCATAAAATTTAACATATATATTTTTTTGTATCTCATTTGATACATTAGGTGTTTTTGGCAACTGATAATCTATTTGAGGACATCTGAATGTATTCAGATGTTTTTTTTTAGTTTTTTGTTGATCATATTGATTAGATAGAGGTATCATAAAAGTATGTATCAAATATGATACAAAAGGGTTAAATAATTTCCCTACCTAATCATGAGTGTGTGAGCCATACAGAATGAGTGAACCATGTTTTCTTCAGTAAATGGAAAAGGCGAAGGGTCATAAAAGCCTTTCTTAGTTTCCTGCACAGCATTAAGGTCGTGTAGCTCTCTGAATTAAACAGAAGCCATAAGAACAACACTGGTTAAAATTTCAGCAGGTGATGCTGAAATTCAGCAGTTCTTGCCAGCCGGAGTAAAAAATTAACACTCTTTTCCAAATTTAGGCCACTGGTGCCTCGCACAGCGGAGGGCAGGGACTGGAAAAAAAAATATCCAGTGGTGAGAAGATGAATGAGGATCTGCAGCAGCTCTTTACACAGGAGACCCAAAGAGCTCACATCTGGTCTGGTTGAGGCAAGATCTGTGCTCCTACAGCAAATGTGACAAAGTCTGCTTTTAGAGAGAAGGCTTGAGGGGGCTTGCTAAAGACGAGAGGACAACTTGAGCGTCC
Organism: Cetoscarus ocellatus; assembly: GCA_037902135.1. Classification (NCBI taxonomy): domain Eukaryota; kingdom Metazoa; phylum Chordata; class Actinopteri; order Labriformes; family Labridae; genus Cetoscarus; species Cetoscarus ocellatus. The sequence goes on from JBAMNC010001392.1 coordinate 766,697, forward strand.
ATAAGGGGGCTTCAGGGAGATTTAGGTGATAAGAGAATTGAAGGAGCAGTGGTAGTGGAGCTGGAGAGAAAGGCTAAGCAGCCCTATTGGGAGGTAGTGACTGAGGGAGAGTGTAGGGAAAAAGATGGATGATTGTAGAAGAAGAAGGCTTCTTCAGGTCGTTCAAGTAGTTTTGTTCCAATTACAACACAGAATGATTAAAGATGCTTAAACACACCGACAGGTATGACAGCAGCAAGATCTGGGCCAAAGTGATAATCACAATAATGATGGTCTTTACTGAGATCATGATCATTATTACAGTCAATTTTCTTTTTTTCAAATTTTATGGACAGTCTTAATTGTTAAATGTTTACTTTTAAGACACAGCCTGGTACCCACCTACTGTTTGTCTGAGACAAAAAAAATCTGCCCTGCTCTGATGCAGACAATTGAATAAATTTGACCAAGCCCCCATATGTTTCAATAGGGCACCTTAAGCTGACTCCGTCTGAATAAAGGTTGACGAGGAGTATGCTGTATACATGAGGGACACAACAACTATTCAGCTTAGTCAACAAAAATTTGACAATTTTATTGTTGGATACTCGTTAAGTCATCCTAAGTGATCTGTGCCATGTGCAGATATAACATTATATGGAGCAGATTTCTTTTCTGTGGAGTGAGTCATCACACTCTTCTTACTATTCCTGTTGAGAGCAGCATCAGCAAACAGCAACCACAGAGTGACAGAAAAACAGCATAGCATAGCAGCAGCAGGCACTGTGACAACACAGAGTCCTAAACCTCTGTTTTCTGGGAGTTTTTATTCTGTACACTGCAGATATAGAAGCTTAGTGTCCTTGCATCAGTCTCCATCACTGTCAGAAGGCAGAATGGAGGCTTATTCTTCTGCATTTGGGCTAAAGTTGCATGGTTTAGAAGACCAAAGTTGTGGCAAATTTAAGGGTTAACCCCATCACCAAAGCCTTCTGCTTCAAGCCGCTATAATACAGTACTGCGGAGGGGCAGATTGCTGCTAACAGATAAATAAAACCTTCATCCGTTTCTTTAAGTCAGAGATGGTGTTTTTTAAGCACCTTACAACAGTGTAGTTTAATCACATCGCTATCTCCACTCTGTTCTCACTCAGCTACAGTACTGACAAACCTGAGAAAGGGGTTTGAGATTTTTTTGGTTTGTTTAAAATGGGACAGTATTCATTAATGGACATGTACATGTGAAGACATGGGATTATAGCCAAGTGGCTAATTTCCATCCCCAGTCTCATTGGCAATCACAGAAATTTAAGTGGCACTTGAATATTATCACAGTGTGTCAGTAGCATTTAAGAAGGCACTATGAACATCATTATTCAGAAAATCATAAATGACGTGCATCCTAAAAAACTAAGTCAAAGCCTTGTGGTGATTTTTTTTCCTCATTTACCTATTCTAGTCCATTACTTGAAAACACATGTCCACAAACACTTCCACCTTCCTTCCCTCCTCCCGATCTCCTTTTCTTCCACCAGTCCTATCGCTAAAAAGAAGAAAGGCAAACACACATCATATGGATATAACTGTGCTCACCAGGCGTCACATGATATTAAACTCATCCATGTTAAATGAACACTAGTTGTGTTTAAAACATGAGAAATGTGCTGTTGTATTTTTCAAAATAATGAACAGTACATTTTAGTTTGAGAGAGCACGGTCAAAGTTAGAATATTGTTTACTATAATATTAAAACAATAACAACAATAGTTATCATTATTACTATTTCTGGATAGTATCGCATCATTTATTCTAACATAATATAGTAATAAGTAGGGGTGTAACCGTTTATGTATTCCCACTAAATTGTATTGGTAGAGGCCGTTGGGTTAAGTGCTGCTGTGTACCAGATGAAAAAATGCACACCTGCACACATGCAGAACTATTCTTCAATTCACTGTTCTGCGTGGACCCGTAAACTGGATTACACCATTCACACTCGGCTCATCCGGCAGCAACAAGCCTCCCCCTGCTGTCACACAAGTGTCCAGTCAGGAAACACTCAGGCTTCATTGTGAAAAAAACAATTCAAAAAAACAAGGCAACTAAAAATTTGTGTTTTGTTTGCGTGCAATAAGTCTGCTTATGAAACACTTTGTGAATGTGATAAAAGTTTTGTTTTAGAAACTTGATGCCAATATTGTGTATAGGAACCTGTGTGTATATCAGTGAATTAAAATGACAGTAATTGTGTGTCAGAAAATAACAAGAGCCATTAAATAATTGCACAAAACATCGCCTGACTAGTCAACTAATGGATACTGTAGTGGATGACAGGTTGTTCAATCTGACGGCTCTATTTTATTAAACCTAGCATTGTATCTACAAACTAGTATCAAGCATTTCATTATGGCAGTTTGATATGTTAAAAGCATGGTTCAAGCTGATTGTCCCTGAGGCAGTGCATCGTGACAGACTGGCTGCCTCTGCTGCTGTGGGTTAGGATGTGGTTCATATCAGAGACACGTGTGAGCTCGCCTCCTCTGGGCTGTGAACAGTTGCTGATTAATTATAAAAATAGTTGCAAATGTCAGTTGCTTTTAAACCAAAAAAGCAAATGACTTTCTGACCAAATACCACACATATATAACATCAGAGTTGAACTATACACACTGAGTTAAAATAAGATCAGATGTGTTGTTTTAATTTTCATAACACCTGCATTTAAATACCTGTATGTTATTATTTTCATCAGACTACACTGGCAATAATTGACGACATGGGTTTTAGTGATCTGGTTCTGGTAAGGTATTTTAAGTATCCTGTTTTTGCGTTGGTGTGTGTCAACATTGTATCCTGATTTCAGAAAGCAGGATTCTGCAGTACAAATGCAGAAAGGTTTTCTCCCTGAAAACCCCACTTGTAACCTGATACAGTTCACCTTATCCTGCTTTCTGCATTGGTTAGTTGTATATAAACCTGAAAGATGCCTGTTTAAATGAGATAGTTTTAAAAACTGGGATAGTTGTATTTATCATTTATACAGGGTAATTAATAACAAGGTTCTTGCTACGTGCATGTAGACAACATATCCTAAATATCATCAAACTTGAGATAACAAATTCAATGAAGGATTAGTCAACTGAAAAATTCACAACAGACCAGTAACCTCTTCTCTAATAACTAAGGCCTAAACTTACAAACTACTGGGTGGTTTCTTTGAAAAAGAAAGACTTCTTACTTTAAAGAGGAGAGATTGAGATTAGGCCTGGGTGATATACCAACATGTAACGAATGTATTACTTAATTTTTTTTGTTGTGGCAGATTTGAAAAATATAAGATTTTTTCTTTTTTTTTTTCCCAGATATGATCCACTGCTCATTTTTCTCCCCTCAGTAGTTAACGACCTCCCATGTTTCTTTACAAATTTCAAGACAAAGTAACAGCAGCTTGAATGTTTTGCACTGTTTGAAGACAGAGAAACTGAAGAATTTGCTTTGATTTTGTACAGGCACATTTCTAGGCTTGTATTTTTAAATTAAATTAAATTAAATTAAATAATGATGAGTGTTTCATGTTAATGTTTTGTTAAAATAGTGCAGCTTTCAGTGCCAATGTAGACAAGCCACCCTGTATCTAAACTACAAAGTATACCTGCACACCTTGACATAAAATTACTGCATGCACTTGAATTTACTGTTATGACATGCAGGATTCTCATCAAAATTTGTTAGCGTAACTTTCATGCTATTTGTATTTGTTTTTCTTTTAATTAAAAAAAATCTATTTAAACCCTCTTTTATTGGGAAAAATTAGACTTTATTTTTGGCCATGTCTCCCAGCCCTAGAAGAGATAAACTGTTACTTCACCAGCTGCTTTAATACCTCAACTTTTTACACGCTTGAAAATGTAGGTCAGGGCAGAGCAATTTTGGAGCCAAGAATTCTTAGAATGTTTCCTCCCTACATGTTGTGATAGATGTACAACTGCTTTGTATAAAAAAAGCAGGTGCAGTTAACAAAAACTGAGACTTGCTAGCTCCTACAGACTGCTGGAAAACAATGGACCTAGTAGTAGTAAAACCTCCACTTTGGTTGATTTTCCAAAGGTGCATCACACATAACATTTATGAAATAAATGTCTCTGTAAAATTATTTTTAAGAGCTACTTGCGGGAAATTTGTTTTCAAATTCATTCAAATATAAATCTTAATAATACAAGTGCTTTTGTTCTGTATGTAGTTTATTTCAAAATTGACGTAAAGTTCTAGGGAAAAAGGAACTTGTGAGTTTCTCAATAAACTGATTCATGACAACGATTATGAATAGCTTATTGTTCATTCAATTTTGAATATACATAAAATTCACGCAGATCTTTGCAAACATTTTGCTGTGTTCTTAAACCAAGTGGAAGTATTAAGGGACAGGTTGAACCTGCCTTTGCCCTCAGCATGCATTTCTCTCTGAGCACTAATTTTTAGTATTGGTCTTGTTTTTCATAAATATTTCCTTGTCAGCCCTGATAATGTCTTAATGTGTCATGCATGGCTGCTGCTCTCACTGTAGCCCACAGTGCATTCACACAAAAGCGCTGCCAAAAAATTTCATCATTACACCTCCAGAATTTGATCTAAATTCCATAAGCATGTGACTTTTTTGTCATTCAAAGTAGCACTGGTTGACATTAGTAAAAAGATTATATTGCAATATTTTCTCTTGCTGTGATTTATAATGCAATTTCAGAGAACTTTCCTATACATGCCGAGTCATTTTTTTTATCTGCAACAAGTCATATTGGATCTTTCACTTGGTCTTCTTTAAACCTGCTTATTCTACTTAACACTCAGCAGCTCAATATTACACTCCTGTAACCTCTGGAGATGAAGATGAGCGGGGGGGAGAGGCAACTGACCCAGCAACTGACACAGTGTGACAAGTTAACTCATCACACTGAAGCAGCAGTAGTAGTAGTACTAATAACTGCATTACAGTTATCAGGCTGATGACAAAGCACAACTTAACAGGAATGCAACTAGCACCTATTTCTATCGTTGACTAGTCATCGACAACTGAGTTGATGAGTTGCCTAGTAAGATGCTTTTTTTTGCTCCCACAATTACCTAATGGTCCGTATTGTTACAATGTGATATTGGTATTGTGTTATATCAAATAATGATGCAAAATAACAATTATTATTATTCAACTATTATATTTGACCATGCTTTTCTAAACTACAAATGTGCAGTTTTGATTTTAATTATAGCCAAACTTTACTCATGTTACAAGCATAACTATAGTTAACTTAACACAGATGAATTTGTTTTACTTTGATGCCTGGTAACCCCAGTTTGTACATCAATATAATTCGACCATGCTTTACTGTTTAGTAGCAGGAGTGAAGGAAGAATAGGATACAAGACAGAGAAACAACGCAACACAAGGCTTTAATTTTGGCTTTTTAAGAGACACATAGTTTATCATTTGTGAATGTTATTTTCAGAGTTCCTTCTCCTTTAATGTTTGCGCAGTACTGACATACCCTTACACCAAAAGGCAGCTCATGAAATTTTTAAAAAGATCCTTTTACACAATTTTGTTAAACTGTAGCTGAGTGAAAACACAGGGGAGATAAAAGAGACGGAGTTAGACTTATGTTGTCACATACGGAGTGCTAAAATGTGATCTTAACCAGTAATAGCCAGTAGAAAATGTTAAGTTTTATCTGTGAGCAGCAATCTGCCCAGTCTCCACGATGCTGTATGAGGGAAATGCTCATGTCAGCTTGCGGCAGCTGGATGACAGAGATGGGATTAGCTCTTAAATCAGTCACATATTTAGCCCCATTTAGCTCTAAAACGTTTCCCTTGGTGCAGACAAATAAGTCTCTATTGTGCCTCCCAACATGATGGAGACTGATGTTAGGATGTTTAATTCCTTTATCATCAACGTAGAAGATAAAATTTATCGAGAGAAAGGATGGTGTAGGACACAGTAGCAACAGCAGCTACATTTTGCATTTTCCTGACACTCTGTGGCCGCTGTTTGATGACGCTGATCCATCAAAGATAGGATGAGGAGTAAGATGACTCACTCTGTCCCAGAAAACAATTTAATGTCTGCCCATTACAGAGAAAACATGGGATGACGTTAATTAACGACCATCCAACAATAAAATCCATCAGTGACCATTTACGTTGCCAAATTTTTTCGATTACGGCAAAGATTTGTTGCACCCCAACTACTTCATAGTAATGTTTTAGATCCCACAGAGTCACTTTTTGTACAGAGGCACCATTAAAATAGCAACAGATAAAAATTACTCCCCGTCTCTACAGCAGGTCAACACAACTGATTCAAAAAGTCATTTACCTCCCAGAATTTAGTCCAGCTCATTCAAGCAGAAGACTTCATCCTTTATTAAAGCTGCTCTCTACTTTTCCCAAACGTGCCACTGTCGACACTATGTAGATGTTACATTAAAATAAGTTACCATGCTATCTGGTGTCCTCTATGGTCCACTGTAAACACCAATGAGAGTTAAAAGGCCCTCTTGTTTGTGCACAGAGTATGTTTTCACCCATACTGTAAGGCCTGTCACTAATGGTAAAAATGCTCATCGATATAATCCCATATTAAATGTTTAACCCCCACTACTAATTGGTGAATTTATCGTTTTGTGGGTAGCTAAGTCTTCTAGCTTTATTTCCCCCATAATCTACAGCACAACTCATAGTCATAGCAACACCAGCTGTGACGTAATGACGCAAGAGCAGCTACAGCAGTTTGTTGGACTGGGCTTGGACTTGGCCTTGGATAGAGGTACCATGTGAGGAGCTGGTATTATTATAAAGATCCACTGTGGTGTCTCAAAAATCAGATTATGAAAAAAACATGAGATTTCATGTTTTCAGACATAGGTGGAGCCCAAACAAAGGACCAGGCTGGATTATGAAGTTCAGTTAGTACTCTGAATCACCAAATAAAGTGCAAAAGAAACATCAGGTGGGTTTTACCTGATATATACCACCCTATAACATATACTCTACAACTAATGAGTTCAGACAAGCTTCCTGGGACTCTGTGTTTTGTATTTTGGATTGTTATAAATTATGCTTTATTCATTGGGCTTTAAATTTGTTATTATAATCGATTCCTGTTTGTTAAGCACTTGTTTTACAATGCCTTGAGGTAATCTGTATTATTTACAAAGCACTGGCGCACAAAACAAACCTCTCTAGTATCCAGAATTTTTGTACCACAAAGAGAGGATGAATAAAATGTGAGGTTTTGTACATACATAACATGAATATTTATTTCCATTACATTATCAGAGCTTTGCAATATATTGAGTTTCAAAGATCAGTTTCTAGAACTTTAAGGAGATATACAGTAAGAAAAAACACATTGCTTTATAAATATAATTCATGCTGATGTTAACTGAGAAAAACAAAAGATGCTAGGAGTTATGCTTAGTAAAGATTGTTTACCACAAGAACTACTAACAGTAATAGGTTAGTGACCACAAGATACTCTATTTAAAATATCCAGTCTAGGAAGGAAACAATGATTTTACCCAGTTTGATTTAAAGGACATTTTATTTTATTTCTTCTATCGACAACAGGTACTGCTTATGTCAGTTTTACTGTTTAACTTGATATATTGCTGCTGGCTGTGAATAAAGTGCATGTGTGACATTTGAACAGTTGTTTTTTGTTATTTCTTAACATTAAAAAGAAAAAAAATTATTGCAACATATCTGTGTGTTGCCAATCAGCTCATAATATCACAATATGCTTTTTGGTCCCCAGCCTCATTGTTTATGATGGCCTATAATGTGAGATGAAAATGAGGCAGGATGGGTGCTAAAATCAGTAGACTATGAGCACAAGCCATGACAGCAGCGATAGGATTCAGTGCTACTATCAGCTTGAGGAATGCCCCGTCATGTCAGTACATGAACAGCAAGCTCCTCAGTTACGTCCTGCTTCAGTCCAAGAAAAGGTATTTCTCTGTACACGTACTTCTTTCACAGGAAGGATAAGCGAAATGAGCTGATATAAACTCAGTGTGAACAAATGTCATTGCATTGTAAGCACAAACAGAGCTTCCTGTACTAATTAAGTAACAACTCCTCATGTCCCCTCATCAAAACAACCCACTGCCCACATCCTGAACTTTGAGTTCACATAGGACCGCACAGAGTGACCTCTTCATGAAACATGAGGATTTGAGCTGTTCATGTGCACGAACCAGTTACTGGGTTAAGTTAGCAGTACAGCTGTGCTAACTGTGTCATGCTGTCAAGCACAATATTACTGCACGCTGCTGAAATTGAACAAGCCCATGCCGAGTGAGCTTGGGCAAGATGCCAAAATAATGAGCTTAAGCTTCAGCAAACATAGCAGCACAATTTATTGTGTGTATGATCCTTCTGGCTGTGTTTTCAGGCTGAATGCCTTAAAACTGTTGCATCACAAAAGCTCTGACAGGACAGGAGTGACATTCTGTTTTCAGATTATGTTGCTGAACAGCATAAACAAAGTTTACAGGCTTTAATTCACAAGGACAAACTGTAGCACCATGAAGCCACAGGAAACACCCAAAGTGAACAATGTACTTTCCCTATTTTACAGGAAATTTGCTATTTGCGTAGTTTAGATACTGGGGTGCTGCAAAAAATAACAGACATGCCACATTTTAAAACAAACAATATGATAAAAATGTTTGCTGAGAGATGGATGGGCAGTGATCTTTTTATTGTCCGCAAAATGGTACAGTGTTTGGTGGTTGAGCTGCCTGTAGGGTTTGTCCCACCTGAACATTAATCTCAGGTTTATATTTTTGTTTCTGTTCTTTAGACATTACTCATCAGGCAACTGTGTTCTACTAAAACATTAAATGTGCATATGTTATTTGATAGTGTATTATTACAGCAGGAAAGCTCGACATTTAGAAATGTATTTCTTACATGAGATGATGCAGGGGTGTACCTGTGGGGATTTGATCCAATTCAAATAATAATAATAGTAAAAATACTAATTATTTAAAAAAGGGATGCACAATACTATCATAACAATATTGCTACCAGCAGATAATTGCCTGAAACACAATTATCTGTGTTGGCATTTGAACCCTTTTGGGGATATCTGCTGCAAATATTCTTCATATCTAATGACTACATATTGTGCAGATTTTAACTCTTATAATGGCAGAATTTACAAAGAAGCCATAATGCTGTACTTCATAATCAGTAAATGTCCGCTTTTATAAAAAGTTTAATTTTTTTCAAAGAAAAATGCTTTTCTTGCTCCACTTCTGTCCTTAAGTCAAAGAGACCGCCATCAGGAAAGGAACAAGTCAGTTTTGTTATGTGGAGGCTTTCTGCTCTTGACAAAAAAATCTTGATGTTGGTACTGATGATAATGAGTTCAGAGATATCAAAATAACGGCTATCAGCAAAACCCCACTACCGTGCATCTCTTATAAACATAAAAATAAATAAATATTTACAGCCACTCAAGTAAATATACCCGTGTGTTGAAAACCCAAGACTGTTTCCCCTACATTGAGAAAGTGATACATTTGACATGAACACATATATCCTAAATAGGGCCCTATTAAATCCGTGTTATTTTTTCCCAATTCAGTTTCAGTTTTTCCTCATATTCAGTTTTTTTCTGTTTTATTTTTTTGAGAAATTGGTTTTTAGTATTTTACGCAAAATTAATCCCGAGACACACTATAGAGTAATGAAATATAATCACTCACTCTTCAAGCGGTCCTCATACGTATTTTTACAGGTCCAGTCAACAGCATGTTGACAAAATTTGCAGAACATTTGATCACCTGACACATAATAATCGTTGTGAAACTTCTCTGCCCTGTGCTTTGGAGTTGGCCGGGATTTTCAAAGCTTCTTTGCCAACTTAGCCAGTGCCTCAGCCGGCCGCTTCAACATGTTTGCATCGTTAATGAGGGGAAGAGGAGGGGGTGCTGAAGAAGAGTCTCTGACAGAATAATAACGATGCTGAAAGTCCCTAACATACTTTGTAGTTCTGGTTAATCACTTGTCAGCAACCACCTTTGATGTGAAAAAACATGTAACATTTGCAAGGGGGGAAATTTAAAAAGGACTTTTAGGGCTGCCAGTGGTGCAGCAGGTATTTCTATGTGGTTTGTAGGTTATCTCCATGTGCATGCATGGTTTTCTCATGGTACTCCAGTTTACTCCTAGACAAAATTATGTGAATGGTTGTCTACCTGTATGTATCAGTCTTGTGATAGACTAGCAACGAGTCCGGGGTGTACCCTGCCTCTTGCCTAATGTCAGCTCATGATACCAAAATACTAATTTATTTTAACATTTTAGGACTCATGACTGCACCACTCCATTGGAATCTGATAATACTGTGACTGCTGCAGAAAAATATGAGTGTGCACCATACAGTGTAATTTACCTCTTAATTAAATGATCAATAACTGCTGCACGCAGACACATTTTATACAGTAATATAAATATGACAGTATAAATAAACTTCAGCCTGGGCAGCATGCCCTACTTGCATGGTTCAGGTCATAAATGTGCACTCAGCACATGGTTATTGAAATTTCCAAAGCACTTTAAGACAGCTACACAGGCATGCTGTACACTCCCCATGGTAATAATCATGTAATTATGGATGGATTGAGGAAATGACTGGTAGTATTGTCATAAAACTCATCTAAGTCAAAAACAACAGGCAATAACCTGTTACACAATAATAGATATTGTAGTTATTGAGGGCAAAGAGTGTCATAAAAGTAAGACTCATAGCTAAAATAGAGCTCAAGTTGAAAAAATGACATGCTGCAGTTTGACAGGGACACTAAGTCTTTGGAAATATTTGTGCATGAATCGAGGTCACTGCATATTCTACTGACCAAAATCATTCATCCCTAACTATTTTTAAAAAATAATGATAGACAAGACTGTGCTGGGTCATACTTTACCATTTAATAAGCCTCAGTTAATGGACGGATGGAGCAGCTTACATCCTTTATCGTTAAAATGTGGTGATATGCAGATGTTAAACCCCAGTTATGCCATATGCTTGTGTGTAGAGTTATTATCTGTGTAATACAAAAACTTAATTGACACTTCATTATGGTTGCCAGAGCTAGATGTCCATGGGCAATTACACAACCCGGACAGACATAGATTGCATTATCTATTTTCTCAGTCAGACAAACTTGTTATGCTCTTTCCCTGCAGCTTTTGTCGCTCTTCTTCGTCGTCTCCTGTCCTGATGGATGCACTCAACCACCTCCAAAGCAAACAGTCAGCCCACATCAGCGTCACAAAGTAATGAAAAATTTGCATGACTTTATATTAGCAAGACGCCCCACAGAAGCTGCAGACTTTCTAGAGAGGTTATTGAGAACAAACAGCTAACAAACATCCTGCTTATAGCTTCATACCTCATGTGTCATGTCTGTTAACCATGTGATGGCACATTATACATACACTAAATATTTGACTATCATGTAATGACTGCCCATGCATATTAAGACTCATGGAGAAATTAATAACTAGTCTGGAATATTAATACAAAAAGTTATTCAACTGAGGGTGTCAGCTGTTCTGTGGAGGCGAGGTAGGAGTTTTGAGTTAATTTGATGCTTCACTTACGCTGAGTTTGCCCTCTGCTGCATCTCCCTCCTGAATCCTGTAATCTCACAAGGTGCACCCAGGCAAAAAAGGTGATTTCTGATGTGGAAAGCAGCGCAAAGGCAGCTCTAAATCCATACAAGTCATGATGATAAGACCCTCCTTTCGCCCTGATACAGTCATCTCCTGTTTCTAGGCTCAACGGGTAACATCCTTAGGAGTACGATGATTCGGAGGAATCAAGAGATGAAGACTGACAGCCAGCATGCATTTAGGTGTCCTGACTAATGTGAGGACGATTGAGGGATGACAACTTGATCCATTATCGTGTAGGTGGTGCTGTCGTGGAAAAGTTGATCTGAGGCTGAGGCAAACTGCCACACTGTAGTTGCTTCTTCCTCTTCATCCTGCTCTGACTTTCTCTATTTTTCCCTTCCCTCTTTCTCTCTCATAAAGCCTTGCATCATGCGCGTGCTGCCTATTGGTTTTTAAAGCAGTGGGACAGTGAGGGTGGGGAGTGGTCTATTTGCAAACATAAATTACTGTGGGAATATACATGTATGTGCTGTCTATGAGCACTTGGTTAAAAAGCTAAAAGTAAATTCTTGTGATCTGGCTTCAAACATGCTTTGAGTTTAAAACACATGACAACCCGAACATCTCTCAACATCAAAATTTCAGAATCATTTTAACCCCACATCCATAACTCTACAATAGCTGAACAGCAGGTTTGTCACTGTTAACACTATTTTTACACTTAAAATCAGCTAAAATATGCTAAATTATGCTTCCTCCACTATTTTTTATTTACTCTGTGTACATGGATTCCACCATGGAAAGATAATATGGTATAGAGCTGTAAATGCCTGACAGCAGCTGAGCATTGGTTTTGCTTTGCCACGCACATGATGGACTGACACAGCTTGTTAACTCCACTGCTGCAGAAGAGTGACAGCACACAGGGTTCGACTTTAACTGCACAGATGGATAAACGAGAAAGGACTATCCATGCATCTCCAGCCTCACTCAGCATGGATGCTAACCAACCATCATCATTTTAATGCCTGACCAGACGTCTCTGCTTTCCCACTGTGAATCAGCCACCCCGAAATAACATCATTAGATCAGTGCTTAGAAGCATCAGTGTCATCTATCCATTCAACAATCTTCTAGTGCAGCTTGTAGAGATGCCTCGATCAGGATTTTTGCTGCAGATACCAACCAACTGGAGAAATGAACAGACTGCTCTTGAGCTAATATCTGCCATATTTTGTATCTGTCTAAAAAAATATTGTTCTACCTCTTCTCTAAAGGATATTTGTTTTAATAGAATTTTTATTTAATTTATTTCTATTGTGTTTTATATCCACTCGATATCAAAAGGTCAATTAATCAATTACTCAATGATATTTACTGTTCAGTCTGATTGCAACTCAGTCCCTTTATTGCTCCCTGTGTGTGTGCAAGGCAGGGAGAGAGAAAGTGAAAGGTGGAGTAACGGTTGAAGCGAAGACACGAGCAGCATCAATGTGTGGATCCACTTCAAGAGAGAGGTGCTTTACAAGAAGAGAAAGAGGTGCAAGGGAACAGTAATTCTCCTCTGCTGATGAACATTTAATGCCCAAATGACACTTGATCATAAATTAAATAATACTGCATTGATGTTTTAAAATGTAGACATTTGGTGATAACGTGAGACAATTTGGGACAAAAGAGATGAAAAGTCCATCAACATTCTGGCCAGTACATGCAACAGCTATGTACTGATAATCATTTCTTTCAGCTATTATCTAATATTGATGTTGATACTATGCAGACAGTATTCTGTGGATTAACAGTGCAAATAGTCTGATAAATAAAAGGCAATAAAGTCTCCAAACATTTACTGATGTGTATTATGAAATACTTTAAGTTTTTGGCCAGAAATGTCATTTTCCTGCTCCTGAAATTACATTTGAACAAATCACAAACTTTATCAAAGAGTCATTTAAGTCATTAAAAGTTGACATAAAAGCATTACAATACAACCACCTGGACATTTATCACATCACAGCATGCCACTGTTGTTCAGTTCGTTTAGCCAGCCCACTAGCTTCTACTCTGCTGGTTATTGTATTGGTGATGTAAAGGCTGTAACTCTGATCGACTGATCACTTATTTTCCATAATTACTGACAAGTAAAGATGGGCTCCCTGTTGATCAGGGTACCTCTGGGAGCCTGGATTTTTACAAGGAAGATTCCTGCAAACTCATACAAAATTTGACACAAAATTTCTTATCAAATTAAAAGAGTTGTATTCAAGCATGCAGGAGACAGAGTGCATTAAAAGCTTCCAGGAGAGGGGCTGCACAAACTCCAATGCCATGAAAACACAGTGAAAGAGAGACCTTTACTGTACTTGTTTTGGAGGAAGCCTAGGCTGTGTAAATAACTTTGCATTGTTCCATTTTCTTCACAACGAAAGAAGCCACCTTGTCCTTCAACAGATCTAACCAAGTCCTTTCAATCAAAAAATCCAGGGTATTGTCAAACACAACTAAAATGCTCCTGAGGATCCTGTTAAGGCCACAATGAAAGGCTCAGAAGTCTTGAAAACAGGATGCACAAGAGAAAAGGCAGGGCAGTGCGGGTATTGGAAATGCATGACAGGACATTGCATAACACATTGAAAATGCATGGAAACCATAGGCTTTTGCTTATCAATGCACAGCACAGTCCTTACACTAATAAAAGTGGGACTGGTATTTCAATCAATGGGTACAGTAAACCAGGCCAAAGTCTGTGCATCCTTTGCTAAACTAGTCAGGAAACATAGTTAAATAGAAGTTGGAATAGTCTCTAAAACTTTCCAGCCAAGGTACTGCAATCATTTCAAAAATGTATGACAGGAAATTACAGACTTGATACTAACTGCACGGCTCACCGGTCATCAAAAGTGTGTGATGACAGATTCAATCCAATTAATAAAACCCTGTTTTGTTATAAAGTGCAGTTATATTTTGACCATGAGAACAATCTCCCTAAGGGAATAACCCAGTTAAGATATGTGACATGATCCTTGTGCCATTTCTGGCTTCAATTGTCTCTGCCACCCTTCACAAAGGCCAAAAAGGTACCATGGATACTCAATCAACATTGTTGTTCCAGAAATGTTTCCTCAGCCAACTGCTAAATCTGGTAAACTCATTCACATAGCCACTGATCTTCATATCCAACTTTTCTTTTCCCATTTACTCCTTCCTCCAACCACCCACCTCCTTAGGGAAACCCTTTATGACTCAAAATCCGCACTAATCTTCGTGGAAACTCAAAATCAACGACCTGTTTCTCAACGTGCTGTTTATTTAAGCTCAAGCACAGATTTCTAACAGCAGCAGGAACGTGCACTGTTTAGCCACCACACAACTCCATTTGTTTCTTTGATTATCATTGTGACATTCTTATTGCAAAGCTGAATCTACTGTTTATGAATAAAACACTGTTGCACAGAGGTGTGAATAAATATGCCTGCTGTTATTCTCTTTCACTTCCACATACGTTTACACTTTGCCTTTCTATGCCTGTGTGCTAAGTTTAGCATGTCACTGCACAACACAGCCTGACCATTTCCAACAACATAGAAGTTTACACCATCACTCCATTTAGATACACTTTGTAAGCTGCTAACACAACTCAGAGATAGACAAGATGAGTCTTGAAGCCGGTTTACAGAGGGCACACACAGCCAGCTTCACTACTGAATGGGCAGAGGGAGAGACGGAGTCATTCAGGGTAGTCAGCTGTGAATGTAAAACCCATTTTAGCCTATTGTAGATATGCCCTTGGCATGTGCTATTAATGAAACAGAGAGAAAATGTGCATTGTGAAAAACAAATGTGCATGTATTCTACATACACTGGACCTTTAATGTAGAAAAACATTGATATGATTCCACAAAACATGGCCATGAGTGTACTGCCTTCAGGCCAGAGGTCTAGCTGTGCTTATGACCATGATGGATTTTGCCTGAATCCCTGTATATTAGATTAGGATTCATCTACAGCACTGCACCTCGCGACGAGACAGTGACCTCGCAGAGGGTCCACCCATATCAGCGCTGTCCATCACAGCAGATCAGTGGCATCTCCTTAAGGAGGAACAGACCCTCTCCTTAACTGGGTCATCATCTCAGGGCAAAGGAGGCACCTTCTATCTTGTCAGCTCTCAAGAGGCTCCCACTTTCCGATGAGAGGGTAAATGAGGGTTGCATGCCCGGCTGCTTCAGGAGCCTGTTACTGGCCTTGCATACACTGCCAAACATTTACTATTCTTTTTACGAATAGCCCTATCAGGGTTTTTCAGCTGTTGGTATAAATCACCTTTGGGGGACACTGACTAACAAGGTAGAGCCAACACAACCCCAAACCAGATGAGTGGTGATAATGTATGGATGGATAATGCAACGTCTAGTTTTGTAAGCTAACTGGCTCACTAATGGGACTGAAAACTTAAAATAGGGTATTGCAAAGTTTGCTTCTTTAAGTGAATGACTGAGCTGCAGAACCAAGAGCAGACATGCTGACAGAGCTGCTGCAAGCTGACAGTCAAGGAAGCAGTTTATTGACTTAGCCACAGCCAACACAGAATCAATCACAGGTGATCAGGTCTGTGAATAGTCCATTCAAAAGAATACATTATCATTTACAGGGCTTTCCACAGACACCAGCTGCCAGCCAATAGTCAGTTCCTCCCTCGGTTATAGCAGCTCCCTTTTTCCTGTTGCTGACATCACCCTTAAAACATGGATAAATATCAAAAGGACTAATTTATTGCTATTTTCTAATGCATCTAGTGTGAGAATTTTTTTTTCAAAGTCTGAAATTTATTTTCTATTTACAGTCTGTATCTTCCTGATTTTTAAGTTTAGAACAAAAAAGTGTCCTATAAAACAAAAATGCTACACTCCCGATCAAAATCTTAAGGCCAGTTGAAAACTTGGAAGAATTTACTGTTTGCACTGTTTGATCTTAAGAAGGCTCTAAGTAGAGCATCAAAATGCAAAAAGAAAAAATAGGAACAAGAGACAAAAAATGAGCAGGCAATTTACCGAAAACTGCATTTAATCTCAACATGCTATTGTCAGCTGATAAAAAGTTTAAGAAAAAAATTAACTGGCCCTGAGCTGGAGGATTCGATTGGCTGTCCTTCAAGACATGGGACCATCCTTGACCCAAATTAAGGTCGTTATTGGTGTTGACTGCAGCCCAATAACCTTTAAACAGCATCTGCGAGGGAAGGGCTTAAAAAATAAAGAACGTCTTCCATCTCTATATCTTCTTCAACGCTACAAAATTGCTTGTTTGGACAATGCAAGGGAGCACCAAACATGGGACACTGAAAGGTGGAAGACAATTTTATTCTCTGACAAGAAAAAATGTAACCTCGATGGTCCTGATGGCTTCCAACATTACTGGCATGACAAGGAGATCCCACCTGAGATGTTTTCTGGCACAGTGGAGGGGACACCATCATGATCTGGGGTGCTTTTTCCTTCAGTGGAACAATGGAGCTTCGGGTTGTGCAGGGGCCTCAAATGATGGCTGGCTATGTGTAGATGTTGCAGCAGGTATCCCTCATGACTGAGGGCCCTCTTCTGTGTGGTAATGACTAGGTTTTTCAACAGGACAACGCTGCAGTTCACAATGCCCGCCTGGACTTCTTCCAGAGGGATAACGTCAATCTTTTGGACCATCTTGCATGTTCCCCTGATCTAAGTCCAGTTGACAACATTTGGGGATGAATGGCAAGGGAAGTTTACAAAACTGGACATCAGTTCCAGACAGTGGATGCCCTTTGTGAAGACATCTTCACCACTTGGAGCAACGTTCCCTCTAGCCTCCTGGAAACACTGGCACCAAGCATGCCCAAACGAATTTTTGAAGTGATCAACAAGAACGGTGGAGCTTCTCATTATTGAGTCCTTTTTGACACTTTGATTTCTGTTTGGGTTTTTTTTTTAGCTATGGTCTTAAACTTTTGATCAGCTGATGAACAACCTACTTCAGTTTAATTGTTGTTTTCAATAAATTGCCTGCTCAATTTTTTTGTCTCTTGCTCCCATTTCTTCTTTTTGCATTTTGAAGCTCTACTTAGAACCTTCTTAAGATCAAGTAGTGCAAAATGTAAATTCTTGCAATTTTTTAACTGGTCTTAAGATTTTGATTAGGAGTGCAATTGTGTGTTATTTCATTAAAGTTTAAGCCTAAAGAAATCCACTTTATCCAGAGACCACAGACCTACATTATACACTTTGAAATGATTTAAACAGTAAGCTTCACTGTGTTGCATTCACTTTACAACACTTATTGGGAAACTGGAGGCTAATAATAACCGCAAACTTTTAAGAAATGTGGCCATCTTTCCAGTGCAACATCACCAATTGAAGCAATTCAGAAATACCACAAACCCAAAATAGAGGAAAAGCTTGTGATGTGTATGTGCCTTATGCAACTGGGTTGTGTAAATCTTCTCAGAGTAGGACAGAGTCAGAGAGTGGCTCATCTTAACTCTCACTAATGTGTTCACTTTTTGTTAGTGAATGGGGCAGAGAAAAATATGACTACAGGCCTGTCGTTGTTAAACATGCTGGACCAAAGAAAATCAATTACATATATGCACAAGTGACAACTATTCCACTGCCTCACTGATATCCCTGCATAAACTGAAATCTAAGTACGACCGAGGAGAAAGTCAGTCCTCCCTTGGGTAAAATACAACTTCCACTGTATTATCAAATCTGAAAACACAGGATTCTAGTGCTTACACCTCCACTGAGGGTTATTCATTCATTACCAGCACAAGCCAGACGGGTGAAATACTGGCCTTCCCCTTCCTCTGTAATCTGACAGGGAGATACAGGGTGGCTCCTAAAATAAAAGCTGAATCCACACTCTCAGTCACTTCCATATCTTACAGTATAAGGGCCAGAAATGACAAAGCTCAGCAGCTCTGTAATGAGACTTTAACAAATGGGAGGGCTGTGTTTAGGCTATTACAACAGCAGCAAACACGCGTTTGGACATGTGCTTCTGTGCATGCCTGATAAATTCATACAAATAGCTATAATTAGAGATGCAACTCCAAAGAAAAATGCTTAGAATGCACTCCCCATGCTATAATCTAAATATGTTTACAAATATCCTGTTGTATGCTTGTTTTGCTTTAATTAAAAACAGTATTTCCAACAACAAATGTTGATTAAGACAGACAGCTATAGATTGGCTGTAAGATGGAAATTGTGCAGCAGAGCAGCAAAATTAGTTTACCCCTTAAAACATTTTTAATTTCCCATCCATTAATACTGAGCATAATCTGCCATTGAAAGTAATTAAGATACCATTGAGATGACATACTAACCTTGCATGTTTGCTTGTGTGACAGTGTTCCTCAAAGTCAAAAAGGGAAAGAACTAATTGACCTGAATTTTCTTAATTACAACTGCCAAGTATTTCATGAAGTAGATAGGCAGCTCATAAGTCTAATTTAAAAGTGTGTTTTCTGAGGAACATTTTCTGTTCCAATACATTGTAGGTGTAAACAACTATTAACAACTATTTTTGTTTTTCTGGTGGCAGCCTACTGCCCAAGTTTGTAGGAGCTGTGAGTAAATCTAAAGTAACAGAAATCAGATGAACTACCACAGCTTTTATAACAATTCTAAATACAAAATAAAAGTTGCACTTTCCACAACCAAGCTAACTGAGCTCAACAAGACCTGCAGTTGCTGACTAACTACTCTTTGTCAAACCAGGTCACTAGGACTGCATTGTCTTGCAATCAAACTATTTAAAAAATCTACACTTCTTGATTCATTGCAAGTAAGATGTTAAGCTGACTTCCTCATGCACAAAAATCCCAACTATTGACAGTGCTCTCTCTTCTCTATTTTTATATTAAGACAAAATCCAGTAGTGCCTCAAGTTAATGCACAAGCTTACCTCCTTTGTTTGTGATCCAGCGTTTTGTTGCTGGGTAACTTCACGTATGGCTTTTCAAAAAATATTTGCTCTCTTTCATGTTAATCAAACTGAAAAGATACATGCTGAACATTACACAATATGTTTTAATTCATATGTAATGTCTTCCTTATTCCAAGAAAAGCAAAAAAGAAGTGATTTGGCTTTGAAGCATTTACAGAGATTCATCTGATAGAGGGCTTTTTTGGACATTTGCAGACAAAATGATCTCTCAGTCTGTGCTGTAAAACTAAACCTAGTCTTTTATTTGAATTACTTTCTTGGTAGAATCAGCTGCATGAAAGTACACAGAAAATCCTTTAATATTTGATTATGTCTTCATTAATTATTGATCAATAAAAGTAGACATTAAAACTGTCCTGTGGGAGTGGAAAACAATTCAGAAATGATTTTAGATTATAGACTGAGATAACTGAGACTGTATTTTTCACTTTCTAACTCAAGGCACTGACTTATAATAGAATCAGTATGGTGAGAGTTAAATTGATTATTAAAAATAAGTCTGAAACAGTTCAAGATGGATCTGGAAAGATTTGGTATCATTACATACTTTATAACAATGAGTATAATCAATTTTAATGTCATATGACTACTTCTTGTGCACTATCATTTGTTTTTAATTGCTCAGCGCATGTTGTGATGACTGGAGGTAGGGGTGGGCCGCGCAGATCAAACATCATATCTTTACATTAGTTTAAGTGAATGACAATATACAACATATTTTACATCTGTAAGGAAATCAAGGACTGTCACTGCATGGTACGGACAAAACTGTGGACAGCTGGTAGTCTTGTGGCTTACACGCGTTTTCCCTTTTTCTCCAAGTTAATCAGCCAATCCAAAGTTATCACAAGGATAAGTTCTTTAGAAAGATGGCACAAATTCCTAATTCACAGGTGCAACCATGGTAAGAAACCCGTGTGGCTCCTCAGCTAGTTGAGCCGCCACATCGCTCTGTTGACTGCCTACCAGCCTGTCTATACAAAGACTCTCTTAAAGTGACAGTCACCAAAAACATCATCAAAAATCGCCATTAATTTATTGATTCCCACATCAAAAAAAAAAAAAAAAAAAACAGAAATAATTTGATCCTCAACACAAAATAGCATCAAAACAGCATTAGTGGTGACAGATAATAGCTTACTTGATTATAGCTATTGGCAGATGTAAGGGATAATGCCCGACGAGGTGTCCATTATCAGAAATTCATGGACAATGCAGAGGCGTGAACCATCCGACACGAAGCGGAGAACAGTTGCTTCCGCGAAGTCCATTAATTTCTAATAATGGACACCTTGAAGGGCATTATCCCGCTTACACCATGGTCACTGACGAAAGAAATAAATATTAAATCAATTATTAGTACGTTAATATTATTGTTTACCGTTAAAATCGTAAGTTTTTCACAAGAAGCGGCTGAGTGGACTATTTAATATCTCTCGTTGTGACGCATTGCCAAGGTAAGCGGCTCTGGCCATAGAACCTGAAGCTCAGTCAGTTATTAGGCCTAATCAGTGGAGGAAAGTGAGATGATTGCTTAACGTTACGTTACGTGATACAAAGTATCATTTAGAGGGTAAGTACACCTCTTACCGCTTGTGTGTGTCCAGACGATTATGCAAAATTTGTTTCAAAGAATCAAAGTCCACAGATAGTTTCCTTGTCATCCTCTAAATTGTTCGATTCCTCCAGTGTCACCTCCTTGTGTTGCATCTCCTTCTTATATTCTCTTCTCTCTTTCTCCTCTGCTGCATCCCAGTCTTCAAAATTATCAAATTCACCAAATAGGTTCAAGGAAACTATAAAATCACTCATGTTTTGTCTACTGTCTTGTCGTTGTGAGAAATAAACTGTGAAATAACGTTTGTTAATGTAAGTTCTGAGTTTCTGTTGCCACAGTTACCAACTAGCGTTTGAGCCAGCGCAATAATTTAGAACAATCCGGCTATTTGACCAGAACTTTTTTTTATAGGTGTCCTATAACACTTTTTAACAGGCACCCTGCAGCCAATCAGGTTAGAGTATTCACCCAGACCATGGTATAAATAGAAATATTTGCCAGTATTTAACCCCAAGATTTCAGGTATGAATATACACAATTTACAAACATATACTGTATATTGACTGTAACATTAGTTAAATGTACAATCATTAAAGAACACGTCACCTTGTAAGGTTACTGTTGAAAATACGTTTTTTAATGACCATGTCTTGACCATGGGAATCAAAAACCAATTTCAGTTGAGAATCGTTAACAGCTCCACCAAAGTATCGATATCATGAGTCTTTTTGCTGATCAGTTCCCTTATCAATTCCTTCCACTGACAGGGTTCAGAAGCGGTCAGAATTGTGGCTTAATTTTTTACAAAGATGCCTACTGCACAACCTTAAGTGAGTGGAAACACAAGAAACTTGCAGAAGCAGTTATCTATGTTGTGACATGTGTGTTTGACATTGTTGCCACTGAAAATCTACAGGCCAACTTTTGCCCACACGGAAAATCTGCAGGTATCAATAAGAGAATTGTTAAAGAATTGGATAGATTAGCAGGATCGTTAATAGCATTGGTATCGATAAAATCTTACCAATTCCCATCTCTAGTCATCCCAAGGATTTTTTTGTTTATTTTCATCACTATGTCTATCATTAAAACTAACACACTGAAGCACAATTAAATTATCTATTTTTTCTGTATTATGAGGGATTCTTAAACAGGCAGACTGTGAGGATAACACGACCAAGTCATTTTAAGTGGAGGGAGAGTCCAACCGATCTTTACCCCAAAAAATATAAACATATGTATCTGTATTGGCTAATAGGAGTTTAAAAATACTGGCACACCAGATGTCTGCAAAAACCCAATACTGTGTATCCCTGCACACGATGTGATTATTTATGAAACCAAAAGTTTGTCTCAACTGCACAAAAATGTGTTTGCAACATCTGGAAAAGTGAATGAACAAAGAGTTGGTGTGCCATGCCAGTCCAAGCCACTTTCCCAAGACTTGCCAACATGTAAGTACAATTTGGACAGTGTGCAGGGATCTGCCTAAACCTTTTGACACTGGAAATCAATACAATACCAAATATTGGATGTTTCAGACAATTACTTTTTGTTCCAATGAAATCAAACAGGCATCAATACCATCAGATTCATCCAAAACCTAAAGTTGTCCTTAAGTTTAATAAGATAAATAAAAGGACAGTGACCATCTGGGCCTAACATATCAAATAGCCAACCATTCAGTCAATATATATGACTGCTACCGGTTCTTGCTGTAAACAATCTTCTGAGAGAGCATTTCACATAAACTTTAATACTGTAAACAGTGTTGGGTCACCCACTGTCTCCTATGAAAATGTCATTATACCTGTAAAAAGTCAGTATATTGCTCAGCACTATCTGTGGGTCTGTGTCAATTCAAACTGATAAAAGCTGTTCTTATCTAAAATGAAAACTAGGCTCTTATCAAGACGTAACCAAACCTAAAGTGTATGACAGCAGGAAAGAAGCTGAGCCCAGAAAAAGAGCACAGTGTGCATGAAAATGCTGACTGATAGTTGTCACCTGGATAATTGTAACAGGTTGTGTACTCACTGGTTCGTGGGAGGTGCAGAGAGGGGGAACACCACCTCTTCTTCTTCGTATTCAGTCCCATCCTGCATGTCGCTTTCATCCATGGTGCCTGGAGGGGGAGGAGGTGGTGGAGGCAAAGGGGGGAAAACTGAGGGTCCATCTGGGCCTGTTGATGTGGGTGAAATCCGACTTACTGGACCTTCCGAGGTGGGAGAGCTGCAGACGCTGGTCCCTGAGGTTGTTCCTTGGAAAACTGAGTGTCCACCTCCTGCCCCGCCACTCCCTGGTCCCGTCGTATCCCCGCCAGGCATGGGATAAATCAGACTCATGTCGGGGAGTGAGTCCGGAGAGGTGTTTGAATTTTGTCGGAGGGCTGGTGCTGGTCCTTGTCCCAAATCAGTCACTCGCACTCTGCTCGGCTTGGGATAGTAGGGGAAAGGGGCCGTCTCTGGGCCTCCTCCGCCTGTCCCTGTGGTGACCGTATCCTCACTGCTGACCTCCGCAGCCATCATATTAGGCGGTTATGCAGAGGGGAAAAGTCCAGAAGGGAACCTGCCCTTCCCCTCTGTTCTTACAATACTCCTTCAGTGTTTGGGCTCAGGGGAAACAACACCAAAAGTTTCTCAGAAATGAGTTGAGTTAGCCAGCTAACGTTAGCCGCCGAGCTAACTTAGCTCACTCGGCTGCACTAGCGGGCGTTAGCTTTACCTACGGTGTTGCCAGGTCAGCCGAATATAAGCGAGACAGGGCTTGCGTTTCAGTTAAGTCAGATGTCCGTCGCAGTTGCGTTTATACCGCTGTTCTCCTTGTGTTGACCCTCCAGTTTCTCTCCCAGTTCTGTCGTATACATGGAAAAGCAATATTATATCCACAAACTTGTCCTGTGGCCTGTTAGAAAAGGAAAACGTAAGATTAATATACCATTTAACTACAAGTTGTTTTGTAAATCATTGGCGGCATGTCCATGATCGAGTTATATGATTCAACGCTTAGCTTCAATGTTTGATTTGACATTCATGAAACTGTCTCTTCATAAAATAAACACAAGATTTTTAGCTGGACCTTCATCTTGTGAAATCAAGTAGTTAATCTATATTCAGTAATAAAGTTGCGTCTGCTGCGCTTGCAAAAAAACAAAACTGCTTGTTTCTGTCAGGAGATCTGGCAACGCCGCTTGCCTCGCATTCGCCCAGCTAAAGCTAGCGGAATGGCTAGCAGCTCAGAGACACTTGATGAGTTCTTGCTCGCTATGACTTCATTGTTTCCTGGGTTTAAAGTTCATATATTAATCACCGCCTGGAAACCAACTATGTTAACGTTACAAATATAAAATTAAGTCACCAATAAGTCCTGTTTTCCAGCTCGGACTTCACCCTCGGCACCAGGCGGACCACTTGTCGGGGAGTGTTGTTTTATTGTCACTGTTGTGTGTAACCCCCGTCTCCTTTTTTCCAGTGTTGATGTTGTCTTTCCTCCGGAGTTTCCAGCCGTCAGTTTTATAGTCCACAATTGTCCCGGTCCTGCTAGCTTAATCCCCCGAAAGGTATCTTGCGAACTATGTTAAAGCACAGTAAATAAATGTTACGCATGTAAGCTAAGTTCGCCTTTATTTCAGGGTTGTTTCAGGGCTGGTGGCTTGCCTGCTGCTGCTCTGCTCTTTCTCCCCTCCCTCCCTCTCCCTCTCTCTCCCGTCAGCAGGCACAGCCAAGTGAGCACAGAGCAGATGGCACAGGATCATCCATTACATCTTCTATCGGCACTCGAAGAAGTGCAATTCGTAATCGAAATCAGTCAATCAGTCTTTAATTGTATCGGTTATCTCAAGACACTTAACAAGAGAATCTACAAGAGAGTACATCAGTGCAACACCCTTATTCTTATTTTTTATTGTTTTTTTCCCTATCTATCCATCCATCCATTATCTATACCACTCATCCGTTTCGGGGTCATGAGGGGCTACACCCTATCCCAGCTGACATTGGACAGAAGCCAGGTACACACTGAACTGGTCGCCAGTCGATCACATGGCCACATAGAGACAGACAACTATTCACACTCTCATCCGCACCTAAGAGTATATCAGTGTCACCAGTTAACCTAAATGAGCATGTTTTTGGTCAGTGGGAGGAAGTCAGAGTGCCCAGAGAGAACCCACGCAAACTCTACATAGGAAGACCCTGAAAGGCGCAGGGTTCAACCAGCAATCTTCTTGCTGTGATGGACATGAACTTGAATTTTTTTTATTTTCATAAATGTATTTATATTTTATTTTCATTCCAAACCCAATATGAATCGACCAACACGTTGACACAACTGTCCAGGTGGAAAACTCCTGGGCTGAAAATGGAGGCCCATTGCGGAGGTCCCAATACCTGTAGTTCCCTGAGTGTTTAGGCTGCCTGCAGAAAAGCTGACACCCAAAAGATTGTGCATGGGGAAATTGCTCTATGTTTTTTTTTACAGCCTAAACACACATCTTTACAGCCTGGTTAAAAACAGTCTTCTCTCTAAAAATATGAAACATCTATGTGCTCTCACTGAACAGGGAATGAGTTTTTTTTATTATTGAATTGAATGCTTTATTTTGACATGCAAAAACAAGCATGGGTAGTCACCATATACAATACATGCATATACCAGAAACAACCAAAAAAAAACAATCAAGGTAAACCGCTGATGCCATCCTGCACGTGCAGCAAGTCTACATGCTCAAAAAGGAGTCTTTTTTGAAATTTATTTATTTATTTAATATCCCTCCCATGTTTAATTTATTAAGGACTTCCCGTTTTGGAAATGTGGCATAATTATTGGTAAGATGGCCTTAAGTCTTGGCTCAACACAGCCTCTATGTCTGTGAGTAGGTTGAGCCAAAGTTCGGTGGAGATGTCATGCAGTATGGCAGTGTTCATTACTAGGTGTCCAAAGCATTTCAAATTCTCCTTTTATAATAAAAAAAAACTGACGTCAAATGGCTTCGACTGAATCTTTTACAGTCCATGTAACTGACCCGTTTTCATGGCTCACCCTTCACTGGCCTTCTGTCACTAGGTTTGACAAAATCTGTAGTTACCTTCCTCCCTCCTTTTTGAAACAATTGAAAATAACTCACTTTTTTACTAACTTCAAATCATATGTGAGACAAAAAAAAATAGAGACAAAGAAATACAGTATTGTGTGGTAAGAAACTCAAATTCTTATTGAATATGTTAAAATAATCAAAATATACCTAACTGGTGAATGACCTTAGTGATGCCATCTAACATCTGCTGGTCACATCAACAAATGTTTTATTATTTCTGCTAAACTATTTTGGAACCCCAAATATTTTCAATGTCAAAGTAACAAAAAATCAGACTCTGCTAACACAGCAGTTGTGTGACTGGAGTAACCTGGCAACAGCTGCCATGAAGAGGGGCACTCTGATTTTGATTGGTTGGTCAATGAGATAATCAGACAGCCAACAAGGGGATAACGGGCAACAGTTACAGTGGCAAGAAAAAACCTGTTCAGCAGTATGAAATCTTGAGCAGAACCAGACTTGTGTTGAACAGCCATCCACCAAAGCTGTGTATGGGGTTTGAGTACGGTAAATACAGAGGTAGGCAAGGACAAGGTGACTAAAGTGAGAATTCATGATGGAAATAAATTTATGGATGCCCGGTCCTTATCATATTTGTTTCTATTGAACTGAATTAGGCTTAAACTGCTGATAAAACAATAGTGGGGCATCAGTGTAGTAGGTCTGCTTTACCAAGTGGCATTTGGTTTCAGGCAGCTTCTGGCACCATAAACGAGGGAAGTGGGAGACATACAGATGCAGAAGGCTTTATTTCCTAGGCAGAAGTACTGTATCATGACAGCATTTTAATTTTTTTTGGATCAGTATAAAGAGCAGCAGTAATGTTTTGGACAGTGCAACCATTCAGAACAATCCTTTCTATACAAGGAGCAGAATACATCCTTTTTTTAAACCATAAGTGCTTATATATCCAGGTTTGAATTGGCCTTAAGAAAAAGACTATATCAGACTGAAGCCTAAAGTAAATTAAAATTCCTTTAGATGTCTGTTAATGCCTGACTCCATTTGAAGAAACCAAAAAATATGAGTAAAAGAGAAACCTCAACTGTAGGATTCCCTCATACATCTCATCCTAATGCAAGAGGAAATGAGAAAACATGATCATTTCAGTGGCTTCGCTCACTAGAGTCTCACACATTTGCAAGTTACTTCTAAGAAACATACAAAATGCAAGAAGTTATGAATTATGAAACAATATTTTAACCCAGATACACACAACAAAGCTCAATGGACATTAAAAGAAGACAAATGCATTCAGATTGAGGACAGAATACCTTTCTCTGTCACTCTGATTTGGGTCAGCTTTAATTACCACCCCTACATATTTATTTGCAGTTTACAGGCTTGGTAGCTGCTTTATAAGCTCCAGTGGATCAGCCCTGGATAAACTTTGTGTTGATCAGCTGCAGCTGTAGTGATACAGCTGGTATCACCTTTTTTTTTTTTTACCTTAACAGTGATCCATCTTAGGGGAACTTTCTCTCCAAGAAAAACAGACAAAAAAATGATGTCTTTATGTCTTTTTCACTTTGGCAGTTTAACACCCTGCCAGACTCATTTTATCACTTTCTGAACCCTCATCTTTCTGCTCCCTCAAGCTTTTCCTGTCGTGATTTGACGGTCCTTCCAAGATAGACAGATAGATGGATGACGATTTTAAAGCACAGCTTGGTGACATCAGCCGTCAGCCCCCATCTGTGTATCCAAGTGTTTGCTGATCTGCTGTGTTCTCTGAACTAATGTGAGTGACATCCTACTAGCACTCCCTCCTCTCCTTCACTGTCCCTGTTGTCTCCTGATGAATGGATACCAGGATCAGCATGACAGAAGTGCTGGAGGAAAAACTTCACTTCCACCCAAGAAGAAGCACACCTTGCATCCTTAAAGGCTTATGTCAAGCCTCTCCACAAACACACAGGCTTCCGCTCCATTCTTTTGACACATAAGGTCAATGAATTGTAAATCTAAAGACTGGCATTGACTTGACATGCCTCCACGAGAGCCACTACACCACACAAATGCTCAGTCATAAACATGCAAACAAACATGTATGCTTATTGAGCAACCACATTGGTGGACAATAGCTTTTTTCATGAAGACATTATTATCCTACAGTACATAAAGTCTTTGAATTCTTGCTATTCTGTCTTCAAGTAGCCTTCTAAGGTGGTCTGATCCTCTTTCTCTGTATGGCAGAGTATCCTGTTGAGCCTCACAGACTGAGCATGAGAAGATTGCAAACAAAAAGGGGCTAACTGTCTTTTCATGGGACACACAGTGTAATGTGGCTGGCTTCATACTTACAATATATAGTTTCCCAACCATTGGATTGCAGACCAGTACCAGACTATAGAACATTTGGTACTGAGCCACAGTGAAACAAAAATAGTAAATTAGATTACCGCTTGTGGAATAAAGGACACTAAAGGGTGTTTTATTATGATGGATGACTGGATCCTCACTTATCTGCCCAGTGTGGTAGCTTGACTGCAGGACTACACACACAGGTGTTCTAAGTCTTCATTATGACGAATAAAAAAAGAACAATTTGAGGTGAACTCATGGTTAAACCTTACGTTTATTCACTCTTTCATTCGTAATCTGGATGTAGCTGTAAATATATATATTTTTTTCTGCTTGGTGTGTGTTAGGACAGTCAAGGTACAAGAGTGCTTAACTTCCTGATGAGAAATGTTTCAATTCAGAGGTAAGAACTAATAAATAACCCACCAATGATCAATAGAAACATCAGATGCTGTGTTTACAATATTTTCCTCAGCGTTCATAGGGTGTAGCAGTTTAATTAGTTACCATGTCAACGGGAGACTTTTAGCCTACTTAAGCAACTGATAAAACCCAGGTGAGTGCTTGTGGATGTTTCTGTATTAAGATATAGGAACAAGCCTATGGCTCTGCCTGATCCTGCATTACGGGGAGGTGTATTATGCACTGTGTGTTTGTTTGTAACTGCTGTCGTCCCCAGCCGGTGTGCCCGGTTGCTCTGTATGTGACTCGCTGTCAACAGGCTTAGGGTGTAGCCTACCTCTCAATGACAGCTGGAATCAGCTCAGTTGTTAATGGTACCTCACTAGATGGTACTGCTACTGTGACTTATCACATGTGAACTTATTCAAATTTATCCTATTGTGTTATTGCATCACAACATATTCTATTGTATCACATTGCATGGTAAATGGTACATTATTATATATCCTGTCAATAGTTGGACCTCCCATCGTATTGTGTACAATTAAAAAAAAATTGTTTCATATCATATTGAATTGTTTTATATCATATTATTTTGTACTGTTTCATTTTTTATTCCATTAAATCATATGTTGTACAATTATTCATATCATATGTACATATATAGTCTTGTATGGTATGTTGTATTGTGTTTTCAGACACTGTATCATGTTTTATCATTCAGTATTTTGTTTTTGTATTATATTCTATCATACGGTACTTTATCTAATAGTATCGTAGTCCATCATATTATAACCTGTATTCCACTGAATTGTTTTGTGACATAATTGTTTTATGTTGTATTATTTTGTATTTTAATGTAGTGTATCAAATCATACTAAATTATGACTTATTGTGTCATGCCGTCTTGTATCATATTTCTTAGTAGTGTGTTGTATTTTATTGTATTTTATGGCATCATATCTAAAGCCATCCTATCCTTTCCCCTTCAGTCATTATGTGTTGTAGTTAATTTAATCATATCTTTTTGTGCCCCATCATTTTGTTTGGTAATATATGGCATTGTACAGTCACATTGCATTGTGTAGTATGATGTCTTATGGTGTATTTTTTCACATGTGATTATATCATTTTGAGGGTTTTTTTGGCCTGAAAATGCTGCCATTTAATTCTGATTCTATGTAACACCCATTGTCTTTCTATCTCTTCAGAAATCTATTTTGTTGTGTGATGGGACCATTTCGTTAATTTATGAATAAGAATGGTAGGACAGAGATGGCTGGCTCTTCTGCTCTGTTTCACTATAACTGTGTTGTCTGATTTAAGAATGAACTCTGATTTGAGGACCAGAGGAGCTGGACTGGGTCTCTACTGTGAGCTGTCATCCATAAAAATTGTAATATTAGCATAACACTTCATTACCTTTTAAAGCTAGGACAAGCGAAATTCTCTGCCCTCCCACGCTTTTTAAGACAATGACCTTTTCATATGCAAATGCATGTCTTATGTATTGGCAAGCAGCAAGATCTTAGGTCTGTTATTAATGCTGTTCAGGCTATGAGGACAGCAAATCAAAGCAGCTGTTCACTGAGTAGAGTGTGACAGGAAATGCATACACTCAGACTTCCTTTTGCAGTCTCTTTCTGTCATTCTAACACCCATATACACACAAGCACCTTCTTCTTCAAGTCAAATGTTCATTACATGCTACCCAGCTAACTCTAGTGATGATGTCTTAAGTGGAGTAAACACATTATCACATCTGTTCTTCTGTGTTCTGGTCCATCAACTCAATCAGAGAATACTTGTAGACACAGCAGACCTTGTATGAATAACAAGAGGAACATCAAAGTTTAAAAACAAGGGAGAGTGATGGATAGCGTGAGCAAAGGTCCTCGAGACATGTAGGCTTTGACATTCATGGGATTTATGAAACCGTCCCATGACATGTCAAATGTTAACTAGATGCTTAAAATTTAATATCATAGGGATTTCAAGATGTGGCATTAAAGTTTTAAGATGTCAACCCAGAAAAAACCTCAAATGAGTATGCATCTGAAATATAGGTCCCAGACTGAGCCAAGATGTGCTGCCATTACACATACATTAAGCCCCATTTAAATCTATTTAGTACATAAAAGCTGCATGATTTACTCATGCAGTCTTTTATTTAAATGCACCAATATACATTTTGCTTGTGGATTCTTTCTATAATTTATCCTTCGCACTGAAGTTGCATGTTATCTCTGTTGTGTGCCATGATATTGTTGGCAGTAGCTTTCTATTACAAGTTAAATTCTGTTATTATTTATACCCTGGTCTCTTCAATATACAAGGAACTGACATTGTAGGCTTTCCTTTGCATCAGTATCATGCTGCAGGAGGCAGCAGGTCTGCCTCTTGCTGAACAATCGGCTGTGTGTGTGTGTCTTTTAATGTGTATGTGGTGACATTTCATTGAGTTTACTGCTGAATATAAAACGGAGACCATGAACAGGACAGAAATATGCTCTATGCTTGTGTCTGTATGTACAGCACATGCTTGCATTTGTTTCCCTGTTCGCTCACTTGTCTTGTATTCTAATTGTTGCTTGATGAAACGTGTGCTGGCGTTGCCTCACTGTGTGCAATATGTGCCCAGCCTGGCCTCGGTGTGTCAGTGAGCAGCTAATGTGTTGAGCAGGCGATGGCACAGTATGCTGCTCTGCACCTCCTGCAGTCTCCCTAAGGGAGCTGGAAAAAGGGGACAGATGGGGAGGCCGCTGTGGGGCTTTATTTGTGGAGCAACTGCAGGTTGTTTGTGTATGTGGTGGAGTAGGCACACATGTGTGTAATTAATGCATTGCCATAATCACAAAAGAGTGTGAAATGACTGCTAAATTTTAACAGAGAAGTACTGCAGATAGTAGATCCGATACAAGGTGAAAAATCAAATTATCCAGAACAATATAGATCCCTAAGTCTATCTCTCATATGATTTCCCTCTGACATTCACAGTGGCTGTGTGACAGCAGGAAAAGCTCTCCTACTTTCACAACGTGGTTTAGGGGGCTGTTTTCCACTTTCTTTTTTCAGAGGGCAAGCGGGGGAGTTTGCAGCTGCCACTTCCAATGCACATATGGGCAGGGTGGTGGTGTGATGGGGGTGGGGACAGAGAGCACATGGCCCCCTCAGTCACACTTTTATGGTGGTAGATAATGGGCAGCTCCATGCATACACAGCTTTGGGTTCATGATGTGCAACAGTTTTGACAGTTTTTTAGATATTTTCTGAGTGTTATTAAGAAGTTGCTCGAGATCGCACTCTAGCCCATTTATAAGGGGGGAAAAAGTCATAATAAAACCAATAAAAAACAAACTTAAACTCAGTATTTTCACAAAATAAATTAACTAAACCAACTAATCAGCACTTAAAGCTGATTTCACCCAAACTAAAAAGAAGAAAGAAAACATAAGAAACTTGGGCTATAAGCACCACTGATCAAGCCACGCAGACCTCAGGCTCAGGCACCATCAGAGGGTGCACATTGAACATGTGGCACAAAACAGGTCTCCCTCATGAGTTTTTTTTTCTTTCTTTATTGAAAGGCGGATTTTTAAAATCTTGTAAGAGCCGCCAGAGAGCCATAAAGCCAAGTCTTGCTTTGAACCCTCCACCACTACAGATTCACCGCTAGGTTTCTCAGTACTGCTTTAAAGTGTACGTGTAAAATTAATTTATCAGGAGTGCTGAAGTCAGAACCTAGATGCCAAACTCTATCTATATTCTGCTGCTGCAATATTTGTAACAAAACATGACAAAAATGAATGCTCTGACAAGACTGTGCTTCTTGAAGATCACATATAATACAAGAATACACATTACAATATACAATAGTTAGTAAAAATATGTACTTATACCCTGTCTACAACCCACCCAACATGAGAAAAGTAACTCCCCTCCCCTACAGTCCATCAGAATTTCCTCTGATAATATAACAAGGGACATGCTAATACCCCCAGATGGGAGACATGCCCTGAGCCAGATGTTTATTTGGCCCAAAGCTGGCTCCAACTGAATGAACATGTCTGTGCAGCCACAGTGAACATTAGAGCACAGCTCTGAAAAGCTGATGCCATGTCCCTTCTTCAGAGGGCATGGTGAGACACAGTTCATGAGGATTTACACTAAAACAACCTGAAAGGGGCAAAACAGGGGGCTTTACAGGCATGCCAAAATCAAGTAGCCTAACTGAGAGGATTTTTAGGAAAGAAACTTTTTAAAGGTTTTGAGGACATTTTGGACAAGTATTGAGTAAAATATGTGATCTTTTAGACAACAAATCTTTTTATCTTTGCATCTTTAAGAAATGGGATAAACAAAGATGCACCAATCTCTGTTTCAGAAATCCCTGTTCTTCCTTCATTCATTCAGGCTTATTTTTTTTCCAGTAATTGAAGCATCTCTCTCCTTTTCTGAATATATTTCTTTTGGCCTTACTACACCTACAATTAAAGCAGATACTGATTAACAAAAGACCCTCAGAAGCCATTGTAGTGATATTGTTATACTGCATATATATTCTGCATGGTAGAGCTTTGTCATATTGTTTTTGAAAGGCTGCTTGTCCAGATGGGCTCTGCAGGGAATTAAGAGCACTCAGGCACAAGCTGAACGACAACTGATACTCCACAGACAGACTACTATTACAACTAATGGACTGCATCAATAAGAGAAAGCTACATTCAGCCCAGCATTTTTAAAAAAAAAAAAAGACTTTACAGATTCAAGTTAATAAGCCTAATTCACTTGGCTCCCATTCAGCTTTATACCACACACAACTTCCCATTTTATATGACAAGCCAATTTCACTTGTTCTGCAGGATTAATATTTGAAGATAAAAGCTCGGAGTATAAAAGAGGGAGAGTGAAGGATGAAGACCTTCCACTATATGAAAATGCATGGCGTGGCTCAGCGCCCAAGTTGGAGGTTGATGATCAGATGATATCACCCTGGCACCGATGGTCTGGGTGGTTCCTTTTCCCGTCTGGGGCTGCCACGAGAGATGGACAACAGCTCCCCAGGGGCCAATGAAATGGGTTTGTCATTAGGGGCACTTCCTGTAAAAAGTTACTTACAAATATCAAACTCATAAAACCTGCATGTTTGTTTGAATCTGTGTGTGTGTGTGTGGGTGTGTGTGTGTATAAGAGAGAAAGACAGCTATTAAAGCATACACAAGCAAACAATTCCAAACTAATGGGTTCATCCTTGTAACATTTAGTGTGATAATAAACATGCACGCAAAAAGAAATAAATGCCTACTCCATATTCATCCACTAAAACTGGGCATAAACATACATGGCCTCAATTCCCATTCCTCAAATTTTATCACTTCACTTGATTTATTTTTATTCCCAGCAGCTTCTGAGCTTTGATTTGCTGCATCAGATGATGAGTCACTGCCCAAATGAGGTTATCCCATCCATCCGGACATGCAGGCTGACACCAGAAGCTACTCACTGCTGTCCAACCTATTTGTGCAACAGCTGAGACATCCCACATTGTCTGCTAAATGCATGACATCATCCTCACGCTTATAACTTTAATGTAACAGCACAGCTTTCTAGATTTAGCTGTTGCGCTTCTCTGTGTTTCCCATTAAAATATCATTACCATATTAATTTTTGCTGCTTTCTGCATGTATCACTGCATTTTCTTGTGTCCCTTCCTCACCTCTCTTCAGCCCCCTCAGGCCATGGCGACATGTGCAACGCAATCTGCTGCCAGCCCTGGTGCTCGGCTGTGGCCTCCCCCATCAGCCCTCCATCTTCCGCTCCCCACCCTCCCTGTGTGCTTTTAGGCCCCCTCTGTTTAATTCATGAGCTTCCTGTGGCTCCTGTCATGTCTCATCTGGGCCACAGGAAGGCAGCGTGTAAATAATGGAGCATCCCGAAAGACATGTTCAATGCCGACTGTCACAGCAGCGCACCATGTGCTCCCGCGGAGAGGACAGGACAACAGTCTGTGACTGTGCGCCTCTCAAACACATATGTAAGGCTCATGACGTTATCTGGACACATATGGTGAACAAACAGTATTGCTACAGTGAAGCTGCTTCCATACATTTCATGTAAATGTGCTGTTTTCCTCCTCTCAGCGTGTTTTCAAAGTGACAGAATAACATTGGTGTTTTATTTCAAATAGATTAACACGTAAAGATGTCCTTTAAAATCTTATGATTTTCATTAAAGATTACATATTCTACTTGTTTCTACCAGTATGAACTGGTCTAAGATATCCCCAGAGCATATATTGAAAGTTTTGTACCTCAAAATCCTTTTAGATATTGCACTTTGGCTTCTGTTTCAGCCCTGCTCAGAAAAGGGTGTTTAAGTGTAAATCCTTATGAGCTGTGTCTGACTGTTCCTCTTGCAAGAAGTGTGTGTGGCTTTGTCTTTTCAGAGCTGCGTTTTTTTGACAACTGTAGCTTATTTTGTTGTCATGAAGCTTTAGTTCATACATTAAAAAAAGAGGTAAGGTTCTTATACTGGAACTTCTTTAAAATACTGTCCTTTGCTTTAAAAAGTGGCTTAAATTGAGTTTAGCTCACAGGATTATGCATTGGTATTGTTGTTTGAGTCTAAAAAATAATAAACTTAAGTTTAATTTAGTCTATATCTTTACTCCTCTTGTTATATATTAAGGTTTTTTTTTAACAGTTCTTAAAGATTTGTCCCTTTGACAGAGAGAAAAAATGAGCATGACTCATTTTGTTACCTAAGTTGCCCATATCTGTAACAAATTATATAATTCTCAAAATTAAATACTGTAAATAGACTAACTGATAAATGAGTAAACAAACCAAATAAAGACTGAATTATGATGACCTTGTTGCATATCCAAACCTCACTTAGTTTAGTCCAGCAGGACCTCTCACATATTATTCCCCATTCAAACATTTATTGAACATTCTGCCACTACAGTTGTTAGCACTGGCCACCTCTAGTTGTTTTATTGGCATTACTTACATCAGGGGAGGTGGCTCCTAAGAACTGTCCTATCAGCGATCCCTTGAATCCCTCCTTAAACCCCATAACAGGATGTTCAGATCAATACTGTCGTGAGGCAAAATGAGAACTCAGGGTAATTGTAACAAGGCGAGGCCCTCACTCAATTTTCACGACGGTGCTCAGAGGAAAAGTCTTTAACATGATCTGCTTGCTAAGCATGGCAGAGCAATCTCCCAAATACAACACAGATCTCCAATATGTAGCTTCAGGTTATTTGGTCTGTGTACATCAATAAGGAATGGATCTGCCTGGATTGCACAGAAAAGCTCCTGAAGCTAAACACTGTCTCTGTAATTTGCCTTCTTTGCTCTCTTGTCTTTGCAGCATCATCCTTCAACCTATAGGACTTCCCCATAATGAATTTTCAGAGCAGGTGCATTTATGACTGGCTCTAAATTGATCAAGTAATGTAAAGGTGGCCCAAAGCTGTGAGCTAGAAACTGAGTCAGCTGTGGAGTAAAAATAAACTGAATGTGTCTTGAATCAAAGCTGACAGCTTTTTTTCCCTCTGTGCAATGAGGCAAACTGCAAACCTTTCTACATATCTGCAGGGACATTCAGACACGTCCGGAGAGATGTGTATGTCTGAGTGAATTTGTAAACTCCACACTGACTCACGTATGACACAACCTGATATATAATTTAATTGCTGAAGAAGCTGAAACTTTATAAGCTCAAAGTTTTCTTATTTTTAACAGGTTACTATTCTGTGTATTTTTGCAGAGAGTTCAAGACAGAGGCCGCAGCAGCTGATCACACCATCTCATGAAGTCTCTCAGGGATCACAATCTGGAAACACAGCGTGCATTTATTGATCTGTTTTATGTACAACAGATCCTCTACTTAGGCAGACTGTGTTTTACAATCACCTGTGTAACCTCCGCCGCTCAACACTGAGATGTGTGTTCTTTTATTCTTTTATTTTAGTGTGTGAACGTCTGTGTGTGTGAACATGTATCTTACTCTGAGGCAACTGACACAACTTCCTCTGTCATGAAGAGTGTGAGTTTTTCTCTCATATGCAGTGAGGGCCTGTATGCTGACATAAATTTAATAAACTCCATTTCTCAGTGATAACAAAAAAACCCATAATTCTCATTAGGAGAGACATCTGCTGGAAAAAAAAACTAAACTCTGTTACTTTGATGCCTGGCCTGAATAAGGTGGGTTTTTTTATGCTGCTGAGGCCATGACCAAAATGTCCCTTATAATAGATTAAAATATGGTAGTGTTTGGTCTCAATGGGCTAAATATGTTTGTTTTGTTACACAACAACCTAATGGCCTATTGTCATGGATGAATTTTAATTAAAAAAAACCACAAATGAAAAACAACATGTTATATGGATTATTTATTGAAAAATGACTTTAAGTAACCTTGAAAACAAAAACATTTACACCTCCAAAGAGACCAATGAGACCTGAGGAAAATGCCAGTGCTCCCCCATCCCCCAGAAATTGATTTTTCTTTGATTGAAATGTCAACAACAGTTTTGAGAAAATGTTAATGAATAAGAATAATACAAAAGTTTGCTCTCTCTCTAAGTTTATTTCTTGCAATGCTGCCCTAAATGCCCAAATCTTCAGACAGGAAATAGAGTCAGGATGTGCAGCACTTCATGATAAAAATACCTCTGCCTGCATACCGTGAGATACAGTTTACACATCAGGTTGTGAAGGCACAACAGTAGCTGTCAATAAACTCACACACACTTCCTCAATCGAGCAGCTGTGCAGCCTTCAAGTTTCCTCCTGGAGCTGTTTATATCATGCAGCATTTCGATAAGGAGCAAATTACCCATGCTGAAAAAGTAACCTTTAATCTTGAATAATGCAAGACAAACTGAGATAATGCATGGATGGCAGGCTAAATAAGCAGAGTTTTAAGAGACAAGAGGTGAGGGTCTGCTATCTGTATGGTATAATCCTTTGTGTAGAATGGAGGCTACAAAATGTGCGTTACTTACAATGTGATGGAGTTGGCTCTCAACAAAGCAGCTCCCATGGGCTGCCTAAAGTAACACTGAAGGAGGCTTTGTTTTGTGTTAAGTGGAATAGCGATAGCGGATTAGACACTATGGTGAAAAATGAGGGCACTGCAGGTGGGGGAATCTAGGACAAGTCATTAGAGGAGACGGGATATACATCTTCAGCACATAAGCCTTGTGCTTCTGTAGAGATATCTAATTGGCCAGGAACATCCTCATTTTATCATAAACAACATTTTTTCATTATGTTCATTTAACTCTTGCAGTTGTATGTTGTCGCAGACATGTTATTTAAACAGTCTGAAATTATACATGAAACAAAAATTTGACTCCTAAACTGCAACTCATCATCAGGAATGTGTAAGTATGCATTATAATGGTCTTAAAAAAGTGAGGCTTGAAGTTGAACCTCCCCCTCTTTCTCTGCTGCTAATTTTTAGGCTCAGTTAAGCTGTAAGGGGCCTGCAGCATGATCTTGTATTTACCAGCAGCAATCTTCACCTTACAACTGGAGCAGGCAAAATGTTTTGCTTGAGGGTTAAACTTGCAATTAATAAAACAACACCTTTTTGTCTGCTCTTACGAAGACCCTGTTCTTAGCACCCCTTTCAAAGACACATGCAGAACCAGAACAGTGGCCTGGCAGTTTTATGACTTAATGAGGTATACAAGCATCAAACAATGAAAGTACAGAGGTGGGTCTAAAAGAAGACTACTAGAATCTGTACAAACTTACAAGGAATATATGTGAACCCAAGGATCTTAGTAATTGACCTTCAAAATCTAATAAGTTCATATATAAATCAGAGTAGAAATGTGTCTATGGTTTAGTGGAGAGAGCATTCCTGAGACATCACATTCACAAGCATAGATGATCATTGGTTGTAAAGAATTTTGATCTCTGGCTATCAAAATATTGCCAGTTCATCCTTGAGTCAGAGAGTACATTTGTGCAAAGTTTGAAAAAAAGTCTCCAAGTGTTCACTAAGAGAGGATGAACATGATAACCTTGCAGTGCAGATGGACCTGCCTGATTCATTATCTGAATCACACAGATCCATCTTGCCAACTCCATTCCCCTATGACTTCACGGCCAATAGCTGGACAGCCTAATCAGGGAACAGAGGCAGAAACTGAAGACGTGACGACAGTGGGAAGTGACTGCATGTTAGAAAACAATGGTGGCCTCTGAAGCCATCTCCATGGATGCGGCAATGTCTGCAGTTTTATCAGAAATGGACTCAATTTTGTCTTTAAAAGAAGAGCAAAGGACATCACTTAAAGCTTTTCTTATGGGAAATCATGTTTTTGCTCTTCTCCCAGCCAGGGATCACTGCGGGGAAACTGGGAGAGTTGTGAAAATCCTCAGAACGATGCCTTTTAGTCTATTGTACTCATGGTTACTCAGCAATACCTGGCAAAAAATGCTCTCCTCAGAATTACCAGGAGAACTTGGTGGGTATTGTCACAGGCAGCGTTCTCATGACCTGCACTCTCACGCCCCTTAGTCGCACATGCGCAAAGAGACAATTAACCCTAACCCCTACCCCCAGGATTCAATCACCAGTTGCAGTTGTTTTTGAAGGTTCTGCCCCTGAAAACATTTTCTATGGGCGCTTCTCCAGATGGACTAGTTAAATATTTCCATGGCGGATATATGGAACTGTCTATCTGGCGTGTCAGGTTATGAACATGAGGCTTCGTGTCCTTCATCCTTGACCTATGACCTCCAAAATATGAAAGGTTCTTTCTTGACTTAGAGTGGAAATTAATGCATAGGTTTATAGAAATGTTATTTGAAGCACCAGAGATATCAATTTCACAAGCTAAGGATGATAATGACAACCAATTAATTTACTTTCAAAATTTTATCAGTCCATTCTTGTGTCAAAAACTTTGAAGAAAATCCCCTGAAATGTTCTTCAGATGTCACATTCACAAGCAAGGGATGATTATGAGGCACACAGATGGTTGATCTGAGACCTTAAAAATCTAGTTAGCTTTAAGTCACAGAGGACATCTGTGCAAAGTTCCAAGACTAGTGTCCCTCAGATATTGCTTTCATCACATGAGGCATCATGACACAGACCTTTGAACCATGACCTTAAAAAATAATTGTTATGTCATTGAATTAAAGTATTGTTTGTAGATATTTTCTCAAAGTCCATCCATCCATCCATTTATTTAGACTGCTTATCCCTTTTGGGGTCACAGGGGCTGAAGTCTGTCTCAGCTGATGTTGGGTGTGTGGCGGGGTACACCCTGAACCCTTCACCAGCCAATCACAGGGTCACATAGAAAGACAGACAACCATTCACATTCACACCTTAGAGCAATTTGGAGTCATCAATCAACTCAATGAGCATGTTTTTGGTCTGTGGAAAGAAACTGGAGTGCCTGGAGAGAACCCACTTATGCACGGGAAGAACACACTCCATACAGAAAGGCCTTGACTGACTCAGGTATCAACCCCCAACCTTCCTGCTGTGAGGCACATACACTACCCGCTGCCTTACTGTGCCACCCACTTCTTCAAAGTGTTCTTAAGAAATTATGTTCACAAGTAAGATGAAAGGGCCCAACAGCCTTTGACCTCCGGCCCCCAAAATCATTTATCTATGAGTCAGAAAGAACATTACTACAGACTTCTGAGAAAACCCAGATTGAGTATTCATAGATGTTGCATTCACTACTTAAGTGTGAATACCAAGCTTCATGTCCCTAATCTTTGATTTTGGACCTCTAGAATCTGACCAGCTCATCCTTACAATTAATGAATTGTGCAAAGTTTCAGAAAATTCCACAAAGCCTTTTGTTTATCTATCATATGCACAAGAAAAAGGTTGATCATGAGGCAAAATGACCTTTGACCTTAAACCTTAAAAAAGGCAATCACCCTTGAGTCAAAGTGAATATCTTTGCAAAATCCAATGAAATTACCTCAAAAACTCCTTAAGATATTGTTCTCAGTAACGGGGGATGTCAGGAAGCATCACAGCCTTGATCTTTGACCTTCAAAATTTAATAACTCCAATGTTATGCAAAGCTTAATGCCAGTCCTTTCAGGTCTTCTTTAGGTATTGTGTTCACAAGCAAGGGATGATAATGGGGCCTCATGACCTCAAAGTTTTAACCTTCCAAAATGTAAATAGTTCATAATTGAGTCAGTACAGACATGTGTGAGTACTTGAAGAAAATCCTTCCTTGAGATATTGTGTCTGCAAGCAAGGGATGAACAAAAGGCCTCATTACATTGGCTTTTGACCTATGACCCCCCAAAATGTAAAGAATTAAAAAGATTTCACTCTAACAAAAATGGCACAGATTTACTGATGGGCATATGCACAACTCTGTAATATCTGGTCTCCAGCACACAAAAAAGTGCAGCTGAACAATTACTTCACATCATCAGAGCAAAAACTGACCCAGGACTTTGGATATTGAAGTCTTGTATTCCTGCATTTTTGTACATTAGGTCATTGATGTTTTTCAGGACAGAAAAACTTAAAAGACCGTAAAGATCAAAAGTAGAGGATCAGAACAATGTAAAGACGTGCTCCCCACAGGTTTCAGTGGTGTGTTTTGTGCATGACTGAATAGCAGAGGAGCTCTTTTTGTCTTCAAAGGGGATGAGGGTTGGCTTCCGGATCAGCAGGTATGGTTTTATCATTACTGGCTAGACAGGAACTATTTTTATCCGTCCTTTCACTCACTTCTAAAATAACACTGAAAAAAATACACAGACACAGAAGGCAGCAGTGTGAAGAGGAAGGTATTTTTTTTTTTTTACTGCCCACTTCCACTTTCTCTTTCAAAGGATACAGAAGTTTATGAATTCATAATACAAGGGTGAGCTGAGCTGCTATAACTGCTTCATAAACTAAATTTGTTAGCTTGAATAAAAAGTGACAGTTGCCGTTCTTGACTCCTGTACTATGTTTGTCACTACTCTCTTCTCGAGCTCAGTTCTTTCTGTCTTCAGTCTTCTTCTTGATTTTTATATCTTTCTTTTCTCACACATCTCCCTATGCCTGCAGCATTCAAAAGCCCTTTTATTGGGTTCATGATGAGAAGTTAAGCTCTGCACTCAGTGCCTCAGTGCCCCAGGGGCTGGTTGCATTTCTGGGCTTAGTTTCATGTCCCATCCCTTTTCAAAGATGCTGATTAGAGGGCATGATGCAGAAACAAAAAGCAAGCAGCAGGTTATTCTCTCAGGGGGACAGAGCTCAGGCAATATGTATATATTTTCATGCATAGATAAGTGTAGCCACAGTTATGGATGGATTTGTCCCATAACAGAAGTGCCATTACTTAACAGAAGTGTAAATGTGCTACATTCTCTTTTGGCTATGAATATGATGAATGCTATTGCTCTAGCTTTGATGCTTTCTGAAGGCCCTGCTTATTCAAATCATTACCATAAATGAAATTCTGTTTTGTTCCTTTGATACCAGGTTGACTGTGTGTGATCACCCAGCACTTAACCAGTATGTCCTCAGTGATGATCTGCAATAATAATACATTGCCTGCCTCCCTGTGTACTATGTGCAATGATGTGTGATGTAAATAGAAAATAGCCTTGAGCTAAGAAGCTAGCAGAGTTCCTTCATAGCATTCCTTCTTCTTTTTTTCATAAAGCACATTATAAACTGAAAAGTCTGTATGAATTTAGCAAACAAACCATGTTGGGTGCCAGATAGACTGAAATGGCAACTTGATCCAAAACAAAAAGTAATGAGCAAGTTGTGATGTGGTAGTTGAGGTCACTTCTGAGAGATAAGTTCACTTTGTTACAACAGGAGGTGATATGTGTTCAATAGACTTTTTCCTCAACATTTGTTTATTGATATAGTTTTTAAAAGCCATAATTTTATCAAATAAAGAGCCCTTTGGAAGCATAAAGTTTTTCTTTTGCGCCAATACAGATATCCAAATAATCTATATCATGAAAAACAGTTGAAATTTCAATTTCAAAAAGCCCATCTTTAGCTTTTTTTACATTTAATATCCCCTTTAGTGTGTTAACACGTATCCTCTGTGTGGCAGAGCACCTCTATGAGCAAGACAAAAAGTCTATGGCATCTGGACTTCTTGCTCTCCGAGAAGCTACCTAAAAAATCCCCCACCCCAGACTTAAAAAAAAAAAAAAAGGCCTACGAGTGTGACATCATACCATTGTTTGGCTCATTGGCTGCCATTGCAGACAGTAGATGGTTGGATGTTTGCAGAGTTGTTGACAATATGGTGCCAGGCAGCGCTGAACTGACCACTTACCACATAGTTGATCTGTAAAGCTTGATCCATGGGCAATGGAGCTTTAAAGGTGTAGGAGCTCAGACGGAGCCCCTCAGACATACAGAGAATAGAGCACTATCAGGGGTAGTCTGTATATTAAAAAAATCTAGAAGGTTTTTTGAACATCAGTGCTTGTGAGCATGCTCTAGCAGCCATCAGAAACACATATATGAACCTGATTTAAGACAAAATACTATCTCTGTAAAATATTTAAGTTAACTTAAGAGTCAAGATTGTATTTCAATATTATTCTCAACATTAGGAGTTTTTTCTTGACATTTTAATTTGTATTTCTCAACATTGTATTTTTAACATTAATCTAGACTTTCTGAATCAAAATCTCACCCTTTTGACATTTTAACCTTTTCTCTGAAGTTCATCTAGTAAGAAACACTTTCCTCCCACATGACTTCTTCTCACACCTGTTTTTTCAAATCATAAATCATAAATCTATATTTGTGTGTCAGTTATCTTGAAATAAAACTTATAATTGCCAAACAGAGATAAAGTTATCAGGCAGTGTGTGTATTGGTTTCTTGCCCCCTCTACCTCCCTGTGCTTTTGTACGAGTTAGAGAGAACAGAGAACATGTGTTTGTAGGTATTTTTTTTTTCTAAATAGTTGAAACCAAAGATTATCCAATAGTGGATGCCCTTGACTTCTGCTTTTGTTGCCACGGTGAACGGAATAAATAAAAGCCTGATTAATGAATCTTTGTTCCAACTTGCACAAAAGTGAAAAAATTCTGCCATTCTGCAGTAAACAAGGGCCTCTCTGGGTCATGATTCTTTTTTTCTTTTTTTTTAACTTTTGTCCAATGTCTGTGCTCTTCACAAAATATTACTGGCTTTAAGTCGATTTGGACTCTACAAATCATGTTTGAACCTTTTTTCTGTTTATTTAGATCAATGCTAAAAAAGCAACCTACAAGATATATACTGCCCTTCAAAATAACCCATCAGAATCTCAATTTATTATTGGAACATATTACTTTTGTCTTATAATTTATAACTTTAATAATGTGATATTAGTCTCAGTAATCTTTTTTATGCCTAATACTGGTTCATCCTCTTACTTCTTTGTCAGTGTTACATTTTCAAATATTTCATTTTCCATCAACATGTTCATACTTGCTGTTTGTCTTCATGGGGCTA
This sequence comes from Cetoscarus ocellatus, assembly GCA_037902135.1. NCBI lineage: Eukaryota > Metazoa > Chordata > Actinopteri > Labriformes > Labridae > Cetoscarus > Cetoscarus ocellatus. The sequence goes on from JBAMNC010001392.1 coordinate 811,188, forward strand.
TCTGGTATGTCAGTTTGAGCTGCCATGGTGAAGCAGAGTGGAATCAGTGACCCATTAATGTATTTTAACTAATGTGGTCCCTTTGGGGGTCACGGGGTAGCAGCCCACCTGAACTGACATTAGGCGAGAGGCAGGGTACACCTTTGACCTTTCACCAGCCAATCCCAAGGCTGACATATAGAGACAGTCAACCATTCACACACATGAGGGCAACTTTGGGGGTCACCTAACAAGCATGTCTCTGGACTGTGAGGAGGAAACCTGAGTCCTAGGAGAAAACTCCCACAAGCATGGGGAGAACATGCAAACTCCACACAAAAAGGCACTACCTGTGCAGCTCCCCACTCAGATGAGACTGAACTAATGTAGATAAACTACAAATCAACTCAGAGCTCAGGGTTTGTGGCAGAGATTGTTCAACCTCTGCATTGAAACAGGCCCCATGAATCAAAACAGTTTGAATATGACTATTATTGAGTGAAAGCTATAAACTCTTGTATCATGACAAAACTTAACATGGGACAAAATACAACACTAAAATACTGTTTTATTTCTGGTTGATTCCATCAACCATTTTTGACACCACAGATTTGAGATTATGAACTTTAAAAATGTTGATACTATATGAAAAGCATCATGGTGAAACTTGTCGGTCTACAGTTTGGTTCCTACTACTGTGCTGTAAAAGTGTGTGTGAAGCCCCCTCTGCTGGTTGGATCATGCCAGCCCCAATCCAAGAGATGTTCTGTCTTAGTCAGGCCAAGGATGAAAAAAAGCAACATCTATGAGCTAAATCTGATTAAGAATATCCTGAAAGCAATGACAGGTAATTTATGAGGATCCGGTTTGCTAATATCTTAAACTGGATGTAATGTAATTGATTTTAAGTGGTTATGTGTGACTGTTGCCTCACAAAGCCCACGCTGATGAGACTCGTGGAGTGAGGACAATGCCAGCAGTCACAGTGAAAGTGTGTGAGGCTGCCACACGGCACAGAGCCAGCATACTCACACAGACACACACACAACACAACACACAGCTGCCAAAAGACGCCACAGTTGTTTCCAGAGCACACAGGCATGCAACACACAATCATATGTTTAGATTTTTTCCATCAGCAACCAGCCAGACCTGTTAGACCATCAGTGAACAACAGATGGCACTGTAACACCAACACTGAAGCAGATGTGCTTTATATCTGTATGAAAGAGGCAGGAAAATACATCACCATTATGACACACGTCGGGCTCACATTTCCTCTCAAATGAGGGAGCAGATTTTTGGGCATGGAAGCTGTAAACTAATAGAAGATGAAAGGAGGATAAAATGTCAGGAGTCACCATAAATTTGACCTAAACAGTATAGATTTTCATCTTTACGTTTGTCACATTTTTATCTAAAATGTGCAGCTTTTTGAAGGGATAACAAACATTTGTGTCCCCAAACCAGTCATATGGGATCTCCAGACTATAAATACAATCACAATTAAGGGGAGAAATTCACAAGTTGCACATGAAAATATGCAGAAGCAGCATACAAAACATGCAGCCTACAGACTCAGGAGTGTTGTTCTAGTATCTTGGGAGCAGTGAGAAGTAAAGGACGGAAATTACGAGCCCTGTGTTTGGCTTGCATGGTCATGAGTTCCCCATTGCCTGCTTCATGCAGCTGTAAATAACGGTAATTGTACAAAAGCTTAATTAAATGACATAAATCCTGTTTACGACAGCAGGGCTTTACTAGGCCACTGAATTGGAGGAGGAAAGAGGGCTGAAGTGTGTTCATGTGTACAGTTTCTCTGTTCATGCTAGCTTTCGTATCCTTTCTTTCTATTTTGCAGACACACTCTACACCAAAGTGCTCATCATCAAGCCCCCCTCCTCCTTTTTTATTATGGCTCCAGCTAACATCACCCTCTGTTTAACTTTGGACACCCAAAGCAATAATTCATCTGTTTCATTAGAGCTGAGTGAGGGAGTTGGGTGTGTGAGAAGGTGTGGATGTCTGACTGCCACTCAGACTGGGTGTGTGTGTGTGGATGGGCGGCAGGGGTACTTCTCTGGTATTCAGCGCCATGGATAAACTCAGACGTCTCGGCCTGCCGTCCGTGACCCTGAGGCATGATGGGAGGATATTTAATGAGCATACAGACAAGGACGTCTGGAGTTTAAAGAACAAGCAAATATATTTATGGGAGGTCAAGCACAGTTCAAAGCAGTGTCCGTGTACTCCTCGTTAAATTCATAATGCAAAGGCCAAAATGGGGGTTGGGGGTGGGGGGTTCACTCATCCAATGAGATTGCATTCTTTTGTCTCTATGCAGAATATACAGTGTATTCAGCCTCTATCCCTCTCACATTACCATCAGATCTAGGCAATCAATACCAAGTAGCAATCCTTAATGCTAGTTGTAGACTTACCTCATTGTGAACATAAAACAATTTGATATCCATTAGCCTGAACAATGAAGATTGATTTGGTAGAGCTTGATTAAAGCCAAAGGGAAGTCCAATCTGCAATGAAATTGTCTCATTTTTAATCCAGGGGTCTAGTTCAGTTTGGTTAGGCCCTTAAGGTTTGAAAACCAAGCATACCAAAGTGTTAGACACTATGATGTGACTAGATATAGAAGGCTAAAATGATGCTATACCAATAGCTTGGAATTCAGGATCAGTATTTAGAGTTGCTTAGCCCTTTAAGAAAGAGTGGCATGCAGAACATACATGGACATACGAATGCACTGGCAAATAATGTTGGTTGCACGCTGTGATGACCTGTTATTACCGTGGAATACAAACATTTTCTTGCAACTCCTTTGCAATGACTGGTTCATTTTTAAATGTATCCCACCAAACTGTGTTTGACTGGTGTTACGATTTAGCTTTTGACCGTGTTAACTGATATTAACAAATAATAAATTTGAGTCCTCATGAACAAGACCATCTCTGATTCTGCACACGGTGAGTTATGCTATCCACAACATGGGCTGAGATCGAAGATTAGAGGCCTCTGACAGGGTTCTAAAATTGCCTTATTCTCACAAAAGGCAGGAAAACGAGTTTAGATTATCACTGTAGATGTATTTTTGTGCCTAGTGTGGATACACATGCAAAATGCCATCAACTTGGTATCCAAAAGCCAAAATAGCTGTTACTGCAAAGTACCACCTACTCCTCTGTCTCAGCTCTCTCATCCAGCCAGCTCAATCCCTTTAGATTGATTGATATGAGATTGAACTGGCTGCCTGTTGTTTCAGCACCATTGACTCCAGTGAGTCTTGCAGCCAAAGATTACAACTCTGATTGCATTTCAATATTTAATGGAAAGAGCCAGAATATCTAAAGTTCTTTGTGGAGAGTTCACGCCGACTGTTTTGCGCCATTAGCATGCCTCAGAAAGACAAATTGGTTACATTACCAGCTGTCTAATGTTCATTTATTATTTGTGATAATAAAGTGGCGTGTGTTTGTGCTCCCCTTGAAATTAATTATGTTGTACAGTGTGTTGTTCTGGGAGGATGATGCTTTTTTTTACAGTAGTCCATAAGTCATAGGAGTCTTTGTGGCAGTTATTAATGTGTCTGTATGAGGAGGTTTGTGCTCCTGCTGGATTCACGGGATCATTCAGTGCACTAACACACAGCTGCACAGGGCCTTAATGGCACACCTCCTCCTCCCAGTCAGCTGTGCACCATTAGATCAGGATTCAGTGCGTAACTGATAGGGATCCATGTGTATTGAATGCGTGTTCGTGTTAGCGAGGGTGATTGGAGATGATGCATTAGGAGCAAAAAGAAAATAGCTCTGGAGTATAGATCACATCATTCTCCAGGCATCTATGAGCAGAGTGATCCTATTTTTCTAACACAGTTTTATTGGTTTACAAGAAAGAGCTATATATTTGCTGTTACACGGACTAAAAAAGGGAGAGCAACATTACAATAGAATGGATAAACAATAAAGTGCGATAATACTGAAAGGGCAAGTCTGCATGTAAAGTTCTTTTTTTTTTTAAAAACTCAGGGTAATGAATCAAGTCTGTTTAAATGGAGAGAAGTCCCATGAATTTCCTGTCAACCCTTAAAAAAAAGTCTAATATCCTGTATGTGGAATCACCCAACAGCTGCACTCCCATATACACCCACAGATGAACTTGAATAAGAGATTTCCTCCCATAAAACAGGTGCATCTGTAAGAAATTTAATATTCTGTATGAGATACTAAATAATACTCATACACATCAATAAAGTAGGGGACAACACAAAAATATGATGAGCCTGCACAAACCTTTGGTCTTTGTGAGGTGTTGAGGAAAATGAAAGATTAAAAAAAGATTATAACAGTGTCCCCATATACAGTAAATGTGAAGTTTCCACAGATAAGAACAATATAATCATTAATTATGGTGTTGCATTACTTTGTTTCACTTCAAAATGTCAGAGTACAGTAAAATGTGGTGTATAATACATTCTTTTAACCTATTTTCACTAACAAGGACCACACCATCAACAAGATGAATTTGACAATTATTTATTAGTTATATTAGAGGATTAACTTGTATTCTGAAACACACTGAACACGATGATAATTTTTGGGAACTTCTTGGGGATCCGCCGTAGCTCCTGGGCAGGACACGCCCCATTTTAAAGCCTTAAAGATGGGAGGAAAGAAGATACAGAAAAGGTATGGCAGGGAGAGGTGCGTAATGTGAAAGAAACAAAGAGAGGAAATAGTCAGGTTTGAACTTATAGAAACGAGGGAAGGGGTGTGGTTGAGGTGTGGCCCTGCTCCCAAAACTTTGCAATAAGCATCCCTAGAATGTTGCAAGAAGCTGTTTCACTGTTCAAAATGTAGTAGAATACACGAGTACACAAGAAAACACAGTACAGGCTTGTAGGGGAAGGGACCATTTTTTTTTTTTGTTTGTTTTTTTACAGCTGCTCTACCTCATGAGTTCATGATCTTGAATCTAAAGAAAACTCAAGTATCCTTTTGAGTAATTACATATTTTGAATTGCTGGTTATATCCAAAAGACTCTTCAATCAAAGACAACAAGTGATAAGAAGAGCTGGGCAGTGCAAGTTGTGGACTGTTGGTCTGTACTTCACAACTATCACTGCCCGAGAGCTAAACAAGTGTGTAAAAGGTCAAGAGCGACACTCATATTGTCTGAGCCACAGTCTAAAACCTCCCAACCATCTCTGAAAACTAAACAGTTTTAAATGAATTTTAGATCATTTTTGCCTTCATGTGTCAATGTTTTGATAAGAAACGCAAGGCAAATGAATCATCAAAAACATCCAAAGCAACTGTCACTTGTATCATAGCACCATATATACATGCTCAGCATATACTGTGCTCTTCCTATGACAGTTCAGTGAGGTATAAGTTTACAAAACAGACCACCATTTAGAATTAAGATAAGCCATATAGTCCCAGACTCTGCCCTTGTTTTCGTGATCCACCAAACTTAGGAGGCCATGCACCTGTGTGATGTGGCCAGATTTATGTAGTTATCGATTTTGCAAGTCGTCTCTGTTTCCAAAGCACTCCATTCTGCCTGTATACAAGGCAACAGGAACAAAGCTTTTTCATTAGTCTGCATTCTGGAGCTGTTTCCAAATCTTCCAGTTCTCTGGCTTCCAAAAACATGTTGTGACTCAAACAAGGCGCCAACATACAATTGCACATAAGAACAACTTAAGAATCATCACGCCAACTATCATTTGAAAGCAGCGATGCTTCTCTGACACAGAGTACCATTGTAAGAAATGCTCATGGTGACTGCATGTCCTCAAAAAAACTCAGTGGCCTTGGAGTCAATGAGAAAATTTTAGAGCTTGTGCACAAATGTATTGTTGAGAGTGTACTCCTTTCAATTTTCTTGCTTTGTAAGATCACTTGAATTATAGCCTTATGTATAAACTCTCAAGGATGATTTTCAACTGATAAGACAATGAAAGAAAAGAGCATCTTAGAGGTTAATTCCTATCTTCTTCTCTGTTGATTTGAGCTTCTCCGCTCATGGAGGCATTACCGAATCCCTGTAATGATTGATGAGCTCTAAACCATGACAAAATCTGTTTTTACCATTATAATGTGTAAACTCAGGAGAGTTTATGCGATTTTTCCCAATTGGCTGGAAAATGGGAAATGGACTTGAGCTTACATAGCACTCTTCTAGTCTCTTTAACAACTTAAAGCTCTTTCACACTGCAGGTGACACGAACCCATTTACTCTCACAATCACTCACTGATGGTTTAGAGTTGCCATGTAAGTTGTCCATCAGTTTCAGCTAACACTTTTACCCCGCTTCATACCTATTTACATGTCAGTGACGCAGCAGTGGGAGCAACTTGGGGTCAAGTGTCCTGCCCAAGGACACATCACCATGTGACAGCAGGAGCTGGGCTCAAATGTGCAACCTTGCCATTACCGACAGAGCACACAATCCGACTAAGCCCCTGACGCCCCAGAATAAAGAAAAGGAAGATCTATTATATCATATTCTAATACAACAGGCTAAGAACAAAAGTTACAAGGAACTTCTATTTAACAGTTTTTTTATTTATTAGAGCACATTTAACATTTTTTTTAACCTGTTCAGCCCAAGCCCCTTTTTTAAGCCTTCTGCTCGAAACCCATACCCATAAAGAAAAGAGTGTATCTCTGCAACCACAAGGTCTATTTGAATAGTTTTGGGGTCATAATAAAAGTAACACTTGAGAGATTTGTCCAGATGTGTAATTATCCATATATGTGTTACTGGGACAGAGTAAATGAAGATAGAAGTCAGAAGAATTGGAAAATTTCATCCTCGCCTAAAACAGAAACAGTTTTTTATTGTGAATATCTCTCTTAGAAATGATGCTGGAGTGGCTGTGAAACTCTAAAAATGGATAATAAAATATGTTTACATCATCTCTGTGAAGAATTATTGTTATAAAGTGATGAAAAATTAAAGAGGTTTGATAACAATATGGTCAGGGAAGGATTTTGAAAAACAGTGCATATTTAGCCAAAAGTCAAAAATATATGTATTTGTCAAATAAAAGCAGACATGACTATAGTCTTAAAGGCACAATTCACTGCTTGTGCTGTTGTGTGGAGGAGCTTTTCTCCTGAGCTCCAGCAGACCCAAAATTGGGTCCTACGGGGCTGAAGAGGTTAAAGTAATTTAGTATTTGTGCATATAAAAGAGATGATCTGGAAAAAATACTGACACTACTGCTCATTTATATCTTTTAAAGAACAAAATGTATCAAAGACCATAATTAAGATATAGAATATATTTAACTTTTCCAACACATTTGGTCCTTGTACAAATATTAGTACTATGAGAACTGTGGTTGAATACCTCAATGACAGAATTTGTCAAGTTTCCCTAATGTTTCTACATCCTGAATAATCACTGTTATGGATGACAAATTGTTTCTCTGAAATTGCCAATTTTTACAAAATTTGAAGGAAAAAAGTTGTATTACTGCATGAATAAATACGTTCTTGTCAAATATGACAATAGATTTTCAGCTTTTCATTGGTATAAAATCAATTAAATGCACTCACCATTGTAGAAGTTGGCCAGTGTCACTATTTTATGAAAAAATGAATACAATCATGTAAAATGGAGATCAGAAGGTTTGGGACAGCAGTGGCAATATTTGAAATGACTCAGTGTGAATAAAAGGGGGGGTGCATGTGGCCCCTGGATTGCCTGTCGTCCTCCCCTGGTTCAAGTGCTTTGGTCCTTGGGCAAACCTTTAAAAACAGACTGTGTCTTACATACTGGTACAACTTATAATTCAGAATCTTGATTAAAATTTAAACAGCCAAGAAGAAATAGTGTCACTGAAGTTGGTATCCATGGCTGTTTTGGGAACTTTGCCTCAAAACACTTAAGCTCAATGGTCTCCAAAGTGGGGGTACACAAAATTGGTTCAATTTTGACATTAAAAATGTGATTGGGTGACATTTATGCTTTAATAGAAGCAATACATATATGTATTCCTTAAACTGTAGCTCTCTTACAGAATTTGGATAATTAAGATATAATTGGTTCAGGTTTTGTATTCTTTAATTATGTTTTCATGCCTTTGCTTAGGGAGACCTATTGTTATGTGCATACAGCTGTAAGCATTAATACAGGCCTACACCACCTGAAGGACTCTGCTGCCTTTGGCACTGCTATTTTGGGAGATCATGGACCAGAAGGTTTAGAAGCTCCTGCTTTAGCTGAGTTGATTTCCAGGTAAGTGACTTACAAAAGATATCACATTTCAGTGACATACTATTCATACCCCTGTACTGTCCATGTACATTGGTACAGCTTGTCCTTTTTCTAATTGATAAAATACATGTTCTGACCAGTAATAGTAGTTTGTCTCACCTTTGAGTAACTCTGTCAAAGGAAAGTCCTCAGATGAACTACGGAGAAAAAAACACAGAGTCTCTTTTAATCCTGACTTGCAAAATTTCACCCTGTTCTGGAGAAACTGTTCTTGAGTATCTATTTGCCAACTTCCATCCATCCATTACCTGTGCCCCTTATCTTTTTCTGGAGCCTGTCCCAGGTGACATTGGGTGAGGGGTGGGGTACACCCTGGACCAGTTGCCAGCTGATCGCAGGGCCAAATAGAGAGACAGACAACCATTCACGATTACACCCACACCAAAGGGCAATTTGGAGTTGTCACCTAAAAGTTCACCTAATGAGCGACGCGCACTACCTGTTGCACCAGCGTGCTGTGCCACCCTATTTGCCAACTGAATATTAATAAAACATGCATGTTTTAGTACATTTACAATGAGCCAATACCTTATTACCTGATTTAGGGGGTGATTTGCAAACAGTGCAGCACAAATCATCTATATGTCATGATCAAATCATGTATTTTACATGTTAAGATTGTCCTTTTACTTTGGCTTTAGGCAAATACTTTAGGATTTAGTGGAGTAATGTTTGAAAAGCTAAATAATATTGAAAATCTAAATAAAGACATGTCATACATGATGATTACTGCATGACACCATCAAGACAAAAATCTTCATGTGTGACTACGAATGAGGACAGATTTGAGGAATATTTCTTTCAGATACTGTCAGATCAAAAATGTATGGTAAGGAAACATTTTTGAGGATTTCACTCACATGCATAAGTGCAGGTGAAGTGATTTAAACAATCCGGGAAAGAACTTAAATCATTTTTACGGTAGTGCTTTAGATGAATTATTCACTTTCAGAAACAGTTCTACATCCTGGGCTTTCTCTCCAGCAGAATACAGCGAAGCAGCCCATAATTGCTCAGGGCATGGAGTGGTACTTAAAGCCCAGAACCATGTAGATCAGAGTGCAGAGCTCACTTCAGTGACAGGCTGCAGCAGTAACTAGTCCATCATGTTAACCTCTTTACTGCAGCAGAGCAAGGAGTTTAAAGGACCCATAATGCTGCAACACGGCCTGCACATTACTACAGAATATCATCCATATGGTAAAAAAGTGCAGGGACGAGCCTACTGAATCACAGAGAGGTTGATTATAGCACTATTTAGAATTTAATGAAGGCATCTTCAGTGGAAATCTCAGTGTTGGAGATCTCACTATGCAGCTTAGCACTGCAGGGAAGGTTTTGCAGCAGTTGCCTCCTCCTTCTAAGATTGATTTGAGCTTCATTTGTGCGCTTTTTGTATTTATTTTCACACTGTGAGGTAAAGTAATGCTGAAATATTTGCTAAACCCCTACAATTAAGAGATAAGACATAAAAAAAAACAACTCCTGAGACCCTTTTCATTGATCTCCCTCTGCAGTTTGTTGTTGGAATTCTTCCCTGTTGAGAGAACGAAAATCCCAATATTATGTTGTGCTCAACCCATCCCTTCCCCAATCAATGGATTATTACTGTACGTTGCTATTCTCTCAAAGGTCAAGGAGAGCGATTTGTCTCTCCACTGCTCTATACTGTCTCTCACACCAAATCCCAGAGGTGTCTGGGTGGAGATGATAGAGCGGTCCGTTCCGTCCCTCCCCAAACCTCTCCCCAGCTCCCTCCCTGCTCCCCTATATACTTTCAATCTGTCAATGCTGCACTCAGACATTTAGTCATTCAATTCATCATTTAGTTCTTTTCCAGTGAAAGAAAGGCAGGCCAGCAGCAGAGAGTATCATGTAGCATGATCTTATCAAGTTTTAACTGTTGCATTTTTACTTGCCTGTCCATTGAAAGTCAGATTCATTGATGAGTACAAACTACGAAAGCTGTGCTGAAACGCTGCTTTTTCAATCCTGACTACCCCTTCACAGCTCTTTTGTAAATATACTAGTAAGACAGATAAAAGGGTTATGGTGTTTTTATCCTCTGACTGGCATGCAACTATGAAGTTGGTTTTAACGTAAGACTCAGGCCTCGAGCTCCAAGGGACCTCAAGATAAAGTTGTTATAGGTCCACATCAAATTGAGTTTTACTATATACTGCAAATACTTTCAGTGATTAAGATGTGAATATTAAAAAAAGACATTTTTTTGCCTAAATTAGGTCAACAAATTTTAATTTTTCATGAATGTACTGTGTGTTACTACCATTAATGTTAAAAATTATGTGTGTCTACTTTTACATACAGAATACCCCTCATAGTGTTGTATTTTCAGTCTGAGACGCTCTGTTGGAGCTCCTTCCCTTTTAAGGCTCCCTTCCCTAATTGGGCTTAGTCCACTCTGATTGGTTGACTGGTCAACTCTGTGATGTTTGGTTAGTTCAGAGCTCCTCAGCACCATATTGTCAACAGTTCTGTATTCATTCTATCATCTCTGCTCTTCAATGGGCTTGCTATCTTAAAAGATGTTCTCATAGCATTGTGTAGCACACTCTCTTGCTTGTCCACCACTTCCACATTGTTCTGTTCATGTCATGTTTTGCCTCCTGAAAACCCCTTTGTCTAACATAGATAGTCCTCTGATGTGAGATGTATGTGTGCTCATCCATCTCAGAAAGATTTCCATGTTTTAATTTTTCTAGAAAGTCAAAATCCTTCTCTCCTGTATCCATTCTATCCAGTCCCATCTAGCCAATAAAGAGTTAATTTTCTTATTGATGATCTAGTACTCTATGCTGAGAACCCTTGGCATACTAGCTTTTTTTATTATTCTCTCGTTGTATGGCAAGATTATTTGATTCTTTTGCTCTCAGTGCTCCCTGCTCTTACTACAGCCGTTGGTTCAGATTTTATACTCAGAACATCCAAGCTCCACAAACTCCCTCATGCTCTTCCTCTCTGCCGTACTCACAGATGGCTGCTGAGGGGGCTCCGGGGATGCTGAGTTTTCTGGGTGGATTGTTCAATGCTCAACTATAAAATATATTTACAAAAGCAAACAGGCTCTGTATTGCGTTACACTTTGTTGTACTGGGTCTAACCCTTTCTGTGCCCCAAAAGCCTGTTTTAGCAGAAAAACTAGAACTGTTATCCACAAATTTGTTGTTAGCACAGATGCTCCATGGATACCATCACTGTTTAACTTCCACAGATATTCAACTCTTTCTGCACAGGCTGTAATTTTATTAATTTGGGTTATGACCAGGGCTGCCCCACAGAAATGCCTGAAAGAGTTAAGTGATGCCCTACCTAGATATGATTTAAAAATTAGAGCCCATCTGTGCTGATTTGAGACTGATTCGGTTACTATAGCTCCTGCCTCTGCTATCATTCCCTTTATTGACCTAGATTTGCTTAGCATTCAGAGTTCATAGGTTAGTGTATGGGTCAAATAACCAAACCAGCTTCCTTTTTAATTCTCCTGTCCTGTCTTCTGTCACCCCAAGTTTTGTGCAGGTCCTGGAATGAATAGCGAAAACCTGACTCTTGGCATTCAATGTCATGATCAGACACCCTTAAGTCCAGTGTATATGTGTCTGCTTTGAGTGCTCCATGTTGTGCTTATGTACATTCCCTGACTTTAGCACACTTCAGCATGACACACTTGCTTATGCTGGCTCTTCAAAGTGTGTTTTTCTACAACCTTTAATTGCTTTTGTTGTTAAATGACACTTTGTTTTTTTACGCACAGCATTTCTTCATCTTATCATCTGCTGTAACTCCACTTAGCTTGAATGGATAAATCTGAATATGCTGTAGCCCCACACATAAATCATACAAGTATATTCACTCTTGTTTTGAAATGTATGTCATTCTTTATTCAGTAACCAAATTAGGTAATCAACATGTGGATGAGGACTTTTGTGATTTGTAAAAATGCAGTAATAATATATATATATATATATATATATATATATATATATATATATATATATATATATATATGAACATACATCACTAAAGCTGTGTTCACACCAAACAAGAATTTCAGTTTGTACATTCAATGAAAGTAAACTAAAAGTGAATAGTAATAGGCAAAATTTGCATTGTCTGCTACTGCTGTGTTTCTCTGGCTTACTAGAAGTGATTTGATGTGTTTTTCATCAGAGAAAATATGCCAAATTTCATTGAAGCACTGCCGGAACATTGACTAGGACAAGAATAGACAGAGGGAGAGCAGATGGGTCTTGGGCTGTACTGGGAAAAAAAGACAGGTAAAGGCAGGTTTGGAAAATTGGTGGGCCATCATCTGGACATCATGGTCATACTCTTCATGTTCCAGGGATGTCATGGATCATCTAATGGATGTGTTTCTATTTCTGACTTTTTTTTGGGACATTTAGCTTCTCGTTTTTGAAAACAGGAGGAAGTCAGTGATGGTAGAAACATCCACCATGGTTTTCATGGATTGAGAAGGTAAAAACACATGTTGTCATGGCTGAGAGACAGGCCCGCCCTCTTCTCTTGTCCCTTTCGGGTCATGAAGGGCGAAAATTTGCCCCAATAAACGTGAAACACATGTGAATACATGAGGGAAATTTAGTCATGTGGAGGTGCAACACAAATATTTCTTTGAGTGTTTGGTGTGAACACAGCTTGACAGCATCAGCTGCAGAAAGCAGCTGAAATAATGATGACTTAAAAAACAAGTATTATGCTTTTTCTATTTTTATATGCCCATTAATGTGTTTTACATGTCTCCTTGCCATGATGAAGTTACTTCTATCCACAAGACAAAAAGTCCATCGGGATTTCTCCCTCTCCCCTTTTTCAGTGCCATTAGCTTCCTAGAACAGCTCGTTCCTCCTGCCCTACTTGGTAAATGGTAAATGGATTTGAACTTATATAGCACTTTTCTAGTCTTTGGCTACTCAAAGCAGCTTTACACTACAGGTCACATCCACCCTTTCATTCTCATGTTCACTAACTGATGGTTGGAGTTTCTATGTCAGTTGTCCATCAGTATCACTCTCACGCCCTTACATTCCCATTTACACACCACTGACACAGCAGTGGGAGCAACTTGAGGTTAAGTGTTTTGCCCAAGGACACATCGCCATGTGACAGCTGGAGCTGAGCTGGAACCTGCAACCTTCCGATTACTCACTATCAAACTGCGCCAGCGACACCATGGATAGATCTCATGGTGTGATGTCTCACTGTTGTTTTGTCATGAGTTTAAGCCCATTTGCTTAGGGTGGCAAGCCCAGTGCAGAGCATCTGTAGAATGAATGCAGTGCAAACACAGAGCCGAGCACCACTCAACTGACTAATTACTACAAAGTAGACCATCAACCAGTCATAGCAGACTGGGCCCACAGAGGAGAGAGCCTTAAAGTGGTGGGGGTTCTAACAGAGTGCCACAGAAAGACTGTAAATACAGCTGGAACAGGGGTGCTCAGTACATGACAGCAAGAACATATACTCTTGAACATACTCTTGCAGACATCAAAATCAAAGAAATGATCCTAAATTGAGGAGAAATATGAGGTCTTTAAAAAGGGTGATATAAGATAAGATAAACCTTCATTAATCCCCCATTCGGGCAATTTTGGTTGTTACAAAGCTGCTGTAATGTGCTGCCACCTATGCAGTGCTGAAAGTAGTAAAATCATTTGATATAAATATATACGCCATATTCAATAAGACATCACTCCTCTCTCAGAGATTATCAAGAGGGTACATAATAGCTTAATCTGCAACGCGCTGTGCTTGTTTGGAGGGCTGTATCTCAACAAAATGGCTTGAATATGTTAAAATTCTGTTGTAAATGCGTGTGCTATATGATGTAATTGTGCTAAAACCTGGTTTAGACAGGGACAGTATGACTGCATGACATGGCACCTGGCCTGTGTGTGAGAGCACCCCAAATGTTACATTCACTACAGAGGAGTAAGCAGGGAAGGCCTCAACATGTGACATGCAGCTTTTATTCAGGTGAAAGCATCCCTTTCTTAACTCTGTACAGCAAGCCTGTGACTTCACCATGCAAAAGAAAATTTTATGCTCCCAAGGAAACACTAACATGTTGCTATTTTCTTTTGCACCTGATTGAACTGAGCACCAGTTTTAGCCCTGGCAAGCATCTACAGTATTCACAGACTCTGATGGCAGTTTGTCCCTGAGCGAGCTGAGAAATATTCCTACCCGCTGTCTTATTTCCCCCCACTCTTTTTCCCCCAGTCCTTCAACCTGCATCCCGCTATCTCTGACACATCTTTCCCACTTTACTTTAAGAATCCAAACTGACGGCAGGCAGACTTCTTTTCAAACTCTGAAAAAACTCTGAATAGAACATGTAGCCCCTCGGCTCCTGGGGGGCTCCAAGACTCCAGAGCTCTCTCTTCAGAGGTGTGCTTTCACAGAGCAGAGAGAAGGGAAATATTCAAAACAAAGAAGGTGGAGAAATAAAAAAATATCTCCAAGAACTCAAGTGATGATAACCTTAGAAAGCAGAGGTGATAAAGTGATTTATGAAAGTTGTAGAGTTTTGTTTTAATATAAAAACCCCTCACAGAATCTTAATACACATTACTGAAATTTCACTGTTGTTTCATCACTTCTAGCAAAGAGCTAACCTATCTTCATAAGCTCTTAAAGACAACATTCTCAGCAGTATTATCTCCATGCGTTGTCATTATATCATAGAGCGCCCTTATCCTGAATAAATGTTTTCATCTATCAGGGAAAAGCTTTCCCTTCGGGTGTATCATAATATTTCATTACTTCGGTGTAGTTTTCATGGGGGAGAAATTGAGTAAAATATGTACGCCTGATTCGATGCAGCCATGCTTTTTTAGAGTTTCAAATTGAATTTCACCTACCTTCAAAGCCTGCTAACACAATTAAGTGTAGTTCTCTGACATTCAATGGGATTTTGTCCTGCAGTCTCTTTGTTCTGAATCTCTTTTCTTGGAAGTTAATTGTATTTTCAGTCACTGTTGTTCAGGAGTACACAGTGGGTACTTATGACACCTAGCTTACATCTCCACCCACAAGCTGCACTGTTTTCACATAGCCCACAGCCATGTGACATGAATACTTTTATAATTCAGCTCAGTGGAAACTAAGTTATTAAATAATTCTTTACGTTGATGATGACAATGTGGGCTTATTTCTATATTCCCTGTTCTGTTAGTATAACAGTGTTAAATTTATAACACTGATGATTTCCAATCTCAGCAGCTGAAGTTTAAACGGTTCATTAACTCATATTCTTTAGTAAGACCCCCGATAGGTCTTCAGAAGCAAGGGTGAATGGCCTGCCTTACAGAGCAAGAATAGATGGTCTAATTAAATGATGCCCTCCATCACTCTATATTTAACTTCTGACTGCTTTTTTAATGAGTTACTCACAGGTTTGATTTATATTCAGTTTAATCATGAACACATAAATTGAAAAAAATATGGGCTGAAATATCACTGCCAGTTAAGACAGGGGATTAAAATACATTCATTATTTGGACAGATGCCGTTTGTTAAACAAGGCTGTGCATATGTTTATTTCTGCTCTAAAAATGGTCTTTTGCCCCACTCAAACTCTTGTGACCTCTGATGCTTCTGCAGCCAGCCTCAAGTGGACACACAAGGAATTACACTTTTTAACACTTCTGCATTGGCTTTATTTTCAAACTCCTAAGGGCTAGACACAAAACCAGAGGATAAATTCTGTAAAATTGGGTTGCCTGTTATGGCTAATTGTGTTTTTTTTTTTTAAAACAATGCAAGCTCTCAGTCTTTATTACAAGTTAACACCCACAGTGCCATGCGCTCTAATCCTCATTTATTGCTGCAGTGCTGTCACACAGTGAATTTTTCCACTGTGGAATCAATGAAGGTCTGTCTTATCCCACCTCTGTAAAGTGAATTTTACAAGCTTGTACTGGATATGATTTTGTATTGCTCTGGTGGATATGCCAGTATTACATGACATAGCCAGCGATTGTAACATACAAACAAACAAAAAAAGTACTGTAGGCCCAGCATTACAAGGTTTTGTCAAAGTGCTTATTTACATCTGGGCAGTAAAGCAGTGAGAGCAAGCTCATCGACCAGAGCAACAGCCCCAGAAATGGGCAGATGGCTGTGCTATAGTAAGAGCACAGCATTTGACCTGTACTGGAGGCCAACATACATAAAAATTCTGAAAAACAGAAGTACCACTTGAAGGTTTTATGCCCCAGCAAGGTATACATTGCCAAATAGTGCAAGTACAGCAGTGAGTCACTTGACCTCTGACCTTGTACTGCCCTTATTTAATTAGTACATGGTCAAGTCAGAGAGGACATTTGTGGAAGGTTTACTAAAAATCCTTCAAAGAATTACAGACATATCAAGTTCACAAGCAAGGCATGTTCATGAGGCCCAAGCACATTTGATCTTGTCTCTCCAAAACCTAATCAGTTAATCTTGAGACAAAATGGACATTTGTGCAAAGTTTGTTGAGAACCTCATCAAGCACACTGGAGATATCACATAAAATATAATTAGTTCATCCTTTATTCAAGGTGGTCATGATGTCAAAGGGTAAAGAAAATCCCTTGAAGACTTTCTGATATGTGCCGTTCACAAGGCCTTGACATGCATGGTCAGATATATGCATGTGTGAATGGATAGACAGATTAACAACCTGCCGTGTCTGCCAAACAGGGCAGAAGCGCAATTCGGTCAACCTTACTTCTAACTTAAGTGCTGATTATAACAATGGTGACAATTTTTATTTGTACTTGGCTAGTTGTGTACTAACCTTGCACTGCAGCTGGAGTGACCATGATTAATTGTCTGTAATCAGAAAGATCAGTCTTGCAAAGCTCCAAGTCAAACTGATTGAGCTTGGTCATGAGATGCACTGCCCAATCAGCATCCTTTAAAGTAGGGAGAGGTGGGACCGATGAGCATGATGACAGCAGGATGTGACTGCTCGTACAGAGATTAGCATAGATGCTAGCAGCTTTACTCGCAGTTTTGTCAGATCTGCACCACATATCTTTATTAAACGAAAAAAAAAAAAAAAAATGAAAGCATTTGTCAATGACAATCATATTTTTACTCCAATTCTGACATGTTTTGGCAAGAGTTTGTTCTACGCTGTGGCTTACGTTTTGTACACTACACCACAGCAGTAGCGCCGGCCTACAGCAATATCTGATTAGCTAGTAATGAATGTTATTGATGGAACCACTGTCTAATCACCTGCTGAATATGCTTTTGAAAGGCTCTGTCATCCCCAAACACTTTCTGTTGGTTGTTGCCCTGATGGACTAAAAAAAATTCTGTATTATATATCTTGAACGGTCTATCAGGTCAATTTAAAGATGGTAAAAATATATTTTAGTTTGACTTAATTTACATGTGCCAGTCAATGTGTCATCCAGCAAGCCACCATGCCAGTATTTTTTTTGCCTTCTCAGAGGAAGGACCCATTTGAAATAGAAAAAATTAAATTATAACATGCTATGTTGCAACTTGTGTGTGTAACATTCAATTAGTTCAGTCTTTATGTCTTTGTTTTATTTTATTGTTTCACATAGTGGCTTTGTGACTTTAAATTCTAGCAACAAATACATTTCCTATAAACTGGAGAGGGGTCTGGCTGCAGACCTGCACTGTCAGGACCCCTCAGCTGTGAAGTCCCAAAATGACGTTTTTCTCATGTCAGTTTGTTTTTGCCGTGAAGAGTGTGGAGAGAAGTGGAGTTAAAGTCAACTTTTCATCATTTTCAAAGCAACATAAACAGTCTTAATTCAACAGAACATTGCGTTTCCCACCATATATTGCCCTGTAACGTTATATTAATTGGAAAGTAATGACTTTTGGACCTTTGGGTATTTTTTAGCGCTGTTATCGTAGTTAGGGTAATGATGGCTAGCACTAACTAGGCTAACTTTAAGATTAGCCATGGTTGTATTATTCAGATATATCTATGGTATAAGCTTAACATCAAAAGGCTTTCACTGTTGTTGGCATTTTGACATGAAAACACTCAAAATGATCACTGTAAGTGGACTACTTGATTAGTATAAGAAAATTATTTAAACAAATCCAAAATTTTCGTTTCTTTAGACCAGTGCGGTGGGCCGAGTGGTGGATCACAGCAAAAAAGCAGCAGAATGGGTGCAGGCTAACAAACATTTGTTTGCAGTCAGAGTAGAGATGCCTGACATTTTACAAATGGGCGGTAAACAAACTTAGGAGGCTGCGCAGGAAATGACAAAGCTGTTTGGCAACACCATGGATCCACATGAAGAAGACAGCAAAGATTCCATTTTGGAGCTTTTTAAGTTAATCTTTTTTAACACTGAAGATATGTGGATGTTCTGTGAGGAGATGATGGATACAAGAGAGTACTTGGCGTAATGTGAATACAAAGAGGAAAAATAAAAGACATCTTAGAAAATTTGCTTTGTGTCTACTCTGTTTTCTCCAACAGAGACTATTGGCTATCTGGCTCATGTAACTTGGTACTCAGTAATTCACTTTGAATACACAATTTCAGGGTAATTTAAAATCATCAACCCTCACCCTCCATAGGCAAATACAGGTGGTCTGACAGCAAGGAGAAGAAAATAGCACAAGCAAAAAAAACCACTGTGTCCTACTGCTGGCCAAAAAGAAAAAGAAAAAACCTTCAAAGACATTTAGATGAGAAAGCAGAGGTAAATCCAAACTTTCTGGCTTGGATGTCCCTGTTATTTATTGTTGTCCTGTTAGGTTTGGTTTGACTGCCTGCCTAAAAATCTGCTGCAAAATCCAGCAAAAGTCCTGCAAAATCCTGGAGGGTCTGAATAATATATTTGAATGTGCAGTCTAAATGGGGATTGAGCACCATTTTAATTTGATTAGGAAGAATTTTTATCTTTTTTTTACCAAGTGATCCGACATCGAGCATCTGGCTGTTTATAAAAATTCCTGTGAGGTGTTTGGTCCATGTGGATTTGACTTAACACTGACTACTTCTCTTATTCCTTTACAAAAAATATAGAGAAATGTATCATGAATCACCATTCAGCAAAATAATGAGATACCATTTTTGTTGGTGTTGCCCTGCCCTACTTCTCACTACTCCGGTATAAGTCAATGCCACCTTGTTCAAAAAATCTGTACACGTCCCTGTTTGGTTGTCACAGAAAGTTTAGTGTTTGTCTTTGTTCCAGCACACAGCGCTCCTCTGAAGTCCTCTGATCGTTCCTATTACACATTCAGCAAATGTTTTTTGTTCAGTCAGCGTCCTCATTTGCCATGCAAGCCGAGCTGTCGGGGGGCCGCAATCTTTCCCTCAGTCCTTATCGTGCTTCCTCTCATCCATCCCTTCTACTTCGCCTCGCTTTTCCCTAAGTGGAAACCCACTCCTGTCGTGACTTTGCTCACCAAATTAACCGAGGCACCCACTGTGATTGGACCAGCCAGTGGAAAGTCAACTCTATCCTCTTTTATTAATTGGATATCTTGGCCTCTTCTATCAAAGTGAAGAGGACCATCAGGTGAGGATCTATTGTGTAAACCTTCACACATGCACATGCCCTAAAATGAGCAGCCATGAATGCAACTGTAAAGAAGCCTCTTTTTAATGACATTCAATGTTTGTATAAGAGCTTGAAAATCTAAAATACACTTAAATTATAATCTTGTTCCAACGTTTGAAAAGGGCTTGAATTTATTTCAAGCGTTTAAGGGTGCTTAAAATTGTATTTCAAACAGAGGCAACATTTTCCTAATCACTAGAAAGTTTTTTTTATGACCTCCAAATGTTGTAGTATGGGCACCAGCAAGCTTCTCTGACTGTTAATACCTGTGTCCCAAAAATACATTTTTAAGTATTAAAAATAACATTTTATGGATCATTGAATTAATTTAAAGTTATTTGTCTGGACATGTTTTTATATGGGCTTTGTTGCGTGTTTCTTTAATCTCCCTTCCTTCTAAAGACGGTTATGACAAAATCTAATGTATTTTTTATTGCAAAATATCCATGTGATAATATTAAGGATGTGACATATTTCTACAAGCTCTTTACAGCGCTGAAATCTTGAAAATGCAACTCAAAAGTGATTAAAAAGTGCAGTAGTTTGACTCTGGAAAATGCATACAAACCCAGTTTATGTTATCCTAATAGGACCTTTTCTGAGCTACATGTGACTTCATCATCACAGCACATAGCAAAACTGGAGGCCATCAGGAGTCTAACCATGTATATATTAAACAATAATATAGTTAAACACAACAAGCACAGCCTCATCAGTTGATGTAATCTGCCACAAAGCATGATGTAGACAAAAATTGTGTTTGAATGAAAAGAGTTACACTTTTGTGCCTTATAAAGAAATATATTCCATGTCTGTATTGTTTTTTATCTTTAAGGAATGCCTCAATGGAATAACTGTAAGTTAAGCAAATTTCATACGGTGTCTTTCTAGTGACACAATAAAGGAGGGATGTCAATTACAGTGGTGGGGTTTGGTCTTTTTAAAAACAAAAACTGAAATCAGTCTAAGTAATGTGCCAGCTTGCAGATACACCTAATAATAAAAGGAAATGGCACTCTCACTGGTTTGATTTATGTTGCACTTAGTAAACACTTATGTGTACTTGACAATGCGTTTAAAGTGTGCACCACTTAACTTTTAAAATTATGTTGGACAAGAAAGGGCGAGCTCTTCAGAACACCTGGTTTAAGCTGTCAAATTTGGACCTTTGTCACTGCAACATAACAGCGTTTGCTAAAGAACAATGTAGCAAAATTGAAGGCAAACATGAGCCACCTCCACATTTTTTTCATTTTTTTTTTTATTCCTCAATACTGGTTTAGGGTCTTTATTTTTACAGATCTGAATCATTTGGACTAGCTCAGTAGTAAGACCTGGTCCATAAATTGTCTGAAATCATGACTAATGAAATATTTCCATGGCGGATATATAGAACTGTCCATCTGGCGTGTCAGGTTAGCTCTTCATTTGATACCATTCTGTTTTTGTCAATTAATTAACAACAACAAAATAAGAAAAACAGAGAAAAGGAAGCTGTCTCTCATACAGAGTTGATCCTGATGTTCACATCGGAACTGGCTGCCCATTTGAAAATAAATCATTACCAGTCACTGGGCTGAATGTTTTGTTTTTCCTCTGGGATTTCAATGTGCGCCTGCGTAATAGTCACATTGCAGGGAAGTGCACTGTGAGTCATGTGACCTACAGCACTTCATGCAGCAACATCTAGTTCAGTAATTAGAGACCAAAAGCACTTGTTCTCTTACTTTTTGCGACATATTATTGATAAAAGTCTGCCTGATATCAGCCCCAGTTGTCAGAGACCTGAACAATATGCGTACAGAATCAATGTCCATCCTGTATTTATTGTTAACATTGTTAGAGATAGCTGAGACGTTCATGTCACTCAATAACCAGCAAAAAGATTATTGGTTAATAAACTTCATAAAGACACATTTCCTTTTCTACTTCTCTGTGTGTTTTTAATCATGCGACTGTCAGGGTGCTGAAGGAGCGAGAGCAGGGGCAGAGCACAAGGAGGGAAGGGGGCCTTAGCCCAAGGAAAGTCCTTGCACATGCTCCCCTGTCACTCTAAATTCACAAGGCAATTAAAGTAGTTCTTTTCTCTCATTTTAAGGACAAATATACATTTAAAGTATAAATAAGTGGCAAAAAAATGATGGTCCCACCTAAAGGAAATTCTCATACCAACATTATTTTATATCTAATTATAGATAGAATAAAGTATCTATCTATCTATCTATCTATCTATCTATCTATCTATCTATCTATCTATTTTTTTCTATTTTTTTGTCTTGACTTGAGTTGTCATTTCAGTTTAACCAACATCTTACAAGGTTTACTTGCTTAATCTGTCAGGAATCGGACACTCAGGCAGAAAGGACTCAAATGCAGACACCACAAGTCCATGAGGCAAAAGACAAGGTTTATTGGCAGTCCAGGTTCGGTACAAAAACAGGCAAAAACAAACCAGGCAAAAGGGTCCGAAAAGGGTTAGGGTAGAGGCAGGAATTTCCTACTGTGAAGTCGGAGGATCCCCACCACCCCTGCGTTGACAATCGAACATGGCTGCCCCAGTGTAAACAGTTATTAAGCTCCTGTAATAATCCACTTATTAGCACTTCTGACTTGTGTTTGTCGCACTAAATCAGCGATATACATAGTATTGTTAATACAGTACTGAGATGACGTCATTACCACTTCCCTCTTCCCAGTTCCGATGTAAATGGAACGCAGCATTAAATACATGAGGTAATGAGGGGTAGTGGGACACAGCTGGGAAAGCACAATCAAGGAGCAGATGTGACAAGACCAGACAGGGAGCAAAACCTATGCAGACAAACAAGAGTTAGACATTTCAAAATAAAACAGGAAGCCTGAGACAAAACATGAAAAATCGAAACAAAAAGGGTAACTTAACTAACAGAGAAGCGAGATCATGACATAATCCTAAATGACTCTTGAATTAAATACCGTGTTTTGAGACTAAATAAATTAGAAAAGCTGCTAGAGAGTGCTGCTAGCTTCTTAGCTTGTGGCTAATTCACCCCATTGAATTACAAAACCCAAAACCAGTGAAGTTGGCACGTTGTGTCAATCGTAAATAAAAACAGAATACAATGATTTGCAAATCCCTTTCAACCTATATTCAATTGAATACACAGCAAAGACGAGATACTTAACATTCGAACTGGTAAACTGTGTTATTTTTTGCAAATATTAGCTTATTTTGAATTTGATGCCTGCAACATGTTTCAAAAAAGCTGGCACAAGTGGCAAAAAAGACTGAGAAAGTTGAGGAATGCTCATCAAACACTTATTTGGAACATCCCACAGGTGAACAGGCTAATTGAGAACAGGTGGGTGCCATGATTGGGTATAAAAGCAGCTTCCCTGAAATGGTCAGTCATTCACAAACAAGGATGGGGCGAGGGTCACCACTTTGTGAACAAATGCGTGAGCAAATTGTCGAACAGTTTAAGAGCAACATTTCTCAACGAGCTATTGAAAGGAATTTAGGGATTTCATCATCTACGGTCCGTAATATCATCAAAAGGTTCAGAGAATCTGGAGAAATTACTGCACGTAAGCGGCAAGGCCAAAACCAACATTGAATGCCCGTGACCCTCGATCCCTCAGGCGGTACTGCATTAAAAAACTGTGTAAAGGATATCACCACATGGGCTCAGGAACACTTCAGAAAACCACTGTCAGTAACTACAGTTCGTCGCTACATCTGTAAGTGCAAGTTAAAACTCTACTATGCAAAGCAAAAGCCATTTATCAACAGAAACGCCGCCGGCTTCGCTGGGCCCGAGCTCATCTAAGACGGACTGATGCAAAGTGGAAAAGTGTTCTGTGGTCTGACGAGTCCACATTTCAAATTGTTTTTGGAAAGTGTGGTCGTCGTGTCCTCCAGACCGGACTGTTATAGGCGCAAAGTTCAAAAGCCAGCATCTGTGATGGTATGGGGGTGTATTAGTGCCCAAGGCATGGGTAACTTACACATCTGTGAAGGCACCATTAATGCTGAAAGGTACATACAGGTTTTGGAGCAACATATGTTGCCATCCAAGCAACGTCTTTTTCATGGACGCCCCTGCTTATTTCAGCAAGACAATGCCAAGCCACATTCTGCATGTGTTACAACAGCGTGGCTTCTTAGTAAAAGAGTGCGGGTACTAGACTGGCCTGCCTGTAGTCCAGACCTGTCCCCCATTGAAAATGTGTGGCGCATTATGAAGCATAAAATACAACAACGGAGACCCCGGACTGTTGAACAACTTAAGCTGTACATCAAGCAAGAATGGGAAAGAATTCCACCCGAAAAGCTTCAAAAATTGGTCTCCTCAGTTCCCAAACGTTTACTGAGTGTTGTTAAAAGGAAAGGCGATGTAACACAGTGGTAAAAATGCCCCTGTGCCAACTTTTTTGCAATGTGTTGCTGCCATTAAATTCTAAGTTGATGATTATTTGCAAAAGAAAATAAAGTTTCTCAGTTCGAACATTAAATATCTTGTCTTTGCAGTGTATTCAATTGAATATAAGTTGAAAAGGATTTGCAAATCATTGTATTCTGTTTTTTTTTACGATTGACACAACGTGCCAACTTCACTGGTTTTGGGTTTTGTACACACAGAGGAAAACTTAAGAACTAGAGGCTAGACGGATGTCAGTAAACCACAGGTTGTCATTAAGGACCCTCACATGTAAGAAGACAAAAGTGTCTGCTAAATGACATTGTAACTTGTAGTGAGACTGCACGTACTTGAGTGTAGTAAACTTGTTATTGAAATGCTTGAAATGGATGTGAATCTGCATGTAACCAAGCTTTCACAAGAGGGGTTTAATAATAGCTCAAATCTGATACATGGGCAGAAGTAAACCTCATGATACCAGAGATTAAGTGACCTACTCTCATACTGAAAAGAGCCCATTCTGAAAAGAGATCCATTAATGAAAACAAACACAGAACAATTTGCATGAAGCCATCACTGGCTAACATGTCTGAGGTATTACTTGGTATCCAGCCAAGCCTCATCCTCTAAAATTGACACATTTTACAAAAGGGGATTTTTACTGCAAAAAGGCATGGATAAAAAGAGTAATGAACACTTGATTAGCCTCCATGGTCGACAGTTAGAGGTCTGAAATGATAAAAATCTTCACAAACTCGAAAGAGGTTTATATCCTGTTGAAAAGTGATTAAATTTACAAACCTCTAAGTGACTGCTGCAAAAACAGTTCCTCTCTTCTACAAAAAGAAGCTTTATGTGCCTCATTGTCAGCAAAAGATCTGAGGAGGGGGAGATTGATATCTTCTGTGTTGTTTCATGCTGAAAGAACCAGAGGAAAAACATCTCACACAGCTGCACATCAAAATATCTAGTCATTTTACAACAATTTAATTGTGCCTCTTTTGGAAATACAAAGGAACAAAAGGATGATTTCATCCTTTTCATGTTCGCAATATTGAATTATACTAGCCAGGCTCTGTGGCTGAGGTCCTGGGCACCATGTGGTTTAGCTCGGCTTTGAAAGGCACCATTCACAGGCCCATCTGAACCCAGACTGGGCCAAATTGTGCCTGTTGGTTTGAACCAAACATCTGTGGCGTCCAAAGAACATCCAGGAAGAGAGTTGTCTGCGGGGCACAAACCAACATGAGCACCCCGTGCCTTCCTCTAGTCTCATCCTCCCTCCCTTTTCTTTGCGAGACACAGGCCTTTCATTCACATTTTTCCTGCGCAGCCTGTCCTGCCTCTGTGACTTCTATTGTATCTCTGTTGGTGCACTGCTCCTGCATTCAAAGGAAACAACTTTTTAATGCCCTTTGAGCAAGCATTCTCACAAAAACTATCTAAGATCAAATTCTGTTTGTTCAGAGTCATCCTACTCTCTTCAATGTCTTTGCCAATGTTTGACCTACACAGAGTTACTTATCATTAACTTAAATGTCACAATCAAAAGACTTCATTTTGACAATGAAAAACAATGATCAAAATGCAGAGACTTCAAAGAGCTCTGATCCCAGCTGAGTGTTTTTCTCATAACCTTGGCAGAGTGAGCATTTAGGAGTTAATTACATGTCACAGCCCCATGTCCTTTTGTCCAGCTGGGGGAGCTATTAGGCCTCAGAACATCTTTAAAACTGAGCAGCACAGTTCAGTTCTTTACCTTCATACCTCTGCATCTCAGTCCTGGGAGACCACTGCAGAGCTACGTCACAAACCATGCATATGGTAAACAGAGATGCAAAAAACTATAATAGTGCTGACTCGCAGTTGTACCCGCTTCTGTTTCTGTGCTGTATATACATTGATATCTCCCTTTATTCTGTCCCCATTTTCTGCTGTCTTGCAGGAAAAAACAGGCTGTATTCAAGCGTTTTCATACACAGAATATATGTAAAGTGTTTGTTGGTATTCAGGTCACATTTTTGCCACTGTATTTAAGAACTTGCTGAAGAGAGAAATAAGTTCCCTCCTGATTTTAGCAGCCTGCTGTCAGCCTTTTGCTTACAAGTCATTAAAGTTTCCATTCTTATTTCATTTTGACTTTTGTTCCCAATTTTACTTATTAATTAATTAACTTAATTATCGTTAAAAAAAAGTTTTTACACTAGTTTGTTGGTTTAGTTCAGTTTTTGTAGTTTTACAAACCCAATTCCCGTCAAGTTGAGACATTGTGTAAAATATAAATAATAACAGAATACAGTGATTAACAAATTTTATTGACCTATTTTCAGCTGAAAACCCTATGGAAGCAAGATATTTATGTTCATACTGATAAACTTCACTGTTTTGTTGTTGTTATTAGTGTTTGTTTTTTTTTATTTCAAATATTCACTTATTTTGAAATTTGATGGCTACAATACGTTGGGACAAGCTGGAACATATATATACATATACATATACATATATATATATATATATATATATATATATACACACACACAACAGCAACAACAGAGGGAGGGCACAGAGAGTTGAACAGCTAAAGTGGTACACCAAGCAAGAATGTGAAAGAATTCTGTCCTCAAAGCGTCCACAATTAGTGTCCTCATGGAGTGTTGTCAAAATGAAAGATAAGGTAACACAGTGGCAAAAATACCCCTGTCCTAGCTTTTTTTGGAACATATGACAAGCATTAATTTAAAAATAAGAGAATATTTGCATAAAACTAAAAACTTTATCAGTTGTATTCAATTGAATATAGGTCAATAAGGATTTGCAAATCATTGTATTCTGTTTTTACTTGGGTTTTACACAAAGTCCCAACTTCACTGGAATTGGGGTTTGTACTTCTTTGAATCTATTTCAGCGTTGTTCCTCAACATGGACTTGAACAGTGCATATGCATCTGTTATGGGGCTTATATGTGTGTGTAAGTGTGTATATGAACAGGATTGCGGCGCATGCCTCTCAGAGTGTGAGATACTGTGGGTTTGAATCCCTCTGGTGTGTGTAACAAGGGAGGGGGATCACTGTTGTGCAACAGACACAGTTTCTGGCCCAGAAAAAGGTTCAAATATTTTCTCTCTCTATCAGTGGGAGGAAAGATACCCATGGCAGAGAAAACAACAACAAATGATCAGCTGCACCTGCTTTTATTTTCCTGTCCCATTTCTCTCTGTTTTCGTCTGGTAGTCTCACATTGTCAGACCTTAGTTCTCACACTGCACTTGCACTGTTCCATTGCTGCAGACTCCTTCCCTAGAGAGGCTTCATTAAAAGAAAAGACATCTCCTACTGTTGCTTTTTTGTTTTTCAGATCTCATGTCACCAAACCAAAACAGTCTTGCTTCAACTGAGAGGAAGTCATTTCTGTGCATATGCCCAGTGACATTAATAATTGGCATCTGTGTTAATTTCCTCTACTGGTTTATTGTACGAAACTATATCACTTAAAATGAGGATAATAAGCAAATGTATTAAACTTTTTGAAAAGAAAGGGCAAGAAATGTGTAAAAATGTTAAATTGATGACTTTATATCTGTGCATAGTTACAATAAATCAAAGCAGACAGGGACGTTTTTATTAAAAAAGCAAATGCATGCCAATTGGTGTAAAGTCACAAAGCCCTGGAGATGAAAATAGCCTAAGACATAAGCTCTCAAGATCTCAGGATTTAGCTCCTATCTGTAGTCATATTTTTTAACAGACAGCTGGTGAAATAGTGGATAAAAATACAAGCGTTTCATTGAGAGGAAACATAGTCCCATCGAAAATGCACTGTATATTGTATGAAGTAAGAGAGCAAAAAGCACATCCATCCACATCCGACCCTTCAGAGGCATTAACATAACGCTTGAAGTGAGAAAGCGTGGACTGAAGTGGGCATGATTATTTAAAATGAAAACTTTTTCACCCTGAAACTTGCGACTATTAACTCTGGCAGTGTGTAGTGTTACATTATTAAACTGAAGACTGCTCTGATGCTAAAAGTGGGCTGGAGGGGATGTAGAGATTATGCTGGTTTCAGATCTCGACCGGGGTCCCTGCCAGGTCTCTGCTCCTGTTATTTCCATATCAAACTGAATGAGCAAGAAACATGAAGTGACACATTTTTCTCTTCTCTTCTGGCTTTTCTAACCTCGTTGTGATCTGCCACTGTTGGGAAAAGGGGTGGAAGGTTGTCTCTGTGACTTGACTGAGTGCAGGCATCATATGTGAATGATAAGAGCCATAGAATGTGTCCTACAATATGGTTTTATTGTCCATATCAGAGGTATCGGGCCATAAATTATTTGTTACAGGGCTGTGGAGAAACAAAAATAATTAACATCCTTAGCTTTTCTGAATAACTGAGGGTGAAGGATTTTTTTTTTTTAATGGATGATCAGATCCTTTGTGTAACGTGACTTTGCAGACTTCACACACAGGCTCGTTGTCCCTGTCACTGCTGTGATGAATGAAAAACAGTACAACCAGAGATAAACTCAGTGCTATATCTTGTGCTCATGCTCTCTTACACTTGTGCTCTGGACAAAGTTGTAAAAATATTTGACTCAGCACAATGTGTGTAACTGGAGGACACTCGAGTCACACGAGAGCACTCAACTTAATGCAAGAACAAATATACTCATCAGTAGTCACTAGAAACATCCAACCAGCTCAGACCAATTACTAATTGATGAAACAGACACTGCCAGTGCATGAATGCTGTTTTTATTGTTGTTTTCGCTACACTCAGACAGTGTAGGGGTTTAATTAGTTCCCATGTCAACTGGTGACTTTCAGCAAACTGTGTTCCTAAATGTTACTCTTAAGGTGATAAAGAGAGTTCCCACAAATTTCTCTTTGTAATGGTTTAGCAATAAGCCCGTGGCTCTTTCTGGTCCTTCATTATAGTGAGTTATATTGTGGACCATATTTGTGTTTGTTTGTTTTTGCCCCAAGTAAAAGGCTGTTCAGTGACTTCAACTTTATTGTCCCCTCAGGGAAATTTGTTTTGCAGCCAGGTAAAAAGACATGACTACAATGCATCACACAAATCTGTGCAACACTAAATTTTGACCAAATAATCTGATTAAACAAGAGGCCCTCTCCCAGCTATCAACAGAAATGACATCCTTAGACATAAATAATAATGTTTTAAATCATTTTAGCCCAATTTAATATGCAGTTCAGCTAAATGC
Source organism: Cetoscarus ocellatus (assembly GCA_037902135.1). Taxonomy (NCBI): domain Eukaryota; kingdom Metazoa; phylum Chordata; class Actinopteri; order Labriformes; family Labridae; genus Cetoscarus; species Cetoscarus ocellatus. Next base: position 840,701 of record JBAMNC010001392.1, read on the forward strand.
TGCTGATTTATTTAACTTAAGTCATTTCTACCTTTTAATCACTGTAGCTGGTAATGTTAATATTAGAACCACCATAACTACCTTTACAACCATACACAAAAGAGGACCCTCATGAAAACGAGATGCCACATCTCAAGAGCCTAAACTTGAACAAATTTATATAAATCAGAGACAAGTATGATGAGGACACATGATTGGCCCATTGATCTGTCACTACCATCAATTCTTGCTTAGTCCCTTTTGTCTCTGCCCACCTCCCTTTCTTCGCCAAGACCCCCAACACAGCTTTGGTGGATGGCTATTCAACATGACACTGGCCCCACTCAAGATCACCAATTGCTAGACAGAGGGTTTTTCTTGCCACTGCGACTTTGAGCCTCCTACAGGTGCATTACACTGTAGGTTTGCCCAGTGCTGCGCTCATGTTGGATTTAGATGTATGTATACATGTGTATATGTGCATGTATGTATATGTATCTCTGAAATGAAGAGTACAGCTTCAGCCTGCTCTACTGTAAAGTGTCTTGAGATAACGCTTGTCATGAATTGGCAGTATACAAATAAAGATTGTTTGATTGACTGATGTGCTTAAACACAGTACAGCACAGTTTAGATTTAATACATTTTTTAATTTAAAGCAACACTTAAGAACTTTAAGTTTTTGTTGATTATGGCGGCGCCGGTGGACAAAGGCGGTAGTGTTTTGCCTGAAGGAAGACCACATTTCCCATGAGGCCCAGCGCGTAGCGCCGTAAAATCCTGATCTCCCGGTCGCCTGCAGTTGGACTGAACTACATTTCAGTTTCCAGCGGCTGTGTGAAGGATGAATAGGGACGAGGTAATGAATCTAATTGTGGCTAAACAATATCGTATGACGATGTTGAAAATAAACGTGTAACTTTGTTTTGTACCGTATCCCCCCACCGCCCCCCCTTACCTGACTCGTCAGCGACTGACGCGCTGACGAATTTTAGAGCCTTGAAACCTATAAATAAAACGCTATGTTGGCTAATTTCACAGTAAACACATGTACAGATCCCGGCAGGAGGAAGCTACTTACTAGTCCAGCAGGAACAGAGCCAAGGCAGCGTCGGTCGGAAATCCCTCCTCGTCTTTGAGCTCACGCCAGCGAGTGAAAGCTGGGCCAATGTTAATCCTTGACTGTCCTTTTATCCGGGTAGCCTCCCTCTTTCTTTTTTTTGTCTCCTCAGACAAAACTTTTCGTTTCTTCGTTTGTTTTGCAGCTTCTGCCATGATAGCACTAGTTGCGCGTAGGCGTTCGACTCGACTTCCGTCTTTGTAGCGAATGGGGAAAGGGGGAAGTGACGTATGCCGTAAAGCAGTCAGCATATTTGTAGTCTTTTTGTGTGGCAGGTTTCCTGCCACCCTCCTCAAAGTTACTTAGTGCCAGTGAAAGCGATACAGACCCCCCAGGCCATGACAGAGGTGTCATTCAACTAGTTGTAAGTCGATGTTTCATCACAAAAGTTATGAAAATATTTTGTGAAGGCTGAAAAGTTACTTAGTGTTGGTTTAAGTTGTGTCATGATGAAAACAAACGTAGAAAAATATTAACAATGTACAGTAAGTGATCCAAATAACCAGTGGGCATGTTCAAATTAGCAAAAGTGACTTTAATGTTTAGGACTGTTTAATACTGACTGATGAACTGTTGTACAAAAAACAAGATTACAGATTCAAATCCTGCTCTGGCTGTCACTTGTAGATGTGTTTTTGGATGAGACACTCAACCACAAACTGCTCCCACTGCTGCATCAGTGGTGTGTAAATGGATCTAAAAGCATGAGAATGTGTTGGCTGAAGCTGATGGATACCATACAAGCAAACATCAGCAAGTGAATAGATGTGAGTGGGATGATGTGACCTGCAGTGTAAAAACACTCTGAGTTGTCAGAAGGACTAGAAAAGCACCACACAAGCCCGAGACCATTTACTCCTTTACAAGGTTGTGTTCCTACCCTGGAAATAAGCATGCTATGATTTTCTTTAAAACTCATCCTAAGGGAGTGCTGATGGCCCAGTGGTTTAAGTCTGCACGCTCAATGTACTGAGGCTCTCGACTCAATGAGGGCAGCCCTGGTTAGATTCTGGCCCTCTGCCACTTTCCCTGTGTACCTCGAATCTTGTTCACTTCCTGGCTGGAATCTATCCCAGCTGACATTGCATTAGAGGCAGGGTGCATCCTGGACTGGTCGCCAGCCTATTTACCAAACAAGCCTGATTTTTGGTCTGTGGGAGGAAACTGGAGTGCCTTTAGAGAACCCATTCATGTATAGGGAGAACATGCAAACTCCACACAGGAACTGACACAGGGTTTGAACCAACAATGTTCTTGTTGTGAGGCATACGCACTACCTGCTGCGCCACCATGCCACCTTTTATCCACAGTTGTAAAGTAAAAAAATTGTTCACGAGACTTTAAGTCTCCTGATTTTAATGAGGGTTGTAGGTTCCATCTGTCAAGACTAAAGGTGTGAAAAGGTAGTCCAGGATGTTGGCCAAAATGGCTTTGTAAATTAATACATACTGAGGGGCAAGCTAGCATGTCCTTAAACCAGGCCAAGTGAGTTCAGAATAAAACGTACAATGAAGAGTAAGAAATCTACAGCTGGTGATAAATCCCAGTGCATCATGATGGACTTGTTTTTATACAAAAGAACCAGGTCAAACATTCAGGATTTTAGCAACATGATAATTGCGCTCCCTGACAGACATGCTTCATCTAAAAGTAGTTACCATATCCTGCATGTGCTTTGACAGTGCCTTTGTGATGAACTGTGTTTCAAAGAAGCCTCTGGATTATATCTTCCCCTGAACTCTTAAAGGAGAGTGATTGTTTGATGATGTTTAATGTTAAAGTCTCTCTTTCCTCTCCTCTTTCTCGGGTGACATAAAAACTCTCTTACACACACGCACTGAGTCAACCTGCCCTCCTGCAAGCATTCATCTCCAACAACAGCTTTCCCCTGGAGGTTCTGAACTAATTGTGTAGACTTCCTGGCTGAGGCAGAGCAGAGCCCGACTCTGACGAAGTGGGAGGTGCGTGTACACTTCATCTTCCTGCACTGACAGTTCTGCACTTCTCCACCAGTCAGCATCTTTGAGGCACGGTGTGGTAAACAGAGACGCTGGGAAAGAGAAGACGGGCTTAGCTGGAGAGAGAGAGGGGGGAAAAAAGCTCTCAGGAGTTCAGCGTGTCCTTGAAACTTTATTGACTGACAGTGCAGTGTCAGGGGGTTGTTCAGCGACTGGAGACAGCTGCTTTCACCTATTATTACTGTCATCATGCTTGTATGAAGGGTGGGCCACACATTGAGCCTCCCCCTGGTTTGAGACGTGTTATATTGATTGCTTTGTACAATGAAATGCTGCCGTGCAGGATGTTTACAACAAAGTGCTGATTAGAGCTCATCCAAGTCACCCAGAGGGGTAATTTAGTCTGTGGAGTGTTTGTCAGGCTCCCACGCTCATTCAGAGTAAGTAAATGTTTATATAACTGTCAATCACTAATGAATCCACTCACACCAGCAAACAGTTATAATTGTTTGACTATAATACCACGCTGGATGTGAAATGTGTTTCTAACTGAGGGGATTCAGTAAAATGTTGAGTCTTTTCATTAGGTGGTTGTGCATGCTTTACTGCAAGCTAAGCCCACTATCTCTTCCTCTGAAGTGCAAATGAGGCTATAATTAGATTCCACACGTGAGATGCAGAAAAGTCTATTATTGAGCAGTCTACAGAGGATGCAATGAACGGCCATAGATACTGCAAATATGGTGATTTGCATATCTTGGACGACACATAAAGGCAGCCTTGTTTGTTTGATAAAGGGCAAATAAACTGCTGTAACTGAGCGAATACTGTATATATAGGAAGTACTTTTTCCTTTCTAAATGTGTGCAATGCAGACTGTTGTTTTATTTGCATGCATGATATTTAACAATCACTGAACGGTGATAAGCTGCTGTGAAATTGATCTTTAATGACTACACTTTGTTTTAATTAGTGCCTGTGCGCCAGGGAATGTAAAGCATTTGGGATGACGATTACAATAATGAATTTACCCGATATTGCTCATAATGAAGGCACAAACTCTGGCAACCCCTTATGAAAACCACAGACACACACAATGGCGCTCCCTCCTTTTCATTTCCCCTCACACTTACATAGTAAATGCAGCATGACAAACTCCTGCAACAGACTTGGCATGCTGACTGCGTAATCCCCCCTGTAATGTATTCTTTTTTTTCTACCTCCTTCCTGCAGACGCTCAAAGTGGCACACAGTGGAGATATGGCAAACCGGCCATAAAATGTGCAATGTCGACCACTGGGCACAGTGGGACCCTTTCTGCATCGTGCCCCGTGCCAGCTTGCCCTTATGCACATTTCATAAGTCGCCAGCACTGCACTGCAGCTTGGTCCTTATCCAGACAACACTATTGTGTGTAACTGGTCCTCGCTGCCGGAGCCTGGCATCAACAAGGACGTCTAAAAGCCCCGGTTAGCAGCATAATGGAAGAGAATAGATCAAACATTTATGGTTAGAAAGGGACCCACTGCTTGGTGCATGTATTTTTCTTTTGAATGCCAAAATAATGTGACAAACCTCTCAAAACTAAAACTTTCTTTTGGTGTTAGTGTAAGTCTGACTTTTGTACTCTGAGTGGAAAAAAAAATCTTTTCCTGCAAAATGTGGGGACTTTCTTAAATTAGCACCCTGAGTGCAGGAGAGCTCTGGAGCACCCAGAAAAACCAAGCTGCAGGCAGTTCTCTTCACTCTGTGCTACATTTAAAGTAAAGCTTTTTCATGTTCAGTGCAAAAATGAGGCACAGCATAACCACGAGAACATCTTCTGGGTGAAACAAAATACAAAGTGATTGAATCAAAAAAGACTAGCTCATGAATCTGTTTAAAAGGTGTCTTATTCACTCTAAATTTTATTTTATTGGAGTTTAATGATTCAGAGGCAGCCTGAATGCATCTCTTTTGCAATAAAAACAAAAAGACATTGAAACAGATTTTTCCTTCGAGCAAAGTAACAGAAGTTTTCTCTAATGTTGTTAATGCTGTAAATCTTATTTTTTCAAACTCTGCAAGGGACTTTGACTTGTTTTGGGTATGAACAGTGTTTTGTAAATAAACTTGTCTTAATAAAAAATAGTCAAAGCTAAACTCACCATTTGGACAAATCTATCTGCTCCTTAAGGGGATATTTAGTTGTGTTGTTTTAAGTGGAGTTGTATGAGGTACACAGCAGAAGTCTGAGCATCAGCCACAGTGACAGAGATCAGCTCTGCATCTGTACAGGAAGATCTGACATGGAACCTAGTGCCATATATTACTGCAGATGGTGCCAGACTCTGCATGATTTAAAGGATTTCAGGTGAAAATAATCCTCAAAAACAGCGTAGTGTATTGCATGCTACATTTAAAATATTTACGACAACTTACTTTTCCACCACCAAGCCTCTTTTAGGGCTTTTCCACTACATGGTATATGCTCAACTTGGCCCGACCTTCCTAGGTTGTTTTGGTTTAACCTTAGGGATTGTACCTAGTGTCTGGCAGGAGTTTTGTATCACTTCTAACAGGAATCCAAGCAAGCTTGGATCTCAGCCTAGACTAAACATGACGCAGAGACACTGCTGACCTTTGAATGGTCAGAGCACTACCATGAGTCAGGGGTATTGACATGGAAATGAAACACTCTTGCATCGTTGGCTCCAGGATGCTGTGACTTTTCAAACCCTTCTCTGCTTGAGAAACATGTTTTGCTGCTTGCAACCTTTTGGGACAAAATGTATTTCCTAAATGTTACAAAAGCCGTAAAGGGACTGGTAGCTCTATCACTTTTGTTTCCTCCCTTGTGAGGATGCCATTGTAGTTTCACACAGCAATGCTATGATGGTTCTGCCCACCTGAAAGAGGAACTGATATGGTCTACGCTGTTATGGAAAACAGAGCAGGTAGCATCCAAACCTGCAGAGTTGGGCAAAGTTGAGCAGAAACCACAAATGAAAAAGCACCATGGTTTAGGGACTACTTCCTTACACTACACAGCCAACATGTCCTTCCATCAGCAGTGCTAAGCCACATTCTACAGGCTTCACAAAAGGAAACAACCATTACCAGACTGGATAAATGGGCAATTTTTGCATGAAATATGACAGTTGTTTACTTTGGACACATTTGAGTGCCTGTGTGACCTGGAGTACACATTGATAAAACCTCTGTAGATGAAGAGCCAACAGGTCTGAATGAGAAATGGAAGAAACTGTTATGGGTACTACAGGACTAGAGAAATCATGTAAAACTGCATAAAATAAGAGTGCGACAACTAAAAATCACCCAGAAATGTTACAAGATCACAAAACATCAGAGGATTTAATACATATCTCTGCAGTCTGCAGCTACCATCATGCAGAGCCTTCCTGCTGTAAGGGACAGTTACACTTACATGGACTAGATTCACAATTTCATAAACTCAAAGGAAAAAAAACAAAAGCGCTGAACAAAAATTTATCTTCAAAGTTGTTATTCATCTTATGATGATTATTTATTTTGTAAAGCCATGTTTCAGTGATAAATTTACTTCATAAAAACACCCCACATGTTTGTTGTTGAGGAGGTAACTAAACTAAAGTAATACCCTTTATCAACATTACTGTGCTTGGTCAGCAGGAAAATCATTTAACAATCGTAAATTAAACTGTTTTTTATTTGGGATGAAGTGGTATTTGTGTTCTGAGTCACTGAGGTTGGATGTTTTGCACTGAAAAATAAGACTTTAGATGGAGGAGTTTTTGTGCTACTACAGTATTTGTCGCTGAAGGCACTTGAGAGTTCCATCTTTCCTTTGAGCGATATTTAGATGCACTTGAAAAGACTGTATGACTTGTGTCAGGAGCAGAAGTGCATCAGCTAATGTAGGTCTCTCCTTAATAACAGTATCATTAAATGCTGATAAGAAGCATTCTGAGGGTTATTGTTTCAGGCTGACTGTCTTCTTAAGTAAACAGAAGCCACTGAGATATAACTGTGCAGAGTGATAGGGGCATACATAATGCACTCTGAAAGCATTATTTCAAGCTTCATCTTAAGATGACGTGGAAATGGCACTTTGACTTTCTGACTTTAAATTGCTTTGTCCCCCAAGGTGCATGTAAACAGGAAAATAAGGAACTCAGACTGTTATATTGGCCTGTGAAGTTCTTTCTTTATGCCGGTGGAAAGTATGCTAGAGGGCATGTTTAGTATGCTTCAACAATGTATGGGACATGTTTACATGCTAAGTCGTGTTTTCCATGAGAAAAGCCTCTCTCCCTGCCCTTGAGCTGCTAATAAAGGTCACCCTATTCTAAGTGTTGACAATACGGTGCACCTATGAAGTATTGCCTCCCACTTGTTGACCCCATTAAATCTCTGATAACTTTATCACCACCCAGCAAGAGCTGCATGACCTGAATAATCTCCCATCCAGCAAGCCCAGAGGCAGACTGTGTAACATCAATGCTAATGCGAGAGAACACAAAAACACTGGACAGGTTTACAAGATGCTGTAAGTTGTCTTGGGGAGGGGTGAGTTGCAAGGGGTACACAACAAAGTCGTTCCAAATGCTTACAGCGTGTTCCCTGAAGTCTCTCCTTCTGTCTCAAGGCAAAACCTGGATACAGAATTTCAAGACAGAACAGGAACAGGGAAAAAACTAACTTTAGCTGATTTGTAAAACTGACTCCAGGCATAAGGCAGAGGTGAATTGAACAACCTCTCGACTTTACATTCCTCTCCCCAATAAGTGAGCAGCCACAATTTGCTCTTTTTAATATATTGTCCTTGGATAATTATAGCCAGAAGCAGAGGGTTAACTGAACTGAAATAGGGTATTCAGGAGAGTTCAGCTGAAGAGCTCAGCTATAGAGAGGGTGACAATACATATCTGAGGAGCTTTAAGAGCAGGAGGACTGGATGTTTTGAAATGAGCTCTCTGAGGATGATTTTCATTGACTGTTTTTACTGCGTTTTAGTTCAGCGCAACAAAGAGCCTATATTTAAATACGCGTGAATAAAAGCCTCAAGGTCATGGGAGTATTTTTATAATGTAGTATTTCGTCATAAGGCTATCCACATTCTATTCCTAATTCTGATTCAATGAATTATTAAAGTTAATAATGGAGCAGCAGTAATACGTTTCAAGGCCAAGTCATTGTAAGCGTGAAGGCTATTGCTGATTGATATTGGAACAAAGTGAATTTAGGTGCTTCTCATTTGGATTTTTTGTCCATCCTACTCCCTTCACTCACATTGTTTCCTTTCATCTTAGCTCCTCCTTGCAATGAATTGAAAGATTAGATTAGATAGAACTTCATCAATTCCCTTGGCAAAACTCCCTCAGGGAAATTGGGAGATTTAAGGAAGAGACACAAGAATAGAGGATTAAACTCCCAATAACGAGGAATCACCTAAAACAGCAGTTTATTAAGAATTAAATCATCATCTGCAGTTTTGAAAGCATCAAATCAACACTTGTCAGAAAAACCTGTGTAAAAATTGTAATGATCTGAGTGAAGGTGCAGCATTTTCACCAGACGCCATGCCATGTTTTTTTTTTTTTTTTTTTGAAAGTCCTATAATGATGAGTTGTTACAGCAAAAGGCTTACTTGCTTTGTAAAAATAAACGATGGAGCTTAATATTAATCTATCAAGCTGCACCTCTCTGGAGAAGACATGCAGAAATAATGCTGTAAGTCATAATTATAGAACCAGAACTTTAAGATCATTTCAAGTGTGAAGTTGCTGCCTGTTCAGTGTGTTTTACATGCTTTCCATTATACAAAACAGATGTTAGGTTCACAGTAAAAGGAGGATCTGAAATCTGAAAAGACTTACAGGGGAAAAAAAAATCTTATGGTTTTTAATCCAAAATATAACATCGTCACATTTTAAGGATCTGTAAAAACCATGTTGTGTCAATTTTTACGTTAGGCCAAGAATACATATTTAAAAAATCCACCTAACCATCTATTATCTATACTGCACACTCACACCTAAGGGCAATTTAGAGTCACCAATTAACCGAACAAGCATGTTTTTGGTCTGTGGGAGGAAGCTGGAGTGCCCAGGGAGAACCCATCAAGCACTTGGAGAACATGCAAACTCCACACAAAAAGGCCCTGACACAGGGATCGAACCAGCAACCTTCTTTCTGTGAGGCACATGCACTACCTGCTGTGCCACTGTGCTGCCCCATATAACATGCATCCTTAAAAGCTCTTAAAATCTACTGTTTCTTCAGAACATCCTGAATGAAAAATATATTTTTTGTGCACTGCCAAACCGCAATCAGCACTGGTGCAGTATGTGCATTCATTTTTTTTGCAGTCATGTGCTAAAGTGCTTACTTGTAAAAGGGAGATTGTTAATTTATTAACACGTAAGGAGCTGGAGTAATAAATGTCATAAAATGATATCGGAGCACATTGCTCTCACAATAGATGAAAACAGACAGGAGTATGCGCATGGATAAAGACAGACACTGCCTTAATCCTTAAAATTCGAGCAACACATGCTGCTGTATTTTTGCCCATTCTCTGAAGCAGCCCTTAAGAGTTCAGAACAGAGCTGATGAAGACAGTCTTAGTCAACAAGCCATAAAAAATGTCAGAACTTCCATCGTAAAGAAATGAGTAACCTTAATTTTATAACACACCTAAGCTTTTTTAGGGATCTGTAAAAACGGTGATATGGGAAACTGATGTGCAATATTTTCAACAGTCAAAAGATATTTTATGTATTTAATATTTTTTCTTAAGTTACAGCAATGCAACCTGATTTTTAAAGAACATGAGATAAATCAGGCATATCACTGCCCACAAGTCTGCAGCAAATACTCTGAGGATAGTTTGTTACGTGAGTTCCATTTCATTACAACAGTATGTGGACCAGTGTTAATTTTCACAGCACTTTTTAAATTTTTTTATAGTCTTTTGTCTAAAATCTGTTTTAATCATAATTTAGTCATCTAAATTGTTTTAATTTTAGTTGATGAAAATTCACATTTTAGTCGACAAAATCTACTGTAAATTTAGTCAACTAAAATATGAAGAGTAAAATGTAAAGCATTTTTATGTCTCCTTGAATTTCTGAAGTCATGTTTTAAATTTGGATCCCACCACCAAAAAAGCTTAGGCAGTTGTTACTGGATGTCTCTCTTAACTCATCCAACCTTTCCACAACCAAAGTAGATGTGACTGAACATATTCCCAAATTGTCCCTACTTTCTACATGATAAAAATTTGATCTGGATGGATTAAGTCTCTGTCAAACATTTTAGTCTAGTTTCTATTTGTTGAGGATAACGTCAGTCCATTTAGTTTAAGTTGAAAGTTAAACTATGACGAAAATAAGTAGTCAACAAAATTAACTCTGATGTGGACGATGTGTTTACAGTAAATGTTTAAGTTATGACTGTGATGGACTTGTGAGTACTCGTGCAATCCTTTAGCAGCCTATAGTTAATCAATAACTACATGCTGCATGGTTGATACCATAAAAGACCCCTCATCAAGACATTGTCTTTAGGTTTAAAAAAAAAAAAGACATTTTTTTCAAAACCTTATCCATCTACAGCTTTCAAAAAAAGTTCTTTAACACTACTGAGGTGCTAAAACTAGCAACATTAGCCAAGTCAAGTACAGTAAACTGTAAATCTGTAATATTTCATGCATGAATTCTGCGAAGCAAAAGAAAAAAAGAAACACTTCTTCACTTCTTCATATTTGAGGAAACTTTATTTACATAGAAAATTAAGTGATTTCCATTCTTCCGCACGAATAGAGCTCTGATGGATAAATATGTTCCAGCTGACCACCTGCAAGGAGAACAAGAAGACAGGGCACAATGCGATTAGAGGCCTTCATAAATCTGACGACAGGAAAGCAATTTCTGGGTACACGCCATCACAGATAAAAGTGACAACAGCAACTCTGACCCGCGCCAGTCTGATACAGATCAATGTTTGCAATAAACTGTCACATTAACTTGCTTAAGTGTAGGCTTATCTAAACAGCATGGCATCAATATAAACCCATGGGACATTTATGCTCATCACCCTCAGACATACAGGTAATTTAAGGTTTGCTGCTGAGAAAAAGGTTTGAACTCAAAGTAAAGGTCTGTCATTGTCTGAAGGAAACACCATATCATCCTGACATTTCATTAATAAAGGGTACATCACTGCTGTCATAGTTACCTTGTAGGCTGTGTTGGACCATGTTACTTCTTGAGGATCTGGTGCCTGACAACAATGAAGGGGAATGCAAACCCACTGCCAAAGAACACCACCATCATGCCCAGCAGACGCCACTTGTTGTCAACTGAAAATGGCAGATTCTGTACAAAGACAAGAAATAATGATTCAAATAAATGACCTTTCTGATAAAACACTTTTCTGACAGAAAAAAATACTTCTGAATGCATACTTTTTGTTTTGATTGATTGTGGCTCTTAGACAGTTCTTGCTTAGACAGCCATAAATTTTCACATTTCATGCCTGAGTGGTTTAAAAGTATTTTATTTTTTATTTTTTTAATCAGCACTAAGAATAAACCAGTTTCAACAATGACGCCACCTTTAAATACTAGAACGTATGCTATACTGCATAAGTTCTTTTATTGCTTGTATTTCTTTTATTTTGTGTGTTTCTGTTCTTACTTCTGCAGTGTTTGTCCCCTTGATTTTACTGTGCAGCACTTTGGTAAACTTGAATGTTTTTTAAAAGTGCTATATAAATAAAGTGGATTGGATTGGATTGGATACTGCTGATATTGTCCTTGAAATATTTGACAGACTTATATCAGCCTCTCATTATTTGAACTGGTAGGTGAAGCAGGAACAAAGTTTGCTCAAACAAACCTTTAAAATAATATGAAGTCAGGTTTTAGTGTTATCAAGTTTCCATACTAAGAATAGGTGAGTGACTAAATGTAAGTACTTTGATTAGACATGAAAAATGGTATCATGACATCCATACTCTGTACTTTAGGGAGGACATTTGTACTTTGACCTTTGACAAACATCCAGCTATCACATATCAGAAAAGGTTGGGGGAAAACGATCATGAAAAAATGTCATCTCATGAGAACTGCTTCTGGAATTATGATGAGGATGAAAAACTGCTCCCCAGCCGATAGCAGGGTCACAGAGATGCAGACCACCACTCACACCTAAGGGCAATTTAGAGTCACCGATCAACCTTATGAGCATGTTTTTGGTCTGTGAGAGGAAGCTGGAGTGCCCAGAGGGAACTCATGCAAGCACGGGAAAAACATGCAATCTCCACACAGAAAGGCCCTGCCCAACTCAGGAACCAAACCAGCAACCTTCTTTCTGTGAGGCACAAGCACCGCCTGCTGCACCACCATGCAGCCCTTCCTGTAAATAATGCCAAATATAAATGTATATAAAAAATGAGACTGTTTTACACCTTGACATAAGCCATGTTAAATCTGCAGAACTCAAGATCACCTGACTCCAAGGAAACGGGATCTGATATAATTATATTGATATCAATGCCACTATAGATTCTGCTCATCTATCTGATTTTTTTTTAAATCATTTTCCTTATTAAATCCTATGGAAAAAGTCTACAAAGGCTTTCAGAGGGAAACATGTCTAATATATAGCACGTTTGTTAACTAAGGCCATGTTGCAAAGTGCTGCAAGTTTCTGGTGTTTCCACCCTCGCTTGAAGTCACACAGATGTTGGATCTTCTGCACTTGGTATCATTTTTGTATATAATTAAGCCTTACTTTAGACCTCTCCTGGCTGCAAAGACCACATCTTTGACTTCTTTCTTATGGTTTTTGCTGACTGACTGGTGAGCAGGGTGCCCTTGATTTGAAAGGTGTGCAGGACAAAGCTGAAGAAACCGATAAGAGAAATGTTGAGCAAAAACATAAATATATCAATTGTTTGAGTTAGTTCTAATCAAGTCTCAACTTGGTTTTCAATTACCATCCCTTATCAACACATTGTGTGACATACATAACTCTTATGGGCAAACACAAGTGACTACGCTTGTAATAAGGGCTGTTCTATTATGGCGATTCGAAAACACAATTACCCACTGGTTTCAGTGCATGTACCACAAATCATTGGACTTACATGCTCTTAACATTATCATTACAAACTTCAAACAAGAAATTAATGAAAATAGATTTTAAAAATACATAAACATGCCACGTGGCTCAGTAACTTTCAACTTGATTTTTTTTGTTTAAAATTAAAGGTAGTAACAGATGACATTGAAACTCAACCAACGCCCAGCTCTGTGTGTCTACAGCTGATGCAGATGATATTTTTAACATATCTATGTCTATGAGAGGTTCATTTCAGGTAAGGTCAAGGGCATGACTAACAGTACGAGTGCTTTATTCTTCTGTGCGATTGATTATGTGGACATGTGAACAACTCATTTTAGAGCTCCCTTGACAAACTGGGTCACCTTTCACAAGGTGCAAATAAATAAACAGCTTTAACACATCACAGCTGATGTAATGGAGTTTTCTGCAGGAAGACGCAGTGCTCTAATATTACGAAGAGGAGCAACCAACCTCAAAATTCACACATTAACAAGGCTTTAATTACTGATGTTAGCCGGGTACAGTCCAACAAGTCAAATGTCTTAAATCAGTGGGAGTATTGAGGCTGTTGAGTGTCCAGTGTGTCTGTGGTTTAGTGATTTTATAGAGCTGCGCCAGGTGAGTCTGTAGTTAGCATCCATGTTGGCTAAAATTAGCCAACCTTTTAGCTACAAAGCTTATGCCACACAAGACGTCCCTTCAGCCTTCAAATAGATCAGGTCTTACACTATAAAGTCTGTCCTTGACTTAACCGTATCCTCTTATAAGTTCTGATGAGTTTTCAGTGTTACATTTGAGACTGACTCCGTTAGCCGCTCAGCTCCTCTTGTAAATGACGGGTATGACCTCCAGGTAGCATTACAGCTAAGCTAAGGCTGTAGTCACAGACAAGGCCGCAAACCAATAACACAGCATGTACCACAGGAACTACGCTGTAAGAAGACTTCTCACCTTTCCTGGTCCTTCAGCATAATGTGAAGAACGAACAGCGGACGTCGTGAATCGTCTCACAGCTTGTCCAAGCATGGTTTCGTCTGCTTTCTTCGGTGCTTCTCTACAGCGATTGTGTACCCGACCTTCGTCTTCCTGTTAGCTGGAGAGCGGCGCAAAGGATTATGGGAACGAGGGAAGAGAGCAAGGCCACTGGGAAATGTAGTTCTTTGTGTAAGTCTATCAAAGGCATGGCTGCATACAGACACAGTTACAGGTGACTGCAGAAACGGAAAGTTATAATTTACTTCACTTGAGTTACTGAAATTAAGTGGATTTGTTGTGTTCTTGTGTGATTTAAAGGTTCTTTTAAAATTCAGTTTTTTACTTTAACTTGAATTGTTTGGGATGCATTGTAGCCTATTTAGTTACATTTAATCTGAGTCCCGAGTAAACATACTGTATATTACAAGCTAAAATTGTTGTCTTTTATTAACTACGATTGTCATGCTACCAAAATTTACCATTGTTACTGCTTTGAAGTTTAATATCATGATAATCATCACTAAAATACTGAAATGATACAGGTTTGATACTAATCCATCAGAAAGAGGGTGTTCCTACGGGAGGTCACATTGGGAACTGATAACTTAATAACAACACCGAGCATAGAAAATACTTCTGCAATTGAGTTTAAGTAATGCAATAGCCAGCAGAACCAATTGTTTATATATGTGCACATTGCTCTATATTTATTAAAAACAGTGTGCTTACACAAAACAATAACTCTACAAAATGTAATTTTACTGATAACTTTAACATCAAATTTTATATTGATCAGAGTCAATTGCTGCTGTGTTTATATTTTCTTCATGTTTATATACTACATGCTTAAATGCACCCTAATTAATACCTGGTTGTTTCATCCTTCCCCTGCTGCTGTCCTTTCAACAAGATACAGCAAAGTGAACTTAAAATACTCAGGATTGTATGGTAAATGAAGAGCTTTTCACTTTTTGCTTGTGGGGATTCATTTGGTGCTATTTTTACTTGTACTTGAATACAATTTTGTCAGAGTAACTATAGTGCTCTCTGACCACCCTTGGTCACTGTTTGAATACCTTGCTGATTCAAAGAATTATAAAGGTAGGGATGCATGATATAGGATTTTTGCTAGTTTCTGAAATGCTGACATTTCTGAACTCAGTATCAGCGAATCCAGTAGTCTTTAGTCAAAATTACTCAGTCTCCACCTGACTAAAATTGACCGGTGCCTTACACTGTGACATTTTGTGTTGGAAACAGATGTGACTTGAGAAAATTCACTTAAGAAATGATAGTTGATTTTTATTTTTTTTTTTTTAATGTAGACGTCCAGTGACAATGCTGTGCAGCATTGTTATACACTCTGGTATTTAAGCACATATTGGAGATATATAAGGCAGATATGTTTGGCTGATGTATTGGCTGTAAATATTGTCAGAAATGTTCATATCTGCAGATACATATGTCTATTATTTGCCAACATTGTACAGATACCATTGTGCACCCCTAAAAGAACATCTAAATAATAAAGGGGAGGACATTAAATGTAGAGCAATGGAAAAAAAAATGCAAAAACAGGGAAGAGATCTGATGTAGCAACAACATTAAATGTTTCATATGACTTGTTACACTAGATTTACTTACATATATGATTGATGCCCACATGCAAAACTATGCCACAACATTAGATTCTACCTGGTACCTGATCATTTTTTTCAAATAGCTTCTGAAAAGGTTGCAGGAATTGGGACACTAAAATGTGTCATGGAGGCACTGCTGACCACTGAGGGGTCAGAGTATTACCTTAAAGAGGTGGTAAAACTAAAAAAGCATGATGTTACCTCTTAACAGGAATATCTGAGAAAATATTCCTGTTGGCAAATCTGTGATAAAGCTCCAATACCAAGTGGAGTCAAACTAAGTTGAGCTGATACCAAAAATGGAAAAGCAATGATAGCCCTCCAATGACAGCTCCCCCTCAAACACACCATCCCCAAATGAATTCTTCTAGTTTTACCATAACAAAATGAAAAATGGTTCATGGGCTTTTCTATGCCTGTTTTTGGTGGACTGTGCTCTACGACAATGACTTCTTTCAAGCTCCTATTGAAGTGTATGGTAATGTAATCATGCACCCAATACAGATAACATGCTCATTCCAGTTCAAGTACCATTAGATCCTATTCTGGACTTTATTTGACTTGTCTGTGATTTTGTTGTGTATTTGCGAAAGTAAAAATGAGTCCATGAGGGCTTGAATGGCGTAAAAAATGTGTTTGATAGCCATTCTCCACTCACAGACCTCATCACGAATCTCTGCCATGGTGATAACAATGAAGCAGACATAGTGACTGATGGTGTGACCCTCCTGAAGTACCTTGGCTGCTGTTTTCCAGTGATTAATGGTCATGTGTACCAATTAGGCACTGTGTCACTTTAGAGGATGTTTGATTTTAATTAAGGTTGCAGTGTACTGTTGAATTTGAATTAGTGCTGATAAATTCCATGCATAAAGGTCTCATGGTCAATTAAAAGGTTGTGCTGAAATGTCTTTTTTTTAATTTTGATGATTGGCATTTTTATCTTTGTTGTTTAGTGAGTTTTAGTTAAATTTGATAAGCTTTATTCCCTATTTTGCATGTTATTGCTCATAGGAGTTCATGCATTGAAAGATAATGTCTGCCGTGGCCATGTGTTAAAAGAAAGTGTTTAAGCTTGGTTCTGTGTTTTGAGCGCTGCCTCTCATCAGATCCTGAGCGTGAACGTTGTTTTGACATGTTTTGTCACTGAGCTCCAGTTGTCTGGAATGTTCTTGTAAATGAGTTCACAGATGTCAGTGGCACACTAGTACAGTGTCACCAGTGTCACATATGAGTTCACTGGCAGTGTGGATAGTTTACACATTTGGTTACATGTCATATTAAAATGAAAAAAATAAACTGTCTTGAAAAAATTATGTTTACTCTGGGATATTTGAGACCATTGCTATAGGTGAAGGTTAATTAAAGTATGAGTTTGTATGTACAGTCATGGTGAATATGTTGCTACATCCAAATGTTCTGGAGTACACACAAGATAAACTTCTGAAGATTTAGAGTCAACAGATCTATATGAAAAATGGTGGAAATTGCTACAGGAACAGTAGGACCGGCTTAAGTCACGTTACCTGTTGATACAAGTGTGTAAATCATGAGCTTATGTCATAAAACTGGATGAACCGAAAGTGTGGCCACAAATTAAAAAAAAAAAAAGTCATTTTGGGATGCTCCAGGATCAGAAAATGCCAGTGGCTTTTATACCCATTTGTACAGTCTGCAGATCTCATGATGCAGGGCCTTCCTGTGGTAAGGAACATTTATAATTGTACAAACAAGATTCACAATTTTATAAACTTGAAGGAAAAACCAGAGGAGCTCAATGAAAGTTTATCTTCAAAGTATGCATTCAGCTCAAACTGACTGTTTATATTGTAAAGACAGAAGCCATATTCTCAGTGATAAGTTCACGTCATGATAACACAGTGCATGCTCATTGTTGAGGGGTAAACTGAGTTAGGATAAAACCCTTCAACAAATTTACTCGGTCAGCAGGGCGATCCTGAAATATTTGTAAATTGAACTAATCTATTTGGGATTTTGTGATATTTACTTCTCTGTTGCTGTGGCTTATGTTCTCCATGTTCAGGCTGATGCAATATACCTCATACAACCTACTTCAAAAATCTCAAACTATCCTTTTAAGTATAAGAATAATCTAAGACTAGGAATTCCTATTTAGCGACTGATCTGACTGAGAGGGGGCATGCTATAGCTGTTTCTTGGAGGCTAAAAGGCTAGCCTCGGCTTTACCTCTTTACCTGTTGATAGGTTGACTAAAAGAATAAAAAGATGTGATATTGTGTTTCAAATATATGTTACAGATTGTTGTATTTGCTGTATCATTGTGTGCAGTATTTTGCTTGACTTCCTGGTAAAGGCTTGATGATGAAACAGTCTTCATGATCATGACATAAAAATACAGGCATTTGCACTGTAGATAGAGGGCTGTTAGATATTGTCTTGCAAATTATATGTTCCAGATTACTGTTTGATTTTTTGTAATTTGCAATGTCATTGTTGAATTTTGTGTTCTTGTCACACAAAGTATGGGTAATTGGAGAGTCACAATTTGAAATAATCAGTTTACAAGAAATAACTTCCATGTTTGGAAGCAGCTGGGACTGATGTGGGTGCAATTAAAAAACAAACAAAACAAAACAAAACAGAACAGAGAGTTTCCTCCCCAATAATTAGCCACAAGATATTCATGTGAGTTGAATTTATAAATCATTTTCATATTTTCCACATCTGATGGCCTGGAAACATTCACTGAATTCATAAAGGACCTGAGTGTGGAGAAAAGAGAGGATTGCTCTCCTTTATGAATGAGCAGAAAAATACATGATTCATGGTGGAGCCACTTACAGAAGTTGTTCTCTAAATTAAATCCTTCGAGTTTCCTCGCTCCTTTGAAGTACACCTAGGGACTTCTTTCAAAAGTTCTATTTGGAGTATTTTGAGAGGAGAGTGCAGTCAGTCTCTGATGCTTTTACTTTCTCCAAAACTTTAAAAATTGCTGAGTTTGGGGGAGAACAGAAAGTTTTATGTCCTTTATTTTAACTGTTTTGATGTGTAATATATGAAGTTGCAGTACCGTGAGAGTATGGCCATGAAAATTTAACATCTTATTATTCCAAAGTATGTAATAAACTATATCATAATCATATAACATAATGTAATAACGTTAGGCAGTTTTTCAATTTGATAAACCCAAAAATGTGGGGTCATCTAATATTTGTGGTAGAAACTAAATTAGGGTCACAAATTATCCCACATGAGCTGAGGGTACCCCTGATTTCAATCTTATTTTGGTAAGCTGCCCCTGGTCTAATATATTGAAACATTTTCTCTGTGATGAGACCAGACAATACTTAACTTATCTTTGGTCATTGCATGATTGCAACATTTCAAGTAGCTATCATGCAATGACCAAATCCATCAAAATGGGGGTACGTGCATCAGATCAAACCACCAAACCTGCTGAAATTAATCTTGTTCATGCATAATGTCTAGCTGTTTTGAATTTCTCAAGTGGGGTTCAAAGATGGATAACCTGAAAAAAAATACTTTGCAGCTTGAGCATGTCAGGGCAACTAGAGAAAGCATGAGTAAAGCTGCTGAAACGTAATGACTGTGTCCTGCAACTGGGGCCATCTGGACTTTTCAGACCACAGTGGTGAGCATGGGTGTTTATTTACAGAGCCACTATAACTGTAATACCGTCCACCCCTCGCCTGGTGTTCCCACACCCATATATACAGAACTTAACTATACAAGAACTCTGGCACAGCTAGAGGAGTTGTTGCCTTTCGAGTGAGGACCCTAATTACAAAAAAATGTTTGAGCACATTAACAAGTCCTACTTTAAAGCTTCTTCATTGTCAGCCTGGCGTCTCTCCTCCTGATCACTGTCATGGTCAGAGATGTAACCCAGAGCTTCACGTGATTCCGCAGTTTTGTCTTTTGTCCTTTTTTGTGGTGGGGGGGCACCAGTGTGTGGTCAAGAACAAACGATCTCGATCACACATGGCTGTGCTAAAATATAAAAAGTGGTTACCTCTATGAATAGATTATACAATTAACACTGTGACAAAATGTGAAAGAGTTGGTCATTGATACCTTTATTTTCTGTATAAGTATATTTTTTCTCATCGTCATATTTGTGGTATAAATTGACAATTTAGGGCTGTGCTGGGGAAAAAGTGATGTTTGTAAAAATAAACTATCATGATGATACAGATTTAGTAAAACTAGAGATTAAATACACATATCTTTCTTTCATAATAAATTCATGCATGCATGTTTAGCGAGTGTACTGATTGAGACAAGCCCTTACTCACAGCTGCAGTGTAAGGAGTAAACACCAGGGGGAACAGTGATCCATTGACAAGGTCAGCCAAAAACTGAAGCAATGTACTGGCATCTTTCAGATGATTTTTTAGCAGCATTTTACAATTGTTACTAAAGATTTTTGACCTAGAGGACAAGTACGAGAGAAGGGAGAACACTGCTGTATACATGTTTCACATACATATACCATTTGTGCTCTCTCTCTCTCTCTCTCTATCACTCTTTTTCACTGTCCCAAAGTTATAATGCACAGTGAATTGACACAAATATTACATGTTGGCAGAATGAATGTGAATGTCTAGAAGTGTAATGGCAGTTGAGCATAAAGGCACTGTGAACTAGTAACTATTAGCCCCTACAGTAAGTATAACATTAAATGAAAGACCTTCTCATCAAAAGGTGCCTCACTTGAAATTAGTCCTGAAAAGATGGGGTCATATAATTATCGGGGTGATCTTATTGTATATCAAGGCCAATATGTTGTTATGTGTTACATGAATGCTATTCTGACTGCCTTGTAGGATCACGTCACACCACAAAATGGATGTTGTTTGTAGTGTTGTCAGCTGGTTAAACACTGGCTCCTGACAAATTATGTTGTGCTCTGATATGTTTAGCTCTGATAATGATAGCCGTGGCAAGCTGGTTACCCCTCGTCATGGCTGCCACATCCATCAACGAAGAGTCAGCACCTGGCCTGCTGCCACACGCCTGTGCTCTCTGTGCCAGCACAATCTGTTAAAAAGGACTGAAAGAGTGAGAATCATCCACTACAAACATTATCACCAAGCCCCACTTTAAATATTGATGTTACGACTTGTCAGACACGTCTAAATGCATCCCGTCCAGTGATTATTTTTGATGAAAGTTTTGATTTCTCATTATTGACTTTCACATTTTCACAAAGCTGTTTGTCACCCAGAGGGCTTTGTCAATAGCCCTGTGAAATCATTCAGCAGAGAAAGTGCAAACACTCACTAACACACAAAGCCGTCATCTTAAATAATAACCCCATTCCCACTTCAGTCGTCAATTAGCATTCAATGAAACTCTGACTGTGTGCATGGTAACACTCTTCCTGCATGAAGTACAGTCATGTCAAACTAATGTGGATGCATGCAATAGATACTTTAGTGTGCTATGGAAGCAGCTTTTTTAATGAGTAAATGCCATTTCCAGAAATTGCTCTGATTTGCCGCCACATGTGAAGAACATTGGGTGAGACCTTCAAGGTAAATAGAAACTCTCATCTTGCCGCTTGTTTGCAATAATTTTCACAAAGGACATTGAGGGTTAATGAGTTATGTCAATCAATGAGGACTATAAAGGTAGTTTTGAGTTAAAAGTGTCTTGCATCATTTAGTGACAAAAGCTGATTTGCACAATGTCAGTGTTTTGTGGAGGGTGAATATTGTGACAAAATCGTATCTGTACTGGAACAATGCTCTCTGTTTTCAGGCACAATCCATCAAAAGAGTGTTTTATTTAATCTTTTTTTTTCATTTGATCAGTATAGTTTCATCTATTTCTCATCCTGTTTTTTCACGCCTTCACACAAGTGATATCAAAAGCCGGATGAATTATGCTTTTTAGGTTGTCTTTCCATCTGTGCCATTCTTGTAAATGCAGTGAATGCAGCTCAAGAAGGCATCAAAGATTGTTTTTCTTAACTTTGCATGAACGTCCATTCTGACCTGAGGATGGGTTAGAATTTTTGAAGTAATATGTTGAATATCATAGTTGTTGGGCCCTATTTTCAGCACTTTCTTGAAATCATGTCATCTAAAAAATGCTTTGTCTGATTTTGATCAATCTTTGTGATAAAGTTCCTCTTACAATTCACAACTCAAGAGCTTTGTTGGCATAGATGTGGGGAACTGTTGGCCCAGCATTTTTATAAAAAATAAAAACAAAACCGAAATTAAAAAAAAAAAAAATACAATAAAAGGGAAATAGCTAATTACAATAATAGCTATAGCCACTCAGTATTTTGGAGATCAAAAGTAAGGTCAAGGGTCCCAACATTTATACTTTGCTTATGAATGTAATATCTAGGGTTGAAAAGGGGTGGGAAATTTCCAGTTAATTTCTGGAATTTTTTCAAAAACTTTCCATGGGAAGTTAAGCTGGGCTACTTTGGAAATATTCAATAGTTGAAACTTTATGGGAATTATAGGAATTAACTGGAAATTGGGGGTAATTTGAATTAACTGTATCATGTCAAAATATAAATATAAACATTTTGTTTTGTCATATGTAGACATCCATGCAAAACAATACAATTAAAAACATTATATTTAACAGATTTATCTGCAAGTAAAAATGCATCAGGTTTTAATTATTTTATTGGACAGTCAATTTCAACTTCACTTTATGTCGTCCATGAGCTTTGCTTTTCCTCATGCTATGTGCATGAGGAAAAGCAAAGATATTCTCAAGTATACTTGCATTAAATTTGGTTGTTTTAGTCAAGATTATGTTAAAGTATATTTCCCTAACTATATTTGAAATCCCTGTTAAGGGCCAACCTTCATTTTTGTAAATTCCATGTTTATACATTCCCATTAACTACAATGCAAAGTTTCCATCTGTGCAAATTCCCTGGAATTTCGCAAACCTTGTAATATCTCAGGATAGTTTAACAGACCTGGCTTAAGGATTAATTTAATAGATTTTGAAGGTCAGAGGTCAAAGGTCAAAGGTCAAGTTTGAGCTTTACAGTCATTCCTTGCTTGTGAATGCAATATATCCACAATACATAAAAAAGATTTTCTCTGAAATTTGCACAAGTGTCCACTCTGATTTAGAAAAAAACAAATTAGACTTTGGAGGAAATTGTCAAATATCAAGGCAGTTGGGTCTAACATTCATCTCTGGCTAGTAAAAACAATATCTCCAAGAATGCTTTTAAAGATTTTTTGAAACTCTGCACAAATGTCCACTCTGACACAAGAATGAACTTACTGATTTAGGAAAACATAAGTCAAAGGCCATAGTAAACAAGCTTCATGTACATCTCTAATGTGTGAATGGGAAATGTTAAAAAAATACTTGAAAATAAGATTTTACCAGTTATGCAACCAATAAGTGGCCCTCTTTTTGACCCACCACACTGTTTTTATTGTAGGGGAATGCATGCATTAGAGGCCTAAATGAACCAGGCAGGTCCTTTTTATATGATCTAGTTAAAAGTAATAGAAAAACAGTTTAAGAAAAAGCAAGATTTCTTCACATATATATTTAAAATGCACGGAGACTCACACAATCACAAACACACATTGCCTCCAGCTAAGTCACTTAAGGAGTTCATTGCATGCACATACTGGCATGATTTGACATTAATCTTTAAAGTAGATTATGGGAAAAGGTATGGACTTGCTGCTGACCCAGCCCTCCTGGGATGTCTAACCTTTAGTCTTGAACATTCAGAGAGAGGCTCTTAAATAACTAGCATCCTTTATTCACATTTGAGCTCATACACAGAGCTGCAGAGGCTCTAGCACTCTCTTGTGTCACAAATTGGTTTTCTAAACCCTCCCCCACCCCCCTCGGCATTGCTGTACCTCTGAAATAAAATGGACACCAATGATTGGATTCTACATTAAACCTGCAGAGCTGGAAAGAGAATTAGATAGAGAATTATTTCAGAGACTAGAGGTAAACATGACAAATTTGACTTACTCTCCTTTTTTTCCCTGTCCCCAGCATGCAGTAGTCAAGCAGGGGCAAGCTCTTTACGAGTTCCATTCAAGAGGTTATATGAATGGTAAAAACTCTTACATTATTGGCACAAAGATTTCTCATATACAAGCATTAAGACCATTTTTTTTACTTTTAATGTTTTAAAATGCGTATTTGTTGGGATTTAACAGTGTTCAGTGGTACTGTTTTAAATCTCTAAGGATCTGATCACACAAGGCCAGTAAAACCTTTATTTTCCTAAGTAACAGTGTGTCTACCAGACCTTTTTCTCTAACACTGCACAAGGCAGTTTGTCAGCTTATTTTATGTGTTTATAAAATAAAAAAAATATATATATATTTTTTCTGCTCAAGACGTTGAATCGCAGCGCTCATTAATGTGGCTTTTGTCCAAAGTATCCACAAATATAGCAGGAGGCAGACATTGAGAGAGGTGATGGCTTATGTCCTTGGGAAACCAACTTGAGCTCTATTGGGGAAACATGATGACACATTCAGACTGATAAAGGACAGAAAAGAGACTCATTCTCAAACCCTGAGTTGCAACCCACTTCAGCACTGCGTGTTTGGTGTGTGCGTGTATCAAAAATCGCCATGTACCCAAAAACCTCCGCTGCTTTGACATTTTCCATCTTCTTGACAAGGAAGAAAACAAGGCTGAGTGCTCTACATCTGTTCAAACCCATTTTTCCATGAGTTTTATTCGGCTGCATGAAACGCCCGTCTTTACAGGTGCTCTCAGGTTTTTTTTTACTTATGTTTTTCCTCAAGGCTTTTTTAGTATGACTGTGCTTTTAGTGGGAAGCAGACTGCGAGGTATACTATAAACCTGATGATAATTACAACTCACAAACATGACAGCAAACAACAGTTGAGAAGTTGTTATCAGGGTCTGATAAAATTTTTTTTATACAATTTATGTCATAACACTGTGATCTAACAGTGCATTGGCATGTTGACTGCTGATTAAGTTGATTCGTAAGTTTTTTAAAGGCCTGTATTTAAAGGCATGAATTGTTGAAAGTGTGTTAGAAAATTCAAAGCATAAAAAAATGATCAACTGTCCTTCTCTCTGTACTCTACAATGGCGTATTAGGGCCACTTAAAGAAATAAAAAAAAAAAAGAAACTCGAAATTTTTGAGAAAAAACTTTATGAAGTTATAAACTTGCAAATTTACGACTTTATAAAGTCGTAAATTTGTGATTTTATAAAGTTGCAAATTTGCAACCTTATAAACTCAAATTTTGGGTCAATAACTCATCAATAAAACAACGTAGTTTCAAACCCAACCCCTCTTTTTAATTTGTCTCACATTTACTTTATGTTGAAGCAGTTGGTAAACCTGTGTTTTTAAATATACTATGCACATTTAGTAATTATTATTTAAAAATTGCACCATAAACACGAGTTACAACACCAGCAGAGAATTACAAAGCTGAATGGGTTCTCATTAAGATCTCAGAACGGCTAAAATATCTAAATCCAACAAAAGTTCAGAATTGTCAACAACAGAGGTCATCTGCTTCTGTTACACTCTGAAAGGCAGGTTACTGAATGACTTCTGACTTCCAAAATAATGCGTGCAGAGTAACTCAGTAGATCATTCTGTTACACTCTAACTCAGTGAAAGTGAAGAATAAAAAAAAACTTTGGGCTCAAGGTCATTCTTCCTCACTGTTTTGCTGCGTTTAAATCTTTTCTTAAACTCTCTGCTTGCACTGGCTTCTCATTGGCTATGTGAGTTGTAAGCCTCTCTCTATTCTACCTTTGAGGCACAGCACAAACTTCAAAAGGTGTGTTGAAAAAATCCTTTAACTTTCATTCACTTTAAGAGAATTTTAGTGCCTCTGGCACTGATTTTTTTAGCTGGTGAGGAATGGGAGTGAAAGCTCAACTTTTGAGCTTTGTGCTGTAACAAATGACAAAAGCTACTGTAAAAGAAGCTCAGTGTGACTTTGAAAATGCCTCCCATGTGTCTGTGTGTTATGTGAGAGTATTATTACCTCCGCCAAGGAGGTTATGTTTTTGCCGGCGTTTATCTGTCTGTCTGTGTTTTTGTCTGTTTGTTTGTGTTCAGAATAACTTGAAAAGTTCTGAATGGATTTGGATGAAATTTTCAGGAATTGTTGGAAATGGGATATGGAAGAACTGATTAAATTCTGGGACTGATCCGGATCACCTTGGCGGAGGTCTGCGCTCTCTGAGTGCTTTTCTAGTTGAGGCTGTGGAAGTCAATGTGGTGTTTGGTGCCTCATATAGTTCAAGAGATATGAGTTTATACATTTAGTTCACTGCTTCTTAACATTGTAAGATCATGAAGAAATCTCTTCAACAGTGATTAACTTTAAACTCATGGAGACATTTTAAAGGGCTGACTGCAGGTGGCTTTGGGCAAATAGGAATTGTCTTCCTGGTTCTATTTATACTGTCCAGTCTTTGACACTTACTTTACTAATGGTTACAGTAATAATAGAAACAAAACATGCCAATTGATAATTTGTCTAATACCAAGAGCATATAAAAATAGAGAATCATGAATGACAAATACCGCAACAGGCATACAGGACAACACGGATAAACAGGCAGATAAAAGTATTTCTAGGTCACCCACTTGACCACACAGACAAATTAAGCAGGATGACTAAACCCACAATCTGTAACACCCTTTGGAATAAAACCCCATATTTTTAGGATTAGTCTCTAAACACTGTTTGCAAAAAGTACAGACTTGCAAACCTCATTGTGTTACAACAAACTGCAAAAATGAACAAGTAGCGTTTAAAGAACATTAAACTTTTTTTTGTTGTTGTTGTTTTTTATCTAATAATGAGAACAATAAAAGTTGAAATTACAATGGCAGTCTAACAGGTCATTTTAAGATCTCACTGCTTGACGGTGAATAAATCCGCCATCGCCACAGAAACAAAAGACAAAAGGAAATGAAACGCTAAATTTTGAATTTTAAAATTGGAATCAAAGTGCCTCAGACTTCACTAGCAGGGTATTGTAATAACTCGGGCTGCTGGTAAAACAAACTGTGTTTTTATCATGGACTGGTATTTGAAGAACAGAATCATTGCCATAGAAACAAAAGACAAAAGGAAATGAAACACTAAATTTTGATTTTCCAGTCTTGTAAAACACTTCATTAATAGATCTGGCTTGTGTGCTACCAGATCCTCAGGGCTACTGTGAGTCACTCTTCTTTAGCTTATTCTCAATATCAAGCTCCAATTTTCAATTTGGATGTGGCAAAAGGGAGGGGGGAGGGGGTTACTCCAGCACAAGTTTAAATACTTCAAGTTGGTTGGAGACATTGGAATCAAAGTGCCTCAGACTTCACTAGCAGGATATTGTAATAACTTGGGCTGCTGGTAAAACGAACTGTGTATTTATCATGGACTGGTGTTTGAAGAAAAGAATCTAAAAAAAGCATCCCAAGGACAGCACTACACTCTCGTCAGCATCTGTTATTTGGTGCAGACTGTAGGTGCTAGAGGACGGGTTTTAAAGTGGGAGTAATCTGGACAGAGCAAAGAAACTATATTGGATTATGCATTTGACTAATTCTATGTTACATATGTTTTATATTTCCAAGCATTTTCAGAGACAAAGTCATTCTTAATTTTTTTTAACTATATACTGCCAGACACGGCATGTTTATTGCCATGAAAATACGTCATATGCAAGGACTGCTGCATAGACAAGTGGAACATACTGAAGTCTGCTGCTATGTTTCTGTATCTTTATCATTCTTTTTCTAACTTATGGACCAGGATTATAGATAATGTGCTGTCTCTGTGTTGACACAGAATCATCTACATCAGCATCGCCATGCATCAATTAAAGTATTATTTTCAACATCTCTGCTTATAACTTCAAGACCTGATCCCCTATTGTCAGTAAGAGACAGTTTTCTCTTGCCTTTAAGCATATGTATTCATTGTGGTAGGTGTGCAGTAACAAGAAAGAGAAGGCCAAAGCTCACCCACCACTAGTTAGGTTGCCTCAAATACAGGTAGTCAACGGGTATAGCTAGCCTGGCTCTGCCTACAATCATCAGAAAGACTAATCGGCCACTCTAGATCGTCCTGTGCTGGTTGTGACTCGTTTTTAACCACATTGTATTACGTTATCTTCTACTATCATCATATTATCTTCTTCTACTCTCTAACAGAGGCTTTGTTTTATTGACCTACTTCCATTCTTAATTTTGCAGGCAATTTCCCTTTAAGAACAGCCTGCAAACGAACGGCTCACTCACTACTGTGAATCAGTTCTCATCGTTCACTTAAAGAGCTGTTCAAAAGACTCAACTCGTTCGTGAAAGTCACATCTCTAGCGCAAACCACCACAGAAGTAGGTCAACAAAGCTAAGCCTCTGTTTGTGAGTAGAAGAAGATAATACGATGATAGTAGAAGATAACGTAACACAACGTGGTTAAAAACGAGTCACAACAAACACACAGGACCATTTGGAGTGGCTGAAGAGCTTATCTGATGACTGTAGGCAGAGGCAGGCTAGCTATACCCTTTGACTCCCAATTGTTTGAGCTTAGCAAACTACAGGCGGGTGAGCTTTGGCCATCTCTTTCTTGTTACTGGATGCAGAGTCTGAAGAATGGTGCCTATCTGTTTGTCATGGACTTGGGACTGAGGCAAGACACAAAAAGACAAAAAAAGTTGGCACATCACTTAAGAAAACTAGATGAAAAATACTTCGTAATTTTAATGTAAATATCTTGAGTTGGTCTTTCAGACATCCCAAATTCACCTTTTAACCAGGCTAAAGTGACAAAATTGAGGTCACAGTTTCACTGTCATACAGTGAAAAAATATGGATTGATCCAAAGTCTGTCTCATGAAAAGCAGCCCAGCAATGGTTGCTATTGGAGATGAATTTTGTTGGGAGGGTTGAAGGATCAGAGAGCCACCACAGGATAAATCTCTTCTAAATTTACCCAACAGTACATGGTGACACACTTAGAGCAATTCACAATTTTTTAATCAATATCTTAATCTGCAAGTTTCCCTCATGCAAACTACCCTGATTCATTTACTCATACTCCTCTAGAATTTGTGTGTGTAAAAAATTTACTGTCCTTGGTAATCCCAGTAGTCTATTGTAGATGAGCTCCTGCTTTGCCACCCTGTCAAGCACGAGACAGAGTGCCACAAAGCCACCTGTCAGCGGGCCGTTCAGCGCCGCTCCAGGCTGACCAAGGACTGACCGGGAGCATCTGTGCCACTGTTTGTGTCTAATACGCTAATGAGAGCTGTCAAGCTGTCGTATTCACTCCTGGTGCCCTCCGGCTCTAACAATGGCACCTTCAATTTGGCTGTCTTGAGTGACATTAACAAACAAAACCACAAAGAGAACAGACGTGTGCCAGCGACGCCGCACACTGACATGTTCACAAACAAATAAAGGAGGCTGACACTCACACAAATACAAGACTTAACGCACACAGAGGGTTGGACAGAAAGGGATTTGTTTTTTCTAATAATAGAGATGTTTTTTTCTGCAGTGTTTGTTCCTGTTTCCGCCTACAGAGGCCAGCACTGCTTCCTCCTACTTTAACATGCATTCAACAAACACTGAGGAAGTACCAAGTATCAGAGAAAAACCCTGGAAAAGTTATCCCTGTTGGATCACTCAGCTCATGAACCTTTCTGATTGATGACATGTGCAGTCCCCCATCTGCTCATGAAAAAGGAAAAGAGGCTTTAATGCATTGCACTTTTAAAAATGTGAGACATCTATCACTCTGTCAGTTCTCAGCTCACTGAACAATTTCCCCCTTTTAAATTCTGGTTTCTGATCACTGTCTACACAAACTAAATCATACAGTAAAAAAGGGGAACAAATGGTTTGAGGTCACTTTTTAGGTTGAGGTAACTTTTTGATGCTGCATGCACTGCTGGTACAGGAAAAAAATCTGTTAACATTAGCACTATCTGAACACACAGCCTCTTTATATCTGAACACACAGCCTCTTTATATCTGAACACACAGCCTCTTTATATCTGAACACACAGCCTCTTTACTTCTATAACTAGAACACTAACAAGATCAACCTCAATTTGCTAATAAAGTTTTAACATGCAAAAAATGTATCGAAAGACCTGCATCAGTCTGTCATGTGTTATAAAAGGCCAACAATAAACCACTGATTTCACTATCACTAGATTAAAGTCCTTCATAAAATTCATACATTTTATTTGACGGGAATCTTAGGTTGTCTTCACACATACAGCTCGGTTGCTTTGTTCCAGTTTAGTTGAAAAACAAAATAATGAAAAAAAAAACCCATACAAATGTGCATATTTCCTCTGGATCGTTTTATGTTTACTTGGCAGTATTTTAAAGATCACACAAAAAATGTCATTATGCTAAAGCCAGTTTTGCTATGAACACAAGTCATGCTCTACATCATGGGAAGCTACAAAGCAAATGGCTGATTAATATCAGAGGTTGAATGCTTTATGAACAATCTTTTTTGAGAAGTATACAGGTTGTTCTTGCATGCCTGGTGGTGAGTATTGATAAATGCTTTCATAATTGATAACATAACTAATATCACACTTAATCCTGAAGTAGCTTCCTCAAACAAATAATGTCAAGTAAATAACTAGACTCAAATGGATCAAATTCCACCAGATTAAAGTGATTTCTGTAGATGTATACCAACGAAGCTCTTTCTACAGTTTCATGCTTAACACAACAAACTGAATCACTGGCTCCACCTGGATTGAAATAAGTTGAAGGTCAGGCTATAATGTCCCTGTAGAAGCATGGGACATAAAAAAAATGCTGTCCATAATGCTGTGAGGATCATACTATATGTTCTGAGATCTAGTGTGAGTCTTATGTTCGTCAGCATAAATACTCCCATATGTCAGATGCTGATAAGGAATCTTATGTATAATGTATGTGCAGATGTGATGAAAGGTCAGAATCGCATAATTAATGCATATAAATTCAACAAAATTGTGCAAATTATTGTATATAGGATATCATTACCATTATAAAGGTATGGCATGTTTTGGTCTTGTTAGCAAGCTTTAAATTGATACAAATTCTTCAGCACAAAAGACATTTTAGTTTGTATTAGTTCATATTGTGTGTGAAATAATTTCCTCAAAACATAGAAAGATGAAATAGCTTTTTTTTTAAGACTAATACATTTTCATGGCTAAACAGAGGTCAGATTTATTTTTATTTTTAAGGGTAACTGTTGTAATTGCAATTTGCATTTGTTAGTTAACAAGTCAAACTTTCCAGTGGTGAAACCTGATTGCAATCACTCTATTTATAATGTTTGCATACATACAAGTATGTTTGATATATACAGATTTTATGTGTGTGCTTGAATTTCCCTTTTTGTGACATGGCCCAAATGCCTGTGGAAATCAAGTTTAGTTCGAAGCAAACTGAATGTCTCTGGCAAATTATACAAAAAAGTGTGAAGTGCAAAGACTGTGTGTGACTGTATTATTACATTAGACTGACAGTTTGAGCTATTCCAGCTCTTTCAATTCCAGTATTTTCCTGTTTTTTGGCCTCTTTACCACAAAGTGGTGGCAGCTGATGGTTCATTCTGGTTCATATCTGCTGTCTCACATTAATTAGATTCTTGATGATAAAAAAAAAAAAAAAAAAAAAAAAAATCCAACTGTGTGGCAGTGCAGTATTTGCCCTTCCATTTATTCTGAGTCAACTCCAACACCACCACTCATCACTCCAAAAGACAGCCTCAAATGCTATGTTTTCAAAAATGTCTCTAAGTTATGTTCAATCAAATCTAAAACTCTTGACCTCCACACACCAAATTAGTGCAAAAATCAAATTTTGCTATTTCACTGTCATACAAAACATACTCTAACTTGACAGTTAAAGCTTTCACCCCTCGCTGACAAACCTGGGGGACAAGCTGCAGAGAGTGAGAATTTGTGTTCATTCATAGGCAGATTCAACAAAATGATCACAGGAAAATTCCCTGTTTTATGTGGTTAGACCATTATTTTGAAGGAGTGTTTTCTAAAAAAAATTGGATGTATTTAGAAGCCACAGCCTAACAAAACAAAGATGTCTGAAATACAGCACACTGTATGTAGCCCAATTCACAATGCCTTTATGCAAAAGCGCCCCGATGAGGCTCTGTTATATTTACACCTCCAGACATTCACGAGGCATTCACATTAATTGTGGGAGGCTGTAACATCTTTTAGGGTTCACGATGCTAAACAGCTGGATGCGCTTGAGACAGCGTGTCGTCCCCCCCCCCACACACGCACACACACACACACACACACACAAAGGCAGTAAAACTCACTCACAACACCTCTGTTTTGTGCTAAGTCTGCATGGCGCCTCTCTCTAATTCACACCTCTGTTATTACCTCTGGAGATGGAACAGGTAAGGGGATCCCTCATTCCCCCCATTCTGTCTCCATGATGTTTATGCTGGAAGGCGAAATGTCACAGGGGCGTAAATACAGCATTTCGAATTGGGTTACAAAACTGAAATGTTGGGAGGCTTGAGCATGTGTCTCTATGTATGAGGTTAACTTAAAATGATTTTGAAAAGAACTGTTACACACTTAAAAAGGCCAAGTGATAAATAACACAGTTGACGATACTAATCTTTATAGGGTCTTCAACATTTTTGTCTGCCACTTCATTTAGATGCATGTAAAATACATATACAGACATACACAGTTTCTCTGATGACAGTCTTCTAAACTTAGATGTTAAGGAAGTATCAGTATCATTTTTTCCCTTTTTCATAACCAGATCAAGGAAAAAAGCCTCTCACATAATAAAAATCACTAACATCCCGAAGTGGTTATGAAAAGCATGCTGCTCATATAGCATATTTCAGATCCATCATATCAATTAAACTGTTTGATGTGATACACTTCAATCCTTATTAATAGATCCTTCTCATCAAAGCCAAGGTCATGTAGGTCCACATTGCTTTTGAGATGATTTGCAGAAGATTTCTCCTCAGTACTGTATATAACCCGGTGAAGTCTATCAGTCTGTCTTACAAACTGAGGTCATACTCTCTGAGTTCAGAGCCCGCTGGTTAACTTTGGATGGAAGCAGCCTTTCATCATGTTGATGTTTGTAGCTGAAATACATCTCATTGATATTACTCACACTATCCCCCTGAGATTTGTTCCTTCAAGTTTTTTTTGGTTTTTTTAATGTCTAAAGTATCATACATTACACACCAAGGATCTGACATCCTTCTTTTTATGCCTTAAAACCTTCAAGTTGTTAAAGGTATGTATGAGAGTAGCATGTGAAATTGACTAAGGTGTATTGTTTCTATGTATTTTCATATAATTAAAATGACTGTGAAATAATGAGGGTTATATGATCTAAATTAAAACTGCAAATGTAAAAGAAAAAAGAGAAAAAGAATCCTTCAATGACACTTCTTCATTTCATAAAAATCCGCTTCTGTTGCTCCTATCAATTATGGCATTCAGGCTGTTGTTTTTTGGTTGTAAGTTTACATTACAAGCAATAATCCCTCCGGACAAGTTTGAAATGAATACATATAGGAAAAAAAAGTCAGCAATCACCAAGCCTAACTGATCAACAATTACAGACCCCAGGTTAAAGTCAAGCACTATTCCTGCACTTTCAAATTATTCCACTTCCATAACATATTATTATTACATGAACAAGCCAGATCGGGTTTTGATATAGAAGTTAGGTGGCAACTTAAAGGAAAAACAAAGTCAAGATAAAACAATTGCCTTGATGAATAACTTCACTGTTGATTAAATGTTAATGAAATGTGAACATGATAAACTATGCCAAATGATGTATTTGATACATGGACATGAACAAACATCCACAGGTAGTGTGTAGCAATAATCATCTATACAATTTGGTAACTGCAGCATCATGAGGGATGTCACAGGCAAACTTTCCAGTGATCAGGAGAACAATTCACTATGTGAAAATGGGACTGCATAAGTATGAAACCCATTACTTACTCCTGGATATTCATATTTTTTTTCAAAGATTTAAGCCTGGTTTTATATTTTCATCAACATAGTTTATCAGGGCCTAATCCAGTACCACTCCATCACCTTCTCAGAATCACCTGGGAGAGAAGGCGAGAGTTGTGTGGGTGTTTCTCTGGCGCTCAAAGCTGCCGGAGCTGATGGATCTTTTTTTTTTTATCATGCCAGAGATCAGACTCTTTATCTGGGCAGGAGAAAGAGAATTGAATCACAGGTGGGGCTGTCACACACCTGCTCTGGCACAGATTTTGATCCATTTGCCTTGTTTTGGCTCAGTTTGGATCGGTCGGATAGCTCACATACGGGGGAGACAGGTGCATCACAGACAAAATGTGTGACAAGCATCTGTTCAGGGCTCGTCTTTGCCCCCTCTAACGACGCTCAGATGACATTCAAAATTCCTTCATGAAGAACATGAGCAGAATGTGCGCTCATGAGTCATAGGATGATAATGGTTTAATGTATTTCACACAAACCCTCTTAAGCTCCTGGTTTAGCTTTGATTCCACTAATCAACTGTAGAAGTTAGCCTCAAATTTTCTCTGCAACACACATAAGCTGAACAGGCAATTAGGCCCTGTTTGCTGAATTTTGTTCACCATGTTACTAACAAATGTGAGGTAATGATTTAAAAGCTCACCAATATGCTAATGCAGCACTTGATGCATGTTTATCTTTCCAGTGTAAAGCAACAAGACACAAGGCAAAGGATTTCCAGCTGCACCAGCTCACTTCAAAGAGGCCAGGATTGCTGTAATTAAAGCAGGCATAGGATTCATTATTATGCTCATAAATCTCCCCTTGATTTCCCCTTGCTCAACATGAACTGGCACAGTTGTTGCTGTGTTCCCTAACTGGCACAGCATTGCAGTTAAATATTAAACTGCTGAGTAACCTTTTGTACAGTTTTACTCATCTGTTGTGTGACACTGTGACTGTCTGAAATTATATGGGTATGTTTTGATATAAAAATACAATTTCATCCTGCTCTTATTATCTGAGTCTGATACAAGAGGTCAGAAGGTAAGTTTGAGAACAAACCAATTATCTAGTGCCCTCATGTTAAAAAGGACAGTGACAGGAAAAAGGCTGTGAAAGTACCTTTGGATGCCCCATTAACAGACAAGACCAGATTAAATTCCTTCCAGAGTGCCCTCCCAATGGACAAAACATAAAAAAGTACCTTCTGAGGTGTACCCTCGACTGAAAGACATGGTAAAATGTCCTATATGGTACCCCACTTGTGGACAAAACTTGACAGTGTGCCTCTCGGGAAATGGTAGTATGCCCTCTCAGATGCTCTTTCAGGAGACAAATTATTAAGTGTTCTGTAAGGTGCCCTTTCAGTGGACAGATAAAAAAAGTGTCTTTCCAAGTGACCTTCAGTTGACAAATATAAAATGCCCTTAAAAGTGACCTTTCCCTGGACAAATGATAAAATGTCCTGTAAGTTGCGCTTACAGCAGAAAAATGTTAAAGTGTCCTTCAAGGTGCCCTCTGGTGGACATATTATACAATAATCTTTAAGGTAACCTTGTAGTAACCTGACACACCAAAAAAAAGTCAAATATATATTTGTTATATTTCACTAGCCCATCTGTGATTGGGAAAGGGCAGAACCTTTTCAAAGCATATCGGGCAGGTGATTGGACGATTGTTCCGTCTCTCACATTCCAATCAGATAATATAGTAGGTGGATGCTACTGCCACATAAAAAAACACAGCCCGCTTCATAAAATAAACTCTCCTCAAAGCATGTGTGACAAAAAGAAATGCTTACATTTCTGTAATTTGTTCTTGGTTTATAAAGAAATGCTGTCCAGGTCTGACAAAACTTCTACTGAAGCTTTTGGCGTCGATGCTAACCTCTGTACGAGCAGTCACTTCTTGCTGTTGTCATGCTTGTAGCTCCCAGCTCATTCTGCTTTATATGACACTGATTACGGCAGAGTAAAAATCATTGTAGACTGGTGCTTTGCAAGATGGACCTGCCTGATTACAGACACTGAATCAGGCAGATCCGGCTGCACTGCAAGGCTAACCCTTGCAACTCCAAAACATGGTCTTCTATTTTTCTTACCCCTAGATTTCTTTTTGTAATAATGTGTGAAAAATCTCAACACTTTCAATTACAGTCAAGTTAAAGACATCTTTTTTTTTCAGGACAGCCTTACCTATCTGAGTATTTATCCTGTAATGATGTCGGATTGATATATACTAGAGACAAAACACAATTCAAAATATAATTGAAATCTCACTTTATGCAACTCACGCACAGAACAATTATAAACAAGACTTTTCAGATCTGACCATTGTTACCCTGAGCCTCGGATGTTAATTGGAAAGAAATAAAAATAAAAGTATGCAAGCAAACTCACAACAAAAGCTATTAAGTATTTTTACAATACCTGAAAATGCATTAACAGCTTTTGTTGTTATGCTTGTTTGGACCATTGAGTTTAATTGATCATGTCTCTTGATGGCCTTGGCTGCTCCTGATTGGAGGCTACTGTCAAGGAAATGAGAAAAGCAGACATTTTGAGTATCAAACTGGTCAGTGGAAAGATGGGAAGATGTCACTTTCACGAAGGGTCATAATAAAGGTCTACTGATATCACTGCTGCATTTTCATCAAGAAAAACATGATAAAAAATCCCTCATGATGGATTTATCTCTGTGGATCCACAAATACAATTGTAATTTTTTTGAAGGGGACATATTTGAACTGGAGCCCTTCATAGGATGATTTAAGAGCGAGCTTTTAAACAGAGTTGTCCCAATAAATATTTGTTGTATGGTTCCAGAGGTATCAGAAAACTATGTGAGCCTGGCCATTTGATAGCACAGGCGATCCCATGGATTTGTGAGGGTTAACCCCACGGTGTTAATTTATCTGGATTCATTACAACTCATTTCCTGTGTCATGCCACATTCAATTTAAAATCTTCCTCTCACTTATAGGCCCTTAATCACCAGGCCCCCTCATTGAGCCCCTCAACCGTCACACATCTTCCCATAACCCATCCAATGCCAACTTCCTCGCTCTACCCCTCAGAACCAAGCACCAAAACGGGGGGGGGTCTTCTCCATAGCTGCCCCCTCCCTCTGGAAGTCTCTCCCTCCTCATATACAAAACTTTTCAGACCCATAAGGCTTTAGACTGACTTTTTTAAACAGGCTTTTAATGTGTGATTGTGTTTGTGTTGCTTTGTTTGTGCTGTTTCGATCATGAATGTACTTCATAATAGCACACTTTACGTTCATTGGGGTAATCTGAGCTAGAAAAACATTATTTGTCAAAATTACTGCACTTGATCAGCAGGATAATCCTTAAACTTCTGTACGTGTGGCTAATCTTTATTTGGGATGAAGTATTGTTTGTGAATTTAACTAAATTCAAGTAAGATCGTAGTTTCATCCTTACGCTGCTGGCAGAAGGACACATAGGCTGTGCCATGTGTCTCAAAATAAAACATAATCAAAGCAGCTTGGCAGTGGGAAAGAAAGCAGATATAAACAAACTGTTTGTAGCCTGTGATGACCCTGTGCTGTTTTTGTG
Source organism: Cetoscarus ocellatus (assembly GCA_037902135.1). Taxonomy (NCBI): domain Eukaryota; kingdom Metazoa; phylum Chordata; class Actinopteri; order Labriformes; family Labridae; genus Cetoscarus; species Cetoscarus ocellatus. Next base: position 878,102 of record JBAMNC010001392.1, read on the forward strand.
GCTTGTTTTCTGCTACAATTCTTGTAATTATGCAAAACGTTGGCACTATGTACAGCAATGTATATCATAAGCATCTGTCCCGAGATTTTTGAATGAAGAGAGAACTCAGATGTGACACTGTGGCATACATTCTGGCCAGTGAAATGTACCTCCCACAACCTCACTTCAATATTATCAGGATCACTACCAGCTTTCACTTTCAGTCAGTACTTTGGGGCAGTAATCCTTACTCATAGTGATATTCTGATTAAGCTGACAAAAAATATGTCAGGGTTACGAAAGGTTTGTTCATCACCACTGTCTTTGTATCTTTCAGACACAGTCTAACAGCATTAATCCACTATTTAGTCCTGATTGGGGTTTCTCTCTTTGGTAGGGCTCTGTAGAAGTATAATTAATTAATCAATAAGAAGTTTTCTTACTGATTAGTTATCTCGGTCACAGAATAACTGTCTTTCGTTCAAAGAATTAAGATTAACCTTTTAAGTTGGCAACCAAGTATCCAAGGTAGAAACATTTCTTGCCTACTAGGGGAGAGTTCAGAAGTGTTATGTCATGTGAAAGCAATCTTTTCAACACCGTGATTAACAAATGGTCTTTCCAAAAATTGCAAATCAGTGACCATCGGTGATGCACCCAAGGCCATGTTTTAAGGATTGATGCACAGTACACATTGCTTATCTTAACTCTTAGCTGACACCATGGGGCTCAGGTTTTTCAGAACTGTGATGTCATGGCTAAACTCTCTCTGATATATTGGTGGATAATACTGATGTAATAACGAAAACATCCGGTCAGCATCTATTCAGGGATTTATATTCATCTGCTGGACATGTTCATCATTTTAAATCTTCACTCACTGGGCCCAACTCATCACATCCTCAGGGCCTGATGGATTGTGACCTTCATCAGTGACTTCCTGTCACTGCAGATATCTCCAGCCTCCTCTCAGAGCTGAAAAACTTCCTTATGGGGACACCGTATGCTGTCTTTCAGAGAGTGTAGGCACTGCTTAGCTTGACTTGGCAAGGCACAAATATTTGATGAGTCCCCAAGCTAGCACTGCATTAAAGATGCAGCATCGTGTCGGACACAAAGTTTGCGTCGGCTTAAGGGGCGCCTTGCTCTGAGTTGACTGTAATCAGAAATGTCAAAATCAGAATGCAGGAGGGGGAGATAAAACTTGTGCAAACTAGGCTCAGACAAAGGCAAGGACAGTTCAAATGTGGGTTGAGCAAGGCCTATGAAACTTAATCAAAAAACTACCTACTAACTGAAAAAACTTACACAGCTAGTGGACCTACTGTAAATATATAAAGAGTAGTAAGGAAGGACAATTTCTTGGTTGTTGTTCAATTGGTGTGAAGGGATGTATTGGTCACTGAAGCAAAATGCCTGAGGCTGTCTATGATTGCCTCTGCCATGAAATATAGGTCCCAGTATTCCCTGCCCTTACTGAGCTTCACACATGTACAGTAAAGGTTGATTAGCGAGGCATAAAATTGCCGCAGTCATGCAGTAAATCTAGCTGTCTTTACTGACTTCCTGATATATATTTTACTCAGGGTCTTTATATCGTACCATGACTTCAATCAGGCCCTGATGCTCTCGGAGGACCCGCTACTTGCCTGCATTGGTGACAAAAGTAATTGCATTTATTATATTTCAGACCCCTCTGTTTAAAGCTGTAATGTGCCTCGTATTAGTAATAAATGAAAGAAGAGAAATAGGAAAAGACCTTATTCTAATGCTTTAGCTCTCTGGATATAACTAATGGCAAATTCATTGTTTGTCAGAGGTTTTCGGTTAACTCAGGCTATTGCTAGGTGGTCTAACCCACCAACTGAGCCAAAGCTGATAAAATAAAGTGTGAAATATTTTAGGCAAAGCACTTTAAGATACTTAAGGGGGGATAAAGCAGGCTTGTAAATTGGGGAAGATCAAGACCAGAGCACAAGGATGCAAGGACATAACTCTCCTATTTTCAATCTTTGCTGTTTCTCATTTCACAAAATCATGCCAGACTATTCGCCTGCAGTAACATTCATTGAAAATCTATCCCTGTGTTAATGGAATTATAAGAAGTAGAGTATGCTGTTGCACCTAATCAAATGAAATTGATTCAAGTTGTTTTCTGGCCCCAGGCCCTCACAGCTAAGGGGCTCTGCTGCTGTCTCCTGTTTCACTGATGGCTTTAGGGAACAAACGTGATAGACTGAGGAGGAACCTGTGTGAGTATAGATGGATGCAGTAGTAAAACTGAGGTCTATTGGCTGTTTTTTTCAGCGATCATGAGATCATGATGTGCAGTTGGCTTTGATTGTATAAGTGTGAGTGGGGCTTCTGGAGGGTGTTACGGTCCAGTGCTAGCAAGAGGGAGCAGAGTTGTTGAGTGCATGGATCCTACTTATAGGGAAACAATGGATGACTAAGTAAAGCATTCATGCAGACAAACTAAAGCCTGTAGTGCTTTGTTTTCCTAAGAACATCTCCAAATACTAGACAAGAACTAGATAAAGAAGTGCGGCCTTCAGCATAGAAGTGCTCAGATAGCACAAACCCATATCTGGGCATTTCTGACATTCTTAGCCAAGTTATTAGCAAAAACATAGAAAACTGCCCACCATAATCTAGTCACTTCTTCCTTGTGCCATGACCAGCTTTTCCAGAAAGTGTAATCAAAATCTGTTGAAATCTTTCTCAGTTATCTTGCTCACAAGCAATAAAAGAGACAAACCCCAGCCAAAACACAACCTCTTTGGCTAAGGTAATAACCTCACCTATCAGGCTGCTAAATGCTGACAACTACTGCAGGGAGGCTCCCAAATGTTTTTCTTAGAGGGCCTCATACAACAAAACAAAAAGTTTATGTTGCCAATTTGACATGACTCACCTTAAGTGTATTATAGTTACACCCCATGCAACAGTGAGGGGAGACGCTGGTGAGTAATTCCTATATCAGGATGCAAAATCAGGGTAAACTGCCCCAAAATTGCCAACCTTGTTAGGAATGTTGGTGCCAGAAAGATGATTAAAGAAGACTAACACAGCACATTTTGTAAACTAAAAGAGATATTTCAGAATATTTGAAGTTGGCTTGTATAAGGTACTTGATAAAGGGCTTCCAACATTGCTGTACCCTTAAGGAGCTTTGACTAAAAGTAAGGTAATCTGCTATTGGTGGGTACAGCTATACAGCTGTGTGAGTTTTACATTAAAACAAGCCACAAAAATTTGTTGGGTCAAATGTAAGATTGGGCAAAAAATTACAGATCACTCAGTTTTTCCTTCAGGATGTCTGTGTGTTTGGCACTATTTTATGATGCAGCAAATGTCTATGTGTTCCTCCGCCTGTACGCATTGATTCCACATAAGTTTGTTCCTTTTCTCGGCTTGTTGAGTCTTGTTCAGAAGAAATTCCTCTGCTGTTTACTCCAGTTCATAAAAGTAACCCCATGCATCCACAGTAAAAGGAATGTCATCACTTGAGTCAGAATCACTCATAGTTGGTTCACTGGTGGTTTCCTCTGCCACCGTTGTGTCTTCCTGAGTACAGAAAGCTAAACAGCTGATCAACAGAATCATTTTTTACAAGAAACTCACAATTAAGTGAGATGTTTTGTTTGTTATCATAATCAATCACAAGTAAAATAAAAGTTCCTCATACTTCAAAAGCTCCTAACATACTGAGTTTGCTGTGGGCCAATTTTAAATTGACCATGGGCTGCAGTCGGCCCTGGGCCATAGTTCAGACAGCTCTTGTTGTCTCAACTTGTTGACTTACAGGCAGTTCCTGTAAATTCTAGTGAAGGGAGGGAATTCCCGCCACTTGCCCTTGCAAAGTTCACCACGACCACTGCGACCTCTCAATGAACCAAAAGAGTTGGCTCTTTTAAGCAGTTCGTTCACAAACAACACATCACTCACTCATCACTTTCCATCTTAAATTTGCCCCCCATTTCACTTCACTGCTCAAAGAATATAGAGATTCTCAAAAAGGGGAGGCAGATCAAGTACAAATAAATTGCAGGTCATTTCTATAGATGTAATATTAATGCATAGTGGGATTGTACATACTTGAATATAGTCAGCTTGGTATTAAAATGTGTGATGTCTTTGCTAATGTATGTAAACAGTGTCTGAAACCGGTGTAATAGTGATGGCTACACACTGAAGTTCCGCCAGACACACAATTTCCTCTGCCATTGTGGAGAGCAAACTAAAATCAACTGAAATAACATCTACTGAGATAACATCACAACCACGATAAAGGTCTATTGGTGCGGCTGTTTCACATATAAGAGAAAAAAAAAGCTTTTTTTAAGACTGAGGAGAACATAATGGGATCTGCAAAGTCATTAAAAGTCGAAGTTTCTCCTACTTACGATTTCACTCTACAAAGTCAAAGGGGGTCATCCTCTGAGGGGCAGAAAACCTTAAACAAAAAAAAAAACAAGTAACTTCAGTCTGGGTGTGAATAGTGACAGAATACCAAGTTGGCAACAGCACACTTACACAGAGAAAACAAACACAAAACACAAAAGTAAACTAAAACACTTAAATACCAACACAGTTCCGCTGGAATCCCACTGCTTGTTTGGTCATGAACTTCATCGATGCTGAAAAGACAACAAACTTGATGAACCTCAGCACTGAGATTTAAAATTGATGACTGAAGTTGTTTCTGCAAAAGGTCAGGGCCACAAAATGTTGCTCACTTTAAATTTTAGCCTGCAGAAGTGTGGAGGGAATCAGTGCTGCTCGAGTGAGATTTAACCATCAAACAGTGAACTCCAGCTGACCATCGTCTACCTTGCTGCCCACACAAAACCAATTTTATGTGAGGATGTAGGGCGTACTAACCACACTGGTAGGACTTTTTTGCAAAATGACAGACAAATCTGTTTGAGAAGGAGATAAAAATGAAGAACACTTTGCACCTAAAATTGACGAAATCAGTAGATCTTGCAGAAACAGATGAAGAGAATAAGTTGTTGGTGAAGGTGGAAAAGATACAAATTAATTCATGGTCAGTGAAAGCATTTTGCAAATTTAAAAAATCTCATCCTTGCACTTCTGCAATCAGATTCTGTGTGGGTCTTCAATGATGAAGGTGAAATCAGATAAAGCACAAGCCGTACATTAAAAAATACAACCTTTTCCCTCTGCTCTCTGAAAGCTGGCAGCCAAATTGTGTATGACAAATTGAGAGCATTTTGTCGTGCCCTTTGCCAAGCTTGTGCTGAATTAGTTTCCCTGCCGTTTTCTCCGGTGTGCCTGCCGTGGACACCTGAGTCTCCTGTTTCCTGCATGCCTTGCAAACACAAAAAGGAGAGTAGTGACATTTATTGGGGGCCCCAGTTTATTTGTATTCCATCTCTACCTTCGCCGCATGTCGGTTTTTATGAGCTCACTCAGGCGAAACATTAAAGAAGCTCATTCTTTATTAATCCTCACAATGACAATTCAAAGCTTCCGACACACAGACTTTACTGTGTGTGCTTGCACTTTCTACTTTGAGAAATCAGGTTACCGTCATTATTTTTTAAACAGCCCTCTGTTGTTGGCTTATGTAAAATTTTGCAATAGGCTTCTTATGTCGTTAAATGGGACAAATAAGCAGAAATACAGTGCACGTAGAAGTGGAGGATGTAGTTTCCTCTTGAAATCTTGGACAACCTGGTCTCTTATCATGTTCCGTTAGAATCTGCTGGTGAATGAGTTGACCCTCTAATGTCTGCACAATGAATCATGCTCATACAGATTCATTTGCATGGAATCACTGAACAGACCAGCGGATCCATGCTAAAACTTTTAAGTACACAAATTAAGGCCCCTTCTCATGGCAAATGTTGTAGGGCCACCTCCGACAAGACTGTTTAGTGCATCTTGATGAAATTGTGACATTCATTTTGTTACCTTAGTCATGGTTAAGAGGTGGTCTTGGTTGTCTAATGGAACATCTTGAGATCTTAAAGGAATAGTTTAGGATTTTTCAAGTGGGGTTGTACAATATGAGGTACATGGCACCTGAACATAAGCTACAGCGACAGAGATCAGCTCTACATCAGTAGAAATAGTCAGCACAGGAGCTAGGGCTATACTTTGCTGCAGATGATGGCACACTCTGCGTAATTTAAAGAATTTGGGGTGAAAACAAGCAACAAAAACTGCCCAGGGTGATGTGCAACAGGGGCGACTTGTGTGCTGCTGCTTTACATTGTAAATTTTCTCCAAGGAGAGAACAGCAGGAATGTTTTTCCATTGTCATATGAAGTTCACATGACTAAACTTTTGAGACTGAGAACTAAGAAAACTCAGCATACTGCACATGATGCTGCTAGCTACCTGGGATACACCATTATCCCACCTCTAATTAGTCTGACATGCCAGACGGATAGTTCCATATATCCGCCATGGAAATACTTCACTAGTCCATCTGGGAAAGAGCCGTTTGAAAATGTTTTCAGAGGCGGAACCTTCAAAAACAACAGCAGCTGGTGATTGGATGATCGTTCTGCCCGTCACACTCTTCACAGACTAATCCACATCAAGCCACGGTACGATGTAGCAGCTCGACCCTGTTGTTAGCCGATAGCTTAAACTACGTTTTAGTCCTTAGACTGTTGTCTTACATTAAATTATACCACACAGCTGTATCATTTACTTTTTATATGCAACATGAATCTCGTCAAAGACAATGCCCACCAATTTCTCCCGATAAACTTCTGAGGAGAGCATTTTTTGCCAGTTATCGCTGAGTAACCATGACTCCGGGCTACCATACTACCAGCATCGTTCGTGCAGCATCTTTCCCAGTTTCCCAGCAGTGATCCCGGCAGAAGAGCAAAAACATGATTTCCTGTAAGAGAGGTTTAAGAGACGTTCTTTGCTCCTCTATTAAAGAAGAAATTGAGTCTATTTCTGATAAAACCGCAGATATTGCCGCATCCACGGAGACCGCTTCAGAAGCCACCATTGCTTTCAAACACGCAGTCACTTCCTGTTGTCGTCATGTCTTCAGATTCCGCCTCTCTTCCCTGATTGGGCCGTTAAGCATTCAGGCGGGAAATTGTTGGACAATGGAGGTTGGCAAGACGGACATGCAGGATTACAGACAATGAATCAGGCAGGTCTGTCTGCTTTGCAAGGCTAACCTCTAATGAGATTCTCGTGAATAGGGAAAGAGTCAACAAGAATCTCAACTGCTTGAGGAAATATGCTGAACAGAGCAAGTGCAAGATTACACAGCATGAACAACAAGAGGAGTCTCAGTTTAATGTAGATACAGGTTATTGTTAGTTTGTTAGATTTCTTTCAATGCATAGCTCCACAGACTGACTGGTTGACCAATTCAGAATGATTTATCTTTAGACAAATATATAAAATAATGAAAAGCTGGTCCAATATCATGTTATTTTCAATTGTTTGAAATGGTTAAGAGGCTAACAGCAACATATTTTGTCACACCTAGTGACAGTCACCAATTAGGGCGGAGCTTAAGAGTGGTTTGCTTCCTGTAAAGGATCAATTTTGCTTTGTCTTGAGATTTCCATGCTAAAAGTGTGGCATATCCTTTTCAAATTAACATAATGCACAAAGTACATTGCACACCTAATGGCACAAGTTCTAAAAAAGCTATGTCCTCACTGTGTACAATCCCTAACTATTACAGTGCATCGATGCAACCATATTTAATTTCGTTTCACTTCAAACCTTTATTTATTCTCGAAAGGACATTGAGACCATTTCCAATGCCGTCGAGATTACAGACACATTAAAACCACAGCACAATAAAACAAGTACAGAATAATCACTGTGAACAACAATCTCATCAGTGACGAGGTAGATAAAATAGAATCAGGTAAAACAGTTGCAATGTGAAACACAATGGTTAGAAATCAAAAGTCCCGAACTCTGAAAGAGAAGGAAGAACATTAATTTTTAGAGAGTGTTGGAGGATGTTCCATGAGCTTGGAGCATCAAAAGAAAAAGCTGTTTTACCAAGTTCAGTACATGCACAAGGAACTTTAAGAAGTAACAGGCTTAACATATAGGCTACACATAATTTGGATTTTTATCACACCTGGTAGTTGGGTTACAAAATTATTATTACAAGATGAACTATTTAAGGCATTATAAAATGTTTTTCAGGAATTTAATATCTAACATTTATTCTTATTGGAACAACTGTACATTGGGAAAAAGCTGGTTGAATATGTGAATTACAGATTACAAAAGAGCCTTCTTCAGTGCCTTTAGCACTGGCATGGGCTAAGTAACATGCTCCTTTTACTATGAAGTCGAGGGTAGGACAGGCTTCTGGCTTCAGATGCAAAAGGCCAGTACATACAAATGTGTGTGATTGTCAGAGTTGATGTGTTTGTGTGTGCAGACTTTAAACCCTGCTTTGGTATACTTGTGACAAATTCACAATACTTACCTCATTAAGTGAAACAATGGAGCACAAGCAGATTGCTTTACAAACCTCATCATGATGTTAAGAAAGTGAAGATGAATCATTTGATTATGCATTAAAACAAATATGTTAATTAGTAATGAAAAACCATATCAGTTGTGTTATTGTTGCCAGTAGTTGTTCTGTGTGCATAATTATATTTTGATGACTGAGGGATTTAAGCATGTTAGAACTGGGGCTATATTTTCTGTGCTTGGGGTGCAATAAGCTGAGAGATAAAAACAATGTTTGTTTTGTAGGAAAATCAATACTCCTTTTAATCTCAGCTCAAAATGCAGGAGCTGAAATCTCCCAAAAGGCCGTTTTGTTTTCCTTTGAAATGTGCATGCACCAGGAAATCAGATAATGCTTTGTCTGATGTCTGCTCCTAAAATTCTGTTTTGCTTTATTACACAGTCTTATCAAATAATAGTGCAATTTAATACCCGACTGTGTAGTAAGTGACAGTTTCTGATGTGTAAAAGTTATTTTATGCTTGCTCATGTGAATGCCAAAACATGTCAATCAACTGTTGTGATTACTGGAGGCTTTTGCCTGTTGAGTCCCAGCATCAGTAAGAAAAATCTTCATTTAAGGGAAAAATAGACTCCATGTTGAAACAGCAGCTGTTTGGCACAGCAGATAAAAACAGGATCTGATAAAGGAATAGACATTGGAATGGGATGGATTTCACTGACTGAAGAACACAAGAAGTTAAGAAGTGGATTTAAGACAGGGAAAGTGGAGAAATTCTTCTTTATCCATAATAAAACAAAGAAGTACGTACCCATACTTGGAAGAAAAAATAAAAAGATTAATTATCAAACTACTCTAAACTATAAGATTCAGAGATGTCACTATGATACTGACAAAAATAACCAAAGTTACAACAGATAGGAATGGATATATAGGGCGAGATTTGTTATATTGGTATAATTTATGATTACCTAAAGAAATAATATTGTCCATGGAAAACCGATAACAGAAATATATTTACTGAAAAAGATACAGTCTGTTTGAAATAATGGTCCAAAGGTGGAATTATCATTTTGCAAATATTTCAGAAGCTAAGGTTAATACATCTGCATGAAGTCAGGGTCATGTGTGTGTGTGTGTGTTATCAGTGGTTTTGAGGGAGTCAGGATGGTTCTGGGGTGAGACACACACACACACACACACACACACACGCTCTGTTTAATTAAACAAGCTTACATTCACAAGTGATAGAATAAAACATGCCCATGTTTAGTGATGTGTTTTGCTATACCTGTTGCTTTTCTCAAGGTTGGTTCTGTCTGAGATGAATGTCTGCCTTTGTGGCTGACTGCTGATATGAGTAGGAACCAGGCGAGGTCAAGAATCAGTAAACCAGCTTGCAATACAAGTTATTGTATAGCATGGTGTCTCCACCCAGGATCCCTAAAAGGGTCTCAACTGTAATCCGGGGCTCTTTCTGATGCTGCATTTCCTGCGTAAGGTGGATGGCCTGGAGAGAGACCTCAGCTGAGTAACTTTATTTGTGATCTGATTTATTCAATAAATGGACTGCTTCATGCTTATGTCCAAACTTGATTAACTTGTCATTGTCCTTCCTGTTCCATTATATTTTGAACACAGCTTGCCTTCTAACAATTTGATTAATCTTAACTCATAATATTTAAGGAATATTTATATTGTTATTCAGGTTTAATGATACTAAAACAGAATCCAAAACCCTTAATATTCTCTGGCACAAAGGAATAACCTGTAAATTATGACAAGCTTTGTGAATATCTGGATATTACCACTTCACAGTGAAAAAAGGCTGCATTAAATTTTAAATATTTATTTTTTTGCCACTTCTGCTAAAATTGTGTTTCTCACTAAATTATACTACAGTTTTAATTGTTATTATCGCTGATTTTACTGCACATTTGTAGAATTTTTGCAAGACACTTTAGTTATACAGAGTTCACTCAGTATACTTAACAGTTCAGCTACATCATTCATTACTACTGTTCTCCCCCCACAAAGAGTATCAACAGAATCAGATATAACAAAATGATTACAAACCAAAACAACTTCAGTATACAAAATGTTGCCAATATCTAAACTTAGCACACCAGATGGACCGCTCATTATATTTCACTTGTCCATCTGGTAATCAGCCCATAGAAAGTGCTTTGGGTGGGCCTTTCAGAAGTATATCTGGCCAGTGATTGGACAATTGTTCTGTCAACCACGTGTTATGGGCCAATCAGATAATGTCATAGGGGTGCGCTATGGAATGTGAGCCACTTCTAAAAATTGCTAATGAAGCTGTTCGCATCTATGCTCATCGCTGTACAAGCAGTCACGTCCTGCTGTCGTCGCTCTCGTAGATCCCACCTCTTCCTGCTCCTGAGGACTCTGATTGGGCCGTGATGATTTGGGCCACTCACAGTCATAGGTTGGAACTGGGCAAGATGGATCTCTCTGATAACAGACATTAAATCAGGCAGATCCAGCTGCTGCGCAAGGTTACCAATATTCTAGTACCATTCAGACTGAGTGTGGAAGTGTTTTGAGAACTAAAGTCCAGGATTGATATCTTTCACTCGCATGATCAGGGCTTAATGCAAAAAGAGTGTTAGCAATCACAGGTTTCCATCTCTATAAAATGAAACATCTATTTCCAAAGAAAACCACAAAAAATGAAAAAATAATCTTGTTTTGGTCCTTTTGGTTCAGTACCTGGAGCGGTAATCATATTACTTAAAAAAAGAAAAATCTTTCCACACATGTCACTCAAGTACGCTTAAATACAGCAATATTAGATAATAATTATCCTGTGAATTATAAGCTAGCATGAGCTTCTTAATGTTATTTATTTGTAGTATTAATCACTTTCAGTCAGTGTTATGGGGAAGTAAAATTGTCATATTAAGTAATATATGGTTCAAGTTTACAAAAAAATCAGGATTTATTGTCTGTTTGAATGACTTTTTTATCTTACAGAAAAACATGAGAAGATTCAACAGCAATAAACCACTAGTTGCTCCTCAAAGGGTTTCTCTCTGAGATTGGGCACTGTAAAGTTCTAGCTTGTCTCCTCATCAGTGGATGCATCACCTGAAAACGTTAATGTCAACCTAGTTAAAACATGTAACCAGTCGAGTCTGTTGACTTCACCACCACGTGAAGCAGAGGCATGCTACTCTTGCCTGCCAGGTTATGATTCCATGAGTGTGTGGCATCATGTCACAGCTGTCAGTTTAAAGCCTTGGACTTAATTTTTTGTTGTAGTATTTTAGAAAAGTATCAATGCTGTCTAATTGTGTTCCAGTTGTGACAACCACAATTGTTGTCTCTTCTATAGACTAAAGCAGAAACCCAGCTAAAAAAACAACAGGACTTGATTTTTGGTCCATATTTCCCAGCCCTAAAAACTGCCTTTAAAGCTATTCAGGAAAGTTTCATCGTAATACTCATACAATAAATGACTCAGCTACGTTTAATGCTTCAATTAAGTTTGTGATGATTCAATACATCCAGGACAGGGCGGGGGGAGATGATGAAGGGCTGGGGTGGCCACTATCTGAAGACATAATGATGGATTATGACTAAATCAGACTGCATGCTAAAGTGCATAATCAGCTAAATGTAAGCCAGAGGCTGAGATTTTCATAAATATGGATGGCATCTTACACATTGTTAAGGGCCTGCACTGAGCTACAGATCGGCATTATCAATTCAGAGACAGATTATTCTGCTGAGGAACATTTTAAAATATCTTCTTATCTCACAAGCTGCAAATACGATAAAATGCTGCTCTCAAAGAGCAGAGGAACCTTAAATACCTCTCCTGTCTCGTAGGTGCGTACAGAATGAGTTCAAGTGACATTTTGTCCCTGAAGTTTTCACCCTTCAAAGTGCGATTTAAAGAGTCTCCTCCGAGGAGAGTTCATTACACGGGAGGAGAAACTCAGAGAAGAAAGTCTGCGAAGTCCAGACTCGACGGGGCGACATGGGGCAAAAAGTGCGTGCAGCAATATCTGCGGCAGTCCTCACAATCTTGTCTCACTTTCTGAAGCAATCACGGACCAGCAGAGCAAAACTGCACCACCATTAAGCTGTCTGTGATTTTTAATTAAAACTAAGAGGCGTGATCCATCTAAAACTTTGTTTGCCTTTCAGGCTACACAAGTTATCATCCTCATAATGGATGCGATTATAATACATGAAAAATTATCACATTACTATTCCCGTTTCAAAGAAAAGAGGCCAGACAGAGACGGAGAGGGAGACTAAATAAGTTCCTGCACCTTCCTTCCAGTTTGCCATCCAAACATTGTTACAATTAGGACAATAATTGTGATATAGACATGAATAATTCAGAGGTATGAAGCAGTCTCAGCTGTACCCAGTGGGCACAATCAATACGCCGTCTGACGCCTCCACCAAGCGCAAAGTCCATTACAAGTTCTAATGCATCAGAGTAGCTTCTGAACCAAAAAGCAATTTAATGTCCATATCTCCAGGGACTGCACATGAGAGCTTGAGAAAAGACAAGCAAACAAAAAGCAGCCCAGCAGCAGCAACAGTGAGCACACACAGCCCTGAGGGATGCAAGCCTTTACTGTACAAAACTGTTGACTCTGACTTCTTATTGACAACCTGAGCATCAAAATGGGAACTGTTTGAAGGTCTGGTCACAGAATATAAGAAAAGAGCAACATGAGACAAAAGAGTGTACAGAGGCAAAAACACCCTTCAAACATAGGAAAGTGGTTTTCTAAGCTTTCTGTCAGAGAAAAAAAGATTAACATTTGTTCATCCTTCCTTTTCCACAGTGTGCCTCATTTTTCATATTTAGTCTGGGCTTTACTTAGACATCATTTGGTATAGCTTTAGGGAAAAACAACAGAGGGAGAATTACAAGGAGGAAAAACATCATGAGTAAGACAATTTGTCTGTTTGACTAACACAAACCACTACATCTACAATAAAATTTTACTCTGAAAATCCATGAAAAATAAGACTCAGTTGCTTTTGCTATGAGGTCTGCTTTGTTCTTTTTAGTGTGTTGTCTGCTGTTAACAACAATGCGACTGCAGTGTCATCGAAACTCAAAAAGAAAAATGCTTAATTTTATACTTTATGAGTCAACCCTCCTATTGTGTTAGGACTAAAAAATGACCTGAACAAATCTTTAACAGCAGCAAAACCCTCCAAAATCAGATTTCAGTGGCTTAAATTCTAATGAATTTTTGTAATGTGACCAGAAATTTGCTCTGCCGCTTTTGTAGTCCTTATTAGCAGCTAGTTAGCATACTTTCAACACACAACAATGGTTTGAGATTCAAAAGCAGGCAACATCAAATGCATTTTATTATTTCACATTGACAATTAAAATCTTATGTGCGTGTGTTCACTACAGACCTTATTTCAGGCATTTATCCGAAACTAGTATTCTACATTCAATACAGTTTTGGGCTTTGGAATCAGGAAGTGCTAAATGCTAACTAATAATGGGCGATACCAAACGTTTTCAAATCGATACGATACCTATACCTTTGCTTTAATTTTTTTTAACTGATACTGATACCGATATTAATAAAAAGAAGAGGATACATACAGAAAATTTGTAGCCTAGACTCTCAACGATCAGATTGTAAAGTGAGTTTTAAGACTTGATCCAAAGGAAATTAATCAGCAGATGCTCCACCATTAAAAACTTACATTAAGTGACATATGTTTTACAGATTTCTTGAAATTCATTCCATAAATACGTATACAAATGAAACAGCTATACAACTGTAGACCTAAGTTGCACTGATTTATAAACCCTGTGTTAGTGTCTGTGTGTAGGCTGGTGTGTGTAGCTGCGTGCTGTTTGACACGTCTAACTGGTCAGCCTCATGACATGGAAACTGTCACTGCCTTGGCACAAAAAAAGAGAGAAATGGTCTGAAAACTGTCTGTAAAATGTAAAATATAACATTTTGATGGAGTACTCATTTGGTATCAATATTTTAGGGGAGTATTTGACACCAAAAGGGTAGCTACAAAAGTTCTGATACTGCAATTGTTGTGAACAAAGTCAATAGGCACAACGACAGTTAGCACAGCTGCTAGCTGGCTATGTTTTTATGGCTTGATAGTGGTGATTTAATGTGTTTTTTACCAGAGAAAATGTGCTGAAACCCACAGAAGAACTACCGGATCACCCATGAGAAAAAGAATGAACTGGGGAGAGAGCAGGAGGGGGTCTCTGGCTGTAACAGGAGAAAAGATAAGTGAAGCGGGACAGGTTTGGCAAAAGGGGAGCCATCACCTGGGCATTGTGGTGAAACTGTCAGAGACCAAAGATTTTTCTTGTCGTGTTATTCCTCAAAAGTAAATTGACTCAAAGGCAAAGAAGACACAGAGATTCTGATGTCATATAATTGAAATGTACTATAAAACACACACTCAATCAATCAAGGGAGATTAACAACACACATCATAGAGAAGTGCAGCGTCAATTCTGCTCAGACTACCTAGAATGTCTAGTTACACCTCTACGTAAACTGAAGATATGAACCTCATATACACACGTGGACAAAATTGTTGGTACCCTTCCGTTAAAGAAAGAAAAGTTAAGAAATAATAAATAAAAATGTACTAAAAATTAACTAATGAAAGTCTGACATTACTTTTGAATTGTGAATATATGTTCTTTTCGCAAGGAATCTTGGTCTTTTGAGTACAGGAATAACTTGTCGTAAAATGGCACAGCTCCGGCTCGATTTCCTTTTTCTTCACGTTCTTGTCTTCCATTAATGAAGAAACTGACAAAGAATAGTGTCAAGTACTGGTGGTGGGTCAGTACCAGCACCAAAGCGCAAAGGAAGCCGACTGTTACCTGCTCCAGAAACTGACAAAAGTAAGAATAAATAAAAATGTACTGAAAATTAACTAAAGAAAATCAGACATTGCTTTTGAATTGTGGTTCAACAGAATCATTTAAAAAAACTAATGAAACTGGCCTGGACAAAAATGATGGTACTCTTAACTTAATATTTTGCTGCACAACCTTTTGAGACACTCACTGCAATCAGGCGATTTCTGTTACTCCCATTGGGACTTCTGCACCTGTCGACAGGTATTTTGGCCCACTCCTCATGAGCAAACTGCTCCAGCTGTCTCAGGTTTGAAGGGTGTCTTCTCCAGACTGCATGTTTCAGCTCCTTCCACAAATGTTCAATAGGATCTAGATCAGGGCTCATAGAAGGCCACTTCAGAATTGTCCAATGTTTTGTTCTCAGCCATTCTTGGGTATTTTTTAGCTGTGTGTTTGGGTCATTATCCTGTTGGAGGACCTATGACCTGTGACTGAGACCAACCTTTCTGACACTGGGCAGCACATTTTGCTCCAGAATGCCTTGATAGTCTTGAGATTTCATTGTACCCTGCACAGATTCAAGACGCCCTGTGCCAGATGCAGCATAGCAGCTCCAGAACATAACTGAGCCTCCTCCATGTATTACAGTAGGTACAGTGTTCTTTTCTTTGTATGCTTCATTCTTGCATCTGTGAACATAGAGCCGATGTGGCTCGCCAAAAAGCTCCAGTTTTGTCTCATCTGTCCAAAGCACATTCTCCCAGAAGCTTTGTGGCTTGTAAATATGCATTTTGCAAATCCAGTCTTGCTTTTTTATGATTTGTTTTCAACAGTGGTGTCTACCTCAGTCTTCTGCCATTAAGTCCACTTTGGCTCAAACAGTGACGGATGGTGCAATCTGATACTGATGTACCTTGGAGTTCACCTCTAATCTCTTTGGAAGTTGTTCTGGGCTCTTTGGTTACCATTCGTATTATCCGTCTCTTCAATTTGTCCTCAATTTTCCTGAGATTGGCTACAGTCCTGTGGACCTTAAACTTCTGAATAATATGTGCAACTGTAGTCGCAGAAACATCAAGCTGCTTGGAGATGGTCTTATAGCCTTTACCTTTAACATGCTTGTCTATCACTGGCTATGTTTATATGCAGTCAATATTCAGGTGAGGGTCAATATTCCGGTTTCTGAAACACTGGGAATAACCCGTTTACATGCATGAGCAAACAGGGTTATTCCTCTATACACAGTATACGAATGAAAACAGTGAAGCATGGACAACATCCCGACGCATGGAGAACGTCATGATGCAATTTGCGTCATTTCCGCTTCTTCTTCCCGTATTCAATAGCAACGAGAACAACAGCAGCAGCATGGCGGATAATGAATGGCCCAGGGCAGGTAACAGTTGGCCTCGTTTGCGCTTTGGTGCTGGTACTGACCCCCCACCAGTACTTGACACTATTCTTTGTCAGTTTCTTCATTAAAGCAGCACTGCAGATCTTTTGAGCCTTCAAATATTCTCTCCACAGAGAGAATGGCCCCCCACCTTCCCCCCACAGCGCTTCCCTGCTCTGTTTAGGGGCTATGTAACTTTTGCTTCCGTGACGGGGACACATATCGTGAGCGGCTGCGAGAAGTGCAAACTGCTTTACGGCACTACGCGAGATTTGGCTTCCAGCTAAAGAAGCCGGTGTTATGCATGTAGTAGTAGCAGCCATGGCATCAGCAAAGCGTGTGAGGAGGACTCTTTCTCCAGATTCAAGGGCCAAAAAGAGACTATATGACAACGCAAGGAACAAAACTAGAATTGACACTGGAGCCCACTTTCTATACACAGTATAGAAAGTGCTCGGTGGCAAGAGCGTCAGGAGATGGAAATTACAAGACGGACGCCGAGCTTGCAAAGTTACTGCTGGAGAGGTAAGTTATGTTTTCGTCGGGTTTTCCCCCGTTTAACACTTGGTTTCAGTCGGTGGTTGCTCCGTAGCATTGCATGCTTTGTGTAACTTGGCGGACGTTGTTTTGTCACTAAATGCTACCAGCGGTTATTTGCCGGCGAGTTTCTCAGATTGCCGGAGATATTCATGGCGCCGTGACACTCGGTCATTCACTATTTCTAAGTCCTGCAGTCTGCGAACATGGTGGACGCAACATAACCACATCCAGCTCCGATTATTTCAGCAGGAGAGATGCTCCCAGGATGCTCACACGCAAACGCTGAGCTAACAACTGACTGCTGACGCTTGAAAAACGACATATTTGGAAAGAAACATCATAATACTGTACCATATCAGTCCACAGGGTTTATTTGTGTCTTCGGACGTCCTGTCAACTTGCTTCTCCCGGCTCTGTATGTCAACAAATGCACATTGCTGTGAGGCGCTGTGTTACGACAGTGCAATTACACCCAACAACCAGAGCGGCCCCTCGAGAGCAGACAAACCTGAATCTTACATAGTGGGGCTTTAATGGAAGACGAGAACGTGAAGAAAAAGGAAATCGAGCCAGAGCTGTGCCATTTTACAACAAGGACTTCCTGTACATAAAAGACCAAGATTCCTGCAAAAAGAACATGCACTGAACACAAATTGATGTTCCTTTCGATGGGGATATCCCAATAGGAGTATACATGACCAAATATTCGGGTTAGACAAGGAGTAACCCAGGGGTGATTTTCGGGTTTTTAAAAACTGGAATATGAGCATATTCCGGTTTTTCAAAAGGGTTTTCGGTGTTTACATGGCTGTCAGCAACCGGGTTATTGCTGATATTCCGGTTATGAAAGGGTTAATGACTGCATGTAAACGTAGCCATTTTCTTTCTAATCTCCTGAGACAACTCTCTTCTTAGCTTTCTGTGGTCCATGTTTAGTGTGGTACACACCCTGATACTAAACAGCACAGTGACTACTTTTCAGCCTTTAAATAGGCAGACTGACTGATTGCAAATTTGAAGACACCTGTGATTCTAATTACAGGACACACCTTAGTTTAACATGTCCCTATGGTAAATTCATTTTCAATCTTTTCTAGGGGTACCCTCATTTTTGTCCAGGCCAGTTTCATTATTTTGTTTTTTAAAATGATTCTGTTGAAACATAATTTAAAAGCAATGTCTGATTTTCATTAGTTAATTTTTAGTCAATTTTTATTTATTATTACTTAAGTCAGTTTCAAGTTATTTCAGTGACCATTGTGGGTTTTTCTTTCTTTAATGGAAGGGTCCCAACAATTTTGTCCACGTGTGTATATGGTAAAACTGAACCATATCTCTTGCCCTATACTCTATTATTGAGCAACCAGCTTATGAGACCTTGTTTGTAAATACAGAGAGACACAGAATCTGGCTCAGAGGCCTGATATTCACAGGCATGAAGGTCGTACCCTTGGTTACCTAAGGTATTTAAGAATGACTCACTGTTTCGAGGTAATCTGCTAAACAGCAAGGTTACAGGCCATTGTCTAAGCTCTCTTCCTGAAATACTTGTACACCAAGCAGACAGGTGTTTTATACACAAGATTAAGTTTTCCACAACAGTTCGGGATCATAACATTGATTATTTTTTCATTTTTGACCTTTCTGGGACTTTTAACCTCTAATTTTCAGGAACAGGAAGAAAGGGATGTAGAAATATCCACCATAGTTGATCATGGATCGAGAAGGCGGAAACACATCTTGCAGTGGCTAGGAGACAGGCACAATCCCCTCTCTCATTGCTTTCGAGCCTGGAGAGGGAAAATTCACCTTAGTAAATATGAACTATTTGCACTTGCAAATACATGAGCAAAATTTTGTCCCACAAAGATATTTTTCTATTCTTCTGTGTGAACACAGCTTGAGAATCACAGTCAGTTGCCTGGGGCCTGTAATGTGCAACTGGAAAAAAAATGAGCTCATAAAAAAAACGTACTGAAGATCAAATTTTAACTGTTGAACATTAAAGACACATTATTTTTTTTGAAAGTCCCCTTAAAATAATTGCAATAAATGTCACAGGAGCAAAAACTATTGCAATACTGTTTTGTTTTTCCCAATATCTTTCAAGGCTTAAAATCACAAAGAAATGATTATTTAAATCGGATATCGATTTCAGAAAGATGGTAACTGAAACAACTACAATATCTCAAATACTGAAAAGAAATGTAAAATCCATGAAATTATCAGATTATAAGCACGATTAAACAAAATATAATAAAATAAATCCATAAGGGAGTTCAACCCAACAGTTAATGCACATATTAAAAATGTATCTTATTGTAAATGCTTATGGCTCACAGCAAAAAATATATAGATATGTGTCCATATTGTTCACATTCAGCCTACTATGAAGGGTGATTGCTGACCTTGCATGAATGGCCCAGGGTGCTGAGCAGGACAGAAGCAATTTGGCAGAAAGACAAAGGTTATTCAACATTCCCTGAAAATTACATCAAAATCTCTTCTCAACTTTTCAAGTCATCATGCCAACAGACAAAAGATAAGATAACCCTTTATTGATCCCCAGAGGGTAAATTCGGTAAAAGGGCTGACAAATGCAGGCAGAAACATAACCACCTTGGCAAAGGTAATGACATGACCATTCAATGAAGAACACAAGAAGTCCTCTACTTAGAAAATATATATATATATATATATATGTATATATATATATATATATATATATATATATATATATATATATATATATATATATATATTTTTCCTCCATTTTGATGTCTTCATCATCTTAGAGTCTATTTAGCCATCTTCATCTTGCTGAAAGCAACATCTTTTAGAAAGCAAAACCAAAGATCTTTCATCCTGTTTCTCTGCAAATAAAAGGTCTAGTAGCTTCAGGGGTTTGGGGCTGTTATGTTTCTGCAGCTTGTATTTCAAGGTTTTATTTACAGAATGAAATACTGCAGACTGCCTTCAGATATTGTATCGTGTAGGTGTTGACTACAGTAGTTATCCAGAAAATGCCCTGTGGTTTATGTTTATATTCACAGCAGACTTTCAGTATGACTGATCTTTTACTAGAATCACAAATCAACAACTTATTCAATTCACTTTGCATCAGCTTATATCTGCAAATGACTTTCATTTGCTCCAAAACAGCTCAGATCGATTCTCTCTGCAAAGAGGAATTGCCTCATTTAAAATATTCTAATACAAGAAGTACCCTGGAGTTGAAACAGTCACATAGATATATTAGTTTCTGCTCCTCTTTGTCTGCTGCAGCTGCCTTGGTTTGAACGTGGCTCACTCTTTTTATTTTCTTTTAATTCTGCAGGACTTTGAGGTCCTCAGCTGAAGTCCACCCCAGGCACTAGAAACATGTTAACAGAGAGATGAAATAGCATTAATCACTGCTGACACCAAATCTCCAAAATGACACGGCATCGGCAGGATTGGAGGCTTTATTGGCCAGGAGATGAATGGACCACAGGAGTAATTCAAAGTGAAAAATCAGTCCCTTGAGAAATAGATCTCCTTATACCTGGCTCTGTGAAAAATTTCTATTTGAAAATGGGGCAGTTTTTCTTCGCCGACTAATTTACAGTTGGCAGTTAGGAGCACAATATACCTTAACTTTGCAATCCCATCGCATTGAAGCAGATTAATTTTGAAGGTAGAAAATAACAATGATAATGCCTTCACGACCAGGCAAGTGCTGGCCTTATTTAACACAATTCTCCAAACACCTACATCTTTGTTGCTTAAAATAACTGTAGTTTCAAATCAAAGCCTTCGGTGGACATAGACTTGCTCTTCGATCAGTGAAATAGCCCCTTACAATAAAATTTTCAGCCAGCCTGGTATTGTTGCATGTTTTCATAAAGACAGATGGTTTCAATTACAAGCCCTTATTTATTTGATGTCAAATTAGAATATTAATATCATAACCTCTAACTTTCAGATATTCATTGAATAACTTCTAATAAAAGTTATACAGTAAACAACAAGCTTTAAGATAAGTTCTTGACATGCCAAGGATCCCCATCGATGAAGACTGGTATAACATTTTCCAAAATGCTCCAAGTATATTAAAACTCAGTTGAAATGTTGGACTGTTTGCAGCAGGCTGCTCTGTAACATTCTTCAAGTCTGCCAATTCGCACCACCGAAACTTTTAAAGATGATGTGTCCTTTTCATAGAAATTACTCTGTGCCACAGCTGCCTCTGCTTTACATGCTCTTGTTGCTGCATAATTTTTGTAGTGTGTGACATGAATAGGGACAGTGATAGTGGTTTACTTGCAAGACCTGCAATTCTGCACCTGTCAAAATGTGAAGCACATTGAAAAAACACAAGGTTTGGTTATTTTCACAGAAAATCTCCTGAGGTTTTGACCAATTTATGACTTAAGTTTGAGGCCAGAGATATATTTTGGCAATTGGCTCTGGTTGTTCTGGGAGAACTGTTGTCTTATGGGTTATGTATTGCAATGGGTGGCAAGCGCGGTGCAAGTCCATTGAGATGGGATGCAGAGGGTTCGCTGGCCAGTCTCTCTGCAGGGCCTACAGCATCCTGGGCATCACGGGGCCAGTAAGCAAAGGGCCATCAGGGAGGTCATGGAGGGAGCACAAGTTGCCTCAAGGTGGCTGAGGGTAAGGAGAGGAGAACCATGGGTGGGGTAGTGCTATGTGGACACAAGCTGGGGCCTGATCAACCCCAGCTGGGTCGCCTGAGTGAGAGTGTATGATGTTTGAAAGACCCGAACCCCAGGTAACATCACTGAAGATGTGTCCAGGTTGCATCAAGTTGATGTATGTTACAAGCATCTCAGGGCAAACACTATAGATTATAATCCTTTGGAATAGCAGATGACAACACACTTCTTCATGAAAGGAAAGACATAACCATAGAAAATTGTATGTAGACTATTTACAGTGTACCCTATTGTATACATTTTCTCCCTTTAAGATACTGAGCTGTTGAAACACATGCTTTACATTCTAAAACCAGCCACTGCTGATTTCACAAACTGCATCACAGGCAATACCATCAACAGGCTTGACTTGAGCTGATTGCTTTGGACAGTATTACAAAAGTGATTCACATAATCTAATTATGTGTCCAATTTTTAAATACAATAAATGATCCTCCTTTTCATGCTCTTATTTTAAAAGGCCATATTTTGTCTAATATCAGATTCATATGTTCATGTCTAAGGACTGCTAGGTTATGTTCAACAAGCATTTATATAAAAAAAAACTTCAATTTTTTATATAAAGAGTACCCCTGATGATGCTGTATTTTCTTTCTGTCTGAGACTCTCTGTTTAGAGCACCAGTCCTTTTAAAATATCCCCACTTGAGCCAAGTTCACTGTGATTGGTTTACTCTGTGGTTATTGGTTAGATCAGTGCAGGTGGGCACCATGTGCTCAGCAGCTCTGCATCAATTCTAACATCTGCACTCTACAATGCGCTTGCAACCACGAGCCAATGGACTTAAACTGATGACAAAACAATGGTAGGACATCACACTGGGTGGGGTCTATTCAGAGGTGGAGCTTCTGGCGGAAATGGGTGGGGGATCCTAATGCCGTAGACATTTTGTTTTGTTCATACAGGTGCTCACACAGAGAAGACATGTTAAACACACTAAAGGGAGGTCATATATGATTAGAAAAGCATAATATGGGCTCTTAAGCGTATTAGTTTTAAACCACTCTTTATAGTTTAAGGTCTTAATCAACATGCCCCTTAAAAACAGAAAAAAAGTTAAACATAGCACCATGTGTTCCAAAAGTGGATGCACCGGAAAAAGTGACAAGAAATCATTATGTATCAATAAATCAAATTTAAATTCAAACTTAGTCCTCAGGGCTGATAAAACAATTTACTGTAGGTGACTTTAATATCCATGTTGACAAAGAAAGTGATAGCCTTAGCTCTGCTTTCATGTCCTTAATAGACTCAGTTGGTTTTACTCATCCTGTTAGTGAAGCTACCGGTCATTTAACCATGCTCTCTTCCTTGTTCTAGAATACAGCCTTGAGATTAATAAACTAAAAATCTTTCCCGAAAATCCTCTGTTCTCTGATTGTTTCTTAGTTACTTTAAACATCTTCATAGAGGATTTTGTTTTTTGTAAGAAAATGGTGAAGAGAAGAAGTCTGTCCATCGATGCTGTGGCTAAATCTAAAGAGGCCATTCTTGCTGCTTTTAATTCAGTGTCCTGGCCAATTAAAAACTCTTTGAGTCCCTTCCAGGTGGATCAGCTTGTCGATAGCTCCTCTGATTTGTTAAGATCCACTTTGGACTGACTTGCCCCACTAAGACAAAAAACTATTAAACATCAGGGAATAGCTCTTTGGTTTAGTTCTGAAAATCATGCACTCAAACAAGCACCCCATAAATAAGAGAGAGTGTGCTGCTCCAATAAAAGGGAGGAGTCTGGTATACTTTTGTAGGAAATTCACAATAAATACATGACAGCCTTATGACATGCTCGAGCTGCCTACTACTCCTCACTAATTGAGAATTGAGGAAAAACAATCCAAGGTACCTTTTCAGCACTGTAGCCAGGCTGACACAGAGCCAGAGCTCTTTTGAGCCTGTGATCCCACTAGCCCTCAGCTGTGAGGACTTTATGAGCTTCTTTAACCATAAAATTCTTAAAATAATAGATAAAATGAGCAACCCCCTGCCCTCACCTTGGCCTGCCATGCCACTAAATTTTGTTAAAGCTGACTTAGACTGTTTTTTTCAGTTGACTTTTAGGAACTAAACTCTGTTGTCTCCTCCTCCAAACCATTAACCTGACTTTTAGACTCGATCCCAACTAAACTTTTCAAGGAGGTCTTTCCCTTAGTTTTTCCATCCTTGTTTGAGACGATCAATATATCTTTATCCACAGGCTACGTGCCACAGTCTTTTAAAGTAACTGTAATCAGACCTCCTCTTAAAAAAAACTACCCTTGATTCAGGCACATTAGCTAACTATAGGCCTATATCAATCCTTCCAATTGCTGCAAAGATCCTTGAGAAAGTAGTGGCAAATCAGCTTTGTGACTTCCTTCAAAACAACAGCTTGTTTGAGGACTTTCAGTCAGGATTTCAAGCTCAGCATAGCACAGAGACTGCTCTAGTTAAAATAAAAAATGACTTACTCTCCGCTTCAGATGGTGGACTTCTCTTTGTACTTGTTTTGCTAGATCTCAGTGCAGCTTTTACCACCATAGATCTGGAAAACAATAAAAAAATACAAATTGGAAAACCTTCAAATTATAAGCATTTTATAAGACATTACATAATTTTAGATTGCAGGGTCATTTGATCAAACATCACTCATGTGATGGGTTTGAATTTGACCATTTTTGGCCTAACTTTAGAAATATGTGTGGTGACTCTCAAGGACATAAGAGATAACAATAATTAGCGCAAGAGCATTTTTTTTCAAGTTAAAGATTGAAACAGAAAAATAACAAGATTTTGATAAATAGTGATGGATGATGATTAAAAAACATCATTTCAGCTATATTCAGTTCGATTTAATCCAAAGGAGCTTTACTGGTATCAGTGTAAAAGAACAGTTTTGGAATGCATTGCATGCTAAAAAATAAAAAAAAATAAATGCATAAAAAAATGCAATATACACACACCAATATTAGTATTTTGATTAAATGTGGTCAATAACTTCATAATTCAGTGAAATATGAAGTTCTAAAGTGAACACAGTTCAATGTTTGTACCTTTTCATTTTATAAGAGAACCACAAACCAAAAAGAGAAAGCCATATCAAGCTTGTGGCAGCTCACATGATAATGCTTTTCATTATCATGTGAGCTGCCAAAGAATTGAAAAACTGGATGTTCATTGCTGCTTATTATACTGTGACATTTGGGGAACAGGAGGACATCATCCTCATATGCTGTGTCTTCTTGTAATCACCGTTTCCCCCCCAATTAATGATAGGAAATGGCTCTTTAGGCGAGGATGAGTCATCCAGGAAGGCCAGCCAAGTGGTAGAACATGGAAATGGCATTTTCACAGGCTGGGATCATTGCTGCTATCTATGTGTTTCTATTTTCAAAGAGCCATTAAGCATGGAGGGCAAATAGAGGGAGAAAGACAGTAGGACTTTAAACCCTCAGTGTCCTCCAACAGCCCAGTTAAATAGCTGGTATGTGCTCCTGCTGTGGGGATACAGTGTTGTTAAAGGAACAGAGTTCTGCTAAAGTGACTCATGTATCCTCTCAGATGTCCCTATTTTCTCTAATCATTTTACTCTTTTAGTCATTATTAGAGTGTCTGTACTCTCCCCAGGCCACTGTCAAGTTAGATAAAATATTTCTATAACTGGAGAGAACAAAACAAAACATGCAGTAACTGGGAACAGTATATTCACAACAGATGCTTTTCCATTTGAGAGCTGGTATAAATGTTTATTCCAGAGGGATGTTTTGCTCCTCTGTACAGACTTTTTTAGCTTAATTTGATTGATTTTCTGTATCCTCTACTGAATTGAAATAAGACTAAAAAATATTAGGAATATCTGCTTTTAGTTGTCTGCGCCAAAACTTACAATCTGCAAAATATATTTTTTAAGCAGACCACACTATCACCACAAAGAAAACAAAGATTTAATGGCTTTTCTTGTGGATTATTTCCTTTAATTTTGCAAATACTTTACCTTGACACTGTTGAAAATGTGGATTCCCTCCTCAGTGGCCCTCATTTGTAATGCCAATTGCAAACTGAAAACTGGATGTACGGTAATTTCCACACAAAGGTTAGCATTAATTAATTTGAACTTGGGCAAGAGATTAGACCAAAGTCAACAAGTCTTTGCTTGTGTACACAACTTTTCATTCTGTGAAAATTGATAACAATCTAATCAGAATTTTTTTTAGAAGAGACATAGGTTTGCAGGGTGACATTCCCCAGGGTGACTGCCCACATATCCTTAGATTTTACTGCTCTGCATATTGTTTGTGATAAAATATTATAAAACTTTTTTTCTTTGGATGCAAGTTTTGACATAATGAGGGAGGATAGTAGTTAAAAATAGCACTGCAGCCTGGCCTCTGTCAACAGTGGGGGCTGAGTGAAAGTGAGGGTGTGCAGAAATCAAAACTTCAGTTGATCATCTGCTGTAATAAAAACACTGTTTTATCAAACATTTGTTCAACAGCACAGCAGACTGTTTCCTCAGTCTGCTGTCAGCTGGTACCATTTCAGATAGTTAAAACATGTGTTAAGTCCACTGTTCAGTACTCCACATGTAAGAACGTCCTAACCTGCAAAGCAACTGACTTCATCTGATTCCATATTTGTCTTCAGGTGGATCATCTTTAAAAGTGCAAGCAGAAACACTTGGTATTTGCTCTGATGTCTGCACCAGATTCATAAACAGGTGTGAATTTGTTTTCTGAGAATTTATTAAAGAAAAAATAATAACAAAGAACCTTGTAATAATTTAAAAAGAGACTAATATAAGTAAGCAATAGGTAATATTGGCTTTGACTCAGTCAACAGCTGAGTGTTTGTGTGAATGAGACACTGTACACCTGATGGGATGCCATGAGATTTAAAAGTCTAGACAGAGGGTGTGCTAACATTACTGATTCATATTAGTCTATTAATGTTTTCATTTATTTTGACATATCACTTAGCCTCAAGTTTATGTTGCATGTTTTATCTTCTTTATTTAAACTGAACAACCAAGACCTGGTTGTGGCATGGATGACACTGCATGAGCAAGGTGAGTCAAAAGCACACACACAGGAAAGATCACGCTACACCTTCAGTTTAAGTGCATTATGTGAGGGAAGCCCTAAAGGGTTAGTTTAGATTGTTTTTAAATTGAGGTTGCTAGAAGCCTATGGCACTAGGAACTTGCCAGCTTTGTCCCTGGGGGTACACTGTAACCCGAACAGTGTTACCAACACAAAGCTATTAAGGGCAGGAAACTCAAAAGCTGCTATGTAGTTAAAATAGCTTAAAAAACAATTGCGTAGTCTGAATAAGTAATTGGGTTCTAAGTTGATGTGGATCAAAATTAGTGAGTTAATATCAGTCTCTAAAAATTATATATTTTTTTATTTATTTATTTTAATCTAGTAAGCAGAACTTTAGGTAGCACAGTGGCGCAGTAGATAGGGCATGTGCCTCACAGCAAGAAGGTCACTGGTTTGATCCCCGGGCCGGGCGGGCCTTTCTGTGTGGAGTTTGCATGTTCTTCCCGTGTATGCGTGGGTACTCTGGCTACCTCTCACAGACCAAAAGCATGCTCTTTAGATTGATTGGTGACTCCAAATTGCGTGAGGGAGTGAAAAGTTGTCTGTCTGTATGTTGCCCTGTGACCAGCTGGCAACCAGTTCAGGGTTTACCCCACCACTCACCCAAAGTCACCCCCCCCCAAAAGGAATAAATGGTGTAGAAACTTAATGAATGCATATCTTCAAAATACTTAACATTTTATAAATTTGGGTTGGTTAAACTTAAAAATTTAGGATAAATGAAGAAAATAATTGAGTAAACGGAGAGTATATTTTTTAAATTCAGTCAAACTCAAAAAATATATTTCCCCTACTCAAAAACTTTTATGTAATCAGTTACAAGAAATATTTTGAGTATTTTCAACTTGCTCAGGTTTACAGTGTAGATATCCAGGAACGAATGCTAGCTGGTACATAGAAGTCCATGGTGCCATCAAAAGCCTAGTAATGAACCAAACTATAGGTTAAAACTACTCAAAAAACTATGATGGCATGACAGCAGTATTAATTTTGATGACTACTTATTTTCGTCATTGTTTTCGTCAACAACCTTTTTCCCCTGACAAAAACTAGACTATAACTAAAAAAAAACAAGTGCACATGGACAAAAACTAAAACTAAATTAACTGACATTTTCCTCAACAAATAAAAACTAGAATGTTTGACACAGACTTAATCCATTCAGACCTAATTCCGTCATGTAGAAAGTAGGGACAAGTTAGGAATATATCCAGTCACAACTGCCTTAGCTTTGTGGTGGCAGGATAAGTTGGGGAGCGATCCAATCAGAGCTACTCTCTTTATGAATTGATATATTCATGTAGAGCAGGTTCACTGTTTGTCAATTCTGGTGTTGTCACTGAGATGCCCTGCCAGGTAGCCTAAATAAAGGTGATCGCATTTTACACAAAAGTTAAATATTTTTCTGTTGTTTTATACATTCAAACTTTACCTGCATTCAGTTAAGGGTTATTAGATGTTTCATTTTACCCAAGTGTAAAACATGACTTCAGAAATTCAAGGAAACATAAAAAATGCCTTACACTTTACACTTCATATTTTAGTCTATTAAATTTACAGTAGATTTTGTTGACTAAAATGTTAAAATTGTATCAACTAAAACTGGACTAAAATTAAAACAATTCAGGTGACTAAATAATGAGTAAAAATAAAAGATACTTTAGACAAAAAGCCTATAACTAAAACTAAATTAAAAAGTGCTGTCAAAATTACTGCTTGACAGTAAGCTACAGTAAGATTCTTTACAGCGTTTAATCTTTCCTTGACAAACTCTCTGTGTTTACAACTATTTTGTGATGCAACGAAGGGCAGCAAATCCTTTTGCCGGCAACTCCCCTCATTAGATTAGGTCAGAGTGCGGCAGCGAGGTCATGTAGCAGTCACTAGAGCACAAACCGATATAAATCGCTAAATTTGGCTAGTTGTTCTAAATATAGACAACAGGACTCACCTCTCTACAGCAACAAAGCGTCTTTTTTGCGGTGCCCTTCCCAATCAGGACTACGACACACTACAGCAGTTTGAAAGGTCAATGATATTCAAGACTTCTGCTGAAAGCTCAAGGAGAAGCCGTGATACCAAGTCCTACTCATGACAGGCCTCCATGTTTGCGGACATGGGCTCACAGTTAATGCATCTGCACCACCAGGTAACTTTTTATTTGTCCTTCTCCGTTCTCCATCCCTTTTCTCTACCTGTAGCTCAGTCTGCAAAAAATCTCCCTCTGTGTACTCCAGGTCCTAAAGATATCCTCTTGTACCCACAATTAATAGCACATCATAATAACGAGAATCAAATCGCTAATTTTTAGGTCAGTTCTAGTGAAATTAGTATTTGTTATTTCCTCTAACCTCCTGGCCAGCTGATGGTGGAGGGATACATAACCCCCGTGTCCCAACATAATAAAGTTCCACACACAGAGACTTTGTCGAGGAATAGTTAAACGTTGCATAGAATCTTACTGTAGCGTATTGTCAAGCCACAAAGTTTTTGGGTAGTTTAACCCATAAATGGGTAAATTACAAGGCTTTCGTGACACCATTTACTGCCATCCGCTTCCGGATATCTCCGCCCAGGGACAAAGCTTACAAGTTCCTTTATTGGCAATCATATTTACTTGTGCCATGGACCTCTAGCAACCTCACTTCAAAAAACCCTAATTGACTCTTTATGGTCACAAGCTCCCTGGCATTAGAGTTCAGCCTTACTCCTTTGTTGGGATGAGTACTGAAGTTTGATCATTCTGATAAAGTGTTAAAACAAAGACACAAATTGAGACAAAGAAGGGACCGTTCCTTCATATTTCAACTTGGTGTAAGACAATGTAAAGTAACAGTATGTATTTTTTTTCAAGAGTGCTAAAGTGAGCTTTTGTCTTTGTGACAGAAACAGTCTTTTGCATGTTGCTGTCTTTGTCAAACAAAATGTTTCAGATATAATCAGAGCGCTATGTGCATCAGAATGCCTGAGGGAAAAACACGCCCATTTCACCTGTCATTTGTAAAAGTCCTTCATCTATTCATCTGGGTCCCCAGTTGAGGTTCAGATTTTTTTGGCAGTGGTTAGCCCTTCACACCTTTCAGTCAATGATTAAGACCCTTCATGTTATTTCTGAGTGACTCACATTGTAACCACTGCTGCTCTATGTGCTGGGCCTGTAGATGTGATGACGTGGACCAGTCAAACCTGCCTCATGAGACCTGAGGTCATTATGAGTCTGCCCTTCATTTGATTCAGGATTTCTGTTCTTTCCTTTCACATTACAAGGTTGATTTGCCTTGGTCTCCAAGGCTTTTAAAACTATTATACAGGGCAAAGACCAGCTCAGACTGGTGACTGCTTTTAGAGCCTGGGTAATGCTCTTTTAATCACATGTCATTTTCACTGTGCAAAGTATAAGATCTTTGTGTTAAAGTGACTTATCAAATAAGCTGAAAAGCATTTATCATTAAGTTTGAATGACATTTCTTTGAACCCCAGGGGCAAATGTACCATTCTGTTTTATAAATGTTTGAAGATTAAAACATTTAGGCGCAGACATCAGCTGTGTGTACCATTTAACAAGATTAATTTCTTGGCAATTTAATCAGATGATCAATTAATGAAGGTTTGGGACCCATCAGTTTCAACCCACTTAAAATTAAATAGTCATTGGTCTGGCTTGCTGAGTAGGTTGAGCAGGTTGGTCTCTTGTAAACAGCTTGTGAATCACTGGCTGTCTTTGTTGTCGTAACTTTCAACAAGACAGTGAACTTATTGTGCAACACATGGTTAGGCTTAAGGATGTTCCCTGGTAGATAACTTTAATTTCTGCTAAATGCAAGAGCAAACTGTATTTATAGGACTACTCTACAGTCAACAAAACTCTTAATTTTTTTTTCAAAATGTATTAATCATAGAATTAGAGCACAAGTGGGTAAAGAGTAATAGTTTTGCCATGGAGTTCGGCTAATGGCAATGATAGTAGTGCATCCTTGCTTTTGTGCTGAATGAGGCTTCTTGCTGCATCTATTAAGTGGCCATATGTGTATGACTTCTTCTAAAATTCTCAGATCAAGATGTTGCCTAACCTGTTTCTACAAGATGCTCTGTTTAGTTCCATTGCATTCAATGTCTTTAGTTTACAAGCGGGTTTGAGGGCAAATGGGCAGTGAGTCAGCAGCCATTAAGCAGTGGAAGAGGGTCTCATGGGGGCTGTGAGGCTATGTCAGCTGTGAGGTTATCAAAATTAGGTCCACATATAATAATCCAATTAATAATAACACACTACGGTAACATTTTCTTTAACCCCGAGGCACCTTAGGGGAACCAAAGGTGTCCACTCTGCTTATTAACATTTTTGATTCTCAATATATTGGTCAGTTTAAAGGCTAAGGGTTTGTACTTAGTCAAGATTTGTTTTTCTTTTTTTATTTGTTTGTTATTTGTACACTTTTAAGAGAGGGACCCTATGGACTTTATGGTAAATATAAATATATATAAGTCCATTCTGTCCTGATTTTATCCATGAAAACCTTAAGAAAACCTCAATGTTCCTTTTTCATTGGTCTGGTGGTGGTCACCTTCTCTTAGCTACTAATGGGGGGGCTTGGAGGAAAAAAAAAGTTGGGAACCATTGCCTGAGTAAGCATTTGACTGGACTTTTGTACCTGTTTTGATTAACAACATGATAGTTTAGTTTAACAGACTTGTAATTCTAGTGCTGACTATTTTGTTATTTGAATTTAATCCCTGATTAGCCTAATACCTCACATGTTAGTTAAGCATCATCATTAGGCAAGAGTGTAATTTAGGTAATGAGAAAACTGATCATTGTCATGGTTTACAACTCATATACAAGCTCACCAGGAGAGAATGGAGCTAAAGTTTATCAGAGTAAAGAGTCAGCACTTAAGAGATTTGCATTTTTTTGAAAATGTCCCGTTATAGTGTTTGATAAAAAGCTAAATCATCATCACATGATAGAAGAAGGGTTTAAGACTGGGGATCATTATTTTTATAATACTCTTTAACAATCCATGTGCTTTTTGAAATCATAACCAAAACCTTATCAAAAGAACTAAACCCTTCCAGTGGGTTGGTCGATCAGTTTGTCGAAGAGCTGATCACAATCTCATTGGACGAACAATCCTATGTCTTACTTTTACAAAAAAACAGCATTCTGTTTGCCAAATAAATTAATATTGCATTATGGCATATTAGGTATTATATTACCTGTAAAAAAGATAAGTGTGAATACTTGTTGAGCTTGGCTTGTTGAACTGGTCCCTAGGACAACCAAAGTGTTACTGTGCCCATGTACACCACACAGGAGATGTGAATGCAATCATGCCAGAGCACAGAGTATTCATTCCACAGTCCATGGATACTCATCAGCACATAGAGTTGTATATGGATTTCTGAATGTCATCCATTTTTCTCATTCTGTTCTCATTCTATATAGGCAGTATAGGTTTTTTTTCCCTTCGCTGAGCTGCACAATACATGTGGAAGTCAGAGGAGAGAAAACAGTAACCTATTGTATGTCCACAAGAAACTTAATGGTGGTTGCCATGGTTGCGTCCCCTCTCTTCTTTTTGGCCCTCCTGCATCACAACTATACATAGCATAAACCACCTACTTAGGATTACTGCAATTGTAAAATCAAGCCAGCAGGAGGAAGGGGAGGAGGGAGCAACAAAGTTAAGGGCAGTCCAGAGCAATTGAGATGTAACAATGTCCTTTAAACAGTGTTTTGGAATTCTTATGAGTGAAAAAATGTTGTCCTGTCACATCAGCCCTTAAACAAGTGTTTTGTTAATAGATTTTGCCACAAAAAAATTCCTCCAAAAAATAATAAGCTGAAAGTCAGGATCTTTTGATAAACTGTTTAAGCTTAACCTGACACACCAGTTGGACTGTTTAATATAGTTCACTAGTCCATCTGGGTAACAGCCCACTGGAAGTGTTTAGGTATGGGCCAAACCTTTCAAAAGCATAACTGGCTGGTGATTGGATGACCATTCTGTCAATAACATACATTACAGGCCATAAGGTAATGTCCTAAGCGGGAGCTACTGCTGGGGCTTAAAGTACAAAACGTGAGCCACTTTATGAGAAAACCTGTTGCCAAAACATGTCAGAGGTGGAATGAAAACATCCTTCAGATACAGAAATGCTTTTACTGTGCTCTCTGTACGAGCAGTCACTTCCTGCTGCCATCTTGCTCATAGACCCCACCTCTTCTTGCTTAAAAGGACTCTGTTGGGCCATGCTTGGGATAAGCACAATCCTTGTAAATTGGAGCTTGGCAAGATGAATCTAACTAATTACAGACACAGGCTGAATCAGGCTGATCCAGCTGCACTGCAAGGAAAGTTTCTTTTCAAAAACTGTTGGTAAATATAACCCAGTTCTCTGATAAAGACAGCAAATAACAAATCTTCATAATAGTAACATGCTATTTAACTTAACTAATAAAACATAATCTCCAGAAACCCAAACCCAAATGAGGGTTTTGATTTCAATTGCAAACCATTTACTTCTTCAGAGTCTATCCTGCTTTTCCTTTGTGATCCAAGGAAATGAACCTTAATAAAGCACCAAATAATCATGACTGTCCTTGTGACTTTAATCTCCCCTACATGGGTCCTGCAGTGATACACAGCATATTTCTCTTTTTATTTACTTTTACATTCCTCACTTTTTGCTACAACAAATGAAACCACTTAAATTTTTCCCCCACTTTCCTTGATTTAATCTTGGCTGGTCCATGACCAGGAAGTGCTAGGACCTGCCTACTCTTGTGGCTGTAATGCGATCTAACTCCATAACAAGATAAGCACATCGTAACAGGTTAATGCCTACCCATGTACCTCATTTTAAAACACCTGGAGGAGCAGTGATTGTGGGGGCTGATGTGATCAATGGCCTCAAAAACTTTGACTCTTTTCACCTTAAATCATTTCTCTTTCTCTCTTCCCCTGACAGAAATGCATGAAAGACACCCTAAACTTTTACTTGAGGTCATTTTACAAAACTTTTTTGCAGTCATGAGGAGGATCAGCTGTTTTTCATTCCACATTTGCAAGCATGGAGCCTAAAGTGGGGCGTAAAACCTTTTTGGTCCCCAACTTTCAGTTGTTAGGGCAATAAAGTGGTCATAATGTCTGTAAGAGTCTTTCATTTATTAACAGATAATTTCTAAGTTTCATCTTATGTCACAGGACTGAGGAACTATTATATCCTTGTTGCTGCTTTGTATTCTATACCCAAACTCATTATTTCACCTGTATTGATCTTGGAGCAACAGAAACCAGCAAGTTTGTCAATCTGTGCTATTATGCACTAAGTGCACACAGTAATCATGTTCCTGCTGAAATCAAAGCTCATTCAAAGTCTTCAACTAATTAACTCAAAAAATACAAGTTTGATTCTCAATTCTTTAAGACAGGGATCACCAACCTGTAGATCTTGATCTACTGGTAGTTTTTAGACACATTTCTGGTAAATCATTAACACTGGACGTGTTTTAGGTCTTGATGGAATGTTTTGCATAGCCATGGGATATACTGTATGGGTTTGGTGAATCTGGTTATTTGCAAGGTTGACTGAATCAGACTGGTTTCCCTCCATCCCATTAGTTTGTTAAAAGAAAGTCAGACTGTTAATAAAACTAACATTGTTCAAGTCTTAAACTCTTAAAGTCATGAGTTTTGTATTATAGTAGGCTGCACAAGTTGTTGAATGTCAACATGATTTTCATTATTTTAAAAGGTTTTTGATGGATTAAAGAAGGCATCCACAAGCTTTAATGTGGGTAAATATTAATTATAATGATTTAAAAGTTACTATATATTTTTTCAATGAGTTACACTGAGGTAGAACAAGCTTTCCCAGTCAGAATAATAGGGGGTCTTTAACTGGAAAAGGTTAGTGACAACTGTTGTAACATTCCCATATGCTTTGTCATGTATATTTCTATTTTTTGTGTTGTTTTCCTATTAAACTGAAACTTGCTACTGCTGACACTTCTTGTATAGGAACTTTTTGAATGACCTGCTATAGCAGCCTTTCCACCAGATACAGAGTTTGCTTCTAACAAAATTGGTAAAGCAACTGCATTCTTGAAAATAGTTATTTGTGTTGTGCCACTAATGAAGACAGTCCAGTATTTTGCAAGTTCACTGTTAGGCTGTGCGGGGGTTTTGTTTGCTTCAAATGCTAAATGCATGTAAAGTAAAGTAATTCTGGATTGACACACATAACTTCACCAATTTTCACCTGGAAACATGACCTCCTGCCATGTTGTTGTGTAGCTACATGCATCATAATGGGCTTGTCAGCCAGCTTTATTTTACTTGAGTTCTGATGTAAAAAAGGCATCAAAGTCATGCTACTCCTGTGCGGAGGCTGAGGAATGACAACTCTAACAAAGGCTCTCAGTCAGAGCTCCTCTGAATAGTCAATCACCACCTTACAGAGAGGAGTATGTGTTATGTGTGTGTGTGTAAAGGGTTTAAACCTAAAAAAAACAACTGTAATACTAGAATACGGTTGCAATCTTTATTAACGTCATTGAAACACTGGTCTGACGCTGCTCTCTGAAGATAGAAAAAAAGACCTTTGGCGTTGATAATGTCATGTTTTAAGCAGACAAAAGTCAACACACTGTACAGTAATCATTATTCTTTTACTGCATCGGGATCTGCTCCCTAAAACTATATACAATTGTGATTTTACATTCTTCTTTTAATAAACTCACAAAACAGCTACTGAAATGATTTTCTTTCCCCCCTTTTTTCAGATGTTCAGATTTGTACCTGAGAAGGAGCTCATGCTGAGACAAGAGGATGACAGCGTTCTCTTTTCACCCCACTAGTTATAATGAGTTTGTGCCAAGCGGGCAAGCACACATGCTGAATCTTATACATATCTCTGCACACACATACACCCGTATGACTACATTTAAATAAAGTTTGGCAGTATTATGACACTTCTGGCAGAATATAACCCTCCAACGCAGCCATCAGAAGAGAGCAAACAGATCGAAAAGCCTTTTTCCAGGAAGTGTCACGCATACATGTCGGCATATCGAGCTACGCATCCACAGACTTTGCTGTGGGATGTGGATCATTAGTCCTGTTTCCCTGACATGTGGGGTGTAAGACTGGTGAGTCACTTGGAAACTGTAGAGAATGAGGCTTACCAAGAAACATAAAAAGCAGAAGGTTTTGACTCAAAGTGCCAAAGTCTCAACTTTATGTTGTAACAGTTATTATGTTTGAAAAAAAATGATGGTTCTTAAAGAATAAATACATGCAAAGTCATCAATGTAATCTACTGTTTTTCTTTGGTTTTGTGCAGGGAAATATCGATACAACATAATATTCCATTAAGTACATTAGATTTCTCTTTTATAGCTGTAAAAAAAAAAGAAACACAAGAGGCTTGTGCTCTGATGATGGTATGAGCTCTGAATAAAACAAATATAATCCACTTTATGCTCTATGTGTACTGATAAGAAATATAGCATACCACATAGCCCTGAAGGGTTATTTGCAAAATAAAAACTGTAATAATTTTTGTCCATTTTAAACACTAATTTAAAAACACTTATGATGCCATCAAGGGTTTTGCCACCTTCTCCATATTGGAGTGGTGTTGGCTCTGGCTCCATCAGAAAGACAAAGGGCCTCAAAATAAAAATTTGTTTTGGGCCCCACTTTGGCTAAAGGTGGCCCTATGTCCAGGGGGAAGATTTTAAGGGCCCGTGGCTGACAGGGGCACCTAAAAAGTGTTATTTCAGAAACATTTTGCCTTAAGTGTTTTATTTATTATTATAAACTGTTCATTTACAGAATACAGCTTATATCTCTTGTTTTACATTACAAAAAAGTTATGTCCAGGCAAATTTTACAGAACTAAATTACCATAAATTCATCTTCATTTTTGTTTCTGCATTTTGCGTACATCTGCATGAAATATTTGGGTCTTTAATTAAAATAAGCTATAAAGCATGGTCAAAAGATCCAAGATATGTGAGGTCTGATTATGTCCTTCAAGAAACTTATTAAAAAAAATTTGAATGCTTAAAATGGTCAAAATGCTAGAAAGTTTCTGAGAACATAGTTCAATAGAGTATTTATTGTATGATTTTCAGGGGAAGAGCATTTTCTCCACTCGTTGAATCTCACTTGTGTTTGTGTATTTATTAGCAGTTTATTCATTTATTTGCTTTACAGATGTTTGAGTTGAAAAATTTTGCTGAGCTTCTAAAGGTTAAAATTAAATCTTTTCATGGGGCCCAGAATCCAGAGCAGTGCCCCTGCTTGTGTATGCATACCAAAACAAAGGGTTAAGTTGACTTATTTCTAATTTGAACTCTTTATACCTCGACTGTAACAGCCTTTTTACCCGCCTAAACCAGACAACAACTGATCAAGTAATGACAGTCCAAACTCAGCTGCCAGGCTTTTTACAGGAACTGGAATATACGACCACATCGCTCCAGTTTTACCAACTTTAAACTGGCTCTCTGTATATCTAAGAATTATTTTTAAGATTTTACTGGTGCCTTTTAAAGCTCTCCCTAGCCCTTTCCCAGCTACATCTCTGACCTTCAACCCCTACAATCCTATCACGTTCATTTAGATCCAGAGGGCAGAGGTCATTTAGTTGTTCCTCATTGAAGTCTGAAAACCTAATGGTTTTTCTATGAGAGCTGGAATAATGTGTGCACAAGGGAATAAGGTCAGCAGAGTCAGTAATCTCCTCTTAAGACATATTTTAATGATGAAACTTTCCTGATTTTATTCAAATTTTACTTTTCTTATTGAATTTTAGATTTAGAATTCATCAAAGAGCAATGTAAATCTTTTAAGTTATTTTAAGTAAACTTTATGTTTTAAAATGTGTGTTACTAATTAGTTTTTTCTTGTGTACTATTTTATAACCTGCCTTATGTATGTTTTATTTCTTTTTATTATTGCTGGCCTTGCAGAGCACTTTGATTTTGAAAAGTGCCATATACTACATATATGTAGGTTATAAATATTATCATTGGGTCTATATATGCTCCAGATGAAATGACATGCCCTTTTGACAAAAAAATGGTATTTGTTCCTAGGGGTACAAATCATCAGACGTATAATGGTTTGACTGCATGGCAGGTTTTTGAATAAACGGCCTGTTTGATATTCCTGATTTTTTTCAAATAAAAACAACATTAAATGGACTAAATAAAAACTGGACTTAAGACATTTTTGAATTAAAAAAGATAATAAACTGAAACATACCATTTTGAATTATTGTTACAATTGTTAAATATGATGACATCACCGTATCATGAAGAGTTGGCATCACTGGGGTGATGGAA
The DNA here is from genome assembly GCA_037902135.1 of Cetoscarus ocellatus. Taxonomy (NCBI): domain Eukaryota; kingdom Metazoa; phylum Chordata; class Actinopteri; order Labriformes; family Labridae; genus Cetoscarus; species Cetoscarus ocellatus. The sequence continues at coordinate 916,489 of JBAMNC010001392.1, forward strand.
ATTTCAAGTTACATAGAAAAAGCCTATGAGAAAGATTAACCCAACACATCAATACCACAATCAACAAAAATAAGTGTCAGCAGAGCAGTCTGGTATTATCCTCACAGCTTTGAACCTGGACATGAGAGAGATTATTGATGGTGGTCTTATAGCCTCATAAAATCTTTATGAATATTGTGCATTGGCTCGCAAAAGAGGAGCTGGCCTTTATTAAATCTGGCTCACTCTACATTCCATAAAAAGAGAGGCTGTATGTCAGGGCAATTTGACAGAAATGCCACCAGATCACCTCAGGACAGTGGAGTAAATACGTGGGGCTAAATCCTCAATCTTATAATCAAAGCCATGTATGCTATCACAAGATAATGTAACTTATTTTACACTAAACTGAGTTTAATCCAGTGCTCCCAACTCACAACTGAATAAAACAAGCATGTAATCATATTGTTGACGCCTCAGAAAATGACAAACATCAAAAACTGTTTAACTCTGTTTGTTTTGTATCAAACATTGTGCAGATTCAGAGGATGACTCCTAGCAGTGTGGTAAGTGAATTAGGGTCCCACTCTTCCAGAGTTGGGAATTTGTTTGCCAAACAATTAAGGTGAAAGCAATCACGGCGGGAGTAAGTGGAGTTCATTACCTTTCATGATTTTTCTGATTGTTTAGAGTGGAGACACCCACACACAGACACAGATACAGACATTAAAGCACTTTAAACACAGTGGGGTGATCACCGGCGGTGCATTATCCACAGGCAGTATGTTTATCTGTCATCATCTATGCTGTTTTAATCCATGCAATCTAACCACATAAAAAGTGTTTGTTTTTCTGTAGAGACAAAGGGTGTTAGTCATCCAACTTTTTTCTCTCTTTCCTCCACTATCACACAACTCTGTGTTTACAACATGACATCAAACTGCAGACATGTTTGAGCTTCAGGGTCAGTTAGAACAGAGTTACAAATCATGTGATTCTTATATCACGTCGTGCAGCTCACAGTGTGACTACTTCCAGACCTGTTGTTTTTGAAGCCAATTAGTCCCAGCAGACAAACTCAAAGGCCTTTGGGTTGCATATCAAATGCTTGTTGTCATGGAAACGATATTGAAAGAGGGGGAAAAAATGTAATTCCTTAAGTGCAAGGTTTGCTTTGACAACATAAGATAAAGATCATAATTTGACTTGACTCATAGACCAGAAGTCTAAGTTTTCCAGCCACCCATTATCTGAACCACTTATCCCATTCAGGGTCATGGGGGGCTGGAGCCTATCCCAGCTGAACTGGAAGAGAGGCAGGGTACACCATGAACCAGTCACGGGGCTACACAGGGGGACAGACAACCACTCAAGCTGACACTCACACCTAGGGGCAATTTAAGTCTTGTTTCCACCGAGTGGGTTGGTTTGGTTTTGTACGGTTTGGTACAATTTGGAGCGGCGAACCCTGATCTTGTTTGTGATTCCACCGCCAGCTGTTGCTTCTCTCAAGGGCAAGGATGTGAGCTGCGAGGAGAGGGTCGCGCCAGCTACATAAATGCCTGATGTCCCAACTGCTCAACACAGTGACATGGTTCGATTGTAAACAAGAGTAACAATGGAGGACTTCCAACTCTCAATCGCTGTATGGAGCATTGTTTCGTGCTGACATTTTTTATAGCAACAGCAGTGAACAATAACTGTAAATCGACTGTTTATTTGAACATAGTATGTATTTTCATTTTGCTGTGGTCGCATGGAAATTGATGATTTTTGTGTCCAATAAACAGACTGCAGTGCTTTTAGCTCCACCCTTTAGGGTCAGTTCAGTATGCTCGGCACCCCTTCAAAGTGGTGCTAAAAAGTTGGATGGCACGAGTCAGTTATTTGGGTACCTTTTCTTCTTACCTGATGGTGGAAGCACTTGTAAATGCATGCCAGAAATGGAGCTTTAAAGTCACAATTAACCTTACAAGCTTGACGTTGGTCTGTGGGATGAAGCTGGAGAGAGCCTATGCATGCAAGGGGAGAACATGCAAACTCTCCTCTTAAAGTCACTCATTATAACCTAAGGATTAAAACAATACCAAAGTAGACATATTGGGATAACTTCATGTTCAACAGTATAAAAGCCAATTTCCCTGCCTCATTCGTGGCATCTTCCTGGTTATGGGCGTCGTTAAAAAACCCCAAAAAAAAACATGTTACAGTTTGGCTTAAGACTTTATTATGAACAGTATGAATAGTAATGTATTCCTGGACATAATATCCTCCTCGCTGTGATTGATGTGCCTGTGTTCACGTTAGCGTCTGTTGGGGCACGAGTTTATATTGTCTGGACACAATGTTTGTTACCAGAAGATACCACTAGAGGGCACTCAAAGACCTCAGGCTATATGTGACTACCTGCTGAGAGAGGAGTAAACCTGGAACATGGCGACAAGTATGGCAATTCTGAGACTAAAACTAAAAAAATAAAAGCACCAATGATCAATGCCATCATCAAATATGTGTTGGTAACTGACGACCCCATCAGCATCGTCTGCTCTGTCTCGAAAATATATCCCCCCATGTACTTTTATAACCGTCTCAGTGTTCTGGTCTGATGCGCTGAGCCAACACAGGGAATGTGTGGAGGCCATCATGCGTCCACATCCGTGTAGTTAACAGCAAACACACCTCTTGGCAAACAATCCTTACTCTGGCTGTGTTTGTTGTGCTTTCTGCCTTGGCCAGCTAGCTTTCTGATAAAGATATTGGTCTGTTACCTGTTACAAAATACATAGGGCTAGGCTGTTCTCTGTGTTCTGCCAATACAACAGAATTTCTTATTGTAAATAATGGACGTTTGTTATTTATTATTTCTGAAGCTATTACAAGAGCTATTAAAATCTGGCAAGATAAGTGTTCAGACGATCAGATAATTGGGCCTTTGCTGACATTTTGTAGGGAATTGGATCAAAAATCAGTACCACTATTATGCCATTTGTGCCCAACTAAGGCCAGATGTCCTACAGTATACATTTCTTTTTTTTTCCTGATCAACTGATTGGAACCTTTGGATTGGATATGAAACAGGCTCTTGTTTAACTCACTGCATAATCAGCTGATGCTTTGAAGATCTGTTGTTGCCGGCTAATTTTTAATTAAAATGATTAAAGATAATTTGCTATTTTACTGACATTTCAATCCATTAATATGATTATTTAAAAATTAAACTAAGTACATTTTGGTTGGTAATCATGGACTCAAACAAAGCAGCAAGAATGCAGGAGAATGTCTGGTTTGCTTTAGAACAGGTCAGTTTTAGTTCAGATGCGGGTCTCATGGACTTAGAGCAAGACATTTTAATCTGTTAGGTTGTTTTTACTGTTTTGTTTAATATGCAAGTTGTTTAAGTGTTGCATAGAAGCTTTATCACTTTAAGCTTTGATGTTGTGCTGGATATCATCACTAAAGTGAACATCAGGCTGTGGCCTCATGCCTAGCCATGCTAATACTCATTAGCATCATTAGTCCAGTGCCTGTGTGATACTTCTTGATTTAATTCTACTTCCTCTGTCACCACTGGAGATTTAAATCTGTTTGCCACTCCCTTATAAAAGATGTACATGCCTTAAAATTAATATCTTAATGATCATTTGTTGGAGTGTAGACATATACAATCCTGAGATACCAAGCATAGTGTTGAATGTATCACTGAAATTGTAATTTATTCCCACGGATACTAGTCGTTAAGTGTGCAAGTGTGCATGCATTTTCAATGTTTCACATGTGGAAATGTTAGCACTACTAGAGTAACTTACAACTCAAAACCAAATATTCATTTTTGAAACTGACTTTTAATCACCTCAGCAAGTCCCTTGCTCTCACTAAATGGTTAATCCTGCATTAGAGCCTTTGTATAATGAATGTTCAAATGAATATCTCATTTTGTGACACATACTCATTAGTGTCAAGAAGAAATACTGATGTCAGCTTCTCCCTTAAAACAGGCAGTACACTCTGCCCCTGCAAGTCTGTAATGTTATTTAATCGGCCAATCCATCTGCACTGGCATTAATTAGCATACTGATGAAAAAGAAGATGAACAACACACCTAAAATGTTCCAACATATCCTCTTTCCTGGATTCTCCCATTCCAATGTATCAGTAGTGGGTTTAGTTAAGGGAACTCTTTGGCACATATGATTGATTGAGATGTTTAATGTTGTGTCTTCATGCAGTGTATCAAAAAAATATCATTCATGGAGACAAACTCCTGTGAGCTACAATTCTGAGGCACTAAACAATATTTATGACATGATATATATCCTACAATAACTCGAATCTTTTTATTTTACAGATTACTTTAAAAGTAAATGACATAAGATTTAAACATTAATACAGTTTGCTTTAAAATTCACTTATACTGAACATTTACAGCTTACATAAAAGCTGACTTGTGATAAATTATTATGCAAAGTCCTTATAAATACCTTCTAAGGTATTGAATTAACTTTCCATTAAACATGTTTACTACACACTTTGCAATGATCTGAAAATGCAAATGGATTATGTTTTACGGTGCAGTTTTATAGAAGCAGAATCCATTCAGCCTTGTATTTTATCACTGGCACAGACCAACAATCAGCACACTGGTTTCAGGCTTATTGTGCATGCTTCTATTGATTTTGGATACTCTATTACTTTACCCCTGCTGCCACCTTTTCTTTCAGCCTATCTCAAACCCTCACAGTGAGAGAAAAGTTGTTGGTATAGTGTCACATATGATCCACTTCACTTCATCCAGTGTCTCTGTAAAGTGTTGGCTAATGATCAGAATCAGAATCAGAATCAGCTTTATTGGCCAAGTACGATCACAACATACAAGGAATTTGGTTTTGGCAGGTGTTGTTACTCACGAAATAAACAGCAGCAAATCTAAACATAAATCAGAGAAAAAAAAAGTATACATATATATGTATATATATATATATATATATATATATATATATATATATATATATATATATATATATATACATACATACATTAGTGCTGTCAGGAGATTAAAAAATGTATTAATTATATTTAAGAGATTTATTAATTATGATCTGTAATTAATTAATCTAATTAATCTTGTTTTTAATCTCACTTAAAAATTGCTGAAAAAAGCCCTTAACTTGAGGTGTTTTCATTGAAATTCATTAGATCATTGTGGCTGATCAAAAGATTGTTCTCCAAAAAGTCAAGCACAAGAAGCCCAATGCATAAAAACTCTCCAACTTTAACCATTTAGGGGACAGGGGCGGGAACTGTGGACGTGACGACAACAGGAAGTGACTTCATGTTTGAAAACAACAGCAGTGTGTAAAGTCATATGTGTAAAGCGATCTCCGTGGATGCAGCAAGATCTGCAGTTTTATCAGAAATGGACTCGATGAAGTGTTGGTGCTTTGCACTGTGGGAAACAGTATGAAGGTAGACTGGTCAGATGCACACTGCTGATTTTGTACATACTGCTTTTCATTATATCTTATCTAATTGTTTTTCATGTGCATGTTGTCTGTTTGATCAGGCATGACAGAGGTGAGCACAATCAAGAGCAACCAAGAGGGAACTGAACACAAACTGTGAAAGTGAAAATAATATTCAAGAAGCTAAACCTAAAGGAAACCAGGAAACAGTGGTTGTATTTGAAACCATCCACAATACTAAAATATTTTGTTGGTTTGCTAAAAGTAGCATTCAGTACAGAATGTGCCTGCCAACAACTGCAATATCCATACAGCACCAAAGTTAAGCTGATTAAGTTTGGACAAAAACAGAAATATGCATCTACCTCTGTTATGATTTCCCAAAATGCAAAGCACTAATGGGTCACAGGTCCAAATGGAAGACAGAATAAGCATAAGCATTATGCTTATTCTGTCTCAGAATGGAGCACAGAATGGAGCACAGAATAAGCATTGCTAGCATTAGCATTATAGCTTTTACATTTAAGGCAGAAAATGCAACTTAAATGGCTATAAATTCCCATTTTTCAACTTTTAAAACAGGCAAATATTCAGCAAAAAATGAATGCAAATTGGGATTTATATCTTGTGAAGACAATAAATGGATGTTAAAATTTAAGCTGGGCTATGGGTTACTTTTGTTCTTAGGACCAGTTTGAAAAAAATAGGCTTAACCGGGTCTAACATACTGCAAAATATCAGCTAAACTGCCATCATAGAATGCTGTCAGTATGCAGTAAACTGCTTTCTTTGGCAGTATGTTGTTGGTGGTTTTGAAAACAGCAACTGAACAATGAAATATACAGTAAAGAAATCCACAACAGGAGGAAATAAGACAAGGTGTGTAACACGGTTAAGAGCAAATAAAGATGAAAATACTAAAGACTAGATTTCTTTAAAAATGCACACAAGGGAATACATGAAAACAAGAGAAAACTGGTGTGGTGTTGAGACATAAACGCTGGCTGACTTACTGCCTGGTAGAATATCTTATCTGCTTGTCTTTCATGTGCATGTTGTCTGTTTGAGACTACCCTGGTTGAAAGCAGGAGAGGCTTAACACTGTTATCCATGGAAGCAACACATTAATTCAATGGAATCTACAGATGTAATTATAGTCAGATGTACTCCTGCCCTCTTAATGAGGCACTGATACGATAACCCTTAATTTGCACATATGGATGCTGATATTTTATGCCAGCTGTCCTTCGCCGAGCTGCAGCTGAGTTGCTTCAGCCTGGGTTATGCTTAATTTCTCACTATTGGTCTAACATCTTCATTTGCTCTGAGTTTAAACAGAAGCAGCTGGGCAAACAGAACACTTGGACAGGTCTGATTGGTTGTGTGCTGGATGCACCTACACTCAAGGTGTTAGAAAGTTTGATTAAGTTCAGACTGCATATTTTAATTTCAAAGTCTGATATAAAAAGTGAAAATTGATTTAATAAATATATCCATGAAATGATATTTTAGATGTATATTTGATTGTCATTCCTTTCATCCAAAGTAAATTTGTCACCATCTGCAGTCATGATCCTGTCACTGTCCTGTTACTTTAGTTAAGTTACCCGTTTTGCCCTCATGTTTGATGGTTTGTCACATGCTTCCTGTTTTATTTTGAAAGTTCCCCTGTCTCTCCTTGTCTTCGTAGGTGTTGCTTCCTGTCTGGTGTTGCCACACCTGATCACTGATTGTGCTTCCCCATCTGTGTCTCATCACACCAGTCACCTCATGTATTTAACCCTTGTATCTTCCCCTGTCTTGTTGCCAGATGTTTTGTACCTCCGTGTCACTTTCCAGTGTTCTTTCATAAGCATAGTTTGATCACGACCCTCTTTATCTCGACCTTGCCTTTTTGCCTAGCGTTTTTGGATACTGCTGCCTGTTTTTGCCTGCCTTTTTGTGTACCGAACTCTGGACTGTTTAATAAACCCTGCTTTATGCCACATGGACTCACTTCCTCTGCATTTGAGTTTCTTTGAGTGCCCAGTGTGTGTTTCTTGACATCTGCAAGTTTAGGCACAACAAACATGCAAGTTTCATGCTGTTTTGTGCTGCCCTTCTCTCTCCTCTCTTTTGTCACACTGAGGCTGTTGTAAGCTGCACTGCTAAAAAACAAAAAAAAAAAAAAAAAAAAAAAAAACCATTAGCAGAGGAGTTTAGGGGATTGGAGTCTACCCCATTTAAAGTAAATACGTGAGACATCAGCGTCTTAACATTGATACTTATCTATAACAGCCAAACCAGCTGTGCATGTACCTTTAAAACAAAGTATTGCAGCCTCTGGCTACTCCAAGGTCCTATAAAACCTAAAATGTCATTTAAACTATAAATATAAAGCATTATGTAACTTTTTAGCTTCATTTTGAGACAAATGAAACGATGTAAAATAAGTTGTTCTAATCTCCCCAAAAATACTGCTTTTAGAGTTCTGTGCATCAGTCAGATGAAACATTAATTTATGGTACACAGGCAAATCACAAAAGGCTAAAAAAAAACATAATTAATATGTATGGATTTTGTGGCATAAAAACAATATAATTCTGTATTCAGTGCTTTATAAAAACTAATTTGCTTTATCTATTTTTCTGATTTTCTCAAAACAAAACTTTACATGTTCTCACCTCCTAAACACATACACACATACAAATCCACCTTCAGCTCACATGCACACCAGTCCCCCGTTTCCGTTTCCTCCTCAGGTTGTATTTGCAGATGACATAGACCATCCGTAGTTTGTCTTATTAAGTGACCTTAGAGCAGATAAGGGCAACTGTGATAGCCAAGAGGGCCACATAAAACAGTTTTTACCTGCCTAGGGGCCACATTGTTTGTGCAAGCGTTTGTGTTTATTAACGGATTGTGATTGGGCTTTAAATTCATTTTTAAATTCATTCAAGAGGACCCCATGGACTACATGTGCAAGCACTATGGAGTATTTTTACACTGTACTTTTTGAGTAGGTAATAGTTTTGTGTACTGTAAAAGTAGATTACTTTCATGCTTTATGTATAATGAATAAAACACTTTTTACAGTCTTTCTAACTTACCATACAAGGGCTCTGCCCAAAGCCAATTCTTTACACTTCTTCATAGTAAATGTTTTGTGGCCCTGTCTGGTCAGAAAGCAGAGGTTCAAGACTTAGGGTGTAATTTTCATCTGTCAGTCACAGCTAAGCAGTTACACAGGAAGCTATTAGGGCAGAGGAGATGTACCGCTCCACATGTCAGTTTGACTTCCACAGATCTGATCCCTTTTCACCTGAGCTTGCCCACAACTGGCAAAGAACTGAGGAAGAGGGAAACAAGCAGGTACTTCAGAAACGGGTGCAGAAATATTGACTGAAGCATTGATTTTTTAAACAGTGAGTGGAGGAGGAGTAGGAAATAAAAAATAAATCCTGCTCAACACATAAAGTTCTATTCTTGGAAAAAAATAGGTTTCCTTCTCTCTTAGTTTGTGGTAAGGAGACTCTGTAAGATGACTGTCATCAATGTTATATCTAAATAAGTGTATTATTAGAAATACTGAATTTAAAGACGATCAGACAAGAATTTAATTTTAAAGAATTCCCAAAGTATTGTTTCAAAAACAACTGACCAATCTATCAATGACTACACCAAAGATTACTTGTGGAAAATGTTCTCTTTGGATAAGACTCGGTGGACCACCTTGCTGATAACTGTCCCTCTGCCAAGACCTGTCCTTCTTTGTGACTGTTGGTAAGACGTAATCTGTTGTAGCTTTCTGTTTTCCCATTTTAGACAATTAAAAACATCCTGTGATTTATCTAACTTTTACTTACACTTAGTTGTTTTGATCTCTGGCTGCATGGTGGTGTATGTATGTGTACATATAAGTACAGTGTTGCTTTACAGCCAGACAGTTGCTGGTTTGACTTATTATGTTGAGTGGTGTCTTCAAATTGGTTGACAATGTTAATTCACAAAATAAGGTCATAGTTTCACTACTATGCACTAAAAACACTCGGCTTCAGCAAAAATGAGTCAAACCTGAATGGCTGAGCGATGGCTAACATGAGAGGGGAAGCTGAAGTTTCTTGTCTAATTAACCACTCAGACACTGAACTTGAATGTTAGCAAGGCGATGAACCCCTCTGTTTAAGACCTGCTTAGAAAAAAGCTGTTTTAGTGTGAATCCTCATGAGTCGTGTCTGACCATGTCCCTCTTGTGGATGTGGCTTTGCCTTTCCAGTGCTGTGCTCTATCACTGTGTCCTAGCTGTACATGATGCAAGCAAGCATCAGGGGCAAAATCAGGCGAAGTAAATTGAATCATATGTGGGTGTCCTATCTGTCTGTGGTACGATGCTGGGCTATGCTGCATGCTGCTGCACTATTTTTCTGCCGGTCTCATGTGTAAACATGGATGAGGAGTGACAAAAGAGGGATTTTGAGGAGCAGCTGGAGGGATTTTCTTGGTTTTCTTTGACTTGTATCTCTCAGCAGAGCTTGGTTATCTGTGTTACATGGTGAAGACAGAGCAGCAGTCATTTAGTTCAGTGAGTGAAAGTTTCACTTTCATCACTGAGGGAGAAACTGTTTAGCTCAAAGAGAGCTGTGTATTAATGAGCCTTTGAGCCCACCACTCGTCAATACAAGGCACTTCACATCCGTTTCTTCACCTTTGCAGTAAAAGCATTTGATGTGTTGTTTGTAGGGGGAAACACAGCATGGTATTACATTTTTAACAGATGCAGGGTGGACAGCAGGCATGCTGTGCTACGTGACTTCACACAACATCCAAAGCTCGCATTCAGTTAGGACATGGTGTAATGTTGCTATTGTCTTAAACATCAGCAAACTTGCTTAAAAAAACAGTTGACAACATAACGTTAATGGTCTAGTATGACCATTGAATGAAAAATACATCGTGTTGAATCCCTCTCTGTGAAACATGCCTTGCAGATGTGCTGCAGGAGAAAAGCTGATGTTAGCTGACACCAGAACTGGAATTCAGCAACATCTTTAGTTGTGTGAACAAGGTTTTAGGGATTGAAGGTTGCTTATGCATAAAACAACTTTGCTCTGCATGTCATGTGATATGAATCGCTGATACAGACAGGGAGAAACCATGGCAACTTTTGTCAGGTCAAAAACTGCCCTATACTGTGTAATTACTACTTTAACATTCAGTGCAGCTATTTCTCTCTTGTAAAGCCTCTGTACATCAGGTCAGTGCAGCACTAAACAAGCAAAAAAAACAAAACAGTGTCAAAGGGGAAGAAAAGCTTGCTATTAAATCCTGATCTTGGAATATCGTAAATGTAGAGCTCTGTCGGTTTGAGACTGTGGCACACTGAAGGAATAACTATGCAACTTCTCAGATGGATCCATATCTAAAATGCCATTTGATGTGCAATGGCTTGCTTGTGATGCTCTGTGATCCTTTTTCTCTAATGTATTTGCAAGGCCCAACATGCTTCTGTAAGTAGCCTTGTGAACTCTGCCTTAGATAAACAAAGCATTGAAGAAAAGTCAGAGAGGAAAGAAAAAGCCCAATACAAGTTTGTGGAAAAAGTTGCTGATGGCAGCTTATGTAACTAGACTGAGCGTGCATTTTTTCCCCTCCACCTTGATTTGTAAATTAAAAATGAGTGTACCTCAGTGTGCTTAGGAATTCATACAGTACCATAAATAAACACCAAAGACTAGAAATATATATATATAAAAAAATGTGAGAAGCACGATTTTTCAAACCACAGTGTTACATAACAGGAGCTAAATAGGCTAACAGTATGTCATATTTTCTCCTAACAAGCTAAAATGGCATGACATCTTAGGAAACATATTGAGATGATATAATGAGTCATCAGCATGCATTTAGAGTTGTGTTTCAGGCCACTTGACAAATTTAGTCCAATATTCATCTGTTAGTTCTGCTCTGCTTTCCAGTAACTCCTAAGAGAGAAACAAAGCTCTTTAGCTGCTAATTGCTCCACTGTGTTCACCAACAAGTCACTATTTGTCTGCATGACTTTGGTTTCAGACTGCTGTAGCTAAAAATGGTACTGATGTGCCACTGAAATTTGTAATAAAGACTAAATGTCCTTCATACCAGAGGGTAGGTCAATTGGGGATAGATAATTAGGATCTGAAGAGGAACAATCTGTAAGGTGGATATTTTCAGTCAGATGGTCTTTTTCCATTGACTTGATTAAATAATACATATTCATTTGACCCACTGTTGAAATGCTTGTGTTGGCACAAAGTCAAAAATGTCTTTAAATAATAAAGAAAAATCAAATAAAAAATATTTTTATATTCAAAAAGTAACTCAGCTCAACAAACCTAAATACACCAGTCGTCTTTGGACGGAAGATGCCGTGTTGATGCCTTATTGTCATCTTTGGATGGATGACCTATTGACTTCTTTATTTTGAAAATAAGTCACGGCTGGCAATATAGCCAAGAATCAAATGTCTGATTTTTAACACAAAACTCAATTGCCAACTTTGAATCTTTTTTTTTCTCTTTCAATAAAAAAGAAACTTAAAATGACTTAAGTTACACAGAACAAAATTTAATTTAATTTGGTCAAGAAATTAATCATAAAAATGTATTAAATTTTCTGCTTTAAATTCAAGTGTAAGCTGTATAGTAATCATCAAACACACATTAAAGTTTGGACATAGGGAGGCTCGACTATATTGTGCCAGTTTTTTGAAAACTGTTGCCTGCGCACAAAATGGAAAGTCCTTTTATAAAAAAAAAAAACAGTGAAACTTTTCAGTATTTCCTCTTAAAGCTACTTCAAATTCAACTTCAATTTGTTGCATCTTTGTTAAAGGGAAACATGGGGGAGGGTGTAACAACAGGACCCCAGGGGGAGCAATGTCAGTGGAGGAGTAAGTCAAGGAAAATAATCTTGATTTTCTTTTTATCAGTCTTCAGCTACAAAAACTTCAAGTTAATAAACTTCATTGATACATTTCCCAGGCCTAAAATCAGCTGTTTTACATTTTTTGTCAGAGACCTTCTTAGTTGCCTCTTGTAACTACCTCCACCCAGGGGGTTATGTTCTCACTGGGATTATTACTCTAAGGCATGTAAATGGTATATGGACTTGAGCTTCTCTAGTACTTTGCTGGTCTCTTTGACAACTCAAAGTAACTTTATACTGCAGGTCACATCTACCTATTCACACCCATTTGCTCTCACAATCACTCACTGATGGGTCTGATAGTCTTTTAAAGTGGTCCATCAGTATCAGCTAACACTTTCACGCCCTTTCATACCCATCGACACGCCACTGATGCAGCAGTGGAAGCAACTTGGGGTTAAGTGTCTTGCCCAAGGACATATTCTCATGTGACAGCCGGAGCTGGGCTTGAACCTGCAAGCTTCTGATTACCGACAGAGTGCATTATCAGACTTGGCCACAGACGCCTCTAACAAGCCAACAACTCATCGCTGGCACTAGCTAATGTGTAAGGAGAATTGCTTTGCCTTCAGCTAAGACCTACACATTAAGAAAAAATATAACACTTTATATAAACATGACAAACAAGCAGTCCCTTACATTCTTACATTCAATCTGATTCATCAATTACCCTAACAATAATGATTTGGTCTGTGAGAAGAAGCTATAATACATTGACAAAATCCGTTTGCAGAGGGTTAACCTACAGTAATGTAAGTATGCATGCCAAGCTAGCTTATTCAGCAAATGGAATGGCAGGTGAAATATTGTTATAATAATAAAACTTTGTTCCAAAGCCACTAGAACAAGCCACAATGAAGTCTAAGTTTAAGAGCTCCACTTCTGCTGTTTGCACTGAACTGCTGTGGCTAATATTGTCTTCACCCAGTTCATTATGTAGGTTGTGAGAACTACCGTATAAAAAGTGTTTGAAACTTCATATCTCATTATTATTATAAAATGAAGTTCACAGATTATCATTCAAAGGCGTACAGTGGGCCACATGTGTCTCAACAGCACCATTAACATATGAGTCGCAAAAGCATCTCTTTTTATGCATCAGTAGCTTAGCACATTATTTTTTTCTCAACATGTAACACAGCTCTTTAACAAGTTACTTTAAATGGTAGTATTTTGAAACCTTAAACTTACTTTCCAAATAATGTTACTCTATGCAGAAGATAACCTAAAATAACTGTAGCTGCTTTACAGAAAAAAAAAAAAAAAGTTTCAACAGTGTTTACCATTATCTACATAAGAGATAGATATTAAGGACATAGTTAATATACAAACTGTTAAATAAAAGACTTGTGATCCAACATCAAGATAATCTGCAATGTGTTTTTGATCATGAAGGACTGTGAGATACCTTTGAGGCCCTGTATTTTGTGAGGAACGGTTGTGGTCTGTTATCTCAAAACAGCTTCTTTGCCTCTTAACTTTAAATGAAGTCCCTCTGGAGGACGCCCATAAAGCTTAGAGCACAGTGTAAAAGGTAAGAGGACGACAAAGAGATAAGAGGTTAATTAATCATCCTTTCTGTGTGCATTGAGTGTTTTTCTACTCCCATTAAAAGAAACAAATGGAAGAAATGTGATATGAAAGAATATGAAAATTGATTTCGAGTCGTAAAACACAGGGATGAAAGGTATCTTGAAAAAGTGCGATATTTTGCTGTCAGCCCTGCTGCTAAAAGGAGGCCCTTGGACAGCCTCTCTCTGGCCCCCAGCACAGGTGGCAGGTTGCCCAGAACAACAACAACAAAAAAAACATATTTGGTAGAGTTAAAGAGATGCAGAGCCCCTTTAATATAAACTTCCCCAGGATGAGCTTCCCAGTGGGACAAATTTGATTAAATGCCCTCTAGGGGGATCACTTCTAGTTGAGAAAATTTAAAGTTGCTGGCATCCACTATTTTGCATGCTAGTAAAAAGGCAACAGTTAATAGTCACAGTTGAAGTCTTGAAATAACAATTTAAGTCATATGATTAAAAAAGCCCCTAATCTTCACCATGCTTAGCTGTTTAGTCAACATACAGTATATACGTATGTGATGCACTCATGGGCGTCACATTTCAAATCATATAGACCAGACAACAAAAAAGTGATCTTCACTCAAACTCAGCATGTGTACTTTTAGAAAGTAAAATCAGGGGTGGAATTATATTACAAAATGAAATCTGTTACCCAGAGAGCTGTCCCACCATGTCTGTGAGTTGATTAAACAGCAGTAGATCACATCTTCAAAACTTTGTGCCAGTTGTTGGTGTCAGACAAACTTGTCTGTGTACTCAGAGACCAAAGATCTAGATTTTCATGCACTTCTATCTTTGTTGTTTAGAAAATATCCAATGACCTCTAATTTCCAAGTAGTACGCCAGCGTAGCATCCTGTCTGTGCTGCAGCAGTGCATGTCCTTGTCTATTGGAAGCGTATTTAAAGTGCTGCACAGCTAAGCATGGCCCTGAGCAGCTTTACAAGACTACAAGAAAACTACAAATTCAAGAGGTAAATTAAAAATCATGAGAAAAAAGGAAGAGCATCAAGTAAATAACAGTTTATATTGCCTGCCTGCCAGCTGTTGATGCATCAATATTATTTCCAGAATCAACCAGAAACTCTGATCACTTGCTCCCCTGTTTTGGATCAATCTTCTGGTGGAAATTGATGCAGGGTTGAAGTGGCTCCCGCTAAAAATAGATTAACTGCATATCTCCTGGGTGGTCCAGGGTGTGGACGCATCTGATTGAACAGACCAGGGGGGATTTGCTGAAAAGTGTGTATTGTCAGTGGAACGCTACACAGACGACTGGGAAAATGGTGTGAGTGGCAGTTCTCTGGGAAAAAATGTCTTGTTGATGCCAGAGGTCAGACGAAAATCGCTAGAGTTGTTTGAGACAATAAAAAGCCAATACTCACTTAAACAAAACAAAAAAACACACACACTTGTTACAGCCAAGTTAGGCAGTAGACCATTTCTGATTGCACAATATGTCACCTCTTAAAGCAGACAGGCTACAGCTACAGAAAATCACACCTAATGCCTTTCCTGTGGTGTGATGATTCTTGATTTCTACTGCAACATCCAGATGGAGGATCAAAATTTGACATAAACGACAAGATCGCGATGGTGGCGGTATGATGGTGTCGTGGGTAATTTCTTGGCATGCTCTAGACCAGGGGTGTCAAACTGATCCAGTAAAGGGCCACTGTGGCTGCAGGTTTTCATTCCAACCAAGCAAGAACACACCTGATCCAACAAATCAACTGGGTAAAGACAATCCAGTTAATTGAATAATTTGCATCAGCTGTGTTCTTGCTTGGTTGGAATGAAAACCTGCAGCCACAGTGGCCCTTTACTGGATCAGTTTGACACCTGTGCTCTAGACCCTTGGCACCAATGGAGCATTGTTAAGGTGACCACAGTGGAAACAACTTTTGATGGCTACTTCCAGCAGAATATCATACCATTTCACAAATCTTACACCATCTCTTCAACATTACAATGAGTTAACTGAATCCCAGTAGCCTTCACAGTAACCAGATCCCAATCCAATAAAGTGCCTTTAGGATGTGGAGGAACAAGAAATTTCATCATGAATGTGAAGCTGACAAATCTCAGCAACTGCGTGTTATGACTATGTCAGTAGCCATGCTTTCTCTTACATGCTTACGCCTGTAATTGGCAGATAATATAAACATTTAAACTTGAATGTTAGGTTTACATCAGTAAAGTGTGACATTGTTCTCTAAGATGTTGTCTAACATGCGTATGGAGAAATGTCTTATTTGAGGAGAGATTGCTTTGACTGGGGCAAGCAGCACATGAAAACCCCCCACTAGCACCACCCATATTCCATTTTTTCTGCTAGAAATAAACACTGAAGTACTGAAAAGTAAAAATTGTTCTTTTGGTCCTTGCCATGATAAAATTATGGATTACCCCTAGTCTTAGACACAGGCCCTATAAAGCAGTTGCTATGGTACATTAAAGCAGATTGCAACTCTTGTAGTTTGCCATGAATTTTTCTTTTCAAACTGTTGTATTTACCTTTTCTGTGAACGTAATGAGATGGTTTGAATCATATCTCTCATCAAGGACTCACTGTGTTAGGGTACAAAACTTAATTTCAGCATCACATGACAACAACCTTGGAGTTCCACATGGGTCAGATTAGGGCCCATTGCTTTTTAGTATGTTTATCAATGACCACCCAGGCTGTTGTCTATCTAATGTAATCTGTCAAAAGTATGCAGATGACACAGTTCTGTGTGTTCATGCAAAAGACAGTGAGCAAGTTGCCCATGAATGTCTATGTATGTTTTTTAGGGCAATATATAATCACACATCAGCAGTGCAACCGTGAGCTATGAGCATTATGCAATATTATATTCAAACTGGCAGACAATTGGACTCGAGTCAAAAGGTTCAGACTCGAGTCGCTAATTTGACAACTTACAACTCGACTCGGACTTGGGAGGTAAAGACTTGCGACTCGACTCGGACTTGGGAGACAATGACTCCAGACCCGACCCAACTTGAGACAATGCGAGTCGGAAAAATTGTAGCGATAATTTTTTTTTCATTGTATGTTTTTTTTTTTCACGTGGATATCATTCTAGTATGACCAGAGCAGTCTGTGTGCACGCCACGCTCTCTAGCAGGTTCAGACAGGCTCTGTTCTTTTTTTTTTCATTTAAGGAAGAAGCACTGGCAGGCATAACCTCGTGACTCGACTTGACTTGCCCACAACAGAAAAAACTTAGGACTTGCTTGAGACTTGGACCAAATGACTTGACACTCGCTTGAGACTCGGATTGGAGAGACTTGGGCAATTGTCTGCAATGTGGCATTTTAGGGTAATGTGCAATGCAACATGCACTTTATGCTTCTGTGCAATAATGGGCAATGTGCAATATAACGAGGACCTGAGCTTCCAGGCAGCTAGCACTCTGCACTTTAGAATTTGGCACTTTAGCACTATGGCACTTTAATTAGCACTCCAGCACATTATAATTCATTGTGTGTAATTTCCATGGTCCCCCAACTCCAGACCTGTTATATTTAGGGTCCTTGCTCTAAGGGCAAGGATCCTATTGTTCCTGCTTTGGTTTTTGTTTTTCTCCTGACCAGCTCTTTGAACCTTAATTTGACCCCCTAAAGATGCTCAAAAACTCACCAAAATTGGCACACACCTCAGCTGTGGTGAAAAATGTTATAAAATTTAAAAATTAACCCCCAACATGCCAAAATGTGCTCTCTAGTGCCACCTATGCACCAAAAAAAAAAAAAAACACTAAAATGGCTGTAACTCCCAGTAGGAATGTTGTAGAGAGATCAAACCAAAGGGCGCAAAATGTTGGGGTGAGTTTCAAAGGCATATCTGCAACAGGAAGCCGGCAATTTGGCTTTCAAAATAAAAATTTAAGGAAAATGTACAACAGAAACAAAATGTATCTCCTCTGAGACCGTAGATGGGATCAGCTTGAAACGCGGACAGATGACAGAGGAGGCCATGCTAATCAAACATTCTGAAGGAATTTGTTGTTTCTCAAACGGTTTTCGAATAACAAGCCCTCAAAGTTGGTCAACCCCGGAGAATCCCTCCTTGCTCCTTCCATTCAAATGGATGGAGTGAACATGACACAGGTCCGCGTAAACTGTGGAAGTTAGGCCTCTACACAAAAAAGTAAAAGTCCTACAGTTTTAAAAATTACATGGATGGTTTCCTGACAAAATTTACCATCAAAATATCCTATTTTTGGCATTTGGTCAAAATTGTGGCATCTGTGAAGATATGTTTGAAAGGTTCTAGTTGCTCTGCTGCCCAGGGCTGTTAGAATGGCATCACTCACTGATTGACAGTTCAGTGCAGCTCGTCATGTGACTCACTGAAGGCGGTAAAATGGAATGTGTAATACACCCATTATAAGATCTGAGGAGGAGCAAGAAGTACATCACTTCAACTGTGATACATCTAAAAGGGTCGAAAAGGGAAGAAACCCTCAAAATAGAGGTCAAATGGGCATGAGGGACGTACGAAAGAGCGAGGACCAGACCAATGCTGCATGCAGCTTTAATTTGGATTGTATGTCATGTATATTGTCTAGGTTTTATGAATGTTGCTTGTCTTTTAATATGCTCTGTGGGTTTTACTCCTATTATTGATGGGTTTTTTTGTTTCATGTGTTGACATCAAACCTGCCTATGGGACTGGGGATGGAAACTAGCCATATGGCTAAAATCTCATGTATTTACATGTAAATGTCCATTAATGCATAATGTCTCGTTAAAAAATAAAAATAAACCTCAAATCTCAAACTTTGTTCCTGCTAAACGTGTCATACTGCCTCTACTCTTTTGTCCTGAAGATTGTTTTTTCAAATGATGCAATCAGTCCCATTATATCAACATCTGTAATCAACTGCACAGCTGGAGAGCTTCTGTCAATTGAGATGAATGTGCAATAACACCCCTCTTTCACAATTTGGGCTAATTGTGACACCCAGTGCATCCAGGCATTGATTAGGTTTGATTGCACTCACTCGTTTTTTCCTTCCACAGTTTGCCATGCAGCACTGTGACCTACAATTAGTTCAACTATTAAAAGCACAGATTATACCTGCCATCCTCCATTTTATGTTTTCATAATGAAACACACTGTCTTGATCTTATTGCATGCTATGATTTTTAAGATTGACTTTTATGTTAACTTTGAAAACTTGGCATGAGGCTCCAGCTTGCCTTGCATGTTAGATGTCTGTATCTTTCTGCCTATCACAACAAGAATCCTGAACACAACCTGAGGTTAAAAGTTGAACACTCACAGCACACTGTCTGGTCCTGTTATCATCAGTGAGTGACATGAGCAGCATTGAGACTCCAGACACAGAACACACACTGTCAGTCTTCAACGCTTTGCTCTAACTTTTCACTCCTCCCGTGAGAACAGCTTCTCTTAGCTATGCTATGTTGAGCATTAGAATGCAGAGAAAGGTGATTCCAGTGACTCTGAATCTTCATCCAAATCTAATCACTTCTCCCTTGTGTCATGACCAACATTACC
This sequence comes from Cetoscarus ocellatus, assembly GCA_037902135.1. Lineage (NCBI taxonomy): Eukaryota > Metazoa > Chordata > Actinopteri > Labriformes > Labridae > Cetoscarus > Cetoscarus ocellatus. The sequence continues at coordinate 935,975 of JBAMNC010001392.1, forward strand.
TTAAAACTTCACTAAAATCTGTTGGATACTTTTTGAGTTCTCTTACTCCCCGACAAAAGGGTTACACAAATAAACAAACAGACAAATGCTGGTAAAATAAAAATCTCCTTGGTGGAGGAAACAGATGACGCCTATGGCCCAGAGTCTAGACTTCCTCTTTCTCAGAGAACAAGTGTGTTGAGAAAATGTTTGTTTTGAATTGGAAATACACATAGACAGATAGATTGATAGTTGTTGTGGATGATACACAGTCAGCAGTCCCTAAAATAACCGCTCATTTACAAAAAAAAAGAAAAAAAGGAAACTAGTGTTCAGAAGCCCATTTTGAAACACATTACAAACTGAATCTTAAAGCAGATGGGTTACATCAGCAAAAGAACACACTGAGTGCCACTCCTGTCATCTAAAAACAGGATATCGAAGCTACAATTTGCGAAGACTCACCAAAGTTGGACAAAAGATGATTGGAAAAATGTTGCCTGGCCTGATGATACTTGATTTCTGCTGCCACATTCAGATTGTAGGGTTAAAATTTGGCATTAATAAAATTTTATTTATTTATTTAATTATTTAATTATTTAATAGGGACAGTGCACATTAATGAACATCTATTCGGAAAAACAATAGATGTAAATATGCCGGATTATAGCATAAATGCTAATTTACATCCGCAGTCCCTTGGCAGGTAACACAAAAACTTGATGCCAAAGACACCACACACACACAAAAGCAGGACATAGAACAGGACAATAGATGATAATAAGAGCACATCACAAGACAGTTCATTTCTGAGACCCTAGAAGTTAATGGTTACAGGACTGGTTTGCTTTCAGCCCCTGCCTGACATGCGTTTTGAAAGTTTGTAATGTGGGGCACTCCCTTATGGCAAGTGGGAGACTGTTCCAGATCTTACTGGCCTTTACAGAGAGAGTTTTGTCCAAAGGCTGTTTTTCTGTATGGCACCTCGCAGTCCCCTCTCGAGGAGGCCCGGGTCATGAGGCCACTGTGAGCCCTTATTTTAAAAAAAGTCAGACATGGGAGGCGGAGCAAGTCCATGGAGCGCCTTATATATCAAACAAGCAAAGGACCTCTTTCACAATACATGTAATTTTGCCCACAGCCCAATTTTTTGTTTATTGTGTGGTATTTGTAGTACACCCAGAGACTCCCAAGAATATACCTTTAGAAAATCCAAAAGTCATCCAGGGCCTGTACTATGACCTATTTTATGATCATTGCCATAGGTGTGAGCCAGGGTGCACACTTTACCCCAAAACTTACTCAAACACAAATAATAAATCATCAAATTGGGTCAAATCACCTTCACTGAAGTCTGGTGCATCTTTTGAAATCAAATGTAAAGCTAAGTATTACAATTGAAAGAAGTTATTGAATTTTAACTGGAAAAAAATTAGGTTTTTTTATGATTTTTTCAACAAATTCAATTCTTTGGAGATGTGTCTGACCAACTTACAGTTGCTGTACACCTAAAATACTTACAAATTATTTGGCCACATATATATTCTCAAAGTGGGAAAAAAATCATCAAATTCTGAGACCGGTAAAGTTGTTCAGTTAACAGGTTGGGTTACTGTGGTAGAATCAGGATACTGTTCCATATCTTGTATATCAGGGAACCTTTAAAGATTTGTTCAGAATTCATCCTTTAAGTATGATTTCTTTTAGAATTTGAATGCTAGATTCAAAACAAACATTTCACATGAAATGTTATTCATTTTAATATTGAACAGCCACAAAGGGCCTGTATATTATGCCTTTGTGATGAGATAATAATGAGCCATTGATACAAGTAAAAACCGATGCAGTTTTGGATTGTTGTAATCAGATTGTATATATCTACAATGACAGCAATACATAAACATTACTTCTGTCAATTTCTGTTTCTAGTACTTATATATACATGTAATCTGTTTTATGGCCTTCATGTCTTTTTGCATAGCAACGGCTTGGACAATTTTAATTTGTAGACTGGAACTATAGTGAGGGAAAGGGGATCTGAGAAATCCATAAGATGTATGATTGGCTGGTTATTTCATAGAATGGAGTCTTTGAATTTGCTTGTGTATGGTTGGAGGGGTTTCTGAGTTTGAAAATGTGAACGAGATATCAGATGCTTCAAGCTTCTGCCATTCACTACGAGCTCTACGTATCATATTTGTTTCTTATTTTTCAAACCTTTCATGGAATCAAATGACCATGCTTACTAATCTTTCCCAAGCTACACTGTCAAGATATTTTCATACAATTGCAGATATTTAGAAAAAAAAATGATGGTATATATATATAAAATACAATGTTTGGATTCAATTTGACAAGAATGCATCAGATGATCCTGTGAAGGCATATTATTGTCTCTGTCCTGCTGGAAAGAGAACCTCTGGCATGTGTGCACATGTTGCATCTGTAATCTATTATTTGGGATATTATAAACATTTTCAAAATCAGAAACCCCTCCAACCATACACAAGCAAATTCAAAGACTCCATTCTATGAAATAACCAGCCAATCATACATCTTATGGATTTCTCAGATCCCCTTTCCCTCACTATAGTTCCAGTCTACAAATTAAAATTGTCCAAGCCGTTGCTATGCAAAAAGACATGAAGGCCATAAAACAGATTACATGTATATATAAGTACTAGAAACAGAAATTGACAGAAGTAATGTTTATGTATTGCTGTCATTGTAGATATATACAATCTGATTACAACAATCCAAAACTGCATCGGTTTTTACTTGTATCAATGGCTCATTATTATCTCATCACAAAGGCATAATATACAGGCCCTTTGTGGCTGTTCAATATTAAAATGAATAACATTTCATGTGAAATGTTTGTTTTGAATCTAGCATTCAAATTCTAAAAGAAATCATACTTAAAGGATGAATTCTGAACAAATCTTTAAAGGTTCCCTGATATATAAGATATGGAACAGTATCCTGATTCTACCACAGTAACCCAACCTGTTAATTGAACAACTTTACCGGTCTCAGAATTTGATGATTTTTTTCCCACTTTGAGAATATATATGTGGCCAAATAATTTGTAAGTATTTTAGGTGTACAGCAACTGTAAGTTGGTCAGACACATCTCCAAAGAATTGAATTTGTTGAAAAAATCATAAAAAAAACTATTTTTTTTCCCAGTTAAAATTCAATAACTTCTTTCAATTGTAATACTTAGCTTTACATTTGATTTCAAAAGATGCACCAGACTTCAGTGAAGGTGATTTGACCCAATTTGATGATTTATTATTTGTGTTTGAGTAAGTTTTGGGGTAAAGTGTGCATCCTGGCTCACACCTATGGCAATGATCATAAAATAGGTCATAGTACAGGCCCTGGATGACTTTTGGATTTTCTAAAGGTATATTCTTGGAAGTCTCTGGGTGTACTACAAATACCACACAATAAACAAAAAATTGGGCTGTGGGCAAAATTACATGTATTGTGAAAGAGGTCCTTTAAAATTTATAAAGTTCTCAAAGCTCATGAAGTTGTACATTTTTAAAATGCTGCAAACATGGAATGACATTTGTTTTCTATAGAGGATCTTGAGTGATTGAAAGCATGTATCCATCCTGACTTGTTTAGGTTAGCTGTGGTGTTGCTGTGTGGGGGATATTTTTTGGCACATTTTGGCTGACTCAATATCAACCTAGCATCAGTGGAATGCCACAGTCTACCTGAGTACTGTTGCTGGCCATGTCAGTCCCATCATCCTGGTTACTCCAAGCCACATAACATGCCATATCACAAAGAGACCAAACTGTTCTCCAGTGGCCTCCACAGCCACTACATCTCAGCTCAATACAGCACCTTTAGGATGTGGTGGAATGGGAGGTTTGCATCATCTCTGAATAATGTTTCTTCACCTTGTTGAATCTACGCCACAAAGGATAAAGGCAGCTCCCAAAGCAAACGGGGTCAAGCCCTGTACGTTCAGGGTGTGCCGAAGAAAGTGGTTGGTGAGTGTATAACCACATTGATTGAATGGGTCACAGGTAAGTTAAGGGTGTTTTGTGACATTTGCTGTTTGTGCTGTTGACATAAAAGCCATCTAGTTTGATGTAACCTTTTGGGTTGTTTTATCTCATGGACTGATACTTTTGGATTGATACCTAAGATACTTGTGCAAAGCAGGTGCATCTACTAAAAATGTTCACAACAACAACAAGCTCAACAGCAAATATTTCAAAAAGGCTTTCCTTCCAATTGATGTGGATTTTAGAAATGGGACAAGGTCAAACAATTTTTGTCTTTCAAATGTCACTTGGGCATTGTCAACGTGCTGTTAAAGTCACACTAATTAAAAAAGCATTTATCTCAAATGTCATAAAAATACTGCCTGACAGATGATTTCTTTTTCTAACACCACTTTTTTTTCTCTTCAGATTTTTTGACTTAAAAAGAAACTGCATTTAAATACAGTGCATTGAAAACTTTACCCGGCACATGTAGACAACTAGAATCTACAAGTAAAAAAACATAAATATTTTTACAAATAGGTGAGACAAGTTACAGTTCATAGGTGAGCTGTATTGTTTTCAACCTAACTCTGGGGAAATAGGGGAAAGACATAAAAAAACCAAAACCATAAAAATACAGGAAATTAAATAAATCTCCTGGCCCAAGGTCTACTCACAGGGAACTCTCCAGAGCATTTCAGCCACTGTACTCTCGGCCTTGCAGCTTTCATTTGCTGTAAGCAATGTTTTGATCATTTCAAGGTGGAATTTACCTTGTTATTAGATTTACTTTGTCAAACTACTGAGTGGCTGAATGCAGGTTATTTCCTGTAGCTAGATATAAATAACACCAGCTATAGAGCTCCCCAAAAAAGTAGAAAAGTACTGAAAGCAATTTTAGGGCTTCCCATTTCAGTCTAGCACTTTATCCAAAAACCAAACTGCAGAACCAAAACCCATGGAAGGCCAAATAAATGATGAAAATGCCACACTAACCCCAGGAGGTGTCACATTTATGAACATTTTCCTCTGTGCTATAATCTGGCTGCTCGGGGAGGACTCAGAGAGACACACACAAGAGGACAAAAGCACTGGTGGTAGCAGCCAAAGTTGAGCACAAAACATTAAGAACCAACTACTCTCAAGTAATAACAGCTCCCAGAGGTTTCATCATCCACTACCTTAACTAAGACTTTAAGGTCTCAGAGACAGATGAGCTGGCTCCAGAGTTTCTAAGTCTGCACGTAGGACATTTCATGAAAAGGGATAAAAGATCACAAAGGCTTTCTGGCCCAATCATGGCTGTGCTTCAGGGAGTGTCTGTGCAATATATAGGCCTCTGCTGCTCCATAATTTGTGTGTTAAATCATGCATGAAGAGTAGGGAAGCTGTCCTTACATTGCCCTTACATTTGGATAGCTTCATTTAATGAGTCCAGTACATAAAATGAATAACCCTCCTAGGGTGAGAGAGGGGAGTTTAAAAATGAGAACCACAGCCCTTATATACACTTTCTGCTCGATGAAAACGTTTAAAGTAATACATAAGCATACAAATGGGATGTAAACATGCAGCAAAATAGTTCTCTGTGGGCCATAATATTATACTTTATTTTTTATCATACAAAATATTTTCATCCTCCTCAACCTGACTTTGTGAGCTGCACTGAGGTGTACTGTACTGACATGAAATTGCAACTGGCAAAATAGCATTGTGAGATTGGTAAACAAGGCCTTCTTAAAACTTTGCCTCAATCTATTGGTTAAAAATAAATAAATAAATAATAATAAAAAAAAACCTCACCAGCAGCATTCAAAGTCTGGCTGATTGTCCTTCCTTACAAGCTTCTTCTCCAAATTCCTGATTACCTGTGTACATTCAGTCTTGTTAACAGTATGATGGAAAGCCTGGAATATCAGTGACAGCACCAGCATCTAAAGGGGAGAATTAAACAAATAATTTGCATGACTCAGGTTTTCACATTCAGGCAAAATCACATGTGACAGGATTGTGCACAGTAATAATTATCAGAACTGCTGTGGTTTGCTTATAGGCACAAGGCAGAGACTAAATAGAACAGGCAATTGCAGCGTGTTAATGTCATCATAGCCAGGAGTATAACAGGTTAATTGGTAAAAGGCAAATGGACTTAAACTTGCATACTTTCTCCTAGTTGCCTGACATTCAAAGTGCTTTTAAATTGCATTCCACATTAACTAATCCACACACCGATGGCGGAGGCCGCTACATGCGGCATAGCATCCATCAGTATTAACCAGCACCAGTCACACACAGCACCAGCTATGCTATTTGAAAGCAATTGCAATTTCGTGTAACTCTAAAGCAGTCTTGTTGCAGCTGATTGAAACCTGAACATCTAGAAGAAAGACAACTGACTTGACCAATGATCCATGAAGAAACTCTTAAAAAAAGTTGTGCAAGCAGCAATAAATCTAAAATCTAAAGGTAATCTGGAATAATGAACAACTTTAAATGTTTTATTATTTTGATGATTCATTTGGCTCCAGTGATAGCAGTGTATTATTAAACTGGATCTTGACTTATACTTCACTTTATTTATATTTAGCAACATTTATAAACCACTGAAAATTAGAGACAGTTGACCAAAAAGAAAAAAAAAAAAAACAGTGTAAACAGAGTTCAAACTCAACCGTACCAAAGTATTGGGCCCTGTTCATGATTAAACATTGGGTGAATTCAAATTAGGTGGGCATAAGGCTGAATAGGACTCTTAAATTTAAGAGGCATTGTTTTCTTACCAACAGAAGAAAAAAAATCAAAATCTTTTTGAGCCCAGTTTGAGATACCACATAATGAAATTTGCAAACACCCATTGGTGACAGCACATAGGCTGACGGGCATGCCTTAAACATGAAGTAGACCCTAAGATTTATAGGACCAGGGAAACAGCATTATCAGTTGCAAGTTTTCATTATAAGGTCAAGAAACTGTTTAAGTCAGTAAATTGCTTATTTTATGTAAAAGTTATGCACAGCTGCAACATTACCACAGCATGAATGATCATTTTATGTTGCTTTTTCATGGTATGAGGTTCTTTTAACGCCTAACAATGAGGACATGATGAGACAGATGTATTTTGGTTGATTGGGACATTTTTAAAAAGGCCTTTAAGGTTACAAAAATGAACAACCTTGCAAAAAGAAAATTGTTGCATATTCTCTTTCTACTCAAAACAACACAACCTCTTGGTGTGTGCAGACATCTAATACATTTCAAAACTGTTAAAGGTTAACCTGAGTATTGTGTGAGTGTCAGCATTTGGCCTCCACATGTAAAAGTTTGAAAGTACTGTAAAGGTGCGTTCACACCGAACGCGACCTGGGCGACCACTCTAAAGTCTACGTACAGCTGTGATGGGGCGGGTCCAGCCCTCCCGTGATGCGATGGACGCAACTTGGATGAGCGACATGATTTTGGTCACCAGGTTGAGCTCGGTGTGAATGCACCTTTACTTAAATTTGTCTTAGAAAAAAAGACATTTCAATTCCACATACTATTTGATCTTAGTTGCATTAAAATGTGATTAAATTAAGACTCACATCAGCTTGAAGTGATATAATTTACTGTCCTTATTAACTGAATTGAATGCCCAAAAATATCAAACATATTTTAGAAAATCTGATTTCAGATGAGTTTTCACTTAAATTGGGGCCAGTCCCACAAGTAACTAACCTGACATTCCAGATGGACAGTTCCATATCCACCATGGAAATATTTCACTAATCCATCTGGGAAAGAGCCATTTGAAAATGTTTTCAGGGGCAGAATCTTCAAAAACAACAGCAGCTTGTGATTGGACGATCGTTTGGCTTGTTACACTCATCACAGACCAACCATATCAACGCTGCTACTTATGACGTAGCATTTGTAGCGGCTAAAGGCTAACAACAGTTAACAACAGCTAACGGCTAACAACAGTTAACAACAGCTAATGGCTAACAACAGTTAACAACAGTTAGCAGCTATTGCTAACAACAGTTAGCCGTTAGCTTAAACTACCTTAGACTATCGTCTTACTTTAAATTATACCACACAGATGTATCATTCAACACTTATATGTGACATGAACCTCGTCAAAGACAATCTCTACCAAGTTTTCCTGGTAAACTTTTGAGGAGAGCATATTTCACCGAGTATCACTGAGTACCATGACCATAGACTAACCAGGCATGTTCGTGGAGGATTTCCGTGTTCTTTCCCAGTTTCCCAGCAGTGATCCTCAGTCAGGAGAAGAGCAAAAACATGATTTCCCCTAAGACAAGCTTCAAGTGACGTTCTTTGCTCCTCTTTTAAAGAAAAAATTCAGTCCACTTCTGATAAAAAAAAAAAAAAAAAAAAAAAACGCAGTTATTGAGACCGCTTCAGAAGCTGCCATTGTTTTCAAACAAGCAGTCACTTCCTGTTGTCGTCACGTCGCAGCTCCCACCTCTCTTCTCTGATTGGGCTGTTAAGCATTTAGCCAAGTGAAGTCGTTGGACAACGGAGGTTGGCAAGATGGATATGCAGGATTTCAGAATCAGGCAGGTCCCTCTGCTCTGCAAGGCTAACCATTAACATGACAAAATGTTGTTGTTTTTTTCCCCTGAAATGGATTAGAAACATCTTAAAGGGTTACAGAAGGGAATTTTGCATTAAAACTTTTATTCAAATTAATTGCAAGAAAGCTAATAGAGGACAAAATTCAAAAGTTTCCAAATATACCCGAATTGACCTTACACCGAAACAGACACCACCCTTTTTCCATCGTTTATTTTTTCATTGCTGTCAGGAAAAACCTCCTAAATTGCTACTTTTGAGAAAATAAAAAAGAAGCTCTACTGTTGGTGGTCTAATATTGTATTGCCAGGATAACAAATTGTTTGTTGTACTTTGATTTAGAAGTTTCTAAAATCCACTCACCAACATGGAGGGTGATCAGTGGCACTGTATTATGATTAAAAAAATAAATACAAATAATAAAAATAATTCAGATAGTTTTTTTTTTTTTTTGCCAATGTCTACAGTTTTTTAATCATAACATTGTTCATCAAAATTACTGTAATCACAATTGTTTACTTCTGTTAAATAGCTACTATGGCTTCCTACATGTAGCCTATGACCGTGTGTCTTAACATATATGCTTTGACAATATTCTTGTGCAGGATTCATGCTAAAAGAGCGAACGGAATGTTTAATCCGCCATCAATTTGATCCATTCAGAAGGAACTAGTTGGCCAATTAACAAACTACTGAGAACACCTGGCTAAGGCGGAGTGATACATTGGGTGAAAAGTCTCTTTGTTTTACTCTGTCTTACTCTGGTGAGGTTTCAGTCTTAAATTTCAGACTAGTTAGTGAAATTAAAAAAAATTTAAAAGGAAGCAAATCTTTTTTGAGGCATCTTACTCACCTCCTCTCCTGAAAACAGCAGAAAGAGGACGCTGATTCTCATGGAAACAAAGCAGAAAGTTTATGCTGCTCAGGCTATCAGGACAACTTCGGCGGATAAGTAGGCCTAAGCTAACCAAGGATGCCAGTGCCTGTTGATATTTGAGGACACTGTGGGTCGTTCGTTTACTGGAGGCTTTTCAGTGAGCTTAAACGTCGTTTCTCAACCAAGACTGTGAGTACCGTTATTTCCGGACTGTAAGCCGCTACTTTTTTCCCACGCTTTGAACCCTGTGATGCGGCTTATTTAAAGTATTTTTAAATGACATCTAGCCTCGTCACATCAAATTTAATTTAGGGTTAAAAAATCTGTCTGTGTAACATATTTGTGTGTAAATATCTCATGTTACAAGGTGGACAGTGCCAGAGCATGTGAGCGGAGTGGAGCGATGAAATCGCAGCTCCTTGCGCACAGAACTATTCATGCGCCCGCACGTTCTCAGAGGAGCACCCCCATAAATATCCTTCCACCTACCACCAGCTTCAGACGAATGGTGAAAAGATAAGATGACGCTACAGCTTTTTATAAAAAAATGCTCCGCGCTCTGGCCAAAGACCTTCCCCTCGCGCTACCCTCGCTCCAGCTCTGCTGCGCTCACTGTACACCTGCGGCCTATAGAGAAGATACAGAGAAGTACGTCCGATATGTGTGGAGTTCTTCTTAAATTTACTGGGTGCGGCTTATATTCAGGCGCGCTCAATAGCCCGAAATTTACGGTACTTCCAAAGTAAACAATGGCTAAAAAAGTTTTTCTGCTAACAGCTACACCGACAAGAGTAAGTCACAAGTGACGACATCTTCAGCCGACATAAGCAGCGTTTGCATTTATTCAGCAAAGGAGACAAAAACGGGCCAAACCGTGGAGAAAATGGAGGACAGCGGCCTCACCGTGTTCCTCAAATGGAAACGGCAGGAACGAAAGACTCTATGGATAAAGACCAAGTCAAGGATGCACAGTATGGATATTCTCTGCCCATGGTCCGTGGGGTCCTTATGTTGCAGTGGGTGAGTGAAGACATTTCGTTGTTTCTGCTTGGCTTTGTGGCTATTCATTGATCCTTTGCTGGTGTGGTTTTTACTGTAGCTCATATAGTTTTCACAATTTGTCAGTGTTTTGGCTTCAGAACATGTTGAGAGTAATCTGCACCACTCTGTCATAGAGGGTTCTTTATGAAGGCCTCAGCAGGGGTGGACAGGAATGCTCATCTTTACTATAGCTGCTTTAACTGGATAGCTTTTTGTGAACTTGTGCCTTTAATTTTTTTAACCATTCTTTTAATTGATTGCTTATGTTTTTGGGGATGTATTGTACCTATTTACATTTCCACAACATTCGGGTACTTTAAAAAAAAAAAAAAAAAAAGTTGAAAAAGTTGAAATGATAGGCTACTGGTGAAAATACTTGAGTCCATACCTAGTGAATCAGGTCAAGAGTAGGTCACATTTTTCATTAAGTCTTGCTCGTTTTTGGCATTTTTTTGATTGTGATAACAATATTTAGAAACATATGTTTATAGTATTATTGTAACAAATGTGACTTGTCATCCCTGAACTCCTGTCCTTTTTGCATGACACAGCTCATTGTAAACCATATTATTTATACCCAGCACTCTCAGTAAATCTTACATTAAGTATTTTTACCTGCTACTTGAGTAGATTCCTAGAGTGCTACTTTTACTTTTACTTGAATACATTTTCTAATCAAACTTTTCTTCTACTTGTAGACATTCAGCCATTTTCCTTACAATTTCTCTGTTACATTTAGCATCATTATTTGTGACACTGGGTCATACAATCAAGTTTATCCATGTTACAAATATTAAAAATAACACTGAACTGGAAAAGCGTTTTTATACAAGCAATAATGTGTGTTCTTTTTCCACTAAAGGCTTTTTAGTTTGGATGTATCACTTATTTGTTTGATTGCAAATGTATAAACACAAGTAATTAAAAGAAAAAAAAAATACAAAAGCAAACAAAAGAATCTAAATGAGAACGTGCTTTGGATTTACTTTATTCAAAAGAAAAGGAAAAAGTTTTCAGCATGTCTTTAAAAAAAACCCAAAACACTCTGTTTTGCACTTCTTCGGACTTGTTTGTCCATGAAGTGCGAATCAGCCTCTGCTGTCAAAAGATGCTGCTTAAAGCAGTCATTCAATCTAGTGATAAGTCTGCTGTTTCTTGAAAATGATAACTGATGTATTACAAAATCAAGCTCAGTGCAGTACATATCTGGTACTTTGTCATTTTGTGTACATTTCAAATTGAATGCCATTATGTGGCAACTTGAGGCATAATATCTTTGTGTGTCTTTTTACATTATACTTGAAATTCATATCATGAAATGAACAAGTTTAGAGCTCAATTAATCAACACAGCAGCTTCAGAGTGACAGAAAAATGTGAGAAATATTTCAAAGAACATTTATAATTCATTTTAAAATCCAGACAGTCTTCATTATTGTTGCTGGTGGGAATTCCAGGTATTGCAGGTTTTTTATTTGTTTGGCACAAACTATGCCTAGATATCTGATAAACAGGGAACAGTATCTTCACATTAGACTTTCCACATGAAAAATAAGTGCCATACTTTGTAGTTCTGTAAACACCTGCTGCAAACAAGTCAGTGACTGCAAACAAAATAAATGTATATTTATGCAAATGTAGTCCTAGAGCGTTCACGCCTGATATGCTCCACTGATGCTGTTGGAGTTAAAACTAGAAAAAGGAAATGCTACGTGCAAATATACACATATGTTCACCTGTTCACAGAAGTGAGAGATATCCCCTGAGGATGTTTTGGCTTTGTGCTCTTATTTATGTGATGCTGCAGCTTGATTGCTGAGAAACAAGTTACAATTCAGAATCTGTCAATGCCATTACAGTTCAGTACTTTCAAAGAATCATATTGTGTATGTGTGCTGTAGATATATTACTGGAATACTAATTAAGCATACCCTGTTCCCGGCTGCTGTACCTGTTGTATCATGCTGTAAAACAATCAGTATGCACAGTAAGAACTTTATAAAATGATCATTTGGTTGAGAACTGTGACAGCAATGCTTTAATTTTCTCTTCGTGTCTTTCTCATGCTCGAGTTTTTCCCCGTATTCAAGACATGGAGAATATTACATTCATGTAATTGTGGCTGAAGTTGCTTTAAAAGATTTAATTTAATGTGCCATCAAAATCTATGAACAGGGTAATACGACAATATTCTAATAGGCCTAATTTTTGAGAGTGATGAACCTGTTTTTGATTCTGAGACAGTTGAATGGTTATTCTGTTGAGCTGCTTTGACTGTTTAGAGCTAATACTAGCTATGAGGCTGATCAGCTCTGCCATCTTACACACCCTACTTTCAGGCAAGGACAGAGGCATGCTCTCTGACTGTGTATTGTTCATGTTTGTTGTGTGTTTGATGTTACTGCAGTTGTTGAAGTGATGGTAAGTTGGTGATGGGGTCCATTAGGCCCAAGGCTGTCCTGTATATCACTTTGCCCTGCACATATTAATAACTATAAAGCAGAAATGTCACCATCTGGAGACTCACTGACACATCTGGGTTTGTATGGACACAATTATTCTTTAAGTAATTTATTTTATCAGTCAAAGAGGTCTTATTTTGCTTTATATCAGGTTCATATATTCATTTGTGTAACTGCTGGGGTATGTTTGCAATCACTTATGTTTAAGAAAAACCTTCTAGTTTTTAAGAGTACCCTTGGTGGTGCTGTAATCCCTCTCTGAGACCCTCTGCCTCTTTAAGGCCTGCTCCTCCATTTTGGCCCAGTCCACTCTGATTTGTTGACAGGTCTACCCTGTGGTAATTGGTTAATTTATCAACAAAACTGCATTCATTCTAATGTCTGTGCCCTGTACTGGGCTTCCTACCCTGAGCCATTGGGTTTAAACTGACAAAGAAACAAGGCTAGGATGACACGCTAGTCGGTTCATCCTGGGGGCTGGTGGATTGAAATGTTTTAGAGAAGACCTGATGCAGTAGAGTTTCTTCATCATCTCTGTAGAAGTGCTCCATCATGCAGGGAAGATATGTTTAACACATTGATAGGTATATTAGCAATCTTCTAATCAGTCAATCAAACTTTATTTATATGGCACTTTTATACAAGATAATGTGGGACAAAGTGCTTTATATACAATTGAACATCGACTGCGACACACACAGACAGATAAGTGAAAAAAGAAAGAAAAAAATACTGAAACAATTACACAAAACATAACCAACTCTCTCTGTCCACATTCAGCATGCACTCACACACACACACACACGTACCCCCACCCAGACACACACATACCCACACCCACACATCCCCACACCCACCCACCCACACACACACAAACTCACACTCTCACACTAATGGCCCTTTTCCATCAGCACGTCTTTGCCCTACTCTACTCGACTCGGCTTTCCCCGACTCTACCCGGCTCTACTCTACTCGCATTGTGCTGCTTTTCCACCAGCCTGGTTCCCTGCCCAGCGGGGGCTGGGCCGCCATAAAACAGCTGGGTGACACTGCGTTCATGTCATTTTGAGCGCGACACAACAATCAAAACAATGGAGGACTTGGAGGCAATAGTATACTTGCTGCTCGATCTGTGGCTTTTTGTCACAAACCGAATGAAAGAGGAAAGCAGAAGAAGGCTGCAGGCGGCTAGAAAAAATACAGAGGACGAGAGCAATCGAGCTGCAAAGAAAAGATGTATGAGGGTAAGCTAATAGTAGCTACTGCTAGCATGTTAACTAGCTTTTCGCGCTCATGGCTCATTGGTGATGACATTCTCTGACCAATCAGTAGCCGGCAGTTGGTCGATGTCCCCTTTTATGGCCTTTTTCCACCAGCCTGCCTTGGCCCTACTCTACTCTACTCTACTCGGCTCTACTCGGTTTGTGTTGCGTTTCCACCGGCACAATACCTCCTAAAACAAACCACTTTTTCGTACCTACTCTGCTCTGGTTCTAAGCGAGCTGAGTCGATACTAAAAGGTGACGTCAACCAACTGTTGGCTACTGATTGGTCAGAGAATGTCGTCACCGATGGGTCATGAGCACAACGTCTAAATCAGGACTGCAGTACATACGCTTTGTAACTTTATGGCAATAACTTGCTGCCATCACAATTTTAAACACAGGACTTTATCATTACGAGCTAGCTAACAAGCTAGCGCTAGCTTCCATTAGCTTACCCTCATATGTCTTTTCTTTGCAGCCCAATTGCTCACGTCCTCGGCTTCAAACTGTTGTATAGCTTCCAAAACTCTCCTGTACGTCTCAAGGGTATTTCTTCTTGCCACCTGCAGCCTTCTTATGCTTTCCTCTTTCATTCGGTTTGTAACAAAAAGCAACAGACCGAGCATCAAGTATACTATTGCCTCCAAGTCCTCCATTGTTTTGTTTGTTGTGTCGCGCTCAAAATTACATGAACCCAGTGTCGCCCAGCTGTTTCACGGCGACCCCGCTCCAGCTGGGTAGGGAATCGGGCTGGTGGAAAAGCTGCACAATGCGAGTAGAGTAGAGCCGGGTAGAGTCGGGGAAAGCCGAGCCGAGTACAGTAGGGCTAATGGAAAAGGGCCATTAGTATCGATACAGCTCGCTTAGAGCCAGAGCAGAGTAGGTATTAAAAACTGGTTTGTTTTAGGAGGTACCGTGCCGGTGGAAACGCAACGCAAACCGGGTAGAGCTGAGTAGAGTACAGTAGGGCCAAGGCGTGCTGGTGGAAAAGGGCAAAAAGAGGGGACACTAAAGACGGGTAAGGAAGACTGAGGAAACACTATGTTGAAGTAAAAATAAGGCAAAACAGGAGCTAAGACTATTGATCCATGATGATAATTAAGGTAGTAATGGTAAAAGAACAGATAAAATAAAAACACTAAAAGACCTAATGCAGAATAAGAAAAAAAAAGCTACAGAAAAAATAAGAGACTTAAAGTTGACTTTGATAAAACCTGCTTTGATAGGATAATAATAAAACACATAAAGAAAGAGGTAATTAAACGCACAAAAAATGGAACTAAAATGCAGTAAGGGAAGAAACGATTAAGAGTATAAAATAAAATCAGCTAAAATTGGGACTAAAAAGGGAGGTCTTGAGTTTGCTTTCAAAAATATGAACAGTCGGTGCTGCTCTCAGGTCTTCAGGTATACTTTTCCACAGACAAGGGCTGTGATAATGGAAAGGGACTTCAACATATGTTCAAGTTTTTTCTTTGGGAACTATTAAAAGACCACTACCTGAGGATATTAAACTCAAAAAAACATGACGTGATAAGTTCTAAAAAAGAAAAAGTAAAGCATAATATGGTTTCTTTAAGGGCCCACTGGCTGTGCATGTTCCTCAAATAGAGCATATGGTCCCTAGGGGGTTAAATTGTGAGAGGAATTTCAGGCGAACATACAGCTCCCATGTAACTATGCAAGATGTTACAACTACTAAAGAAAAAAAACAACAAAAAGGGAGACTTTCTAAGTCATTTGACTTCCCATGTACAACAGTCACATTGTTATCTTTTATAATTCTGATGCTTTCAAAATGCAGTGTCATTATATTTATTCCGTTCAGTAACCTATCAGCAATGGCCAAGCCTGAAAGTCTTTTTATTGTTTTTCAAAACATGTTTATGTGTCACAGTATATGATAAAGGGAGGGTGGGCTTGAAAAGGATTTCATCTGGCAAAGGGCAGCCTGCTACTAAAAGTTTGGGAACCCCTGCAGGAAACACTGCTCTGTGTTTGTTATGATGTAGATGTTTCAGTTGATGCCAGTTGCTGCTCTTGGCCACCAAACCAAATGATATCAGAATGATCAGTGCAGATTGTGAAATGAAGCCCATGACATTGAGGTTTTCCAAAGCCTCTTCAATACAGGATTTGAAAAGCCAAGGGAAATCTTCTTCCAAATTTCATGAGAAAGCTGACTCACAATGTAGAATTCCTTAAAAAAATCAGTAAAGAAACACAAATAGACATATAATTATAAATAAGAGAGATCGGCATACAATTAGACAGAACACCTTTGTGTTATAAATGACCTGACACAGCCACTCCTAAACAATAATGCCAAAGCACAGTTTGAGAAAAATGCTGATGCAGACAAATCAGCAGTGAAAAGGGTTTTTGTGCTTCTTCATAGAATGATATGCTAACATCTTTCTGTGGTAAAGGTGGATTTTTAAAGCCTACAACAAAATAGAGTAGCCGTCTGTATGTGTCTCTGTGCACATGCTGGGCACAGAACATTACCGTCAGACATGACATTAAAGGTAACACTTTTTTAGATTATGTGCAGCCACTTACCAGTTGGACTGAAGACAATTTTTCAGTCCAGCAGCTGTGACGATGAAGGTTTCACCTCCTATCTAGATGATATTCACAGAGTAGTCCATAAAAAAATGCAAAACCCTGGGTCAGATCCTTTGGCTCCACTGGTCTGCATCAGAGAAATCAGGTCTAACACAGATGTGATTCTCTATTAGTTCATGCTCAGGTAGTCCTGATCAGATTACACAGAGAGTCAAAGCTTATCCAGAAACTGTTTCTCCACATAAAACCTGAAGCCACAAAATGTTCAAAGTGCGTGATTTTATTGGCTCTGAGCACTGATGCCCTCCTGAATGTTTGTGTGTGTGTGTGAGTAAGTTGTTAAAGTTGAATGCCATCTTCCCAGTAGCCGCCTGCAGAGTATGAGGTGTTGTTATGGTAACTCTGAAGCAATTTGTCATTTGCATAGCTGCCAATGTTTGTTTTTTTCTGTGGGTGACTACACAACAAAAGATTACCATGAAGGTTGTTGCCTGCTGAGGGAGGAGGGTGACAATGACAACAAACACTCAGCTCAAAATTAAATTGGCTGGATAGAGGGAGAGGGTAGCCAGAAGTATTGACAAGTTCTTTGAGGATGACAAACATGAACTGTTCCAAAGTAAACCTGCAGACACTCAATTCATCTGAAAGTAAAGAGGTTTTGAGGGGCTAGAGACTCTGTATATGTGCTACACTCCAGTTTACGGTCTGTGGAGTTTGTATAGTATACTTTAGTGTAAAGGTATGCATGTATTGTTCGGTACAGGTCAGTACCACACCAAATGGTTCGGTATGAATACATACACCAAGTCACATCCAAAAAGTCAGCAGGGTTTGTGTTTTTGAAGTGTTTGGTATTGTTTGGGTTTATTAATATTGGGGCTAAATCCATACTCTTGAAGTTGGGCTGGTGCCACTGTAGTTCCTAAATTATGAACCCACTTGAACACATGATACCGTCAACATTATTTTTGATAATCTTCGCCCTGGCAGGCGTTTTACAAAGCATGTGTTGTCATTGATCTAAAATGCTCTTTTTGGAAACAAGGCCTTAATGTAGTGACAGTTGTGACAAACTTTATTATTGATTTTCTTCCTTAAGCTTGTTTTATACTTGATACATCTGCTCACTATGCAGGTCGTACCTCACTGTCACAGTGTTTTCTAGTGTTGATGTTTTACCGTTTTCTAAAGACACCTGTGGTATAATTATCAGTGATATGCTGATGAAGTAATGGCAGCAATACCAAGTCAAAGTTCTTGTGCTTGTAGAGCATCACAGATAAAGAACTCAGGTTTTAACAGACTGTAAACTATGTTTTAAGAAATGTTCTATTTATTTTTTACATATATGTATTTGTAAATGTCAATCACTGCAGTCTCCCCTCAGCTGGGTGCTACTCTGTCTACACACACACAGGAGGTTGGTTGATTGATTGATTGATTGATTGATTGATTGGTTGGTTGATAGAGATTTAGATTGACAGGTTTTAATACAGGTGCAGAGACATTCCTCTAATTAATGTAAATTTTGAGCAGAGGTGCTATAGAAGTACAGGAAGAGTTTTAAACTTGGTCATATGATTTGATTAGTCAACAATGGGCAAAAGCCACAAGATGTACCTGAGTGATTTAAGTGGCACTAATTGGCCAGTGGCTGGTGTTTGTGGAGAGGCCTGTGGGTGGTGGATAAAGTAACTAAATCAATGCAAAACTGGGGAAATAACATAGAACTTGATTGGCAAACTGTGCTCTCAAGGATCTGACATCCACTTCTATTGACCTTTGAGTCCCTGCTCTTTTCATCCTCCTGTCCAGCCTGACAGACACATCAATACAAAAACAAGCTTTCACCAAATCTGTCTACCTGTCCAGCAGGGTGATTCTCAGGATTTTATCTAATGAACAGAAATCCCATGTACTTGATGATATCAGCACTGCATTTCAGCTATCATACCATTTAACTCGATTTGTGTTGCATATGTATAAATGCCAGGATTTTGTCTCCAATAAGGGGAAACTGCTTTGAGTACAGAACAGCCTGCTCTCACAATGTCTGTGCTCAGGCTTCAGCCCCATACAACCTTTGTGTCAGCCAAATGAATAAGAAAATTGCTTTAACTCAGGGAAGGAGAAAAGTAAAAATCACAACCGTCTAACATTCAGAGGTGTAAGGTGAAATCCCCCATGAGGCTCTCCAGGAGCTCATCAAAGCTCTCTCTGTAGTTGCTCAGCTCTCTAATTGGGCTGCACTAAGATGGATTATTAAAATGAGGCACAATGCACAGGTTCATAATAGAAGTCATTGGTAGAAAATTCTGCCAGTTTTCTCACAGCCTTCAATGAGTCTGGCCGAGCTTGTTCCAGGAACCGATCACTCAGGGTATAATAGATGGTCTCTGCATTGTGCTGTTTTATTGTTCGAGTCATTCTCTGCTCTGCCTTTGGGGTTGTGCTGCTAGCTGTATCTGATATTGGGGAAAATATTAAGTATGGTAATTACCCACTCTGGTTGAGATAGGCCCCTGCTACCACTTTTTCCCTGCAGTAATTGCTTCCTTTGGGATAATTAGTAATCGTTAGGAGATAGTCAGTTGGGCATTTATGCACTGTCATGATGCACTGTAGCAGACGTCCAAACATTAAATGGAGCCTCATTAACTGGGAGGTCAGTGGAGTGGTGCTCTTTAGACTGAAGCAGCTCTTACGAGGCCAATGAGTAAACTATGACTTTGTTGACCCAGAGAAATTACTGACTTGTCCTGCAGTCAGTGTTTTTTTAAACTTAGTCAAACAACTTTGAGCAATTAAGAATCTACTGTGCCCTGATGTCAACAACTTTCTGAAAGAACTATATTATTTTACATGGCAGAAAGGCCTTCAAAATATGAGGAAAATATGTGATGCGCGATGACAATATTCAATACTATGATGACCAAAATTGTTGTGATAAACAAACAAGTGTGTGTCAAGTCTGAAATAGCTTTTGTTAGTCTTTTGTATGCACTGCACTACTTTGTACAACTAATTTACAGCCATGGTTTTTTATTTATTTATTTATTTATATATTTATTCATTTATTTATTTTTACGTATTTGAGTGTCAGTTTAAAAGAAAAATATTTATTGTGAATTAAAAGTCAGCTGTCAGTATACACAGACTTTATCTGGATGTTGCAACAAAGCATATAAACAGTACATATGTAATCATTTTTAAAAATATTAATTGAAACCTCAAAAGAGGCAGAGTTGCAAAGTACAAATGGCAATATCCTTTCTTCCTTCCTACTCTAAAACCTACAGTTACATTACGGCATGGCTTGGTGTTTAGGCCGTTGTTATGAAGAAACACGGAAGATATCATTGTTAATAAAGGTGTGATAATCTGGTTATACAATACATATTGTGATATGGGGGTGACTGCTAAATATCCTGCATCACAATATCTCCTGATGCTATAGGCAGGACCAGACAGTCAGACATGCACAACAAACATTTTCTGATCAGTGTTATTTAGATAAAGGAAGGCCCCTGCAGCATGCATTAGCTTTGTTTTCTGCAGAGACAGCAATAATAATAGTAAGTGCAGCTGAAAGATGCAGAGTCAGGTGGCTGATTTGTCTGCTGCCAAAAATATAGGGGCATTTTGGTGTATCAATATTTACCTTATACCCTTAAAAGCTGATTGAAAGAGTTTACCTTGTCAAGGCTGATAATTAAAAAAATACAAAAGTCAGATTTTCTGGCACAACTTCACCAAACGTGTTATGAGAATGGAAGAGTCTCGATGAAATCCAAAGAGCAGCACTTGTAGTTCAGGAAACAACTTCTTTAGACCGACACCTTTCAGCTTGTGGTTTCCTGCATCAGGTGTCACATTGCAAACACCATTGAAATTTGGTGTGAAGCTGAAAGATATCGAACATCTTAAAAAAATATAAACAGGTACAATAATTTGAACAGTCAAGAAGTCTGCTTGTTCCAGTAATATTGGAGATATGGAGATTTTAGATGTTGTCTAGGCAAAAGAAAGAACTGAAGGGGATCAGCTCAAAGTTTTTCTCACAAGTGATGTGAGTATATGAAATCATACAACCAAAATATCAAACAAGTAAGAAATTCTTCCCACCAGTCAGGTGCAGGTGATGTGGCAAAGATTCTCTCCCTCTGCAGCATCTCTTGTGTTTATGAAACTTATTGTTGATTAATGTAATCTTAACAAGAATGAGCAAAAACAGAGAAGTATGTTGTTGTTCCACTGAACTTTGTTTGATGAAGAAACAACATTTTCAAGTTTTCATACAGGGAAAGAGAAACAGTTATTCCTTTTAAGCATTATAGGGATGCAAGGGTTGAGTGCGTTGTGCTTTCTGAAGCATGTTTATGTCACAGACTCTGATTATATTTTAATACATTCATGCATGATCACACCTCAATGTGTGGGTATCATGTTGGAATAAGTAATGTGATTATTCACTTTGCCTCTCACTTTCCTCTCTTTGATCTGTCTGATCAGATTGGGTCAGCAGCTGGAGGGTGTTTTTCTATCTTAGATGTTTTTCCTATTTGTGGAAACACTATCATGGTCCATTTAGTCATGCTTGTGTTCATTAATTTAAGCGCAACGCTCCAAGGGTCAGCAAACTAGCTCCTGTACAGCTTAATTGTTTGAGAGACATTTTAAGTTTGGAATTAGACCATGAGATAAAACACTGGCTGTAGAAATGTATGGATATTGTTTTGTGCCTCCAGAAAGTCTGAATGAATAAAACATAGAGCCCAACCCTCTTCCAAGACATTTTTGACATAGCTGAGCTGTAAGCCAAAATGTGAAAAATGGCCCTATCTTACAGTTTTAACAAATCCTTTAAATAATGCCCAGATCTGCAACTGTATTCATATCACTACCAAATATAATCAGTTCTTCCTTGTGCAATGACCAAAAATTCCACAGAATTTTATAAAATTGTAGTCATAACTTTCCAAGTTATCTCACTAACAGACATACAAATGCTGGCAAAAAAATAACTTCCATGGCAGAGGTAATAATTACCAGATTGGACTTCGGTTTAAAGTTTTGATTTCCTTGTATGTGCTAGACGTCTTTTATGCACAATATACTACATCAAATACAGTAAAACTGGATTAAGAGATTCTTCTGCTAACTGCCAGAAACATTTCCTGCTGAAGTGATGGAAATCAGTTGTGCTTTTACTTTATCCTACCTTTAACATTGTAATATGAGGATGAAGGTGGAGATTAACGTGAAGAAAAGGCTCTGCGTCAATGCCCGGAGGAAATGACTCTGGAGCAGAGTAGCTCACCTTGTGCACTGGATCATATGCTGTCTCATTATCTAATGATTCAGTCAGGAATCTGTTAGGAGGGAGGGGAGGAGGAAGCGTTTTAGATCTGATGAAATATTAAGAAGACCCAATCATGTGAAGCAGTCAAAGGGCTTGAAGGGATAGTTTGGGTTTTTTGAAGTGGGGCGGTGTGAGGTACATGGCATAAGCATGTGATGAAAAGAGAAAGAACTGAGCTATGACACTGTGGCATGTGTTCAGGCTCATGCCATGTACTTCACACAGCCCCACTTCACAAAACCCGGACTATCCCTTTAATTGTTATTCTAAGCACGCCGGGCTTCAAACTAGGGATAGGAGTCAAAACCCATTTCCTGTTGAGAATCATTAACAACTGTCTCAACAAATCAATATCATTAATATTTTTTGCTTAACAATTGCCTTACCAGTTCCTTCCAGTTAGTTCCAGTTGTTGCCGTGAAAGTCAAGCAACAGAGATGACGACAACAAAGTCTAAAATCTGATCATGCCAACATGAAATTGGAGGTGGTCAAAATTGGTTTAATGCCGACAAAAAAGTATGCTAACTGAACAATGTTTATAGTTTTGAAACATCAAATTCTGACTACAAATTAGACTACAAATTTCTTGACATTACATTTTGTTTTACTAAATGCAACCACATAAGTAATACTGAATAAAAATGCAAGTTTGAAACCATGACCAGCAGCCTTCAGTTCCTTAACTACTTTTCAGTGTGCAGAAATCTTGCAGTTTTATTTATTTATTTATTTATTTATTTTTCACTTAAAAAAAGTTTTAAAAAGCTTTTACAGTAACATGCTTTAAATCAATGGCAAAAACATTTTAAAGCTTTAAATCCTATAAAACACACTGCAGTACATGTGCCACAATATATGTGCTGGTGATGTTTGTTTCATATTAATGTAGTTAGTGACCCTGAACCCCAATGCATTTTCTCCCCATGAGCTGACAGTAGCAAAGAGGCTGATAGACTGAAAAATAACCATGATTCATAAAGATAGTGAAGATCGACGATGTCCCATGAGTGAGACTCCCATCAAAACATACTTTAAAGGCTGTTATTACTGTATTGCAGTGGTTCTCAAATGGTGTGGCTGGGCACATGGGTGTCCTGGTTTGCCTTGAAAATTTATCCAACTGTAAGTTACATCTACCATTTACTCTTTTATTTTATTGTATTTTTTATTTGTAATTTAAGCAATTATTGCATTACAGGGCAAAATAAGAATTCAAAACCAAAATAATAAGAGATCAATAGTACAAACCAGGAAATAAAGGATGGAACAAACAACCAAATAAACAAAAAAAAGGAAAGAAGAAACAAACAAACAGATACTAACAGACAGTTGTTTTAGGCATCGACATATGACTAAATCTCACAGAGGCCATTTGTCATTTACTCAACCATGACACCATTTGCTCTTTTATACATTTCCATATACTGCTGCAAATTCTGTAACTTTTGACGATCTTTAAACTTTTAAGGGAACAACTTATTTAGCAGGTAATTGACCTCGGAGGGATAGGAATTATAAGGTTTCTATGTATTCAATTTATCAGATCTTCTTCTAATTTAATAATATATTGTCTGTCAAGTTTAAATATGTGCCTTATTTTTAAAATGTTATTAAGCCTCAAACACATTTGTATTTATTTTTGTTAGATTTGAATAAACTCATACAAACCAACAAGATACTACAATACATATCATGTCATTGCATTACATGGTGTGCCGGACGATTTGGGCTTAAATGAAAGTGTGCCTTGAGCAAATTAGTTTGAGAACCACTGCTGTATCAGTCTCTCAGAAGATGCTTGAGGGCATTGATAAGGCAACAACTTACTCTGCTGGGTGCTGTAGTTAGGTATATTTCTCTAGTAGAATATTGTTTAACGTCTGCATCATGGATAACCTTGCAGTGCAGATAAACCTGTCTGATTCATTGTCTGAATCAGACAGGCCAAGCTCCAATCTCTTACGACTTCACGGCCAAAAGCTGGGCGGCCCAATCAGGGAAGAGAGGAGGGAACTGTAGACGTGACGACAGCAGGAAGGTAACTGCATGCTTGAAAACAATGGCCACTTCTGAAGTGGTCTCCATGGATGCGGCAATATCTGCAGTTTTATAAGAAATGTTCTCAGTTTCTTCTTTAAAAGAGGAGCAAAAGAACATCACTTCAAGCTTTTCGTACGGGAAATCATGTTTTTGCTCTTCTCACGACCGAGAATCACTGCTGTGAAACTGGGAGAGAACACAAAAATCCTCCACTGGTTGGTCTATGATAGCCATGGTTACTCATCTCAGTAGGGCTGGGAAATCAATCAACTGTCTTTGAAATTGAAATTTGATTGATTTCCCAGCCCTACTGGAAAATAAGTTCTGCTTACCTCCCAGACACGGCACAAAAATTGAGTTTTTGCTTCAAATTGCATATGATATCCTTGCAAAAGGAGGGCAAATGCAGCAGGGAGATTGTGCTGGACCTGGGGGAGTCTGCCTCAGAGTCTGTACCGTTGCTGTTGTGTTATGATCCAAACTAGTGCCTGCAGCAGCTCCATATCTCACCATTGCCCCTCTCATCAACCTCTCCTGTCAGTCACAGCACCAGAGGGCTACTGATAAAAAGTGTACTTGTTCCTCTCACGGGTCTGTGTTTTTAAATGCACAGCAGCAAGTGTCAAAAGAGGTCTTCATGTCATCCCTGCTGCTGTAAGGGATCTTACATGTTCATTCAGTCAGCATAAAACCTGACTAACAGCAGTGAGTGGGCGTGCCCCCTTGAGCCTGTGGGGATGAGGAAAACCAGAATCCATTCAATAAAAATGAAACAGATAAGACACCCGAGCCAACGCAGCTAAAATGCAAGCGAAGCAGGAGCCGTCTGATCCTGCCTGCTCTCCTGAGGTCATGAAGACCTTGGTGGTTGAAGCTTTAATCTGGAATAAAAGGAGATGGGAGGGAATTGAAATGCCTCAGGATGTGGAGGTGGTGTGCAAAGAGGAGGTCTGGAGGAAAGCGGACTATTTTGTTTAACCAAGATTAGGTGTTAAATATGGCCACCCCCATGTAACATCAATGTCACTGAAATGCTGCATGAGATCAAACGTGATCCTTTAAAGCTTCTCCTCTGAAGTCTTTGCCCCGGTGAAGTGATGAAAAAATAATTCAAGAGTGTGTAAATGCAAGTGGGTGAACGTACTGATGAATAATTTTCTAAAAATGACAGTGTAGAGCAGGGATTGAAGCACTTTTGGTCATCATTGAGGCAAAAGTTAAAGTGGGTATTATTTCAGTATTTCAGTAACAGCTTCATTGTAACTAGGCTCTATATACCAGGTTTTCTATTAACCACATTATAAAAAGCTGAGATAGTTTTCTTCCCTGTCTGAATGAAAAAGCAGACAAGAGAATCTCAAGAATAATCATTTCCATCTCCTGTTACCATGGAAATATGCTTGGATACTGGAAACTGTGTCATTAGATTCAAGGATGTCTTAAGATTCAAGGAATCAATAAGACACAAGTTTTGGTTCTGCTTTTCATTTCCTAGTATGTGCATTAATCTTTTTTTAATGATTAAAGCTGAGGGAGGATACTGCCATACATAGTTTGTATGTATTTTTAAGGACCTGCTGTGTCCCCATAGCATTTACAACATAGAACGCAAACAAAAGTTCTGACAAGAGTATCATGACTGACTGCAGCAACAGAAGTTTGGCCAAATTATGCTAAACAGATAAGACATTTATGGGCGGGCAATGCAACAAGAACATGACAAAGCATTTCCCTCAACACAGTGTAATAGGGGAAATGCACTGAGTTCAATGTGTGACGATCTTCTGTCCACTGCTGTTTAGTCCCAAAGTAGTGGACTCTAGCCAGACTCGCCACATGCCCACTGTAGACTGTGGGGCTTTTTTTGTTTGTTCATTTTATTCAGCTGTGTGTCCGACACCATCACTGCCTCTAACAGTACAGCTAGTGTGCATCAAAATTAAACTTTTTTTTCCTCAGTTTCTCCTGAATCGCTCAGTGTCCCTGTGCACTGTCTCATGTGCCACTGAGTCTGTGCATGAAAAGTGTAGAGGACATTAACAGTGAAGGAATCATACAACCCTTCAATTTTCTTTTTCTTTTTCTGTTTTTTTTTTTTTTTTTTTTTTTTTTTTTTTGTTGTTTATGTTTTACCGGTACTTTTGGCTCATGCATACAGTTTGTATAGGAATAAAGCTGCACAAACACTTTATGAGTCAGCCCTTTAGCTCGAAAAATCATCAAGCAGTCTTAGAGCCAACGGACAATTACTGCAAAACAAATTTGCAGTATTTGTGCCTCTGAGTGAAGCACTTTTCTCTGTGGTTTGTTGTGATAAATTGAAGGAGCGCTTACTTAAAGCAGAGAGAGCCAAGCAGAGAAATCTGAGCAGTGTGTCTTCTTGATCCAGACCTGAACACTGTTTCCTGCTTGATCATATCCCTCATTTTGTCCTTGGTACAGTGGTTCTTAACTGGTGGGTTGGGCCTGAAAGTGGGTCACAGAGTTGTGCTCAGTGGACTCTGAGTAAGCCTAGAAAAAAAAAAGTGACAAAATGTCTTAAATGTAGCCCTGAGCGGAAAATTCCATGTGTTCTGTTTCACTCTGTTGTGCTGCAATGACTAAACATTGGTTGTTTTTTTGTTAAAAAATATTATAAAAAAATAAAAAGCAGTATTGATTAATTGATTGATTGATTGATTGATTGATTGATTGATTGACTGAAGTCTTTATTTTGGACTCAAAAATTACAAATGACATAATTGAAAAGAAACAAACAATGAACTGAAGAAAATAAAATAATAAAATAATACACAGCACTCAAGCATGTCATTTTACAAGGTGCAGAAGGGAGTAGGAGGAATTATACTTATTAAATCCTACTCATTTATTATTTTTATCAATTTTTATCAATAAGTCTCTTACTATAATCATAATATTGACTTATTTTTAGCAGCAGTGTTTCTATAACCACTGCTTTTCTCAGTATAAACTTTAATTTGAAATATCTAGAAACTTCTGACAGTCAGCTGTTATAATGGGTAACTTAATAAAGTAAGATTAATGTATGCAAGACTCCTATGATAATAATATATTTTTTTGTTTTTTTATTTTCTTTTTTTTGCTTTGTTCAAAAGTATTTTGTGTTTTATCTGAGGTCCTATCTGCATTTTTATTGAATAAATTTAAGTGGTTAAAACATTTATAGTCAGTTGGGTTGATTACCATTAAGATGATAAGGTGATTACACCTAAGGACTGAACAGCAGACTACCACTGCTTCAGAGTGTATGTTATTTAAAAATGGCCATATATCAACATTTTCTGTCCACTCACATGAGTTAACTCATGCTAATACCATTCATATGTTCCCAGCATGAGGACATATCGTAATCTTCCTTTTTTGACACTTCTGTCATAGTCCAATGAAGTTTTAGAGCCAAATTTGAAGGGACAATGTTAAAACTATACTCAACTGAGTGTCTAACCAGAACTTCTTCTGTGAGACTGAGTTCAGTCAAACTGGTTTTGTGTTAAGTTGAGAAGTTAATATTTAATAATAGAATATTGTTCTTTTTTCTTTTGGAATTGTTACTTCTTTTGATGAACATTGCTAATGTCATGACTTAAAAGTTTTAAGCTGTAGACTTTGAACTTGATTTGACTTTCCTGCTTTCACTGACTCGACTTGACTCGAGACTTGAGACCAAAGACTTTTGATGTAGTTGAGACTTGCTAAACAATGACTTGGTCCCGCCTCTTTTTCTGGCCCCTACAACAGATATCGGTAACAGCTGTGCGAACACAGGTAAAATTCAACTGAGCTCACAGTCACATCTTTTAAGATGAATAAATCATGTGGCAGAATATTTGAAATATATTTTGTAGAAATGAGTCTAGGGAATGCCCCATTCCCCCCCTTGTACTGCAGAGAGACACTGCAGAGCTCAAGGATGTCAGTACAGCGAGGGTGAGAAGACTCATTGTGAAGGTGTTCAAACATCTTTGACACTGACAGCAGTGTTTAGGTGTGCATATCTCCACTAATAAAGCAGATTCTGCCATTAAACAGAGTAAAACCAATTATTGGTTGAACATTGGATGTATAAAAAGTACTTTGATGTGTTGGACAGATATTGACAAAGTTTTGAGTTCCTTTACACTTTTTCTTCCTTTTCTTTTCCATCGTCTGTTTGAATATCCCTCATCTATTTTAGTGATAACCCTCCCTATCTGATCACAACCTGCTAGGTGATTGCTATGACATGTTCACCAATGCTTCTTAGTAGGGGTGTAAATCACCAGTTTCATGACGATACGATACGATATTGATTCTTTGGACAACGATACGATATTTGCCGATATCACAAAGTCTGCCACGATTCGATTTCGATTCGATACGATTCAGGGACCTTCGATCGATTTAAGACGATATTGTGTACTCATTGAACACAATCAGCTACATTTCACCTAAAGCAAGAAAGAAATACAAAGCAATTTCTAAGTTTTGACAGTTTTATTGAAATGTGAAACGATGTGCTGACCTTTGGGTATGATAGGTTATACAGGATTATAACCATCTGTATGATCTAATCGTGTTTAAAATTGAAATTGGGTTAATTAGTAGTCAGGTGCTTTTTAGATTTTGCTTCACTGTTTAATGGTAGGTGTGGAGGAGTAATAAGAATAAGCTCTAACTGTTATCCTTTCATACAATAAGTAATTTTTATAAACAGTGGGCTACAAAATAAAATGATGAGATAACTTACTGTACTCGTGTGATTACTCCTGTCGTGTGTGTGCAGTATGCATCCTCTGCTGTCAGATCGACCGTATCTTACCCGAATACAGCGGTGCTATTTTCTGATTGGCTGACATGTCAAGTTCCCGTTTAGCTCTGTGATGCTAAGAGCGTGTTGCTACGTGTTAGCATATAGCGGTGTTACTCGGTGGGCGCTCCACAGTACATTTTAATGCAGGAGAAATACCGGATGTGGTGTGTGAGAGAGCAAAAAGGTGCGTGTCTCATACGCTGAATACGTGAGACTTGAGAGCCCTGTAAAGTTGAAACTTAAGAACGAGGCGCTATTGGGCGGAAGCGGTGAAACGAATATCCGGTCAGAATTTCAAAATAAAGGCGTTGAAGATGACGATGTTGATCCATGTTTTGAGTTTCCATCAATTTGATTGGATCATTGCTTAACCAATCGATGTATCGATCCAGATCGATGGATCATTACACCCCTACTTCTTAGTAGAGCAAAATCTGTGAGTCTGACTGGTTGTAAAATTCTTTATATCCCTTGAGCCATGAATTTAATAGCCTTCCATTTGCTGCTCTCCACCAGATGAATTCAGTGGAGGCAATGAGTCAGTGCACCTCATTATGAACGACTGTTGAAGTTTTTCACTTAATAAAACATGTGACAGTCATTGTAAGCGGAAAGTGTTGGGTTAAGGCCATAATCATTCACGTCTACAGAAAGTTCATTTGATTTACCCAAACCCAGGGATCTAGAGGGTTTCTTTATCAACGGGAATTATGAAATCAGAACCAAATTATGCAGTATTAAACAGTTATCTGCAGGTGTTCGCCAATGAATGTGTGTTCTGTCAGGACTGGGGCAATGTGCCTTTGCCACAATTCCAGTTCGTCACAATTCCTTGGTGATAATGTGATTTGTGTTGCATTTTGAAGTACTGTAGTTCTCATTTAAAAAGGTCCCATTTCATACCTGACTGACTTTAAATCATACAGAAGGAAAAGAAATCATAAAATCAATGCACATCATCCGTCAGTCATTGTCTTTTCATCGTCAGTGTTTCCCCACCATTCATTTGGGATGATGGCCCACTACCCCAGTTTAACCTTTCACCACCCCAAGAGAAAGTCACATAATGTTTTTTTCTTTGTTCAATGTGCCATGTGCTGTTGTTTTGTTTCAGCAGAGCATGGGAGTGTTTAATTACACAAAGAGTGGTAAAAGAAAGATTGAAAAGGGGGGACCAAAAAAGTGATGTCATTAAAAAACTGGTTAAAAAGTAAGGGTGAGAGTGGGGGGTAGATAGATAAGGAATGAGGGGTAGATTTATCTAATCTGAAGTTTACTGTGAGTAACAGAGATTAAAAAAGATCTGAAGGAATAATGTAATAACCATGGGTGATGAATTTTCTGCCTGGTTTGATTTCTTCGGTGACAAACTTAGATGGTGATACAAACAGTCAGATACTGCAGTAGTTGACATTAATCAGCAGCAGTCTGTCTCTGTGACTATAGACATGTACAGTGATGCATGAACGGATGTGTGCACATACATATGTACACATCTGCACAAACATACGGGCCCAAAATAAACAGAGGAAATAGACTTATCTGCAGCCACATAAATAAAAACTTGCCCTTTGATATGATTGTAGCTGTCAGAAGCTTGGCGGCATCATCAATGCAATGTGGTGAAATCCCAGCAGTCTGATGTTTGTTGTGGTGCTGAAGACAGCCGAAGCCCCAGAAATTAATTTGCTTCATCAGAGAACGGTCAGATCCAGCGCACAGCTGCCACCAGTCACAGTTTTTCATCATGGCCCTGTGAACAGGACATCACCTCGGGAAACACTTTCACTTAATTGAAACACTTGTAAACGGAACAGTAAAGAAAATAGAGGAACTCTCCTCCTAAATGTCATTTCATCCACTGGAGTCCAGCATCACAGGTTTGTCAAACAAAGAAAATCAATTTCAGCTTCTCTCTCTTTCTCTCCCTTTCTCTCTTTATTTTCACATAGTTTCACACCAAAGCTTATCCTGCCCCTAAGCCGAGGCTTGAGCGTGACATTGTGGACATTGCAGTAAAAGGGAAATCCGCACCATCAGAAACAAATGCATGATGTTTGATGTTTTGCTAGTGTTGCAAACATAAGCATTTCCAGACTTATTCTGGCCAACACTGTTACCAATCAGTTCTTTATTTATATCCCATATTTTTTATTGTAAAGAACAAGTCTCTCGTATACTAGGATTTGTTACTGATATTGTAAAGTCTATTTGTTTTAGAAAAAGACATGAAAAGAGACTAACAACTTTTGATTTTTTAAATCTAGGTCTGTGTTAAAGGTGCAGTGTGTAGAATTTGGCATTTGAGCGACATCCATCGTTCAGATTCTAGAATGAGCCCAACCATAACCAAAACGTCACATCGCTGAGCAACGGAAGCTTGTGAAGACCAAAAGGGATCGTGAACACGGCTTCATTTATTGAAGTGACAAGGTTTGTAACCATTATTTTTATAGATTATAGGTCAGTTGTTGTCCTCTCTCCTCTTCTTCACCTGCATTCCAGGTAGATTTCAGAACCGGCGGACAGATTTGCGTTTCGTTCTTTTTGTCCCTAAAATTCACCCGAAGACAACATGGTGGATCGTTATGTCGGCCTACATGAACGCGGCCCGCGGTAATATAAATTTTTTAAAGCTTTTTCTAACTAAATACAAATAAAACAAACGTTTTATGAGGATGATTGTACTCCTATTTTGACGGACTTTACATACAAATAGAAACATTGTATCCTATACTCACCGTTTCTGTTCGGCGAAATGCTGCCAAATTCTACACACTGCACCTTTAATACACCACTGTACACTCCTACTGAAAGGTTAGTGATGACTTAATCCAGCTACAAACTACAATACCTCCGACTCCCAGCAGGCTTTGCAGCAGTTCACACCTTTGTGTGAAAAGTGGAGAGGGACCTTGGTTCCCTACCACCTCTTCTGGTGGCCTGCTTTTTTTGTCAGAAAGTCCGGTGTGACTGCTGTGGATCATAGTTCAGCCGCTGACTGTTGATGTTCAAGTTCTGTTGCTGTGTTTGCTTTGTCTGGACTGCCATCTAAGGAGGCCACTTTGTCTTCTCACTCCCTCTCCTACATGCGTACACACACATGTTGATTTGTTTGTTTGCTTTGTTTATAGGTTGTTTGTCTAAAGTGTAGTTTTACATAGTCATTTGTATTGAAATTGATGCTGCTTTGTTAAATAAATTCTGTCATAATCTAAGTTAGCTTTCTTTAACCCTTTGCTGTTTAATTGTAACACCTGCTGGTTGAGGGTGTATGGATTCACACCCTGCTTTTTCATTTAATCCCAATTTTATAAACAGTATCAATATTGATATTTAGTACTATTTTATTAGACTGATTTTATTGAAAATTTCGCCATTATTTCCCGTTTCTAGGCTGGTGCCCCAATGTGGCCAATTATGTTCCCAATCCGTATTTTTGAATATTGATATTTATAATAATAAACAAAAATATTTATAAAACAACCAAATTTTGTCCATTTAACCCCAGAAAATGTTTTGGCATTTTGACAGTACTTCTTTCACACACTCTGCTCCCATTCGGAGTTCTGCATGGTTATATTACATCATCTGAAGCAACCAACAACCACCAGTTACATTTGCCCTCCCCAGTTTTGATAACTGGGGAGGGGGTCCAGCAAATAGTGCATTTCTTTGATACTACGTGATTTATTTATTTATTTTTTTCTCATGATTTTTATTCTTCAATTCTTCTCCTCAACTTCCACCAGCTTCTGCCAGACTGCTGGCAGTAAGCAATCAGAAATAATTGAGAGGCAAAATTACATAGAAAGGGCAAGAAAGACAGAAATGAACATGTGCTGGAGGGTGCTATTCATACTTAAGTACATGTAAGAGCATGTGTGCAAGGCTTTGTGCTGTAACTTTATTCTTTCCTGCTGTGTTTGTGTGAACATCCATGCAGTCAAGCATTGCATGGCTGTGCGTATTTACTGCTAGCAGGAGGCTCACCTGCAACCTCTGATGGAATGCCCTGAAGGCAGGAAGCGGCTGGTGTGACAGGTGAGGGAAAAGAGGAGGAGGAAAGGAGAGGGTTAAAAGGTAGGTGGATCAGTGACAGGCAGGAGCTCCCTCCCTAGAGAGAGGCCATTACAGGGGGATGGAGGAGGGACACGATGGCGGGCCTGCCACTGAGCTTATTGGCAATCTGTTAGCTAGGTTGGTGGCGGGAGGGGGAATAACGGATCCAGAGACAGGAGAGGGCCTGGGAGAAAAGAAAAATGTACTCTCTTCACGATTCCTGGTGCCAAGAGAGGAAGATTCAAGGAGTGGGCGGTGTTAAGGGGTCAATGGTCGACAGCAGAGAAAAGAGTAGGGCAGAATATATAGTGGCGTTTTGTTATTGTGAGGGCCGGTGGGGAATGTCCCAACCCTGGGATTGGCATTTGAATTAAGAGCACAAAAGAGAGGAGGGGAAGGTGATTTCAACATGTGAAGAGAGGGGACGTCGCATAAAGCTGCATTACAAGAGAGGGAATTGAACAGGAGACTAAAGTGAGTTTGTGTACCCAGTGAAGAGTAGTTAAGTGCCTGAGATAGAACAACATCACAGATCATATTACTGAATGTTAGGTACAGTTATTGAAATTTTACTGCTCATTGTGTCGAGTATTACATGTACAAAACTGCTTGCACAGTATGTGGGCAGCACATTATACACATTTTCCAAATGAAATTCTTGTATTTTGAGTTTAAACACTGAATATAACAGGCCGGGCTTTTACTTTGAAATACACTGAGGAAGACTTTTTGCTGTATGTTGAAGCCCTGCAGAATGCACTGAATAAGCCCTGGCTTACACACAACTTGTGAATGTGTAATTCACTTGTGAAGTGAATTACACTTACCATGAGTCCATGACTCAAACATGAAACTATTTTATTCACCATTCATTCGAAATATGAGAGTGTTTATCAGCACACTCAGGCTCCACTGCAAAGCTGAATATGGAGGGTGGAGAAAGTGCTTCACCCAGACAACAGAACGAGCACAGCATGTGGCACTGTGATCGTCTGATGTCAATTATGCTGTTTTTGTGATCGTGGAAGGCCCTGATCATAATTTAAAGTCAGTCAATTGCCCACCACTATCTAAAACTGACAAAATGATAACTCCAAGTGTAACAACATATATTTTACTAAAACTGAAAAAAAAAAAAAATAAATAACCGGAACAATATTTTGTATTTTCAAAACTAACTCAAATAAAACAAAACCTTAGACAAAACATCCTGTACTTCAGTCTTTGACTGCAGAGTGTATTTGCTCTTAGTTGTTCTTTACTGCCTCAGGCACTTACATTAAAATTTAGATGTCCTTTTTAAATGCAGAAATTACAGCTATTTTCTTTCTTCTGCTATCAGCTATTATATAGAGTTATTCTGAGGATTTGTATTTTAACAAAAAACAAACAAAAAAATTGCTGCAACAGCTTTTAATCCAGCAGCTGGCCATGCATGGCCTGTTTAATTGTATGAGAGTAACAACAGGCTTTATTTATAAAACAAACCAAAAAAAAAAACTTTGAGAAGTTCTTTGACTTTCACTTGTGTGAATGTTGGTTCTCTGTCCTGTGCCCTCTTCGGCTCATGAGAAGATCCTGTTGTTGATCCATTTACTGCTAACTGAATGTGAGTCTCCGACTCTCTGCTTGTATGTTAAGACTGTTCTGTTAAGTTCTTGCTGTTGTAAACACCCTTGTGTCCTGTTCAGCTGTTTCATCTTCAGAGCCCTGAGACAAAGTAGGACATGACGACTTTTGTCGTGAAGATTTTATAGGAAACAGAATGTGTTTGTCATCACTTGACTTCAGTTTAGCAGACAGACAACAAGCGTTTTATGACACAATGAGACACAGTAGACCGACAAAGCAGTGCATCTTCTCTTTCATTTTTGGAAAAATTGACTAAATGTTCGCTTAAACTAGATTTTACACAAACAGAATATTGACACAACTTATCATCAAGTAAATTGAATGATAGTATAGTAAAAATGACATAAACTTCACATGAAATGATCACTCAGACTCCCAAAAAACCTTCTACTGTACATAACAAGGTCAGGTAACATGGTTCCCTTTTGTGACACCGTATGATGTGGTATAGGAAAACATAATGTTTAATCAGCTTCATTGAAAGTAAGCACTTTTTCATCAGACTTTGTGCCTTTGTCTTTTGAAAAAAACTTTGATAATCAATTATTACCTCATATAACAGATATTGACAGATTGAACATTGTATTATTATCAATTTAAAATTGAACCTGCAAATTACACTTTCAAATGTCTGAGCTTCAGAACTCGATGCCAGTGTGGAACAATTTGTAGAAAATGCAGAAAATGAAGCTGCTCTCTGTTTTTTCAAACTATGTTTTAGTCTTGCCTTCAAGGCCTTAACTTCTCAAACAGGCAAGGCCTTTGGTAAACCAAGACAGAAAAAGAAATGCACATCATTTCTCTGATGTACACTCTAAGTGCAGTGACCTGATGAGACTTTGAATTTCTGTTTGGTTCTTTGTTACATGCTGTAATGATTTAAGTCTGAGTGAGGGAGATCAGTATATGACTGGATTTATTTGCATTTGACATCTGCAATAAAAATGTCACTACCTTGTCATCATGAATACAGTATGTATGAGAATATGATAAGTGAAATGAGAGGACAGGGTTAGTGATATGGTAAAAAGCAGACAGAGAGGAAATTTAAGATATGTGCAGGAATTACAATAAGCAAAATAACATCTGTCATAACTTTTCTAAACAGGCACATCATTACTTCATTTTTTCCCTATTTGAAATAAATTCAGGTACTGTGTGGCTTTGTGTGGCTGTTCACATCTTCCCTCCAATTGCAATTTCTCTTTCTGCTCAGAAATTATGTTTTCTCAAGGGAGGATGAGAAATATCAATCTGCCAGATGAGCTGACAGACACCCTCAAAGGTGTATTAACGGCTCTACAGGTGATGTTGTATTAATCAGAGCATCTTTGCTGAACTACCTCTTCCAGGTAACCTGCTCCGGCCTCACGTGCCACCTGAAAGAGCAAGCTTTCCAAGAGAATTATTGATTCTGTCACATAACCCAATTTCTCAAAGACCTTGGTCTATGGGGAAGGGAGAAAAGAAGCTGTACCCCATACCACCAGCAAGGAGTAATTTCTCTCTCTAACGGATGGGGAGGGAGCAGATTTCCATTCCAAATGGGCTTGGAGTTATTAGTGTGCTTGGTGGGTATTCTGTCACTGTCAAAAGCACAGTGAGAATTAATTGTTGATATGGTGCCCCATGAGCCACCTTGTGGGGTGCAAATGACATTTTAGTAACCCAAGGACCTTAATCAAAAGCAACGAGGTGGAGCAACACCCACCAAGTGTATTTAAATGGGGACAACAGGTGCACACTGACACCAATTTGGAAAGTCAGCCATACTCACTTCTAAAATGGGTTTAAAGTATCTTAACTGTTCACGATTTACCATTTGTGTACTCTGGCAAGAAACCAAAGTAAGGGCTTTAAAATCTGCCTTTAAGCAGTACAGAATACCTTGCCCTAACGTCAGAGCAGTTACAATATTAGTACACTACAGTATTATGAATTAATAACAATTAATGCAAACTAGTCTTAGGGAACTTAACTAAACTAAACTAAATGTCATTTCACAGTGCTTTTTTTGCAATACTGACAATACATCGTAGGATTACAGATGAAAAGAGAACATGCATTTCATTGCATTCTTTTAGTGCTACAACCTCCCTTTCCCCTTTATATCAGCCTTTGAGAAGATACTCATCCCATATGTGATTAAAATTACAGAACAATGCTTTTATAAGTCTCTATGTGTTCCTTTGCTGGTGTTGTAGCTGTAACTGAAAGTGAGGTTTGTTTCTTTCATGTGAAGGTTGGGAAACCCCCGAAAGCATGAAATTTCCTGGTTTTGCTGTTCAGATTAAAGCTCTAGACTTTGAAGAGCTCATGTTTTGCTTTAAGTCTGGCTCATGCATTCATTGTTTATAACAGCTGGATTGTGTTCACAATTACTCATGTTAAAAAACCCTCTAGTTTTCCTATACAAAGTACCCCTGATAGATTCTTCTCTGTCTGAGATGCTCTGCTTTAGCTCCTGCCTCTTTAAGGCTTCCTTCCCCATGTTGACGCAGTCCACTGTGACTGGTTTACAGGTCAACTCTGTGATTTTTGATTAGTTCAGCACTATTCGGAGCCATGTTGCTGACAACTCTGCATTTATTCCAATGTCCAGAGATGGCAAGTAACGAAGTACAAATACTTCGTTACTGTACTTAAGTAGATTTTTCAGGTACTTTGTACTTTTAGAAGTATTTATTTCTCTGACGACTTTTTACTTTTACTCTGTTACATTTTCAACAACATAAATATCTGTACTTTCTACTCCTTACATTTCCAAAAAAGGCTCATTACTTTATATGTATAGCTTAAGCAGCGCCGCCCCTCCCTTTATGCAAAACATGCGCTGTGCGTAGGGCCCCACGATCCATGGGAGGCCCCATTTTCCGGAAGAGGACGCATTCTCCGCTGTCCTATGCAGCCACGATCTGCTCTGTGGAGTACAGGCCTGATATTTTCCATTTAAACTGTGGCTTTTACCATTACTGTCATGTCATTTTGCAGTGCAGCTGATGTACATGTGAACATTTGATCCAAATGCCTCCGGAATCGCTCAGCGTCTTTTGGCGCGCGCTCTTCCGTCTGCCGGAGAGCGTAAAGACGCAGACAGACGCGCATCGCAGGGACAGTGAAGGACCATCAGTCACATTGTGTGATTTTATATTTCAGACGGTGTTTTGACAGCTCATGTGCACGGTTCAAGTGAACACAAAGACTTAAAAAATGACGAGTCAGCGTATAGTGAAGAACATTAGGCAGGTAGTTTTTGTTCAAACAATAACATTGCTAAAGTAGATTCCATATAAATTTTCCTGTGTTTAATAGCTTTGCAACCAGTGAATCGTGCAATAGAAATACTTTTTACTTTTAAAAGTAATTTTGAGTACATTTCAGAGCCTGTACTTTTTACTTTTACTTGAGTAGATATTTGGATCAGTACTTTTTACTTTTACTAAAGTCGTTTTTTTACATAGGTATTTTACTTCTACTCAAGTAAGGAATCTGGGTACTTTTGCCATCTGTGCCAATGTCTCTGCTCTGCAATGTACCTGCTACTGTGAGGCAATGGGCTTAAACTGATAACAAAACAATTTTATGACGTCACAGTGGTGAGTCTATTCAGGAGGGCTAAGGGAACAAGACTTTTAGGCAGCTGCTGGCGCATAAAGAGTGGGAGAGAGAGGAGTCATAATGCTGTGGACTTTTGTCATTAAACATATTAAAAGGCATATAAAACTCTAAACAACACGCCAGGCTCCAGTATTTCCAGCTGCTTCTTTGACATGCTTGGACTGGAAATTGTATTCCCTTATTTTTCTTTGTGCACTGACATAACTGTCTTGGTGTTAACAAGTGACAGTGTTAACTGGTGTCTTTCAGCTGTCTGTGTTTTCAGACACTGATGGTGCTGCACCAGAGAAAACAGTGTCCCATGTTTTTTTTCTTTCAAAGTACAGTAACGAGTTATATGTATTCAAAAAAATACAGCTGAAGGTACTACGATTATAAAGATGGAGCCTAAATCAAAGTCAACTACTTTTGTAAGGTGACCTTGAGTGTCGTGAAAGGCGCCCTTAAATAAAATGTATTATCATTATTATTATTAACTCAAAGTCAAGAAGTCCCTGGGTGAACACTTTCACTGGTTTTACCCATTCTCTACAACAGACTTTATCTATCTGTATGTCTGTGTCTGTCTTTATCAGAAGAATTTTAGAGATTTTCTGTCATTTTTTTTCCCATGCTGCTGTCCAGAGCATGTTAAATTCACCCCTGACACTGATGCAGTTCACAAGCATATCTTTAGTCTCACAGCCTTAGCATGTTGTTTTTTAATTGTCTTGGACTTTAATCAAGCTAGTCATGGGTTTAGACACATTTACATTAAGCAGTTGTTAAAGCTGTTAAAATAGAGACTTTCAGTCAAGTGACAACCTCCAAAGATGAAAAATGAGGCCGATGTGGAGGTGCCAATAACCTGCAGTTCCTAAAGTGTCCACTTGAGGCTGGATGCAGAAACTGGCTACAAGCCAGCGTGTTGTCCTCTCTGAAGACCAAATCCATTTAAGCTACCTGTTCTTTATTGCTGTTATTTGGCACTGACTTACTACCATGGCTGGTAAAATAAAATATTGGTGACATTAGTGTTGACTCATTAATGTACTTATATCAAACTTGTATTTTTTAATTAGTGATGCCAATGTTTCAAAAGCCCATGATGAAGAGGAGATATTGTTGACACTTCTGACACTGGTTGATAGCTCGACATGAGTATGGTCATGTACTTTGGTGTATTTAAAACCTATCATACTGACTTTACTGTTTTAAACAGTGTAGTCCTTTTCTCCACAATTTTTTATTACCTGCAGCCCTGATAGAGGTGTTGTAAATTAGAATATGTGCTTTAATGTTTTTTATAGCTGATACCTGGGTCCTATCTTTTATTAAAATCACACATTAAATACAGCTGGTGTCTTGAAGAGTGCTGGAGGAACATTGGGAGAAGCTCTTCCATTCACAGCAGGCACTTTGAAATTTTATCAAGTGATTAATTAATAATTGTAAACACTTAATTGCCAATATTGGTTCAGAATGTTTGCCTGAATGACTTCACACTTGATAAATAGTTGTGAGAAATACGATAAGTTAGGTGAAGTGAAATACAAAAAACTAATTGGATGCCTGTGAATGCAGTCCAATTAACCTCCTTGAGGCCCTTCGTATTTACAACAGGGAGAAATGAAAAGATTTGAAAGCACTGAAAAGAAAAGACCAGCAGCGACAAAGGCAGAAAAGAAATGAGTAACCCTGAATAAAGCTGGAATGTGATTTGCTTCATTTAAATGGACAGTTAGAATATAAGTACAGGCATATAATGACTGTATTTACCAGTTTCTATATATATGTTCAGTTTTATAAGGAGCTCTAGAGAGCAATGACTTAGATTATTACTATAAAGGCATGATTTTACTGATGGAACATCATGTATTGTTCACATGTTAGCCGTACACCAACACATTTTCCTGCATATTAAAGTCACAGACAAATTTCCAAGGTTGGTGTTAAAGTCTTGAGAGCCTTTGCTGAAACCAGGCCTTGCTCCTGTGATTGTGGTTGCTAAGTAAAAGCCTGGCTTACAACCTCACTTTAGCAGTTAAGGCAGTCTTTCTTTATTCTCGGTTGTACAACAAACTCAATCCTATCAAATTCTTTTATAAGTCTTTGGTCATTGTGATTTTCAATGACAAGACTGTAATCAAAACCTGTGGCGACAGGCTTATGAGTCCCTAACAGGAGGTTACAGGCATGGAAACAGCTGGGAGACGGAGGAAATGGGGTTGTTTATGGCCCTATGGCACGGGAAAATTAGGATAGATTAATAGATTTGTAGCTTGTAGGCTAAACGGTAGGCAATGCCCCAATCAGGACCATGGTAAGCTCCATAGTAAGCTTAATGTAGTAAACTTGGCGAGGATTCAGAAGGTTGCAACAATCACAGTCCTTATATTTTGCTTCCTCATTCTGTTGTAGTATAGAAGTATAGGCACATCAAAGTAAATTCAATGATTTGCGAATAAAAACATCCTTAAAACATACCATTTTTTAAGGTGTTTTGAATATATAAATAAAAACAAAAGCTGTCTTTTAATAAAGTGCTAACACTTTGAACCTATAAGTATACTACACCAGCACAATGTAAATATGCTTGATAGCTTGATATCATAAGACACCAGAAGTTAAATGACAGTGATTGCAGTGATAGTAGTGATGAAAAAATGTAAAAGTGTATAAATCTGGTTGCAGTCTGGGACTTAAACCTGGGAGTTTTCGATTTCTCCTTAGATACAAGAGGGTGTCAGACTTGTCTTTTGGAAGTCTTCGCAAATTTCTAGTGTAGTCTTGGCTGGTATTAACACTTACTTTAGTTACAGCTTCTTTCGTGTAATTTCAACCCAGCAATATCAGAAACCACTTACTCTACTCAGTGGTCATCTTTTTCTCTCTCCTTTCTCCCCCCTTCCTCCATCACCGGCCTTGTCCGGATAGGTAAATAATTTACACCTCTCTTCTTGCATTGTGAGAAATTTATGACTAGAAGGAGCAGAGGGATGGTTGTATTTTTTCTTACCAAGAAACTTCTCAGTAGACCTTCTCTGACTTATCTGTGTGTTTGCACCAAGGTCAAAATAGGTGTATATTTTATTAAGATGGATTACTGTGGCAACACTCTCATATTCAGACGTGGCTAGCACTCTCCATACCAAGATACTTCCTGGCCTTACCTACCCCCAGGACAACCATTTCTCACTGTGTGTACTCTTATGTCAGTGTGTGTGCAGACATCGCTATATGACCAGAAAAATACAGGCCTTCAACACCTGATTTATTTTCTAAGCTGACTAAATCAAGATCTATTCCCAAGTGTGAAGAAGTCATATGGCCATAAAGATAAATATCAAGAAAACATGCAGTTGTACAATAGCATTTGGGCTTTCTTCTGCTTTACAATGGGTGTAGGCAACACTGCTCTTTTTTGAAGACTATAGTTTAGTTTCAGAACAGTGTTGTATGAAGTTCAAAGTTTTATCCATTATTTTGAAGATAAAATAAGACAAAAAAAAAGTTCTTTAAGTATCCCTCAAACCATTCTTTTCAAGAAGGCCTGCAAGAACTGTCCTATGACATGCTCTTCAATCCCACTTAGCACCAGACTGAGATTTACAGATATCCCTTCCCTCTATCTGCTAACATCTGTTAGCTCATGGGTGTATTTTAGGCTAGCTGTATAAAGTCAACTCCAGCAGAGAGAGAGAAAATTTTTTGGCGGGAATATTCCCAGCGAGAGACCCCAAGCAACTTTTAATCCCAATGCTTTACGGATCATTTCTGTTGTTCGGAAATTATTTTTAGAGTGTGAAATTTGCTTTCTAGTTGCTGCAGAGCTGTGCTCGGGTGGACTGTTGAGGAAAGTGAGCATGAATAGAACTCCATGTAGGAGAGAAACTCCTGAAGAAACTTAATAGATCTTTCATTGTTTTATATAGATTCATGAGTGCTCTTCATTCACAATTACTTTGTGAATGTGTAAATAATCCTTTTTAGTTTCTGTATTCAAGCCCTTTTTATATTTATATTGGTAGAATAATGTACATACTGCTATTTCCATGCTATTTTTATACAATTTTTATACTTATTCTTTATCAACGCTGTCCCCTTTGCTGCTGTAACATTGCAAATTTCCCTGTGTGGGACGAATAAAGGTTTATTCTATTCTATTCTATTATTCTCTGTAGCTAAATGGCTTTTTGTCAGGTTAAATGTTCTAATGTCACAACACATGTATTTAATGCAGGTTGATGAGTTCCGAGTGTCTACGGGGTCTTAAAAGTGTTTGAGCTGATAAAATGATAAGGCCAAAATGGTAAAACCCTGCTGGATCTGCCTCATTCATTGTCTGTAATCAAGCAGACCCATCTTATAAATGTCCAAGCTGGAGCAATTGAGCTTGT
Organism: Cetoscarus ocellatus; assembly: GCA_037902135.1. Classification (NCBI taxonomy): domain Eukaryota; kingdom Metazoa; phylum Chordata; class Actinopteri; order Labriformes; family Labridae; genus Cetoscarus; species Cetoscarus ocellatus. The sequence goes on from JBAMNC010001392.1 coordinate 978,662, forward strand.
CCTTTGGGAGGTGGTGGGGGGTGGGGGGATGGGGGGGAGGATGATGACAAAGAGAAACACCTGCAAGCCTGTAAACAATGAATACAGATGAGCATGGATGCTCTGCGCTACAGTGGCAGTTTGATCATAACTGTAGAACATAACTTCACCAAATGAAGAACAAATAACAACACTGAAAACATTTCCCACTCGAAAATACATTTTTGCTCCACTTCCGAGATGTTTTGGCAAGGCTTAGTATGAACCAAGAGAATAGGCTAATGTTTTGTACTTGAAGTTTTTCACATCGTTGCAGTAGTGGCTGCTTACTATATCTGATAAGTCAATAATAAATATGATTGACAGAACAACTGTTAGATCATCTTTAAGGTATACTTTTGAAAAAATCTGCCCACTCCAAACACCTTCTATGGCAGCGTTGACAGGGCCACACCCTGCATGTGATTTGCTACTTGATATGGTAGGATTATGAAAAAAATCAATCTGGTCTTAATAACAATGGGCTTTTATTTGCTTTCTTTGGCAACATTTTTTTGAAGTGGATTTTTTGTTTTGTTTTTAAGAATAGACTTTGAAGGGGTGGAGGTTGACAGCAGATAATTAAGAACTACTGTTCAATGGGCTGTCTCCGATATTGACTTGTGAAATTTGTTCTGAATAGTATATGTTGAATGGCCTATCTAGCATGTCAGATTAAAAGTTATAATCCTTATATTGAAAAGTTTTACACACAGACTGTAAAATATTAAGTTCAGCGGTTTTTAACAAATGTCTTAGGTCACAGTTTGTCATCCTCATCTTTTGAAAACATAACTTTTCTTTTATATATGTATTAACATCAGTAATGTTAAAAATCTGAATCTGTGCATCTTTGATTTTTTTAATCAAATCAAATTATTTTCTTTACCAGTTGAATGTCATTTTTTATCTTAATAACCCTTTCATTTAGGTCTTTTCTTAACTCATTACATCTTGTGTTGCTCCCACTGTAAGATCTGAATTACGTTGTCATGATCTAAAGTGATCACAAAATTTATTTTTTTGCTACAGTCTGTGCATAGAACACAGAATAATGTTGGTGCTAATATAACCTGATTGGTTTTAATAGGGTGTGTAATGTGTTGTAGTGTGAGACTTGGGTCTTGACAAGATTGTAAAATGGGTTGAATTTAACCTCAGATTGTCTGTAAATGACCTGTACTAATTACTAAGAAGGATAACAACAGGAAAAACATTGAGGCAACAATGAGGTAAAGCCGTTGTGGGCAATGGACAAATCCACAGTGTCTTGAGTAGAGATGTGGACAGTTTAATAGCTAAATAGTCAAAGTCAGTTAAGTATTTTGCCTGGCATCAGATTTACATGTCAGTTAAGATAATTATATATAATTATATTATATATACACTGTTTAACCAATGAATGCCCCAAATCCTGGTCAAATGCTGTGTGACACAGCCAACTGCCACCAGTAATACTTCACAGAAACACAGGCATTGCATTTAGAAGGACCCAAAGGTCAGTAGTTCCAGCACGGCTAATGCTAGCATCAGCCAAACTCCACTCTGCAAACATAATGTATTTTGCTTGCCTCCTGTTGCTGTGATCCTGAAGTGAATAAAGAGTCCTCAATTTGGGCTGTTTTCTGTGCGTTTTATGAACTCTAGACTGATCATTTAGATTTAATATGACTTGAGTTCAGTGTGATAGGGAATGATTCATCATGCAACATACATAGTCTTGAGCCTCTTTCAAACATAAACTTAAACATTTTTCTGACAAATGTCAGGCAGGACCTGATAACGTTCAGTCATATGTGGAAGAGCAGTCTCTGTCCTCCTCAGACCCTGTGTGCACATGAGAAGCCATCACATTCTGGCTTTCCTACATCACAGTAAATGTATCCTGCCAAATTTAGATCTGTTGGCCTCATTCATGCACATTTCACAAAGCAATACACTGCTTAGTGTAATTTCAAGATGGCCAACATCTTCATAAAAATGCTTAGCAGCTGCTCCTAACATTAAACAGGACCAGGTACGAAACCTCTCCAAGTTTCACGATTGGAACTTTTTGATTCATACTTTAAAATGCACCTTAAACTTAAACTCTAAGACACCTTAAACTCTAATGAGGTTATTCTATTTTGGTGATTGTGCACAGTTATGCTCCTTTACAGTCCCAAGTTTGGGATCACAGTGTCAGCAAGCAATTAAAGAAAGGTTGCTTTGCCTAGTGTGATTAATTTTAGCAGGCCTATCATCCTATTTGCAGTTTGTAACCTCCAATGCTTGGGCTGAAAATAGAGACTCATTGTTTTGGCTGCAAAGACTTAGGTGACTAATATGACAGAGAGCCTGTACAACTTTATCCCCACTTTTTCACTCATAACACTGCCAACATTCCTAAGATGCTGTTAGTGCTAGCTATCTGTTGTGCTTGTCTACATTCCAGGTTGTAGAGCATTATGGGTGTAGTCATTAACTGGACCTACAGTGCCAACCAGGGGTGGGAACCTGCTTTGCAGTTTTGAAAGAGCATTTGACCAGGACCACGGGCCTGAATTGATAAAAATGGTGATAATTAGTTGAATCAAGAATAATTTCAAAGGTTTTAAAATCTGCCCAAAGCAAGCAACATTATCACATAATGTTGAATTTCCATGGCTAATGCCACACTTTGGCTCATCCTGAGTTGTGCAAACTTGTTCACAGAGGGTGGCAGGATAACATCTTCATAAAGTCAAGTTAACTGAGTCTAGTGTATCAGATCAGCTGTGGAGAGAGGAGAGCTACTGTAACTATGAACTTTTCAACATTTCCCTGGGCATCTCATGATCCCTGTCAATCTGTCTTATGTGCAACTAATTAGCTATCTGATTGGCAGACAACACTGTTGGTCTACATGGAATCAGGGACAGATGTAAAAAACAAAAGTCATAAGAATAATGAGCAGGATTTGATGCTTGCTGTTAAGGACACTTCTGCTCTCCATGTAATCGAGCAGGAAAAGCAGTGTTCGTCAACAAAGGTGGAGTAAATAAATAAATATTTTCCTTTTGCCCACAGCTTTTTTTCTGAAGCACAAATAAATACCCCAACTCCTCCACAACACTCTGCTAGTTCCAGATATTGCGTGAAAGCAGCCAAAACCACAAATCATCATGCCCGCTGTTGCTTCTGAGAGGTGAGAATTTGAGACAGCAGTGAAAGCTACTTGTAATGTATTTTTGGGTCTTGACCTGCTGGCTGGCTGCATACTACATCTCTCACCAAAACATCCTTAAAACACTTTCAAACAAAAAATACAGAAAGGGCACATACATGCTGTTACAGAGTACATTATAAATGATGCTTGACTTGAATTTTAGATTTACTGATTTTCAAACTATTGATAAATGGCATATGTTGTCTTTGCAAGTCGGTAAAATTAATTCACATATTTAATGATATAAACAAAACCAGAGCTTGACATTTTTATTTAAGTTGTTTACTTTTCCAGGCTACAAATCAGGATCATTTAAGCCAGTGTCTTTTGAAGAGAAAAAGGCAGGTGTTACAAGTGTGATGCAAATCTTGAAGTAATGGCTGTTCATGCCCAGTAGAGATGGATGCTGTCTGCTGTGGATGCAGCTTTTTCACATCTGCACACCATCTCTTAATTTCACAAAGAACAAAGAACTAACACATATCTTAATGGAAAATATAGATTCCAGCAAGAATTTGATTTACAAACTGGCTAAGGTAATGTTCTATGCTCCTCTGCCACACACACACTTACTACATCTTCTGATTGGCCCGTGATGAAAGTGATTGACAGAATGATCATCCAATCACTGTCTGGATATGATTTTGAATGGTTCTGGCCTCACCAAACGCTTTCGGGTTGTTGCTCTGATAGACTTTTGGGATATATTGAAAAAAGTGGAACAACTTAGACATAGTATTGATCTCTATTGGTATAGTGAGAATAGGTTTTATAAATTGTTTTAATTGAGGGACCTTGTGTGCCAATGCCATGCAAAGTGTTTAAACGTAAGGTAAAAAAAAATTCCAAAAACTGCAGCAGCATTGAGCTCCTGACCTGATGAAAAGGGATTAAGAGGATAATTACAGTGACAATAATAAGAAAGGTGACATTTATAATATTTGACTATATTAAAACAGCCTTTTATCAAACAAAATCTTTAAATAAAATAAAATCGGCCAATTTATCATATCACTTGCCCAAGCAGAACCCTCTGCTTTGATGACTCATTCTTGCTCGAAGTGCTCATACAAGGCTTGGCAAGTTGCTTGTTGTGAGTTGCAGGGAGGCATGACTGCATTCAAACACCCTTTTTCCCTCAATATGTGAAACTCTTCTAAATTAAAAGGAAACAGTTGGTTTATTGATTAGTAAATGCACCTTATGGACTGCAGCTATTACTGAAAAGATCCCTCAATTCAAAATAGCAGTAGGTGATGGGAGTGGGACAAGCTAAGCAGCTTGAAGATATTGCAGAGCTGCAGTCCAGTTTGTTCCACACCTGTTTGAAATGTTTGTTCTTTGTAAACATCACCACCCTCTGTGATACATGAGAAAATTCAGTCAGAGCAGAGGCTGAGATGAACCATATTCCTGTTGGGAGTGAAAGTTTACCATCAGGGAATGAGACATCAGTTCCAGAGGAAATGAAGTTCCCCCTTTGCACCCACCATTTGGCACCCTGATTTTAGCACAAAATCACAAGTCTAATCTCATGACTTCATTTTACACCTTAAGGACACAGTGATACAATTCCATGAATGCAGACTATGATATTAACATATTTAGATGTGCTGATATGTGGTAGAGCATCAGCTAATGGATTTTTTTCTGTTAGCTGATCAGCAAGGTTTTCAGTAAGGCCAACAAACTTCTTCCTTTGTAAATAATGACAGTTTGGGGAAATGTTCTCATGGAAGAGAATGATACCTTCAAGATATATTTATTTTAGCCAACTAAAATAACTAACACTTGTGGTACCACAAGATAACTAAGGGGAAAATGAATAAAGTTATTACCTACAAAGCAAGATCCAAGTGGCATAAAACATTAACAGAGAGTCTCATTTCCCTCCCATTTCTCTCCCTCACTTTCTTTTTCTCTAGCCAAAGATAAAATTAACAAATCTCCAGCAGCCTAATTTCTTCCACTGCCTGTTAGAAAAAAAATGACATGCTCCTTTTTTTTTTTTTTTTTTTTTTTTTTTACATCACATCACTAAACAGTATTTAATTACTGCGTTGTCTACAGAAATTAATTTGGAAGGCACATCCTCTCCAATGTGCTCTTCACCCACTGCCTCCCTCTCTTGTCATCCACGACTAATTCACCTGGCAGCCAGTGTCAGGGGCCCTAACTTGTACATTGGTTAATGAAGCATGTAACCTGCGTTTCTCCTGCCTCTACTTTCTGCTTTGGGTGACTCGAGCTGCTCTTCTCTGCTCTTCACTCCACACAGCATCAATGGCAGCAGCAGTGGGAGGCAACTTAGCGCTCTCTGCCTGTCTCAGCTGCTCTTTTTCAAGCCCTGCCAAACAACTCCCTGGGTGCTGTATGCAACGCTGATCACTGGCCAAACACTCTTCATGGACCTGTATACTGTCTGTTGGCACAGCTCAACTCTGTTATTCAGGTACAGCTATTCTGGCATAGAGAGAAGTCAATTCACAGCCCAATAATCGAGTTTTCATTGTCAGTTCAGTGATCCCACGTCACCATGCAGTGAACATAAATATCCAAAAAGTGTGACAGTGTGAAAGGAAGGTATTGTTGTGTATACAGATGGACTAACAAGATCTAACAGAATTGTTTCTTTAAACTTTAATTAAATGTCCACTTTTATTCAAGGATGAGCTTGTTAAATTTTGATGGTCATGTTTCAAGGTCAATATCAGAATGCCTCATTTTAAACTTTTGCTGGTGAACACAATATCTCAAGACTGCTATAGGATTAATATCAACCTTTTAAAAAATATCCGCTCTTACACAAGGATATCATGATTATGTTTTGGAGGTCATAATACAAAGGCTAAGGTCATAAAGCCCCATGGTCATCTTTTGCTTGGGGACACAATCTTGTGAATGTGATATCTCAAAAAATACCTCAAGGGATTTCCTTTAAACTTTACACAAGTGTCCACTCTGGTTTTAAGGATGATTTAATAATAATGTGCTGGTCATTGTTTATAATTTATGGTCACAGAACCTTTTGGTCATTTTTTTTCTTGTGAATGTAACATCTGCTCTCTGATCTGAGGGATTTTTTTAATCTTTGCATGACATCCTACAGGATATTCTCAAGGATAAACGGATCAGATTTGGATCATGGGTTAGCCATGGGTTAAAGGCCAAGGTCATGAAGTCTCTGTTTGTGAGTGCAATCTTATATACAAAATATCACAAGATTACTAAGATGGCTTTTATTCAAACTTTACATAAATAACCACTCTGGCTCAAGGACAAACTTGTTAATTTTTTTTAAGGCTTTAGGACAAAAGTTCATGGTAAATCATGTGGTAATCTTCAACCTATGAAATATTGATTAAAATCATTGTCTATGTGACACAACTCTATTTTTAACCCTATTTCAAGCCCCTGTGGCAGCTACGCTGCTTTCTGTGAGTTTAAACAGGGTAGCAGTGACCTGATGCTTACAGCTAGCATTTTAGATTCAGGGAAGATTAAATGGACATTTACTCTTCTCTTGGTCAAGTGACATCAGCTCAGACAAAAAAAAAACACCAGTGTTTTAACAGTTTAAAACCACCATAAATTTAATTCACATGAGGAAAAAACAATTTCCCCTCTGTTTATGGATCACCTATTTAGTGCTGTAGGAACCTCTGAGAAACAGTCCTTTACAACAGAAGCCTCCTGTCAGGTGTCTACATAGATGCTAGGGGAGTATATTTTTGTGTATTAACATGTCTGAAGTATGAGGTACACAAAGGTCAGAAGCTCTCACTATACCTCCTCCACTTATGAAGCCATGCTGTTCTTTAACGCTGACCTAACCCCTCTGTTCATTAAAGTTAAGATTACAGAAAACAAAGCAAACTCTTTACTTCATCATATGTGTTGCAGATATTATTTCATTAAAATATCATATTTATTACGAAAATTACCCTGGAACTACATGTTTTTTTTTTTTTTTTTTTTTTTTCATAAGAAAGGATATATTGTTAAGTAATTAAAAAATAACATATCTAGACTTCATATCACTTTGAGAATTTAGAAAAAGGATCAAAGGGGAGAAAAATAGATGCACTTTAGCAATAAAGTTGTCAAAACTGCTTTTTTTCCTAACTATAAATATAATTGTGTAAAATTTGGACATAGTATTGTCCAGTACCCAGGCTTTTGAATTGTATTGTATCCATATCATATTGTGTTTTTTTCTTTTCTGGAAATAGTGTATAGTCGTCCAGATAATTGATATGTCATCATAGTGACACTGGTGATTTTCACTTTTAATGTACACTGTTACTGGTGACAGTTCCAGGGGGTACCCTGCCTCTCACCCAATGTCAACTGGGATAGGCTCCAGTCCCTGCAATCCCAAAGGCAAAAAGACAATTAAAAACTATGAGTGAAGGAAAATTTAAGTCCAGGGATATAATTAGGGATGGGACCCAACACAAGGTCCTGTTAAGAATCAGTTCCAACTAGTTTAAAGAATGAATATAAGTTGCCTTTATGCCCTGTAATTCCTTTTTCTCTATTTTTCACTTGGTTCCGTTATGCATTTCATAGCAGCAACATCAAACTCGCTTAAGAGGCACAAAGCATGAATGACAACAAATGACAGAAGGTTGGAATCAGGCTTTGTAATTTCACCCACAATGACAGTAAAAGTGAAGCCTTCAGTGTCTGTGGCTGTGTGATTTTAAGCAAGGTTGTAACCATAAGTGACATGCTGAAACAGTTGCTGTTTCAGCACAGCATTAAATGGCAGGAGTATTAGATGTTTGATATTGTTGACACCCAAAATATGTTATTTTCCACAAAGAAATCCACAGGATTAAAGGAAATAAGAACTGGATCCATAAGAAAAACTGATCATTGCATTGGTTTGATAATACCTTATCAATTACCATCCCTAGACATGGCTAAGTCTGAAAAAATCACAAGCTTCTATTCATTAGAAAAAATCTTCGTCATTGTTCCCTACACTAATAGTAGCCATTACTTTGGTTTCTGCTCGTTGTTGCAGTTTGGTGGTGGTGACTTTTTTCCAGTGAGGTTTTGAATCTTTCAAGCTGGGGTGCAAAATGAATCCCTCTGGATTAAACTGCAAATAAATGGATTTTATGTTTTTTGAGCTGTAAACAGTAACACTGAAAAACAGACACCTCTTGACTCGTATATCCCACACACTGACAAATACAGCTGAAAACTCTCATGATCAGAAAATGGAAATGTGCTTCGATTCTTATTCTCTGGCTTAAAGAGTGACACAAGCTTATAAACACATAAATGAATAAACACAGCATCTATACACTATTAATATTCTAGTAGGTATGACAAGAGAGAAAACTTGAGTTTAAGTAAAGATAAATATATTCAAAACTTCTGTGAATGTATCAAAGTTTTTCCTCTGTGCAGAACGCTATGGCTCAACAATTGCTTTTATTGACTTGTTTACTGTGCTGTGGTCTGCACTTATTTGCTGAAAGGTCAGTGTGTGTACCTCATTGCATCTTTCTCCCTAAATTAAAGTCTCTCTTTAAACATCAATGGCAACTCAGAACATCAGTCATGTAAGATCTTAATTCCTGATTGGATATCTGAGCTCCCCTTTGCAAAGTCCTAACGCCATTGCACTGTACTCATTGGTTGTATGTGGTGTCAATCTCTGCCCAAATATAGGGTCTACTTTTTACACTCCTCAGTCCTCAGTGCATAATGCAAGAGTCCAGTCACGGCTCAGAACAATGAGCTGCTTCCTGAAATCAGACATATTCAAATTAACAGTGGGAATTGTTTCACAGAGTTCTTTACCTCCTATTGTGCTTGGTATCATTAATTCATTAATTCTAGTTAAAAACACAAAGCAATTCTCAGGACCAGCTCTTTTAGCTCAGGTAGCAGAGCATGACCCATTGACTCGATCTGGCTTTCATGCTGAAAGTAAAATTCAATTACTGTTTTATGTTTTATTTTCACCATAAGTAGTGAAAGTCAGCCCCAATCATTTCAATTAAACCCTACATTCTATTAACTTTATCTTAATTAACTCCTCTGTGTTCGCTGTAACCTTGGGGATTGCAATGCAATTCCATGGTTATTAAGTGTAAAAGGTATGGTTTTACAAGAAACTTTGGCTTAAATGTGTCACCTAGAGAAACAAAATAATGTAGTTATTGAGTTAATACTCAGGGAAAATGGATCAAAGCACTTTTCTGTGCCTGTCGGGGATGTAGACAGAGAAATGGTTTGTTTGTTGAGGCGCAGCAAAGAAATTTACAAACTGCATATGGCTCATGAGACACAGGGCAGCAAACAATGGCAGGGGTGCCTTAAAGTTAACTGACTGTTAAGTTGATCTTTTTATGTGCCATGCTTTCTAAGTTTTCTGATCTTTCAAGGCTGTAAATCATACTGAGTTGGAACATTTCAGAGTTCAAGTACAATAAAGAAATGTAACACTAGAGGAAGTGCTTTTAACCACTGCTGTGATTTACACAGGGAATACAATCACACTTGTGTCAACGTTTAAGATGAAGCATTTATTCAAAGCCTAATTTGATTTTTTTTTATTAAGGATTCTGTTGAACAAAAACTGCACTCCATGAGGTTTGTGTCAGTCCAGTGTTTCAATTTTGTTCCTTCCTTTTTGCTTGAGAGAGAATATTGCTTAAAGAGGATGTCTTTGCTTTGAACTCTAATTTCTGGGATTGTTTGAAGTGTGAATCAGAAAGTCCACTAATAGGATATTCTCTTTCCCTCAATATACTTAATCAACAAAAAAGAAACATTGGTTTGTTGTTTTGTAAATACACCGTATGAGGAGCAGTATTTGTTAACCAGAGCACTCATTTTTGTAAGAGACGTAAACAGTGAAGGCGGTTAAGGGAGACAGCAAATCTCTATTTGACTCATGAATGTTTGGTCTGGCTAGTCTGCCCAGACAGTGTTAATCCCTAGTCTCATGGGAATTGTTTGGGATTGCTACATCTACCACCAATGCTTTCCTCTTGTGTTTGTCCAACACAACTATGTTTGTACTATTTGTCAGTCTGTTGCTGGAAGTCCCACAGGATCTTGGCTTTGTCATTATCCACCACTTTAGGAGGTGTCTCCCATTTTGAATCAGGACTTCCAGCCAATGATCTGTGCTCGTTTCTGAAGACTATACCAGCCACTTTGTTATGGCATTCCATGTACTGTATGCCTTGTCTGCCTGCATCTTACAACCTGCTGTTATGTTTTGTCAAGGGGCCTCGTTGCTTCTGGGGTCTTGCCTTGTGTGGTAGAACTTAGCCTCAGTTGCTCTTGCACTGAGGGCCTGTTCCAGTGCTGCCATCATCAGTTCCTCTGTGCTGTCTTTTAGTCCGGCTTTTTCCAAACACTAGTAGGATTTCCCAATACCTGCCACTTCTTCTATCTTTCGATGGTACATGCTCTGCAGGGGTTTTTCCCTCCGAGATCTTTCCTCCTGCTCTTTCTCCTTCTTATCAAGTCTGTATCCTGACATATTCACTTAGCACTTCATTGTCTGGGTCCATCCTCCTGATGTACTCAGGGATATTAGCTGTTTCATTCTGTGCAGTGGCTTTGACACTCGTTAATCCATGGCCTCCCTCTTTGCACTTGTGTACAACCTTGGTATACTTGACTCGGTATACTCTTGGTATCAGTGGCCTCAGTCTTCTCCTTTGGCCAGGTTATTATACCAGCTGGATCTCTGTTGACTGGCAGGGCATAGGTGTTTATATCGTATATAGACCTGCCTGACTTGCTGTAGGTATTTGACTGTGGCTGCTTTCCTTGTGGCCTCCTCTTAGTTTCCATTTGCCTGTGGGATCCCCAGGTACGTGTAGCTGTCTGCATCTGCTGTGTTTACTTTTGGCAGCTCAACCTCTTCAGACTTCAGACAGCTTTCCTCTCTTCGATACCATTTGCACACATGTCCAGGCCATATGACATTCTGATGTCGTTGCTGTAGATCCTGGTGATGTGGATCAGTGAGTCATTATTTTGCTCACTCTTGGCATACAGCTTGATGTTATCCATGCAGAGGAGGTGGCTGATAGTTTTCCACCCCTAAACCGGAATACATAGCCCTCCTTTGTGAGGACCTGGCTGAGGGGACTGAGCCCAATAGAGAACAGCAGTCGGGATGGGGCATCTTCTTGGTATATCTGACACCTGAAGGCAACTTTTACAACTGGCTTTGATTTTGCCTCTAGGTTTGTTCTCTACAACCCAACTGAGCTCTTGATGAATGCTCTTAGTCTCCTGTTGTTTTTATGCAGGTCCAAGCATTCAAGTACACTCCTTATCAAAAAGCACAGGTGCCTAACATGACTGATGATTACTGGCTATAGAAGCTAACTACACTCAATAAACGTCTAGTAGCACAAATGAAACAGCTGCTATCGGATAGAACACACCCAGAATGGTTAACTGAGGGCCAGACAGTGCTCATCTTAAAGGATAAGTTCATTTTTTTGACACCTGGACCTTATTTTTAGGATTAAATACGCTCGTAGACTCACCCAGACAATTTTGGCAGAGCTCGGAGCCGTTTTCGAGCAATTTAGATCTATCCAACGGCGTTTTTCTCATGCCAAAGTAGCAGACGGGGCCAGAAATCGTATTTTGGGGGGCATCAATACGTGTTTCCTCTGGTCTCAAGTCCCACTCTGAGCAGCAAAGGCACTCCTCCTCTGTTGTGTTTGCCACGCAATGTCCACAACAACACCACCAGTTAGCCCCCATTCGTGGACGTACAGTGGTTGCTTGTTTTCTGGCCAGCTGTTCGGCTCTTTTCCCTCTGCATCCTCCTTTCAAATAGCTCCTCATCGGTATTCTGGCTAAAAACGATACGGGCATCCATTATACTCAAAGTCGTCGTCAGACACTTCTACATCGGATAAATATTCCGCCATGTTGCACAAAAATAGCCGTGTAGCCCTGTAGCCTAGCAACAACAGCGGCTCTACTCATGTTCTTGTCTATGACGTCACCAAAAGTTACCCATCCTTGTAAAGCCCCGGATGACCATAACAACGAAGTTGAGCTGACATGGTGATAACACTGGCCATTCATTTATAAAATGTAGCTGAAATTAGTGAGTTTCGCAGCAGATAATGTCTAATTTAGGGGCTTTGATTTCTGGCCCCGTCTGCTACTACGGCATGAGGAAGAATGCCGTCGGATGGATCTAAATTGCTCGAAAACGGCTCCGAGCTCCGCCAAAATTGTCTGGGTGAGTCTACGAGCGTATTTAATCCTAAAAATAAGGTCCAGGTGTCAAAAAACCGAACTTATCCTTTAAAGCATCTCATGAAAGGGGCAGTCCCATCCAACCATCAGCCAATAACCTGCATCTGTACAACATGGAAGCTCTGAATACATTCCTGATCAAAATTCTAAGACCAGTTGAAAAATTGCAAGAATTTACATTTTGTACTGATGGATCTTAAGAAGGTTCTAAGTAGAGCTTCAAAATGCAAAAAGAAGAAATGGGAGTGAGACAAAAAGAATTTGAGTAAGCAATTTATTGCAAACAACAATTAAACTGAAATAGGCTGTTCATTAGCTGAACAAAAGTTTAAGACCACAGCACAAAAAATTCTGAAAATCCCTTAAAATAGATATTAAATTTTCACAAAAGGACTCAGTATTGAGTAGCTGTGCCATTCTTGTTAATCACCTCAAAAATTCATTTTCGGCATGCTTGATGCCAGTGTTTCCAGGAGGCTAGTGGGAATGTTGCTCCCAGTGCTGAAGATGGCTTCAGCACTGGGAGCAACATTCAGTTTTTCAACTGTTAGGCACCTGTCCATGTTAGGCACCTGTGCTTTCCAGCTTTTCATACATGATACTCTGTCTTGGATGTCTGCCATTTTGATGGTCACTGGATTTTGTCCAGAGATTCTGCTGTGGTCTGCTCTTAGTTCATATGGCCAGCGGGCATCAGTGTTATGTGATTCCTGTCTTTCCCATATGCTCTTTCAGTACTGTTCAGTCTCCAGCCTAGGTAGGTCAGCCCTCATGTTGTTACCTTCCCATTGAGAGTAGTGGTAAACATCCTGTTTAATTTCTTCACCTCTGCCTCTCTAGTTTGGCTCTCCAGGGGGTAAGCTACAGTTGGAGCATTGTTGTTGTACCTTGTCAATCTCTATTTGTGACAGAAAATAGTGCTTTTGGATATTATTGGATATTATTATTGGAACTCTGTGTTACCAGGTGTTTCTTAGTTAGTCTGGATAATAGGTATGATGGGTGTATGTCTGTGTGTGTTTTGATATTGCTCTCACAGGGTCTGATGCAAATGTAAATTTTACTGCACAGAAAACAGAAGTTTGTTCTGTTACAATGTACATAAAAAAAACAAAAACATTTTGAGAAAGCAATAGTGATTGAGCAGTTAGTGATTGTTTAAATGTTTAAGGAGAGACAAATATTTCTGAGAGCCCCCCATCAACAATGAAGCACACGATGAGCAAAAATTAAAGATGCACCTTTTTTTCAGTCATTCAAATCAACAATCATATAGGGTCCTCGGCAAATTTGAAACCATATTTTGAAACTATATCAGACTCAGTCTGATATACTGTATTAGCTCAGACATGATTTCTGTTTCTGTTGGTGGTGATTGTTGTTATGGATTTGATAAGAGACATCCATAATTGTTTTGTATTTTATTTTATTTTATACGTGTAATAGCTTTTAAAAGTATCTTTGCTTTGATGCCAAGTCTTCCCTATAAAACTGACCTTAATCTAAATGTGATTAAACTGTTACAATTGAAATATAATTTAGAAATAGGCCTTTACTATATTTACCTGCAAGATGATTGATTTTGATCATTGTACTTTATTCCACAATTGTTTTTTTAGGTTTGTCTCAGTGTTTGTGCTCTTCTTGTCTCCACTGTCACTAATCATGCATACCCCTCTCATGCATAAAGAATTATCTACCTCCGCATCCTAATGCAAAGATTAAAGGATTTTTTGTGTGTTTTTAATACTCTTGGTTTCCATGGTGCTGACACACACTCGTTGTGTCAGTTCAACTCTGCAGACAGAGCTTGAAGCTCCTGGTGCCTCTGGAAATAAAAATGGTCATTTGCTTCCCTCAGAGTGAACTAAGCCCACATTTCATTCATGACTTAAAAAGTTTTGATTTAGTGAGCTCTACTAATCTTGTGAGTTCAGACACAATATTGGTTTCATTGGTTGAAGTTTTGTGTTGGAAAATCCACCACTTTGACTCTGTGACTCTATCACCATGTTATGCCTTTTGTTAATGCGACCATTAACTGTGGATCTTGGCTTTTTTATCATTCCCTCATTCGCTCTTTGAGTGCTTTCTAGTCAAAATATTTTTTTGCAGTTAAATATTGAAAGAGAAAGATGTCATAAAAATGATTCGTATTAGTGCTGAACGACGTTGGTCTAAAATGGTATGACAATATTTTCTTCCTCCGCACTATATATTGATATTTTTTTAAGGTAATTCAGATGAATGCTGTGTCTTTTTATAGCGAACACATCAAACTCTGGATGTTGTTCATGTTTTTCGTATGGACTCACAGTTTTTCTCACTGCCACCCTCTAACATTTATTGTAATATACATTCACCCAAGGAAAAGAAAATGTAGCAACACGTTTCCTCATAGAGTTTACAAGCAGTCTTTGCTAATAACTGTGTGACCTACAACTTTGATCACTGATAAACACATGACAATGTTTGAAATAAGTTTTCAAAAAGGAGTGGTGTGATTTTAGGCTCTTAAATTTTCCCATGTTATGCTGCTGAGCATATGGTTGTCACGGTAACAACTGTTTTTGAAGACAGAAAGTTTCTCAATGAATATCTGTTTTAGACATTCAGCCATATTGGAAACCCTTAAAGAGTATTTTGATATTTAAATTTTAAAAAGCCAGAGATAGGAAGAAATGTGTTAAGAGTCTTCCTGACATGGTTCTTTGAACTGTAACACCACTGTATCGGTCTTTACTTTTGCATACAAGTAACACAACTCCACATCTGGTCCACTCTCAGAGGATCTTGATTGTGATGTTATAAGATCTTGTACTGTAGATACAGTCAAAGAAGTGAAAACATTGGCAAGTTTGGTCTCTGTCAACCTTTACACTATTGGCAGCATGATGTGTTTTAAATTATGGGACTGTCATTGCATGTCATGCAATGGGACTATTGCCAATGCATACGTTGTAATTGTGATGTTAAACAATACCTTGTGACACTGACACTTCTTTATCTTTCTAAAGCTTTAGTGTCCAAATTTCTTCTGAGATTTTTAAAACTTTTTGCAATGCAATTCTTTGTGTGTGCTCATCTTTTGTGTTAGTAAAATAACTGAATCATTCATTATGAAAAGATGGCCACAATACATGAAAAGTGTCTGAAATGCTGTATTTATCTGTTTTGATGGACTCTCCAATTGCCTGAATGTTGATCACTCTTTTGAGAAGTTTGTGCCATCAATTATTCATAGCCTGACTCTTCTTCTATCTCTCCCACTTTAGCTGTCTGTCTCTGTCTCTCTCTCTGTACCTCTCATGCGTGAATATCCTTCCACCTGAGTTAGCACGCTGTCATTCATAACACAGCCCGTCTGGGCAGAGATAAATAAATAAACCAGGCACATATATGCCTCATTTCATATGCCATTTCTATACTCTTATCCATCACTTTTTCTGCCTCTCTGGCGGACTATCATTCAATTAAACACTATTATCTGGTGGCATGCTTGGAGAATTCTGCACACTTCAGCTGCCACATACTTTATGGTGCACCCTTTAATCTCAATCAAAATTCATTTAATCAACAGTAATCAGTATTGTGGAGAACAAACCAGGAGGGGACAGGCTTTATCAAATTTTACCCAATAAAGCAAATTACTTCAAGGGAATGTGACCTAATTTGCACTTGACAAAAACAGCATTGAGGTAGAGAGGGGAGAGGCTTAGAAACGTCTCTGAGAGGTGTTAGGCAGCAGGGTTTAGCCCGCAGTGTTTGGATGAGGATTTCATTTAAAAGGGATCAGATGACATGTTTGCTTAACTGCTTTTTGTTCCACAGGGCTTATATTGAAATCAGTGCAAGCCTGCATTTCAAATAATCTCCTGGCTTGTACCATAGTTAACATTAAATTTACAATCAGCAAGAATAAATACAAGCTTATCATGGCCTGTCATTTGTAATGTATTGATTAATGGATGTAGGGATTTGGAATTTAGTTTGGAATATACATGTGTTTGATTAAAATACTGATTTTTTTCTTTGGATATTAGCCGAATATTGCTATAAAAGTACAATATAGGCAAAAAATAAAGTGTCAAGGATCATGTTTGACTGGTGACAAAGGCAAAATAGATACAGGATTGTAAGTAATTTGCTTTTCATGCAACTCTTCCTTGGTTAGAGCAGGGACGCCCAAGTTGAAAATGCCAGAGATTGTGCCCACATTGTCCCTGGAGGTTGTTACAGCATGAAGATGTTAAACACGGCCTTGTACACTGATGCTCGTCATTCCCACACATGAATCATTCAGTTGTAAGACAGAGTAGTGTTTGTGGCCCAAAGAAAAACTATGAGAACCTTAAAGTTTCTGTCTATCTATCTATCTATCTGTCTGTCTGTCTGTCTGTCTGTCTGTCTGTCTCTCTCTCTCTCTCTCTCTCTCTCTCCATATCCCACACTGCTGTGGGATGGCATCCCATTCTTGTTTTGGTCACTCTGGCTGAAACAGAGCGCAGTAACTGACCCCACAAGTGTTCAATGGGGTTTTGGTGAGGACTGCTGGCCGGCCATTTCATCCTCTCCACTACCAAATTCTGGAGCTAGTCTCTGAAAAGCTCTGCTTTGTGGGGGCGAGAGAATTGCTGTCTTAGTGGAGTTCTGTCCCGGGCTGTGGAGAGGTGGGATTGCGAGTGGTTGCAGAATCTCATCTTGGTATTCCTCTACATTAAGGTCGCCTGAAGTGATGACAGGTCATTTTTCCACTGAGGTAGATGCTGCCCCACACCATCACACTGCCTCTGAAAAAGATGTTACTCTATCCGTGCAGCAGTAAGCATAGCGTTCTCCACGTCTTGTCCACCCTTTGACCCTACATTCAAACTGCAAAAGGCAGAATCTGGACTCACTGCCGAACATAACTTTCCTCCACACGTTGCGCATGTTGCCAACACCAGTGCAAACAGGCTTGACTACAAATTTGAAAGAGACTGCCTATGGTGATTTCTCAGTGCTAACAGGGAAACAAGGAAGTCTTGTGGTGTGTTGTCTTCTTGGGACTGTCTCTGACATCCCCCGTTATATGGGACTTATCATTGTTGCTATATTCAACAGTGGTCTTCCAGAGCTCCCCCCATTCCATGCCTAGTGAAGATGTAAGATTATAGCTCTACTTTCCTGCTTTCTTGGTTGGACTCAAGCAGCATCAATCTGAACAATGAAATGTGCACTAATAAATACCATCAAAGCTATTTTTTCTCTGACTTTACACTAAAATCAATCAGTCAATCCATCAAGCTTTTTTTTAGTATAGCACCAATTCATAACAAGTGTTATCTCAAGACACTTTACAATAGAGCAGGCTGAAGCCGTACTCTTCAGGGCTCAGACTTTACTGCCCCTTAAACAATATTAGACAGATTTAGATTAGACTTCAAAAAGAGGATAGATTTGAAATGGGTGAAATGAGCTTGTCAGAGAGAGGTGAGAGTCCACATCTGTCACAGAAAGAAACTTTGTCTGGCAACCCATTCAGAGAGTTTGACTCTTGAGATATTAAGTCATAGCAGCACATAAAATTGAATGAGGCCATGCACCTCCTCCAGGGCTCTCCTCTATAACTCTGCCATCAAAGCCACCTCAAAATCCCCCTCCCACACAAATCACTTGGTCCCCAAAGAAAAATTGGGAAATCATTTATAAATATGGGGTAGTATTAACGTCTTTTGGGGGGTTAGCAGGAAAATCTGAGATAGCATGGTTTATTCAGACATCAAATTATAAAACATGGGACTGGATCCACAAAGAGAGCACATCTACCATAAATTGTAGCAGTAGTTCTTTCACTGCTAAGTTTTGTGTATCAGCATGTGTTTTATTAATATCTATATCATTAAGAGAGAAAGTGGAAAAAATGTGGAGCCAGAAAAAGAGAGCTGGGAGACTGAAAGGAAACCACAGGTCAGATCTGAATCCAGGCCCCCTGTTTTGAAGACAACAGCTTCTTGACTTGGGGGACATAATGATCACTAGACTTTCTGTGGCCCCTGTGATCTTTAAAAACTGTCTTTAACCCATATTTTTCTTGAATTTCTTACACATCTGACAGTACTACTTTACATTAAGTTGCCCTTTCATTGGATTATATGTCAACAACATGTCCCCAGGCTAATCTTCACTCTTCCAAGTCATGCTAACCCAGTGTTTCCTCATTATCAACCGTTTTCTTGACAACAGTTGGTCTCAAAACTGGGATTACCTTACTATGTGGAGTGTTTGGAATTTAAAGTGTGGCTGTTGGTGTGTTAATACCTCAGATTTGAATACACAGCTGTGGCTGGTTGAGAGCTGGGAAATCGCTTGTTCCTGCTTTGCTTTTCAGCATAATAATTTAGTAGCAGCTGAGTAGCTACAAATTGGTTTAAAAAAAGATCTGAGCCCAGATCAGATGAATTCTTTCCCATTCAATTTTTCTGATTAATGCATCTACATGACATTTTCTATTTGGATCAAGCATTGATTATCTATGATCGCATAAACATAGATATCAACGAAACCAACCTTACTGGGTTTTTTTCAATATAACTTGCATACAATTGTCAAAATGCTGCCCCCCCAAGATTAAAAGCTTTATTTGGGCAATTACTTTTCAAGCATGGATGCAGTTGAAGTAAACTCTGTTAGTATTTGGGATTATGATTGTTCAATAATCATGCAGCCATAGGACCCTGTGTTGTTCCTTGTTGCTCTGACTGACTTGCAAGTGGACCAGCAAGTCAGTTGTTTTTTTAACATGAGGTATGAGCGTTACCGGCAGAACTGCAATTTAACAGACTGCGAAAGGAAAGGTTATTGTTTGCGCAATTATGTGATTCCTCTTACAATTACTTTGTGAGCTTATTATTATATTACATTATATTGATATCAACTCCATCTGTCCATCTCTAACTCTCTCTCCCTGTGGTCAGGTATTTGTGTTGGGAAAGCTAGAATTAAGGCTTCCTTCATGCGCTGGGATGGCTCTTGTGTGCCCATTCATATTTTATCCTGGTGATGCCCCTGCCACCCGACAGCATGAAGACGATGATTCCAGGATATTTAACCCAGCTTAGAGGATGAAATAGTCTCTGAGAAATTCAGTTTTAGGTCACAGAGTTGTTGCAGTGGCTACTCCTGCCATGCTACGCTGTTTTCCTGATACTCAGCGGTTACCATTGCTGACACAGCTCTCAACTAAGACAGTAAAAAGAGTGAGGTGACTTACTACACAGAAAAATCCACTCCAGAAAACACTCTCCAACAAAAATGCAAGAAAAAGTGAACTTTTCATGTAGAAATATAGTCATGTTGCACATCAAATTAAACAGGAAATTCTCAGCTACACGACCATATAAGCCACTTATACACACAACAAACGCAACTCCAACACCAAGCATATGAAGTATCAAATATGGCAATCAGTGGAGCGCCGAACACTCGTCATATTTCCATCGCTAGCTCTGGGCTACAACAACATACAAACACAAACGAGGCATTAACTGAAAGCTAAGACTCAATACCAACTACGTTGCTCTAGGATGAACACTCAGAAAACTAGCAGCCAAAGAAGACACCAGTAAACTGTTGCGTGTGTTTGGCGACACACAAAAAAATCGGTCTTACCTTTGCTGTTTTGTAATAAAATGTCGGATATGAGAGCAATAGCCACTGGATCTAGTTAGCACAATTCCTCCATGTTGTTTTGAGACCAAAAACTACACTTTACATTGACCCTTCTGTTTTAGGATGTGTTTATAATGAGGAGGATGCAAAAGCGTTCGATTGGATTACAATGCATTTGGGCGCCAACAATTAGCCAACGTTTTTTTGCTTTGGATTTTGGCATGACCCCTATATTCTTTTGGCTCTGACGGATTGAAAGAGGGGTCAATCACCCAAATTGAGCAATCCACGGCTGAGATATTGCCCTGTATAATGCACATTCAGTGACCGGCATAAAAGGGGTCAGGACGCACGAGAGCGCAGAGCGAGTATGCTGGAATGCCGATTGAGATCGCAAGGTTTTATCCTTTTGGTGGCTTTTTGAGTAAAATATGTCAGGACAACTACAGAAGAAAGTGCTTTCTGTGGATGAAGTTCTGCACATGCTGGAGCAGAATGCCAAGGACCCCATTGCTCCTGCAGATTCTTCATCGGATGATGAGGATCTTCTTCATCCAGAAAATACATCCAGAAGTTGGGACTCAGATTGTTACTCTCCACCATCGAAAAGGTATGCAATGTCTTAATTATATATATACTTTTTATACAACAGAGGTGTGTGTGGGTGTGGGTGTGTGTGTGTACACACACACACACACATATGAGTGTGTGGATGTTTGTTGACTTCCCCAGCACTGTCTTGTTAACCAGGCTTCTGACTTCACACATATTATTTTGTTATTTTTTTATGTTTTTTATTTAAAAAAAAAAAAGCCAAAAACTGCCACGGATAAGCGGAAGAAGATGGATGGAACATAAACTGTTGTAAAAAAATGTAATGAACCCCAAAAGTGACATAGTTTACTCTGTCCCAGTGACACATATACTAAAAATTACACATCTGGACAAATCTCTCAAGTGTAACTTTTATTATGACACCAAAATTATTCAAATAGACATTGTGGTTGCAGAGATACACTCTTTTCTTTACAGGTATGTCATTTTCGAGCAGAAGGCTTAAAAAAGGGGCTGGGGCTGAACAGGTTAAGCAATTAAATCCCTCACCAACAATTAATGTCTCAGAATTTTGAAGTTGGCAAGTTGTTGCATCACTAGTCTGAAAATATTTGAAGTCTTTACAGACTAAGCATGAAGTGATTTATTGTCTTCGTGGTAACACAAGGCAAAAAAGTTTTATTAATGGCTCATTAAAAGAGCAACCCAAGCATTTTTCATTTTCATTTTCTTTTCTTTTTTTTCTTTCACAATAAGTTAGGATGCAACAACTAAACTTCTTTTTTTTTGTAATTTATCTGATGAACGAGAGGGTGTCATCCAAGATGCTGAATCATAAAATCATGTTCCATGGGCAAAATGCCCAGCCAGCTTGGCATCAATATCTCCTGGTGTCTGATCAAATCTTTTCTCCAAAATTCAATAATTTTTTGATTCAATGACTCGTCCTGTTGATTTAACAAATGATATTTGACTGTGTGTTTATGTTGGACAGACATCAGAATGAGTTTGGTTTCCTCTAGAGGTCATTCAATGCTGCTGTGAAGTGGAATTTTACAGAAACCAGCTTACGCACTCAAATGAGAGGGAAAGTTTTGTGGATAGCCTTTGGTTATATAAAACTTAGCCTTGTTTCAAGGGTACAACATCCTGTAATGATCATATTAAGAAGGGTTATCTGACATTACACCTGAGATTCTACCTCATTTAATCTAAAAGGAGAAAAGATTAAATATTTAACTTACCATAGGACACACCAAAGGTCTTCTCTGCATTGTTCATGAGCTATCAGTAGAACATTCTCTATCAATCACCTTGCCTTTCCTTTCAGAATAAAATCATGTTACTTTTGACTTTAACCAACTGTCATAGTCCTGTGTGAAACACTCTGTCTAAAGGGTTAGTAATGCTCAGTATGCTTTTAAAAACAGATATAAAGTGCACAGTTAAAAGAAATTATGATACAGAAATAATAATCACAGTTAGACTATGATATTAAGCTTACAAAGAAACACATAGTGCAATTTTTGAATTGACATTTTATAGAGGTTTGTCTTTGTTTTAACCTAAAGTAATTTAACTAATGTGGACTTCTGTGAGGGAAAGAACAGAATGAGCTCAGATTTCATAATTATTTTAAATGCTGCACATACACATATACAAAGGTCAGTGCCTCTGCGATCTAAAAGCTGAGGCTGAATCTTTAATAAGACCTGAGGGGAGGCTCTGGGTCTTCTTCATTGCAAAGATTAGGATAGAGGTAAAACTAGACCAATAGTGCATTCATACTGGAATAATGTAAAGCAAACAGAGATGACTATTTATTACACCTAAAAATGCTTTGGTTGCTTGATTTAAGAAACATTTATTTCTGCCAGTGTATTGATTGTCTGACAAAAAAATGAGGGTGAAATTGAGTTTCTTCTGTCAGTGCACATGCTTTTTTATGTCTGTGACTGATTATTACCTCCGCCAAGGAGGTTATGTTTTTGCCGGCGTTTATCTGTCTGTCTGTCTGTCTGTCTGTTTGTTTGTTTGTTTGTGTTCAAAATAACTTGAAAAGTTCGGTACGGATTTGGATGAAATTTTCAGGAAGTGTCGGAAATGGGATATGGAAGAACTAATTACATTTTTAAAGGATTCTTTAACATTGCCAGATAGGACCATTTTCGCCAAAGTGGACCGAAGCTGCTTGGCGGAGGTCTGCGCTCTCTGAGGGCTTTTTTAGTGATGATATTCTTTACATTCATGTTTAGCCACGATTCCTATTGTTGTATGATGCTACTTTGAATTTTGTCTCTTGCTGTTTTTTGTATACAACATTGTGCCTAGTATGAGAGAGGTGGCTGGTCTTCTTTATATGACAAAATGTTGGCACAGTGGTACTACTTTCTCTATACGGCCATACAACATGAACAGCCTCCTTATTTAAGTTCTCTACTGACACCAAAAACTGGCAGAGGCTGTGGCCTTTGACCTCATGGATTCATTATTAATCTTGTTCCTTGAATTCACTCTCTTTGGAAAAAGAGCTTTTTGTGTTCTCACTCCATCATTTTAGTCTGACTTGCAGAATCACCTTATGTAAACAAGAGCTTTGTATGAGTTTAGAGGATTTTATAAAGAGAATGAAGGATCACTTTACTAGTGTAAGCACTAGTCAAATGATCCTTCATTCTCGCATATCTGTTTACAGTGCATGGATGCTGATTTGCTGATTTATTTTTTGTTAAAATCTTTGTGAATTGTGATTCGTTGTTTGTTATTTTTGTGAAACTTTTGTGTTGCTGTCTTTGCTAAGACTTCCTTGCATACACGATTTTTGTGTCACATTTGGAACATTCCTGGTGAAAACAGTTTAAAATAAGATATATCTAACGTTTAGACCATGAAATGGTCATTAAGAAAAATGATAAATGGACGAGCTTATATTACTCAAGCTTATACTACTCAAAGCTGCTTTACACTGCAAGTCACACCTACCTATCACACCCATTCGCTCTCACATTCACTTACAGATGGTTCAGAGTTTCAGTGTTAGTTATCCATCAGTATCAACGAACACATTCACTCCCTTTCATGCCCATTTACACGCCACTGACGCAGAGGTGGGGGCAGCTTGGCGGAGCTGGAGCTAGGCTAGAACCTGCAACCTCCTGATTACTGACCACTATCCAGCTACACCGCCGATGCCCCCCAAAAACATGGTAAAAGATATAATATCAAGAGGTATATTTCTAATGAAATGTTGCCCAGTGGTGGAGATAATACAAGAAGATGAAATAACTCTTTTTTTTTTTTTTCAGTTTGTTTGATTCATTCTTCAGTTTGTCCAAGAACTGCTTTTGGTAAATGAGAAGTGTGTTCCTGTGTCCATTACAACAGCACCTTTAGTGGGGCTGCTAAAATGAATGGTTTATAAAACGTCATATGATGCAGTGGGATGTCGATTATTCTGTATGAATAAAGTACTGAACAGTATTTTGATTTACAAAGACATTTATGTTGACTTTGATCTAAGATCAGATTTAACTGACTGGTGTCCTTGAGGACATTTACAGCCCTGGGTTTTGACCTAATATGGTTTTATTTTTACTCAGTATACTTTTTTAAGTTCACAAAGAAAATGTTTGAAAAATCAAAACATCAGTGTCTTAGCATAAGCAGGTTTACTTAAGTGAAAAATGTAACCTTCAAAAACTGTTTGGTCTTACAGGCTGTAAGTTTATCCTTAGCTACTGAAGCGTGCACAGATTATATCTGAAGTACGAGCCCATACTTATTTAGAGTGTTCTTGGAGAGAAATGACATTGGCTAAGGCCAGCAGTGCTTCAAAATTGTAAATATTTTCAGTTATAGGCTCTTTGAGTGCAGTGGTAATATACACCTCTCACTCCATTTGATGCCTCTGTGCTGGAGACGGCCAGGGCAGGCATTACATTTGTTTGTCACTCCATACAGGTGGACTGGTTTAGGCCTCAGAAAAGCAATAAGTCTGAAAGTCTTCAAGGGGTTTTCTTTCATTTTTGATCACATGTCCAACTAGATTTAAGGATGTTTTAATACGATTTAGAGAGTCATAAGTCAAGAGTCAAGGACATGGAGTCTTATGGTTGTCCTTTACCTGTGAATGTGGTATCTTAAGAAGGCTTAAAGGGATTTTCATCAGACTTTTCAAAAACAACTATTTTGACTCAAATAACTGATTAGGCTTATGTTTACCTATTGCTCATTAATGCTGCTTTGTGAATGAAATCTTATAGGAATGCTAGGAGGGATTTTCCTGAATCTTTGCACAGATGTGAAGCAAAGCACCGGAATAAACTGATAAGACTTTGAAGCTCATGTCAAAGGTCAAGGTCACTTGACCTTTGACATCTTGGGCAACCTTTCCTTGTGAACATGATATTTCAATAATTTTTTCAGTGATTTTTTTGCTCAAATTTCAAATAAACTAGTTATACAGGTTAAGTCTTTCTTTGTAGTATTAGTTCTCATAGTTTCTCATTTAATTTGAATAATTTTTCTAAAATTACAAAAACAACAGTTTAATAAAGAACTCACATTCTGCCTTTATTCAGGTTCATTTATTAATATTTGATTATTGTTGAAGAATGAGCAGCCCATCTAAATACATTGGTGGTGCCCCTAAAAAGTATGCTCAAGTCCCCTGCAGCTAGAAGTTGGTGTTTCAGTACACAGAGCAGCAGCATTATTTGGTCTCAGCCCTGGTAATATTTCCAGACTTAGGTCCTTTTATTGACTGAACTTTACACGTTTCAGTGAACTGTTTCCACAGCTGAGGCCTCTTTAGAAGCGTCTGTGGCTTATTTTGGAACTAAACAAGCAAGACATTTGTTAAAACTCACATCTAAGCTGTTTTTTAGTGCTGAAAACAGAGATATAACGGCTGCAGCCTTGGATCAAGAAACGACAGGCTTAACATAGATATATTAAGCCTCAGTGCTATGGAAGGACAATGATGCTCTGCAACCTGAACACAATTTTTTAATGTTACTGTTGCCACAGACATCAAAGTTGCGGCAGAGGAGAGAGAACATGCACAGTGCTGTGCACAAGGTGGACACTGTGCTGCTCGGTGGTCATGTGTTTGTGCAAAACTGCTGCTTTTTGTGTCAGAGGAATCCCTCTGTTGCACTGGTGTAATCTGCCAGTCACTGTGCTTTGATGGTTGGGATAGGAGTATCGATATCAAGTGTCAAAGTATCAATACTTTCAAAAGTTCCCTTTTGGTATTGATAACTCCCCTAAAATAGTGATGCCAATGAGTACTCTAACAACACTTTAATCTGAAGTTCTATGGACTGTTTTCAGTCTTTCTCTCTTTCTTCGTGCCAAGGAAGCACCTTTTTCTGTGTCATATGACTGTAAAGACCAATCAGATGCATCAAACAGTACTCAGATGCACCCATAAGCTTGCACACTAGGGCTGTCACCTTATATGCAATATCCGAATAACTGTTTGAGCATGGGGATAAATATCAGTAACTGAAGAGAAAATAAATATATAAAATTAATAAATATTCAAATGTAAAATATTGAGTGTTGCAGCACATCAGGCGCCTGGAGCAGTGGACTGTTTCATCCAACAGAGGGCGCTCTCAGTGCAGCTTGACTGTCAGCCACATACGCTGCCGTCTTGACCTTAGTTAACAAGGAGTTGCCACTCCGAGTGGACAATTACAGCGCCAAATCATCTGAGGAGCGCGTAGAAGTATTTCGGGTTCTACACCGTTGATGGCAAAGCAAACAAAAGACTGGGCTCTGTGTTAGTTATGTGCAAATCAGCTTACTAACTCGTCCTCCACATCAAATTTGTGGGCCCAACTGTCGGCTTTTCATCCAAGTTATACAGCCGAGTGCAGCGGCGTTTTGTGAAGAGTTCAACCCCATGTGATTGAGTTTTTTTTCGGCAAGGTCTTAACCGACGGGGCGGATAAGAGAGTCTCTGTCCCTGACTATGGGGGGGATATCTTCGGTTATTTGAACATATGTTCTAAAACCGTTCAGCTTTGATTTTGAGGAAAACTGACAGCCTTATTGCACACAGACACCAAACACAGTTTTGTAATGGACTTAAGCTGGCAATTTTATGCATCAATACTCTCCAAGAAATATTTATAGTCACCTTTTAGACAACTTGGAACAGATTATTTTTATTTCTGATAATGTATAAATCAGCGCAACATAGGCCTACATTGCTTTTCTTTGTATTTATGGAATAATTATCAAGTATCAAAAAAAAAAGGAATTTAAGTCTTTAATGGTAGAGTTTCTGCTTCATGAATTTTCTTGGACCTAAGTTACGTTCACACTGTACGCGACTTGGTGACCGAGATCGCAGCGCTGATCCATGACACCTTATTCCAACTGTGTCCTTTACACTCATCTACCAGCAGCTGATGGCCCTGCAGCAGCATCATCTGTCATCTGCTGCTGGAGTAGGGACCTCTCTGCGGTCCTGTCTAGGCAGAACTAAAGTACTCACCAACTAATGTTCCCACTCGGACATGGATTGTCACTGTAATGTGAGTTGGAGTAAAAACAGTTGTTGTGGGTGTCATCACACCCACACAACGCTGATTGGCTGTCATGGCACAGTCTCACACGACATCCCCTGAAAAGTTCAAAATTTTTCAATTTTGTGACCGAGCGACGGTCGCACGTCCAAAGCAACCTGATAGCGGAGTGGCAATTATAAAATAATAGCCACTCCATTTTATGCCCTGGATTTGTGTTTGTAATTGGTCTGATTAATTCATGTTCGATTGGCAAGTGGATTCAGTGAGACTTTTTATGTTTGTTTTTTTTTTATGTTGTCTCTAATTCCAGGCTGTAAGAACTAAAATTCAAACTGAAAACTGGGTTTCAGCAGAGAGGAAAAGTTGCATTCAGTGTCATAAGCGTAGAAGTTGTTGAAACATTTTCCTTTATCTTTAAGTGAGGCTCTTGGTAAGACATAACATAGTTTGCCATCAGATATTTTCAGTTTTAAATCCGTGATCAGAAAATCAGACAGCACGGATCCCTGAGTAAAATCATTCCTTGAGTGACAGAGGCACTAGAAAGAGATTGATAAATATCTGTTACCACAGAAATCTCCCAAACAGTTTTCTCTGCATACTGTTATGCTCTGTCTGCCTCTCACCTCCTTCCTCACTCATATTTCTTACTTTTTCTTTGACCTTGGTGACTGCATCTCTTCTGTGAATAGCTAAAAAGATGAGCAGTACAGAGCCGCTGTAAAGCAACATTTTACTGCCACGAAGCCATGAAACATCAGGGAAATAAAAATGTCAGGGAATATAAGATTCAAAAGAATCTAATGAGAAAAGATAGACAGTTTTGAAGAAGTATTTAAGTCAAACCAAGAATCTCTCCACTGCATCTCAGCTGGTCTATTCAGTAAATGGTTGGTGCTTCAACTGACAAACGTTGACCTGCAAAGGCAGTTTGCTTTTACTATTAAATCATTTCTTAAGTACATGCATATAAAGATATGTATTTGTTGACAGGATATTCAGTCTCATGGTCTATGGTTAGTAGTAGTTTAAGTAGTCATATACTTATTGTAACTATTCTACTTGAGAAATTATGTTGTTTTGGGTTACAATACTTCAACTCAATTAGCTTTTTATGTCACTGGCCTTTCTGGGTTTGCTTGAATAGATGTCTTTGGTCCGTAAGAATAAAGAAAATAAATAACAGCACATGGAGGTGTAATAATACATTCTTCAGGCACAGCTTTTACTTGCAAAGGGAATTAGCATATTGGTTTGAAATATCTACCAGTCTTATGAATCACTAATTATCGGACCGTATAAAATAATATGGCCTGAACCATAATTTAGTTTCCTCTTTGGCCACAAAGGTCTGATAATTATAACGAGGATAATATTGATTGAACGTCCAATGCTGAGCCACTTCTGCATATATGTAGTCTTATTTTGCTCTTTAGATCACTTGAAAAATGTTGAAATTCTCTGCAAAAAAGTAAAGGCAGTTAGAAATCCTTGAAGTCTGTGACTTTTCATGAAAAGTTCTATTACCTCTCAGGAAAAAAAAAGAAATTATTGTGAACTTACAATCACAGGATTACTTTTCGGGCTCCCCCTCTAGTATGTATTCTGTTTAAGGTGTCTCTCCATCTTGTGAGATGTGTTGCCTTTTGTGGCATCACCCATAGCTGCAAGCCAAGTTTAAATAAATTATTGAATTCACCTCAGGTTAAAAAGAAAGCTGATTGACTGATAAGCGCAATAACAACACAGAAACCAAGCCCAGCCACCTTCCCTTTGTGAAGACAGACAAATAGCAGGTTTATGAAAAAAAGATTGGATGACAAATGTTGAACAAGGTCTGTTGGTGCTTTATTTGAAAACAGTACAACTGTTACACTTATTTTGTAAACTGTTCTTCAGGATTACTAGAGACATTTCTTGAGACAGTCCATCCTTTTCTCCTATTAGTAAACACAAAACCTTGACCCTTGAGGCAAAATAAAACCCTGTTCTTATATCACACACTACACAATATAATATATGATACTACTGTAAAAATGCATTGGTTTATTATACAGCCATGACCGGAACAGACAATAGATGCTGACTGATCAAGATTAGAATGTTTTCACAGTGCGTATATATGATCAGACATACTTACATACATGCTATCAGTAACCTTAGACAACGGAGTATGTACGTATGTGCTGGTCAACTATTTCTGGCTGAGCCAGACTCTCTTTCTCTCTCTGTGCCATAATTCATTCATGCATACAGAAACTGAAATAATATATTGATGGGAAACTGGAAGAATGTATGGTAGATCTAAACATATCGATTCATAGATAACTTAAATATGTAGATAGGAGAGTTGAAAGAATAGATTCAAGACTGAAATTCATCCTAACAGTTTACTATGGAAACACATAAGTAGAACTCAGTGTTAGTCTTTTTGTACTCCACTGAAAGAAAGATTTACAACTTAATTTACAATCTTTCCCTACAACCTTGGGGATTTTTCATTCAGCCCCAGCACCATGTCTTTCTGCTCAGGCCAGAGGACTTCATCAACATCACATACAATGTTCTTTCTGGCCAGGCAACGGGGGAAATCCTCTGGTGTGCCTAATCCAGCCCTGGCAAGACTCAACATTGTATAATTTCACAAAATCTGAGCCATTGTTCTAAAATATTGCATTTTTATGTAGCCTAAAGTCCTTCTTCCATGAAATACAGATACTTAATAAAAATTGTTTTGCAATATCTCTGCCAATACATTCATCCATCCATTATCTATTCCGCTGGAGCACATACTGTGGGAGGAAGCCTGACAGCCTGGAGACAACCCACGCTTGCAGAGGGAGAGCATGCACACTCCACACAGAAAGGCCCAGCCCAACTTGGAAATCAAACTGGTGACCTTCTTGCAGTGAGGCACGCGCACTACCTGCTGCACCACTGTGCTGCTCTCTGCCCATACAGGTCCTTTGAGTTGAATTGAACTGAACTGAATCTCCTGAAATGTTGAAAAACAGCACAATAAATCTGTGATTCACAAATACAGATAAAACAGTGCAGGAACCTTTTATTTCTTTTTTTGTGAAAAATAATATTATTAACAGAGTTGCAGTTAACATTTTGCAATATCCCCAAGATTGTTAGTATTAATCTCTTAAAGATAACTTTTAACTCACTTGAAATCACTAACCTTCCTTATACTGGTTTCATCAGGTCAGCCTATTTACTGCAGTGTTTTCAGTTTTGACCTGCTGGTCATAAAGATTGACTCCTGTGATGTACATGAGATTAACTTCTGCCTCCTGTGGCCGACATTCAGCATCACAAGTGCATAGGATGATAACTGTGTTTTTAGTTTTGTAAAGAAGAGTAAATGGGATTTGTAAATTGTGTCTGACCCTTAAAAATGTTTTGAGGTTTTGCCAAGTGTACAATTAAGTCTCTGCCCTTAGTTTCGAAGGACAGATTAAATCAAACCTGTTAAAAAACAGGCCCCACCAAGCCTGGCGAGGGTTAATGTGTTTAGCTTGCTGGATGTTAGCCAGTTTTTGTAATCGTCCAGACTAGAAAAGGATGCTCAGAACCCTCAAGCCCATGGCACCATTCTTCCAAGGCCAATTTTATTTTTCAGTAGATCCTTGTTACCTACATCATAATTTATCTCAGCTGGTGAGAACAGCTAAGAGATAGAAGCACATGGGTGTAATGTCTGGATCTCGGAGGAACGCCAGGACTAAACTGCCCCAACATCCACATCAGAGGCATCCACCTCTACAACAAAGGCAGGGAGGGGTCTTATAGTGAGGATTAGTGCAGTGGTGAATCTCCTCTTCAGTTCATTAAAGGCCTTTTCAGCCTTTCAGAATTTGGAGGAGTTACCCAATTCACAAACAGGGGCAGCAATAGAGCTAAATCCTCTAATAAAGTACCAAATATAAAATTGGCAAACCCCAGAAAGCGTTGAACCTGTTTAACAGAGTCTGGTCTAAGGGTCCGTCCCAATTCTATCCCTTAGCCCTTGTCTTACCCCTTACCCCTTGGTTTTGCACGTTCATGGATAGTGAAGGGGTGTCCCAATTCTCTGTAGGGCTAAGGGGAAGGGCTAAGACAAAGGGCTGCACAGCCCTTGAAATGAAGACAGACCGGGACCTCACTTGAAAGGAAGGGGTATGAGAATTTCCCATAATACACCACGTCCACTGACAAGAAGGCAGAGCGGAGACCGAAGGAAGTGCATAATTAAAAGTAATTATTAAATCATCATGTACATATTAATCATGTTTTGAATTGTTGGTCGTTTTTTAAAATTGCTCGTTATAACGAGCTAGCTTTCACAGCTGTAGCTACAGCTATTGTCGCATCTGCCTACGACACACCAATGAGCACTTCTGGGTGATGATGCAGCAGGAATCGAG
Source organism: Cetoscarus ocellatus (assembly GCA_037902135.1). Classification (NCBI taxonomy): domain Eukaryota; kingdom Metazoa; phylum Chordata; class Actinopteri; order Labriformes; family Labridae; genus Cetoscarus; species Cetoscarus ocellatus. Next base: position 1,010,296 of record JBAMNC010001392.1, read on the forward strand.
TGGTGTTTCGTTTTCACCCCTTGTCTTTGGCCCTCAAACAGAGGGCTAAGGTGAAGGGCTATGAGGTACAATTAGGGTTCACCCTAAGACTGCCTTCAGTTGGCTGGGGTCCTCCTGGATGTTATCCTGTGACACAATGTACCCAAGGAACTGGACAGCAGAGGCATGGAAAACACACTTTTCAGCCATGACAAAGCTGGAGCACCCTCTCAGTGTAGGGCCAGCCACACACCTCACTCTGATTAGGGTCCACTGCTACAGTGCATGGCAAACCACACACGCCTGAGCCTGCTCTAATTAGCTCCTAGTGTGGGGAAATTCATACATCCTCACAGCTAAGACTATCCCTAAACACAGAAAATGTCCCCACAAAGGTTTATAAACGTTATAGGACAAGTTATGATAATGAAACAAAGTAAATGGCTGAGAGTGGCCAATTGACACTCTCACACCCTGGACTGTAACACTGTTGTATGTGAGGGCAGCAGTGTTGCCTGTAGCCTCTTTGTTTTTACATACAGAGAGGACACATGCTCTCTGTATGTAAAAAAAACATGTACTGTGCTTAGCTCTCTGAACACTGTTGATGACACCAGACAAACTTTCACTGCTGATTAGTGAAGGAAATAAGATCATTGGTGGTCTTTCCATCAGTTTCTAATGTTTGGGCACCATGGTGCTTTGGGTTAAATCATATGTATTCATACATCACTAACTACTTGTTAGAGTGACCACACCCTCATTTAGTTGAAAACTAACCCCTAATAATGCAAAGAGCTTTGTAGATTTTGACAAAAACTAGAGAGGGATAAAGTGATAAACTGTGGAGCTGTAGTGGAATTCTGTGGGCTGATATGTCTGTGACACCACAAGATGTAGTCTGCCCTCATGTTAACAGATTCTTTACTTGTTAACCAATGTACAAACAGCTTGTAAAAAGCCAAGTTTCAACTTAATAAGCATTGTTAACATGCGCTTTTATTGTATTGTCAGTTTGTCACTCTTGTGGTCACAAAATCATGCTTTTTGTCTAGGTCAATGGCAACACTCACAAATGCCATTAACTTTGATTATTCTATAATGTTAAAATATAAATCCTTGTTCAGAAAAGGCATCATAATAATATTAATCCATTGAATTTGCCCCCCTCCCCAAAATCTGTGTATCCTTCCTGTGACCACCATCAGTTAAGTAGCTGCCTGAAACAGCTGATTCCCCAAGCCCCATTTATCGACCTACCCCTGAGACATCCTACCGTCATTGCATTAGTAGTTCAAGCACACTGGCTGCAGGTGGCAAGCCCAGTGCAGAGCTGAACTGTGCTGACCAATGTCCACGGAGTGGACCACACAGCCAGTCACAGCAGACTGGACTAATGTGGCAAAGGAGGCCTTGAATAGACAAGAGCATCTCAGGTAGAGTGCGAATAAAGGTGGATCAGGGGTACTCTGTGTGTGAAACTGGCAGGTATTTATAACAGTAGCACAATTCTGTGGAAGTCATTGAACTTGATTATATGAACCAGCGTTTAGGCATAATATTACCACTTTAAATACACATTATTATTGTTAGATTTGGTTTTTTAGCTGTTAAATTGAATCAATTTGTTTGTAAGATTTTGTGATCGGCTCTATAGCTTCTGACTACAGAAATGTAATTTTGTAGCATATCTTGCTATTTTTCCAGACGGGTATTGGCCCAGTAACCTGACTGACAGAATATGCCATCTGCACCTCTGATACTGCTAAAGATAGAAATTAAAAATATTAAGCTTGCCAGATTCTCTTGCTCCTTTTATCCAGTCTTTTCAGTTTGACTCTGCCAACATTTTCCTCTTTTCTCTCTCCAAAGTGAATCATGGCCACCCCAGCAGCAGTTTCACTTATCACTGTATTATAATTTGAAGTTAAATATACTTTTTTATCATCAAATAGTGAACCACACTCTTGTGTTTATGAGATTTGAAAGTCAGAGGCATTCATTTCAAGTATCTCAGATAATTACTGTTTTATCTTTTTTTTTTTCTTTGCTTCTGAATTTTGGCATTTGAAAATGCTGCTCCGTGCAAAGAGAAGGTGTTATCACACACACAGAGGATTTCAAACCTGTGGAGTTATCAGTTTACTGCACAAAGTGTTTTGGGGGAACTGCCCTTCTAAGCCCCTCTGATCACATTTAAATTGCTAAGTGGGTTTGCTGGAGACAGATTTGAACTGGTGTGTTACTGTTGCTATGCAGCTGTGCTTACACATTTACTCAGGAGAAAAGGTTTGAAATTACACTGGGAGAAATATCACACTAATATATAAGGGCTAAGATATATTGTTTTACCATAACAATTGTGATGTGCGTATGCCCTATAGTCACTCTGAAGGGCACAAGATGTCAGCCAAGTGAACCAGTATACGACAGGTTTCCAATCGTGTTATTTGTTTGAAACCAAATCTACTCATTTTCTCTTCTCCAAAGCAAGCTTTGCCTGAGCTAAATGAGTCTGTGGGTCTCCTACTGCAGAAATATGCAGACTACATGAGAAACTGCTGCCATAGATCATGCATGTATATGTTTAAATATGTTAAAGAGACCATGTTATGTTTTTGCAATTTATATATGCCCCTTAGTGTGTTTTACATGTCTTCTCTTCATAATAGAGTACTTCTAAACACAAGAAGAAAGGCCTGGACTTCTCCCTCTGTCCCTCTTTACAGAAACAGCAGCTAACAGTGTCAATGTGACATTGCTGACTTGGCTCTCAACTGACCAATCACAACAGAGCAGATGAGATGACCAATCAAAGTAGACTTCCTCACATGAAGGAAGATGTTTTAAGATACTCTAGCAGTCTTTAAAGTCAAACATATTAACTCTAGTTAAGACAAAATATGTGCTCTTAAACAAGCAGCAGATTGACTCTTTAACATGACCCTTTAATTTTCAGTCACCCAAAATGCTGCCATGGAGTAAATGAACCACCAAAACACAATAAGAGGTTAACATTTTAGTCTGAAAATATAGTAGAGTTAAAGCAGCACTAAATAAGATTTTTTAGCTCTCTAGGGGTCTCTATGGTTGTTGAGTGTAACTGAACTGTTACAAAAACAGAGTGCCTCACAACAACGTGCATTTTTTGACATACAGAGGGAGGAGAAGCGAGCCGACAGGACGTCCCAAGAGACAAATAAACCATATGGACTGATAAGGTACAGTCTGAATATGTTTTTTAGTTTGTAGATTTTTAGTGTGGAAGTGTTCCTACCATCCACATCGAAGTTACATAGTGCCAGAGAAGGTGATACAGACCCCCTCAGACTATGACAGAGGTGTCATTCAACCTGTTGTAAGGTGATGTACCATCACAATGATTCTAGAAATATTATATTAGGGTGGAAAAACTAAGTAGTGTTGGTTTAACAGGGCCAAATAGTAACTTTTAACATTGTAATCACCAGATCAAGCAGCAGGATTTCAGACAGATTTAATTCTGCTATATCGTCAGAGCTCATCACCAAATACGCCTCATTATGGTCCTCAGTCTTGAAGTTTTGCATAATATCTGACACTGTCAGAATTCCCCACAACTATGATTAAATAGAACTGAACAAAACATTTTTTTCTTGTCTTCCATCTAGTTTGACACCTTGACCTGATGTAAAATAAAACAACCTTCCCCATCTGAGGGACCATCTGCATGTATTAAAGCCAACATAGCTGCACATAACAGTAAACTAGTTATATGGCCCAACTGGTCTAATTTCTCAACATTTTATCATATTTACCTGACTTGTTCTACTTGAAGGATAACCTGCTCAAACTGTCCTTTTGCTGACACGTGTGGGCTAGAACACAGTTGTGTCTCCCTCATGTTTTCATCTTTACTGAACACAAGGCTGCCAGCATCATACACAATGCCTCTGTTGAAGCCATTGCCCTTGAACTGCCCCCCGAATGATCAAGTCACTCTTTGAGACAGCAGATAAGATCATGATAACAGCATGATTATTCATCTGGAACCAAGTTGTCGTCTTGACAGTTAGTCTAATCGGACACGCTTGATGGACAGTTCCATATGTCCGTCATGGAAATATTTCACTAGTCCATCTGGAGAAGAGCCCATAGGAAATGTTTTCAGAGGTGAAACCTTCAAAATTAACTGCATCTGGTGACTGGACGATCACTCTGCTCGCAACACTCATCCCAAACCAATCCAAATCAAGCCACAGTATGACGTAGCAGCTAGACCCTGTTGTTAGCCGTTAGCTTAAACTAGGGTTTAGTCCTTAAACTATCATCTTACATTAAATTATACCACACAGATGTGTCATTTACCTCTTATATGTGACATGATCCTTGTCAATGACGATCCCCACTAAGTTTTCCCAATAAACTTCTGAGGAGCAAGTTGAGGCAGTGGCTAATGGGAAAGGAGCAATTCAAGGAGTTCAGTGCTGATTTTACTTTGTTAATTGTTAAGGAGTTAAATGCAAATTTTAAAAGTGGATAAATGACAAGCCTTTGATGATGCTCACCCTTGGTTAAGAAACTAATATCATCTCAGCACTTGCAGCCCAGTATAACAGTCCCTATTCACATATTCATCTCTGACACACACATACCCTGAAGCAGTCAGAGAGAGAAAGAGGTGTAATGCTCACCAGCACAGTTTTATTTTAGCGCCCATGAGGCACTGCAGAATTCGTCATATGCAGAGGCTGAGTTTTTACAGCTTCCAGAGAGCCGTGCAGCAGGATTTTACTCTTGTATTTAAGCCTTTTAGCCCTGTGGTTGTCTGTTTGGAAATCTTCCTGTGAGACAACATCAGCAGGCATGAAAACGGGTCAGGGGTGAAAAAGGTGAGAAGGGCACGACCCCTCTCATATTCAAAAGCATCAATCTGATGCATTTTGAGAGAAAAATCAAGCAGAATTACAGTACAGTATGAATGTATAATAAAGTATCTATCTATACATGGTCACATTATGCTATATAAGAAATGTGACTAACAACTTCTGCCATGACGTGTTAAAAATTAATTTTCCACTGGAGGCTTGTTAAGATAGCTATGATATCTCTCTGCTGTTAGGTAACGTTATTCATCAATGACATGATGCCTCTTTCAGTAACTTTAATTCTTCTAGTGGTATATTACCTGTAGCTAACGTTCAGCCTATGTCAACAGAGCTCCTGGGTAACTTACCAGAAAATATTGAAATTATTGAAACCATCACTCATCAAATTCAGTCAGGCAACTAATGTTAGCTTTATTTCACTTTCCAAATCGGCGAGGCTTCTTCTCAGCTTCTGAATGCTTTGGTCTGCACGGGGGGACTGCTTGTAGACTTCACAAACCAATCAGGCAGCAGTATCCCACTACCTTCCCATATCTCCACACTCTCGTGCTTGTACAGTAAATGTTTTTTTCAAATTCAAGGCTCCCCTCAGGCGCGCACATGTTCGCAGTTCACTGATAATCTCTGGTATACCCATCCATAGCCCCCCACCACCACCCCAAAAAAAAAATCTCATCGGATGTACATGGTTCGTGTAGGTCACCTATTTTGGTTTCAAAACCGCGAATTTTGCCGGAAAGGCGACTGATTTTTATGCCTGATCAGATGTGAAAGAGAGCAGTGGTTAAAAGATAATGGAGGACTAGCTTTGAGAACTTGATTTTTAACAGTAATTGTGCTGGCATTGACATTTTTAATGGTATGATAACTTTTTTCAAAATGTTTCCCTGTCTTTCTTTCTTTCTTCTTTTCTCTCTGTCTTTTATTTCTACACTTTGGTTTCATTCTATCATTTTTGTTATGGAAATGTATGAGCCACCAAGGTCCACTTTTCCTGGGACTGCACTTCAAGGGCAATTGATACATTTTTATAACTTTGCTTTTCAGCTAAGAGCACCAAGTAGTCATTTTTTTTTTCCTCACTATGAAATGTATTTAAATGAAGGCATGTGGGTGACTTGAGAGTTTGGAGTGATTCACTCCTCTTTGCTCCAACCACAGACAGGAGAAAGGTTGAAGAAGAAGCTTTAGGTAATTTGTCCATTGGTGCCCTGTGGACTGCCTACTTCTTTTCACATGTCACAAAGTGGACTCTGACTTTCTTATCCCTAAGATTCATTAAATATGACCTACTGGGGTTGTTTCCTTTCAGCATTAAGTTGCTTTAATTAAATTTTCCTGAAATTCCTCTAAAAGTGCGTTATCACAGTGTTTTTCTTTTTGATTACCTATACATTTTAAGAAAGGCAAGATGTCACACATGCATTTCTTAAAGAAATTCCTGGGAACATTACATTTTTATCAAGTGTGGCTGTCATTGAAATATAGCTAACATTAACATAAGCGTGTACATTTTTCTTGTAGGCTCATGAAGTGACTACACCAGGCTAAAAATAACTGTGTGTCATGTTCAGTGACATGCATGAGTGTCAGTGACAAGAAAAAGCTTATTGCATTGAATTATATCTGAGTGTCCAAACTGGCCATGAGAGACACAGCCCAATGCCGCAAAATGCGGTGCCACATTTTTGCCTTGACATCCCCTCTCAGTTTTCCCTCTGTTGTCTGTGTCGACATGAACGTGAAACAAGGAAAGAGGATTTGACAAGGTGCAGTAGGGATTTTCTTGGTTTTCTCTGGCTTCTCTTACTCATTTACTTTCATTTTAGCACAGAGGGGAAAACTTTGCCTAACTCGGAGAGCTGTGTAACTGAACACCTCCGAGACCATTCCTCTTGAATACAAGATCCTGCCCGTCCCTTTCTCCAGCTATACAGTAAAAGCACTTTATGTGCTATTTTCAAGAGACAGCAGGTATGTGATGCTGTGCAATGCAACGCAACATCCAGTGCTTACGTTCAATGAGGCCTCAGTGTTACTTACATACTCACTTACATATTTATTAGGAAGTATATCAGCAACTAAAACATAAGTAAATATAAAATCCTGATTGAATAAAGTACAGGTTTTTGTTATAAAATGCTCTGCCTCATGTTGGATTATTGCATATCACCTTCAAACAAACAATGTTAAAAATCCCTTCATATAAGGGTGTTGCAAAGGCTTTTTAAAAAAAAATTCTGAGGCATATTAGGATCTCTTAAAAAATGGCAAATCTATTTTGTTATCTCCTTTCTAATGAGGTATTGAACCAGTAACTATAAGAAAGAAAAAAAAAAAACCACAAACAGAGGCACACATAAATAAAGCCCAAACCATAAAGTGGCTTTCATGTATCTTCTTATTTGTTTATTTGTTTGTTTGTGAGGAGCTTAAATGTTCCATTTTGTTTAATATTTATATCTAAACAATATGTTTACAGGTTAAATATTTAGGTTGGGAAAACAACAAACTAATACCAGTTCTTACAACAAATTTAAAGTTTAATTTCATAGGATGAAAACTAAGTTCCTCCAAGTTAGGTCTGTTGATTCTGATCTGAATTACATAAATTCATTTGCACATTGTGCTGTTATTTAGATGTTATTGGCTGAAATGTTACACCAGTGGATTCTAATATCTGAATTTTTAAACTGTAAAATGCCTAATGAAGTGATGTGCAGCATCTCAACTTAAAACCCTCTATTTACTAGTGTAGACCGAAATACTATTCTGAATACATTACATGTGGATATTTTAAGTAAAATAGCAAGAATCACATACAGCACTTGGGAAAATAATTTATGAGATTTGATTGATACCAAAATCATTATCAACTCTGCTTATCCATTTAATGTTTTATCAGTACACCTATTGATTCCTGTGGATTTTCACCATCGTATAAAGTTGGTTCCCTGCGTTCACAAAGTCAAACACATGGTTTTCCTGATATGCAATGTTGTGCTTTCTCAACAAATGTTTCTGCATGTGGCAGGTGTTTCTTACTTTGTGTTAAATCACACTGGTACAAACACTATGTGGATCTGTAAGTGTAATTTATGCAAAATTTATTTAGCCTACCTCTGTTTTGTGATGTCCATGTTTTCCACAAGAGGGTGATGGCATTGTTTTGTACATCACATGGTACAAAGTGGAAAGCATCAAGAAGGGAAGTGTTTAGGTAAATGGGTTTGATGTCTTAAACTAGTTGGATACAGTTTCCTAGTAGAACAGGTTCTCAATTTCCATCCCTATTTAACACATTAACAATATTTAACAACATTCTGTTTCAGGATCACTTCTTTCAGACTGTGGGGTTCACAACAGCTCTTTCATCTAAGGGTTAAACTTTACACTCACACACTCACACAGACAAAAATAATGCACTCAGCAGTCACCAAACACACCACCTTCCCGTGCACACATACATCACAGTCCAAATGTGACTCTCATAGGAGGTTCAATGAAAGTGTGCTATATATGATTGGGATACAGCCTCTTCCCCTGATCCTCACAGAGAGGATGGAACAAACGACAAACCATCCTCATTTGGTGGAATCTTTAGCCCATTGAGTATATTACACATTTGAGTTTTCCTCCTCTATGTGTTTGTGTTTCTGGTACATAGTCAGAGCAGAGGGGGAGACAGAGAGTAGACATCTGCAGGTCATTATTGCAGGCATGAGGCAACGTGACAGTACATGTCATTTCTGAAAGGTGAGTCCAAGATGGAGCTGCTGCTGCTGGAGCGTTAAAGATTTTAGAAGTGTGCCAATAAGGTTGTTTTAAAGTGGGAGCACATGAGCATAAAGAGACAATTGACTTTGTTATCTTACCCTGTTTTCAATTTGGGATGGGGATCATTGATTTTGCTTACATTTTTTAATTTTTATTGATACTGAAATCTTTTTCAAAACATTACTCTTTAACATCCCTCTTGAAACAACTTCACTTAATCTTATCCTGAAAGGGGTTAATTGGCTGGGGTATGTTTTTTTTTTTGTTTTTTTTTTTGTGTATTGGGGCGTCAGTGGTGCAGTCTGATAGTGTGCTTAGTCGGTAACCAGAAGGTTGCAGGTTCACCCAGCTCCGGCTGTCACATGGCGCTGTGTCCTTGGACAAGACACTTAACCCCAAGTTGCTCCCACTGCTGCGTTAGTGGTGTGTAAATGGGCATGAAAGAGTGTAAAAATGTTTCTTTAAACTGATGGACAACTGACGTAGAAACTCCAACCTTCAGTGAGTAAATGTGTGAGCAAGTGGGTGTGAATGGGTAGATGTTGTCTGTGGTGTAAAGCTGCTTTGAGTAGTCAAAGAAACTGGAAAAGTGCTATGGAAGCTCAAGTCTATTTACCATTTATTGATTAGAAATATTGGATTTTTGCTGAAATTTATGTGCCAATATTTCTGACCTCATTATTGCAGATACCAATATCCATACCAATATTTTTTGTCACAAGCACAAAGCCTCCATCTTACTAAAATTGACCTGTTCCTTTCATAGTGATCATCTATTTGTGTGAGAAACAGATGTGAAGACAGAAGAATAACATTATATATTTTAATGAAAGGTAATTTTGTTTTGATAAAGTCAACATGCAGTGATGATGAGGTAAACCATTATGGTAAATTTGTACGTTCTGCCAATATTACAGCTAATATATAATATATGATACATATGGCCAATATGTGGGTCAAAATATCAGCTGTAAATATCTGCAAAGATGTTTACATCTGTTGATATGATAATCAGCGTTCAGGTGTTTATCTGCAGACACTGTCATTGTTCCAATAATATGGTGCATCCCAAAACCTACTTCTTAGTTTGTATTCTGTATGTCTTCCTCTTCTCTCTCCCCATTTCAGAGTCCATCCACTGTCTTGCCGCTGTCAATAAAATGTGAGTGAGCGTGCATGTGTGTGTGTGCGTAGTCATTTGGGATCTGCCTTATTTTAAATCACATCAGTAACTCTTTTTTGCTTTCTGCCCCTTTGTGTTCTTGTGTTTTCTTTTTCATTTTTGTTTGACTTTTCTTGACTTCACTCTATTTTGCTTTCATGTTGATATTCATTTTATTATTACTCCAGGCCCTGTATTTGCCCCGTTTGTTAAGGCACATAAGCACCAGGGGTGTAACAGTTCACAGACCTCATGGTTCAGTAACTAGCACAATTTTTGTTTCATTGTGCAGTTCGCTTTTCTTTTCTTTTCTTTTTTCTTTGGCAAACAAGAAAACAAAAAAAACCTAAATGTTTAAAATCTAGGGTGAGAGCATGGGGAGAAAACTCCACCGGCCCCTCCCGAGCATGATGTCAAACTAGCAACCTTTTTTCTGTGAGGCACCAGCATTGCCTTGTGCAACACCAGTTCTTGAACACTAAAAAGCCTTCATAACTACTGACTGTGAAAAGCACAGCAGCCCGTTGGAGTACTCCTTACCTCCTCGCATCCTAATTTGACCATCTTTTGATGTAAGCTTGTATGGGCACTCACCGCCATTTTGTCTTATTCTCACAAAAACACCTCTTCGTGGTTCCATTATAAATGATTTCAATGGTACAAAAAGTGCAGTAAATCAGAGGGTGAGATTGAGTTCCTTCCATGGGTTTTGTGGTCTAAGAGGCTTTTGGTTGCAGAGAATCCTGGTTGGGGTGATTCTGTTTCTTTTCCTCCTATTATGCTCAGATGAATACTGCTTCCCCTTCACACGGCCTCACTTTTACCCTGTGTTATTCCTGAAATGAAAATATTCCTTTGCATATGTCACACAATATTGACATGTACAGCACAGTGTTAAATGATCAATCCACTTCATGAAATAATACAGCTTATTTCTTTGCCTTCCTTAGCAGGACTAAAGAGGAAGTGAGAGCCTAGGGAGCAATAAACCACTCTTAGCATGACCAAAAGAGAAATTAACGATCCGAGGGTGAAAATGGAAGGAACGCAGAGTGTCTTCTGCTCTGTATGCTTCACAGAGCGCCACAAATGAGATTTATTCCCATCAAACCATTTGCTTCACTGCCTAAACTATTCATAGAAACCTATATTTGACAAGCTCTTTCCTACGTTCATTTCCCAGTCCCTGCCTCATCGGTTATCCTATACTTCTACCAGTCCCGTGAATCATCACACCCTCATAGTCATCTGACCATGAATTTAACCCCACTTGAAAGAATAACTCTACTGTAAAAGACAGCACGCATGTAGTGGCACATATAGTTCAGCTTTTACATTATAGTCTGAGTACAGTGATTCATTAGGCCAGGGGCCAGTTTTCATTATAATAGAGAGAAGTGTTTAAAGGGATAGTTCTGTTTTTTTGAAGTGGGGTTGTTTGAGGTACATGGCATGTGCCTGAATGTGTGCCACAGTGTCACAGCTCAGTTCTCTCTGTGTTCAGAAAAACTCAGGATAGATACTAATGCTATACATCACCACATATGGTGCCAGACTCTCCACTTAATTAAAAGAATTGTGGGAGAAAACAAGCTACAAAAGCAGCATGGGGTAATCACATGCTACAAACCGTTTGTTTATATCTTAATTTTCATTACACCTCTGCTTTGATTAGGCACTATTTTGAGACATGTCACAGACTATGAGATCTTTAAGTATAACTTGCTTTTATATTTAGGCACCAAATCATACAATGATTTGAGTGAAATAATGTTAAAGCAAGGAACAAGTAGACAAAAATATTATCAGCTGATTATTTTTTATGATTCCAGCAAGAAAATCTTTGACTTAGCTTGAGATTTTTCATATTTTAAGTTTTAGTTGACTTCCTACCTTGTTAAGAGTCCAGTAAATGATGATACAGCAATGTTACGCTGAAACTGCAGGCAGTGGTGAAAAAAAAAAACAGCTGGTAGCTGCAATTATTCAGATACAAATCATGTTCGATGTGCTTATGCAAGTTTGAAGCAGCCAATGAGAAGATCTCTCATTCACTAGTTCTTGTAACTGTCTTTGTGAGTTCACTGAAATCATTTACAAAGTTGGGAAACTCTCTATAGATTCAACAAAAACTGAAGATATTGAGTTATAACAGCTTTTTCCTTGATTTAATGCCTAACTGCCTTAGAAATGTATGTTGTCTTCACTACTGTTTTTTACAGTGTGTATTTCTTAATGTTTCTGGTGTGGCTCTGCGCAGTCATTTGTGATAAGACTCCCACAGGGAATAAAAGGGGCTTTTGAATTTTGAAACAAAAGGAGTCTCAAGTGGATAAAGCCCTGCTGTCTCAGTCTGCGCTGAAGTAATTCAGCTGCTTATGTCTGCCTCTAATCATACAATGATTTTAAAGCCTTTCATTTTCACAGCTTTCCTTCTCATCTCCATCAATAGGACTCAAACAAGTACATAACCAGTTTGTATGACCAACAGAGCAGAAGCCTTGTTACAACCTGATGAACATCTGCCTCTGATTGAATGTCCCTTTTGTTTATGCAGATGAATATGTTGGAAAAGACTGATTCACTTGTCAATGATTCATCTGTTTGATTTTCTGTAAAATGGAAGAGATGGAGCTCCCCTACAATTACAGCCTGTAATACTAATTGCAGTTTTAGTTGCCAGATAGTTGTATTTATTTATTTATTTTTTAATTCAGAAGTGTTTGATGAGGTTGGGTAAAAAGAGGATGATGCTAACTGATGGAAAAATACAGCTCTGTTTAAAAATGATATTGCTTATAGCTATGCACCATAAAAACATCTACATGTAAAGTCATCATGTGCTAGGATGTTTAATTTCAGCATGATGCAAGTGTGCAAGTGGAAAAATAAAAGATTACGCCTAGACAAACACTGAGAGAAAACCTGTGTGTGTGTGTGTGGGTGTGGGGGGGTGTGTGGGGGTGTGTGTGTGTGTGTGTGTGTGGGTGGGGTGGGGTGGGGTGTGGGGGGGGGGGGGTACTGTTGTGTCCAAACCTGTCAACAGCTGGAAATGAAATTAAAGGAGTTAAAACTTGCAGTTTTTAATCCCAAAGAAGTTTTAAAGTCGAAACTTTCATTGGCTGATATCGGCCCCTTAGACAAACTTCTGCTCATTGGCAAATCATGTGTCATGTATCCATGTCACATGAGCACATGTTTCTGTGGTATCATGCCTATCTAATGCTGGTTATGTACTATAGAGCACCTCATGACTTATTTAGAGAACAGTTTTTGGTTGGGCTCTGTAAGTCATCTGTTTTGTTTGATTCTTATCTGGGCAAAAAAGTTAAAGGAAAAGGCTGGTGTGTGTGAGTTTTATAGACATCTCTAAAATGACAAAAAGAAGTTAAAAAGACAAAAGAAATCCACTGACTCTAAATCTGCTTTTTGATGTTTCTAATGTGAAGAAAAGTTATTAGATATTATTTTGAAGTAAGAAAGCGTTACCTTCATGCCCCATAAGACATTTGTATTAGCACCTTTTCACAGTTGGTGCATATCTACTTCATTTAACTGATTCTAATCAACGTATTGACCCATTATCTCACTTTGTCCAGTTGACTTTACACATTTAGAGGTAGTGAGTGCCACATGATAGTGTTTCCATGACTGGGCCATTGGACTAAACATGCTACAATTTTGTTATTGTCGAAATCCCATTGTCTCATCCTTCTCTGTTTTCTGTCTCCTGCACTTTTCACTCTTGTATGCTTTCATATACACCACATGAAAAACCAAACCCTTGCTTGACTCTGTGCCTCTTCTAGCTTGTAGCTGCTGTTTGTGTTTTGTGTTATTTTTATTATTTATTGTTGTTTCGATTATTTATTGTTGATTTGGGCTTCTGTGGCCTGGTTTTTTAGTTGCTGTGCTTTCCTTCACTGGCTTTCATATTTTGTAACTTTACTGTCAGTCTGGTCCTTTAATATTATTTTAATGGTGTTTTAAGCATCTCTGTACAGAACTGATCTTTAAAAGGAAATCTTAAACGAATGATATGGTAAAACTGAGGAGTTCTTTTTTTATTTTGAATAAATTTTGACGTTAAACAGCTCGCTGCACGAGGACTGCTGCAGCTCATGGTAGCAACACGGTTTCTTCAGTGTGCTGTATCAACACTCAGCTTTATCTCTCTCCCACATCCACATGGTACATTCTTGTCCTCATTTACACATCAGTTACTGTTTGATCTCGATCAGCCATGCAATTTAAAAGTGTCAGCGTCACATTTGGGCCACGAATGAGGAGACATGAATGTTTTAAGCACACGCAGGCATACATCATTATCGCTTCCCCTTTTCCTCTAATTAGTTAATTGAAAGGACATCTGTGTAACATCTACAACACATTAGTGTCTCCCCGTGGATTTTTCTCGGGTGCCGGGGCATCACCAGTTCATTGTAGCTTCTTTTGAACAATTACTGCCCATCCTGTTTCATCTTTGCCTTCAGTTCATGGAACAAGATCACAATTTATGATCAAAGTCCATCCCCGTGAATATAAACTAAAATTTGAGCTCATTATTTTTCTGGCTTATACTAATTCTTCTGTATTACTAGTGGAAATGCGCTCGGGATTTACAAATAGAAAACTAGTAATGCTGCCAGATGCTGAATATTCTTTCACTCTCACATTCAGCATCAGGCCATTGAATTATTTGCCCCCTGCTCTCCTTTTAATACCTCTGATGTATTTCATATAGATTTTGTCATAAGCCCCAATCAATTGCTCCGTTTGAGATTTGTGTTTGCTGCTAAGTCCAGGCAATGGGCAAAGCAAGAAAAGATAGGGCTTCAGGGGAGCTGTGATGAATGAAGAACATTTACTATGCTGAAACATTCAGAAATATCCATCTTAACTGACCACAAAGCTGCAAATTACTTTACTCACCTGTCAGAATTCTTTTAGTCCATCAATGGATGTTAATTTAGCTGCACTAGCCTTTAGTTGAGCTACTGTTCACTTTTGTCATGACCAGAAACTTAAATCTACTAAATTATTAGATTAAAAAAAAAAGCATAGCTTTTTCTGTGTGAAATAAAAAAAAATGGTTAATTATATTGTTTAATGTAGTTTATGTTTCATATAAATAGTTGCTCTGATCCAAAGTTTAGCACAGTGTGTAGCAGTAATACAATAGGAACCACCCTTCAGAAAACAGAAAGAAGTAGAAGAAGGATCAGCTCACCAGGAGGTTGCTACAAAATGACAGCCATTTGGCAGTCATACTACACACTACTCCCAAGTGCAGCATGCAGCACTGCGTTGATTATTAGTATTTAGTAAGCGGTCCAAAAACAGTCTTTGTTTGACCCTGGACAACAGTCACCCGCCTCCACAAAGAGCACAGTTTCAATGTTCATGGTTTTGTTTGGTAGGAGACTGAATGATTGCATCATTCGTGTTTCTAGTTCCCCAAGGAATCATGGGTAAGCCAACAGGTTAGTCCATGGAAATGCATCTTTGACTTGAAAAGTGTGTGAAATACTGCGGACAAGTCCAGGTCATGGTCCTGAGACTTCTTGATTTACTTGAGAACAGCTTAAACGTCTACTGTTAATATGTGTCTGTACATCCAAAAGTGTGGCATCTGAGACTGAGCAGAGGTGAAAGATCAAACACGTAAATGGTGGAGCATAATTTTTGGGGAAACAATTTCTCACAGAACTAATGCACACATGCTGTTTACATTTGTACGACTTTATAAGTAGAAAGATATGATCTTGATCTGTACAATCTTAAATTAATTTTCTTTTCTGTTCTTTTTTTGTAATGACACTGCAAAGGCATTTGACTGAAACAAGAAATGTATGTGCAGTTTTTGACTAAATGTCATACTGATGACTTCAACTATTTTTACTTTCAGTAACTGCTGAGAATTATATCGTGAGGAATGTCCCATGTCCTGTTTGCTATTAACATTCGAGCTTGTATCGCATACTTTGTAATGCCAGATATCCAGTTTGCTTTTAGATCTCATCATTAGAATATCTCTTTTCTCTGTCACCACTTGTCCATCCTCTTCATTTCTCTCTTTCTGCTGCCGGGCCAGCGCTGCACAACCCTACAGCATAAATGTGTGATAGCAGGAAAGGCATTCTGTGACACACTGACACCCCAATTACCTGCTGGCACTGGCAGGGTTAGCTCCTTGTAGTGTCCTTGGGTTGTGACATTTTCCCTCTCAGCCCCCCCTCAGATTTACTGGAATGAGCGGGGTTGCTGAGCAGGGCACTTTATAAATACATCTCCTCTCGATTACTGTGACCAGCGGCCCTGGGCAGCTGAGTGCGGCTGGGATGGCTTCATCCCTTGAGATCCCATGCCGTAGATCAAGGCCCCAAATGGCCGTCCTAACTCGGCTATCAATCTCTGTTATTGCCTGCCACTGACGCCAGCTTTCAGGACACACACACTGTGCTGCCATCTAATCAGTCTGCTGGAGATCGTTGGACGGCAAACATTAAACAATAGCTTTTCTGATACTGCCCACAAGCTGTGCACAGATTGATAAGTGTCATTGCTAATAATGGATAAATATTGTTTTGGGCTTGCATTTTCTGAAACCATGTTCATACAGCAGTATATTTGTCATCCCCCACATCACTTTCTATGAGCTTGAATTAAAATAATAATAATAATAATAATAATAATTTAAGTTTTATCTATAAACTGCATGAGACACAAATGCCAATCGTCCCTTTAAGATTTACAATCTGGACTTCACCTGTGCCCCCAAACTACGTATTTTTCTGATATTGCACTGTTATTTTAAAAGAGACAACAGCGGAGGAAATTAATTTAATAACTTATTTAAAGTTAATAAACTTTATCATCTACAGAGCTTTTAAATCTGCAATGTATGGATTTAGTTGTGTGTGCTTTGAAGTCCACTTTAAAACCTATGTTAGTTCAGTGTTACTGACTGACCCATGAGGCATAATACCATACCATTGTCAACAACTAGAAGGTGCTGCAAGGAGTTCTGAACCTAACTGATTATTTGAAGGCTTTAATAGAATGGGATTTTCCTCAGTAGTAAATTTATTTTAAAACAGCTTTTAAAAGTATGCTGACATATATGAGCTGTTAAAAAATATATTATTAAACATGTATGAAGTAAGACTTTCATTAATTTGGATATTGCAATGATTATTGCTGATTACAGGGTGCTGAAGGATATTTTATGTGCTGGTGTTAATATAACCAAGGCTGGATTTAGTATATGTGGATGAGTAAATACCATGGATGTTTATAAAGCATTATATTTGTGAGCACTCTTCAAACAAAGAATCCCCTTTCCATAAGTTTTTATCCTTTTTTTTTATTGAAGTTTGGTGGCCTTTGCTGGGACCTCAGATTCTGAAAGCTCTGCAAAGTTGGAGGATATGTGATGTGTAAGTTATCCATACTTTGCAGATTGAGCAAAGCAAACAGATCTTGGCCTCCTCAAGTCGAGGACGGGGTCAAAGCAGCAAGTGAGGATAGAAACCTTGCAGCATGAGGATGTTTGGGATGCTGCACATTTGCTGAAGAGTTTCCAAGGCAAATTCCAAAGTCAGCCTTGTAACAAAAACAATTTTGAGCCTCAAACTTTTATGCCTGTTCTCTCTCTTTTTACGTTTGTTTGAGAAGTGCTTTTTGCTCCAGGGGTACACCGAGTTTCTGAGCTGATAATTGCTCTTGTAAACACAAGTTTTGTTACTGCTGAACCTATGCATTATTTACACAGCTAACTCCCAGCAATACAATGTTCAACACTGGTTTAGTCGACTCTGGCCTCCAGGCACTTTGCATTCACAACAGGGAAAGGTGCAATCTGTCAGCACAACCAGGGTGTTTTCTCAGATCCAGACATAAAAGGTAAAACACCTGAGAAATGTGATTTCAATTCAGAGTGAGGGTATTGTTTCTTATTTGAAAGGTTACTGAAATGTCAGTTAAAATTGTGGAACTTTCATAAATGTAATTCCTAAAACAAACTTGCGAATGACTCTGGACTCTCTCCTGTCCCTACAAACACTAACAGAGAACAAAACAAACCTTTTATGAAGAAATTAGAAATATCAAGGGTCAACTTAGATACTTTTTCAGTTCACCACAGCCAAGATTAAGCTTTATCATAGAATAATAAATTATGGATACTACACCATTTACAAGCTGACATGTTCAATGCAAAATATAAAACTGTTAAACCAGTCAGAGTATGATGAATCGTTAATGATGGAAATTCTGTATTTACCCCCATTATAAAATGTGTTGTGTAAATAAACATTTTACTAAAGGTCGACCGATTATTGCCCTGGCCAATTACTGAGGCCAACATCTAGAATTTGGCAGATTATAAGTATTGGTATTACATTTTACCGTTGGCCTATAATATAATATAAATATGTGTTTTTCCAGTGACCTCTGCCTGTCTTATAACATTTCAAAATTAAAATAAATAAATAAGTAAATGACAACGATTACTATTACTAGAAATTTATATCAATTTGAAATATTTGGCAATTGTAGGCATTGGTATTGACCTTAAAAAATCAAAATCAGTTGACCGCTAATTTTGATCATGTAAAACAAATTAAGACAACAAATCTCTGTATACAGCCTTCCTTCTTTTTCCATGTCATGAATTTTGTCTTCTTCCACACCCAAACCTGAAGCTGTACTTTCAGTTTTTCAGCAATTTCCATCCTAATCATAGTCTTTGATTATAGTTCATCACATTTAGTTCATCACCATGCTTCTCTAAGCATTCAGTGTTGTGATAAAGTTGTCATTATTTCTGTGTTGTTTTTCAGAACCCGTGTCTCGTTGAGAAAATAGCTTTCACATTTAGAAATCATCCCAAAAGAGCTCATTAAGTCAAACGAGTCATGTTAAATATCAAGACAAAAAAAAACAAAAACAAGTATAAGGTCCTGTATCCATCGTCATGTTTCCCTTTTCTTTTCATAACGACAAATGCTTCTCTTTCCCTCTGATAACCCAAAATAACTCTGGTTTTCATTACCAAGGTGGCAGATGGCAACATATTTCACGTCAGCCTCTTTTTTTTCTGTGAGACTGTGCAGGCACAATAAAGGCCATGTCATTAACATACAATGCAACACACGTCCCTGATGACAGAGCTTGTTCCAATACTAATTTATCTTACCCTTTCATATGGTATGACCTAAATTTTTACCCCAAATTGGCTCCATCTTAAAAGGGAGACAAGGTATTATTATTATTCCTATGGCCCTGCATTACAGTTGAGTACATTTGCATACATTTGCAGCAATCAATTATGCTCGTAGCATTATGGCAAAATGCTCCTGTTTGCTGGTTTACCCTATGAAGTTTGGACGTCTCTGCCCCAAACTAAAGATTTTTAAAGTTAACCAGTGATTATTAGTTTAAGTTGGGGTTTGGCAATCATCATAATGACAAGTGATTTTTTTTCTTTCTTTGTTCTTTCTCTGTCTGTTGTAGATGTTCTCTGACAGACTGAGAATATCAGGGCACTCAGTATGTGAAAACTGTCTGTTTTTGAGCATAATTCATCTTGACTGATCAGAATCTGGAGGTCGCCTTTAAATATACAGAACTAAAGTTCTGGCTCAACAAGAGGCATACACCGCAGTCAGACTGTGTCCATGAGCACATGAGGAGAGGATAGTGCCGTACTCATGCTGCAGCACAGAGAGCCGAGAGCAAACTGTGTGCGTGGAACACGGCAACCCCACAGACACAAATAAAAGTCTACAAAAAAAAAAAAAACAGCACACTGGATGGCAGATTTGACAGAGCATCAGATGAATATTTTCTTATTCATATGAGGCACCCACTGCTAACCTACCTTCACCATTTGCAGTGGGATGGGAAGATAAGTGGAGGTGGGCAGTGAGCCAACAAGCAAGAGGGAGAGGACGGGGTCTCCCTTTATAGAGTGCACCCTGCAACAGGTAATGGACAATGAGGTAAAACATAATTCAGGGAAGTAGAGGCTATCTGGCATAGCTAAGGCATATCGTCCTGCTGTAATTAACTTTTGTATCAGTGATTCAGGCCTCAATTTTGAAAGCTGCACGAAATGTCAATTTAAGCAGCCGGGTGTTTTTCACTCATGCTAAGTCTTGTAATATTTCAATTTGAAATTTTGACAGACGGACATCTTTTATTGTAAATAAATATTGGTTTTAGGTATTGGTTATCTACAGATAATTGGTCACGATATTGGCCTTAAAAAAAATCAATATCGGTTGACCCCTCAACTCTACCACAGATACAAAACAAAACAAAACAAAAAAGACCTTTCTGTTCATGACATGACTACCTCCATACATTTTCAGCTTAGAGTTTGCTTTAGTTTTCTTGTTTTGCTTTTATTTGGGGAGCACACTGTTAGATTTTTGTTGATATTCAATATGCCAGTTTTTTGGAAATCATTTTCACTGATACTGATACCAATATTTTTCAAATTAGCACAAAGTATTTTACTTTTCTAAAATTGACCTTCCCTTTTTTCTGGTGACAGTCCATGTTAGAAACAGATGTCAACCATGATAGACCACATTTTATTTTTTCAATTAATCATTGTTGATTATCCGTATCTGCTGATACCAGTTATCAACTTTTTAAGCGATTCTCTACCTGTATTGATATCCCTACTTTTCTCATTCACTGGTTCCTTTTCAGTCTTACTCATGCTGATTTAACATTTTCATTAACAGGTCATACAGTATAACACACAAACCCTGATGGCAGGGATGATTAAACATCAAGAGCCATTAAACAATGATTCATTAGCAGTGTCCTTTATCCTTGAGAAAACTTTTAGCTGAATGAGAAACTAAGGATGTGATCGTTGTTGTTGGTTTTTTTTTTTTAATTTTGCTATCCAAACCTGACAGAATTATTACAATAGAAGCCTGAAGTAAATCAGATCACATCCAATATTCAGTGCACTACACTCCCTCATACTCTGTCTGCAGTGAGCAGTGACTGAGAAAAATAGTTTTTGCCCTTGGATAAAACTCTCGCTACAAATGCCATACATCATATCGCATGTATCTTACCAGACACTGCGCAGATAATAGAAATGACATATTTTATTCAGAGTGCTTGAAGCTGAAAATAACCCAAACTTACACAGTCAAGTTCACTACAGCAAAGATTCCTCAGTTTTAACTGAAAACTAAGCTTTTACGGGCTATTTTAATGGAGCAATTACTCTATCACCCGACACACTGATACACACTGATAATGTCTTCAAACAGCAGCGTGCCAGCTTCTGAAACAATCCTCCATACACCAGAACTGTCTAAAGTTTTTGTATTACCTATTACAAAGAGAAAACATTATTCAGAGGGGACAGGGGAGGGTGCATGACAGCAATTCTGAATAAGCCTGGCAAAGATGCACTTTCTGCTCTTTTGGTTGTTCAGGGGTCTGTTTTTGTGATTAGAGCTATAATCAAGTTTCTTCTGCTTTGCTCACAAAGAAACCACCAATATTCTGAAAACAATTACAGGGTTCGCATAAGTAATAGCATCAATGAGCAAACTAAGCTGACCATATTTTATACTCATTGAAGCTAATGAAGAGAGCAATACATTCAGAAACAAATACTGTTTTTTTTACGATTAAGTGCAAAATTTAAATATAAAAATGTACTAATAACACTATGAGCAGATTAATATGCCTTCCAAAGGGCTACAGTGCACTGCAGTAACCTGCTGATAGACTGTTCCTTCAGATAAAATAAAAATACTAATTAAAAAAAGATTAGATTTTGGAGGTCATAGGTCATAAATTTTGGAATCAGTTGGTCATCTTTTGCTTGTTAACAATATCTCAAAAAATTTTGAAGAGATTTTCATGAAACTACAGACAGATGACAACTCTGACTGAAGGAGAAAATTGTTAGATTTTGGAGGTTGTGGGCCAAAGGTCAAGGTCACAGAAGTTTGTGGTTATCTGTTGCCTGTGTATACAATATTGTGAACTAAGTATTTTGGGGCATTGTACATAATTTATTTTAAAGCTCACTTTTAGACAGGAATTGTGTCATTTTAGAGGTCATAGTTTAAAGTGGGGCTGAATGAGTTCAACCAAAGTGTTTCTAGACAAATGATGTGTCTTTTTCTGTGCAAAATTTTTCGGTAAAGCTTTAAACGCTTTTTTTCCTACATTTACTTGTTCTCCCACAGCAAACTGCAACCATCTGATGGTGACAGGGGTGCACATTTCCTTGTAACCCTCACCAAAAAACAAGGGTTCAAGTGTGTTACATGTGGCCTTTTGTCCTCTAGTTATTAACTGTTTCTATTGAGGTCAAAAGGTCAGTCCCGTGTTTATAGTGTCTAAAAGCTCTCTGTGTTCTATGGTTGTTGCAGTTAAGCCCATTTTTGTAAGTGTCTAAGCCAGCTTTTGTGTGTTCAGTTGTTGACTTTACATGCATAATGATTAATTTTACAAATGAAGTTAGGACTCTGTGCAAATACAATGATTTGCAAATCCCTTTTGACCTGTATTTAATTGAATACACTACAAAGACAAGACATGTAATATTTAGAGTTTCACCGTGATCATATCATATATCATATATTTGTCTTTATAGGTTTAGCTGACATTATTCCAAGTGTATCCTTTTTACTTATCTACCAACCATAAAACACCACAGATGATGGCCCTGCTGTCTCTGCTGCTGGCCCTGCTGCTGCCTCAGCATCGTCTGTCAGCTGCACCTCGAGTAGGGAGTTCTCTGCAGTCCCGTCTTCCTCAAGCTTCCCGAGCCATGTTGCTGCCCTGTCTCCCTCAGGCTGTTAAACGGGTCGAGGAAGGACAGGACTGCAAAGAACCACCATCTCTGTTAAATAAGGTGAAACTAATGTTCTCACATTGACATGGAAACCCACACAACGCTGATTGGTTGTCGTGGCACAACCACATATAACTTTGCCTGAAAAGTCCCAATTTTTCAACTTTGGCGACCAAGCGATACGGCCTGGTCGTGCATCCAAATTGGCCCGGTAGTTTGACCAAGTTGCCCAGGATACATCCGTCATATTGTGTGAGGGCTGGCCCTGCCCTCTGTGTACCTCACAGAGCCATCAAATCACCAGGTGATAGTTCTGGTTTTCGTAAAAGAGGAACTTACTGCACCCTCTGAGATCTTAGGTCACTGACAAACATGATCCAACAACACAAACCATCAACACTTTTTATTTCCTTAGGAAATACAGTTAGAAACAATAACTCTGAATTAAAGCAATCCCGTATCCTGAACATCATGAGTCTTTCTTAATGCATCCCTTGTACACAAAAGCAGTTGAGGATGACACGCTATTTTTCCTTGCCACTGTGTCCCCTCACAATCCTGACTTATGGAGGATAAATGTGAATTATTGGTCAGTGTGTGGGATGAGCTTCCTGAGCTATGTCTTCTTCCACACGACAGGAGAGAAGATAAAGAGCAGAATGATGTTGTAAACAGCAGACAGTGAGAGACTGGTCGGCCTTCATGTAATGCCTGTTCTAAATTAAGAAGGAAATGTGACAGTAAGCAAAGGAAAGAGAAAACAAATAGATATAGTAATGATGTAACCATGAATGATGTTGTTTTTCCATGCTGACTTCCTGCCTCCGAAGGCTGTTTGCAAACAGTAATGCTTCTTCAAACAAAAGGCAAAGGAACAGAAGAGCCAGAGTATCACAATCAGGAGGTTGAGTCATTTCCTCCATTGCTGCTGATTTCCTGCAGAATGTGTGAATTATCCTGTTACAACAACATATGGAATGACAGATGGAGGATGACGAGGATTAAACCATAATTTCTATCAGATTTATATAAAGGAAGTGACATATTTGAAATGCATTCAGCAAGCAGAGAGACAATTAAATTACACTCCTCCAAATAAGTTACATGTGACCTCCAGAGCAGATGTCAAATCACTTAATCAGTAAAGAAGCCTGGAGCTAAGAATCATGGAGAGACAAAGAGTTTTGAACACCACATGGAGCTGCGTCACCAGCTTTTTAATTTTCTAACTCTGCAAAGAAACCCATGTTTAAATTATCTTCCAAATGCAGAAAGGCTGAGGTAAAAAAGAAAATACTAAAATTTTAGGCACCTTGCACCACTTAACAGCACATGAGACACTATTCAAATAATTAAAAACAACTAAGTTTTCTGCAGAACTTCCTCTCTGTCATGTTTACAGATATTAAGTTGAGTCTTTCCCCTTAGACCATTATAAGGATGACAACGTTTAGAAATGTACACTTTTAGATGTTTTAGATGTATATGCATCAATAACACTTCAGTGCAAAGTGAAATAAAATAAAGTCCAAATCAAATCATATATGAGTACTAATTAGCAAGCAGTAGCTCATTAAATGTACCTAATAAAAACATTACTTTAAATCTATGTTCTGGAGCAGTCAATTTAATGAAGTCAGTAATCTTCTGCTTAGCTCAACTTAAATATTTGTGTTATTGTAGGATTGCAAGAAATCTGTTGTAGGCTACTGCCTATGGTAGCCTACTGCAATCATGGAGCATCTGACAACATTAATTTGCTGTTTGCTTCTCTTTGGTCTCTCTCTCTCTCTCTCAAAGGGTTTTTAGAAGTAAAATCTCATTTTGTCTTCTCAGTGCATCAGAGTGAAACATAACTAATGTTTCCAAGCAAATAACATTAATGACAATGAATCAAAATGGAAATGGAAGTACTAGCGACTAATATGTGAAATTTTCCACAGCTTCCAGCTGTATAAAGTTTGTCTTGTCTGCTGTGGAGAGGGCAAAAGAGTGTGATAAAGTGTGATATCACATGAGAGCTATCAATAGATGTCACACTTCGGCACCTGTATACCTCACTCAAATAAATGACCCCATTGTTTTCTCCCTCAGTTGACCAAGTGCAGCAGTTTTCAGAAATCTTCTCCATTAAAATGCTGAGCCCAACGAAGGACTGTGGTCTAATTCCTTTAGCTACTTTGGACAGAGCTAAGTATTTCCTATGGTTAAGAACGTTTTTTGGTTTGCTTTGCCCTCACCGCAAAACTTTTGCTTGTTTTTGTTTTCACATTTTTAATCTTTAATGATTTGTTTTTTTTGTTTTCCCAGCACTAGGACATAATGTCTGGCTGAACTAAAAGCAATAACTCTTTTTCTATGAAACAGTCACAATACAGAGAACGCTTTTGTGCATTGCCATCAACGTGTCATCAAACACATTTGAATTGAACCATATTTGTAGCAGGTCAAGGAGGAGGGATCATGGATGTGTGGTTACACTGACTTAAATGAGCAAAGCTAAGCACTGTGCTGTGTTCATGAACTTGCCTCATGAATTAAGGAAACATCATAAAGATTTTACAGAAGAACCTGGGGAAAAGTGAGGACCCTGCCCTCCCTGTTGCTATCCACATATCCTATGAACAGAGCTCACTGTCCAGCTGCTGGATAAAGTCACATGACATGATTGCATGCCCAGCAGTTTGACAAGTAGGGTCCAGCTTTGTTGACAGGGGGTGTCCAAACTAGGAGAATCCTTTATCAAAAGACAAAACAAGAAATTATGTTCATTATTAAAACGACTGAGCCCCTCTCATCCTAAAAGTGTCTTTGTTGCTTGCTTTGGCATCCACTGCCAATCAGAAATGCACATTTGATGTTGCAGGTGGTAATGTTTATTCTTTTTTAATTTTTGTAAATCTGTTTTCCTCCCTTTGGTAATGAAACACATACCATTTTCTTCATTAATCTAAATCTGTCAGGTCTTTGATTGTTTTCCTCCTTCAAACATCTCTCTGTGCATCCACATGATTTATCACACTCTACTGTAGCTGCAGAAAAGCTTTCCTCTCTATCTTAGAGAAATCCTCATGTGGTGTGTGCTATAGAAAGTCATTTTTAACAGAAAAAATCTGTCATCTTCAAACCATTGTTATTTTCTGTTTTTACCCAGGAGATAGATGATAAGAAGTCTTGGAGTAATAGCTTTTGCGTTTTTTTCTCAACATTTATTTGAGAGGAAAAGAGCCAAGGAGTTTCCCAGTTAGCCTTTGAGGGGCCAAATTGACAAAGAAATACATCAAAATCTGACTCATATGTCTTACAATGTCATGATTTATTCCACAAGTCTGATAAACAAGTAAATGAAACTACAAGAATTTAATGTTTGTATTGTGGCGGAACAACAAGGCAACAGCAGAGCTCCCATTCTCCTCTCCACACCTTACTTAATTAGAATAGATGAGAATACAGTGGATCAGTGGTTGAGCCCACATTAGACGAATGTGTAGCCTTCCCACAAATGGGACACTTTTCATTATACTCATTTCACATCTATCACAAATGAAGTGTTATTGATTTTTTTGGCTCTGCTGAGGCCGCTTTATACCGACTTCTGTTGCTTGCTCTGTGCCAGCACAATGAGATTGACAGAGGCTTTATGTAGCCAAGCAACCAACAAGAGGACAAAATAAATCTGACAGTAGGATATTAGTCATTTTATTGCCCAAAAAGAGAGGCAGAAAATAGAGAAAATCAAAGTAGAAGATTCCAGTAAAGCGCTGTAAACCACTAAGCTTGTTAAAGTACTGACAGCTCACCTGGAGAGAGCCGAAGGCCCCAAATCCATTCAACAAGATGAACAGGAACACTTCAAGTTGTTTGTCTTTCACAGAGAATCCATTAAAAAGTTCCCTCTCCTCTGGTTTACAGTGCATTCAGCTTGTACCCAATAAATCACATCCCTGTCTTGGGCTTCTCCTCACTGTGTTCTCCTATTTGCACTGCACAGTATGTCTGGTACGAAGTAATCTTGTATTGCACAGGAGGCCGATGGTAACATCAATCTAAAAACAACTTTAAAAGTCACTTATTAGTGCTGTCAGGAATTTTGAGAGACGAGTCAACTTGAGGCTCTGAGGACTGCAGCAAGAACAAACAATAGAGGAGAGGTGGAAATGAAATGGAGATTTGGTGGTGCAGAGGAAAATGGAAGAATCATTACTTTTGGTCAATAAAATGCCTCTTTGAGACAAATTTCTTATTTGAGCCTGTAAATATGCTGAAATGCATGAAGCAATGGTCTGAGCTAAACAGATCACAAAACTGAAAGTAACTTACGCATCAAATACTCCAGTCTTAGTCTGCTCCTTGTGAAAGTCTTCCAAGCTCTTGATTTGGCTTTTCATGACAATCCTCTTTAAGCTGCAGTCATCCCTGCTGCTTGTGAATCTCTTCTTGCTGCACTCTTCTGTTGCCTAGTCTTCCAAACTGGTTTTGTCAAAAGGGGGATTGGAGTTATCAGACCAACAATACAGACATGATGAAAGGAGTTATCAAATTAACCTGGACTTCATAACATCTCAGTTGTGCCGCAGGACGGCCGTCTCTGTGCACACTGCAATGATATAGTCAATGGCGTGAAGGTAGACCCAAACAAATATGGGTCACGACAAGGCGTGCCACACATAGATGATATTTCAAGGACTATAAATTTACCTGGGTGGCCCACCTAGGTATACATTCTAACTCTTTTACTTAATTAGGATTTTATTTTCTGTATCTTCTGAAGCTGCTTGCTGCTCACTTCTAGGGCTATGTCCACATGTGGGGTGGTTTTTGAAAAGTGAGGTTTTCTTACTTTGCTTTAAAAATAATTCTGTCTATGTACATGAAGTTTTCAAACATCCCTGAATTAAAGCAATACTGATTTAAAGCATTTTACTGTTTCCCCACCACTGATTTCAATTACTTAACATTGTTCTCTGCCACTCAGTGAGTAAATGTTTCAACATTTACATTTTGTTTTGAGACATATCTGATAATCTTGATCAAATTCTGTTATTAAAAAGTTTCATGTGTACTCTAGTTGGTTTCAACCACTATCGTAATCATAGCATCCATAGACGCAGAGGCCATGGGGCACAAATCAACACAGTTACTTGTGAAACAATAACACTGGCTCCCATCTGAAACATTGGTATTGGTACATTGGTATAACATTGGTGTTTGTATAGTCAGTGTTTTTAAAGCAGTGAGGGGGCAATGAAAAGTAATTGTTTGCATATAAATAGTCCAGTTAGCTACACTTAAACCAGCAACAGTTTAGTAACGTCCTCTGCAACACAATGTTGCATAGTGTGACATCAGCCTGAGGAGAGGTTTACGCAGAGTTTGACATTTTTGGCACAAAACACAATTATCCCTGCCCAAACAGAATTTCTAATATCTTTACCTTGGCTAGAGTTTTCCAAACCATGTATTTTGTGACCTAAAACACAATTTCTATGTGAGGGCCAAAACACAGAAATGCAGCATATTCAGAAAACACCTTCCTGCGTGAGAACATAGCCTGAATTTGCACATCAGCACTCAAGCATTAAATTTGTGATTATGTGTCCTTGTTGACAATAAGCATCCACAATCATGATTTAACTGCTGTGGTAACAGAATAGTGATGTTTGCATTCTAAGCAATGTTTTTTAGGTGTCTTCAAACAAGGTCCTAGAGCAGAAACGCAAACTTGGAGCTGTTATGGGCTGTAATGGCCATATTGTTGGATAGGTAAGATGAAAGCAGAAGTATTAAAAGATGAAACTGTCCTTTTGGTGAATAAAAAAAAAATATTTTGTTAGGTTGTAAAAGTAATGCTTGATTGGTCTTGTTAACAGATTAATCTCATGAATTCATGAAGGTATACATGGGAGTTGAACTTTCTTAAATATTGCTGAAATGCTTTTTCCATCATTATTCTTGTTTTTGTTTTATGAATATTTTGTCTTGTGAAATGAAAAGGACAATATTTGAAACCTTTTTTTTTTGACTGTTTGGTAAAATGTTTTTGTCAAATTTTAAATCTTATCTTGGAATTGCAGCTTGCAGCAAGATTACACTTCAATAATTCTGTCTCAACACAAACACCCTGTACTCTTTACAGCCTCCTATGTTGTTGTTATCTAGAAATCAGACAACAACAAACAGAATGTACTCTGTCCTCAGATTTTCCCCTGAGAACAAAAATTTCACTATGTCCAAGTGTGAGTGTAGTAAGTGATCCTTGCATTATCTCAGATAACAAAGTAACATGACCTGCAGGGAGCTAGGCCAGAGCAATGGTCATCAGCCATGTCAGGTAGATGATGTAAATGATCATCATCAGAACTCATCCTAAAATCCAAAGCCAAGTTTTCATACTACATAGCTCAGGTTTAGCTCATGTTTAGGTTTAGGTTGCTTTATTTCCTGCTGTATGTAGATTTGTGTTGCAAGCAGCAAGATATTGGTGGCCTTTATGAAACACAGATTACAAAACATGACCAGCATGACAAGACACATTAGGGAGAGAGAAAACTAGTCAAGACTTCTGTGACTTTTGCAGCACTTTATAGTGAAATGATTGTATTTAAGAAAAGGAACATCTGTATCAAGCAAACAAACTAAAAAAAAATCTTATCTGTAGAAATGGCATTGGTGACTTATATCCACACATTTTCTCATCTGCTCCATATCACTCTAAATATGTTACATTAGTTAAGTTTAGTTGAATTTTACCATTATTATTGTTATTTTCAAATAATTTGAAAACTGTCAAACATCACACTAGAGCTACTGTACATTCTGCTGCAAATAATGAGAAGCCAAGGTATTTAATAAGGCAAATCAAGTGTTCATTGTTTTGTGTCACAATTAATTTGGAAAGGTGTAGTACAGAGGCTGTAACTGGGAGTCTGAAGGTGGGGAAATTACTGGAATGAGATGTTAATGTTCAAAGGTGGCTCCCAAAGCAACATGGTTTTAATTGAAGCAACATGATTATAATTTCACCCCTGCATTGTAGATCCAGTGAGAATACTCATTTACAGCCCGAGAAGAAGTTGATGAGAGGGTCTTTTAAAACAAAACAGTATCATGTAAGGTTCTGCCTGGCTAAGCAATTTTAAGGAGGTAAATGTAGAACTAAGGTTGTTGAAATATTTGATGCTTTGTCTATAACACATGCTTCAAATAAAACAGTATATGTGATTTTTAACATCAAAGTATCAAACTTTTGAAGGAGAACAGTATCTTAATAGTCATGTTTATAACCCAAAACTGTAGCAAACAGAAAGAGAGAGGCAACGTCTAGTAAAAGATGTTTAACTTTGAATAATATACTTCATGATTCTCACTCTCTTTTTACCTCTCGCTCTCTCTCCCATCGGTCCCCCTCCTCAATCTGCATGTGCACTTAACCACACCATGTAAAGACAGCGTGGACAGATGAGAGATGCCAGAGTGCATGTGTCTTGTCAGAGGAAAAGGCAGCTCTGTGTGACTGGACACGAACTCTAACTCATTCATCCCTGGGTACAAGTTTTTGTTCAAATAATGCTACTTGGTTTTAGATTGTGTTTGAAATACTTTTGTCAGACATAAATCGTGCAAATTGAATCTAAAAGGGTGGAGATTAAGCTTCTACACATTTAGCCTGGATAGACTGAGTTTTGTTAAGCGTGAACAGGATGCAGGCTGGAGGAGTTTATGGGTTCTGTTTCTGTGTCATTTTGAAAGACTACATCGTTTACAAAAATACATTTTCTTTTCAGAATAGTAAATAATAAAACTTCACTGTTCTTCCCAGTTCTTACAAACAGTATTATACCTGACTTTTCTACCTGCCTACCCAGATGGAGCAGGCTAGAACCAGCCCTACATGACTCTAAAAAGAAAAATGGAGCCAAACTCCATCTGACATTCTGATGAGGACAGTGAATTTGGATGAGTAGGTATCCAATTTCAGAATCACCAGCAATCCTCCCGCTCACTGATTACAGTGTCATCAGTTTGCTGCCTCACACACTTCGTGCCAGCGGGGCAGAGATTAAATGCAAAATTATTGGACATCTGTCATATTAAAGAAAGTTGAAATGTCCCTCGGCATTTTTAGACTATTAGAAATGAAATTACAGTGACATGACAAAAAATGAGAGCAGGTGAGGCAGTCGTGGTTTCTGTCAGGGCTGCAATATGAGAGATGTTAAATAAGATGTTGTACAGAAAAATTTGCCCTTATTTCTTCTCTTTTGTCTCTCTCTTTCAATCTTTCTATCAAGCTCTGTCTTCCTCAAACACACAATCTACTTCTTCCTTTGTCTTTCCTCCTTGCCTTGTTAATTCTGACATAAATCATCCTGTGACAGTGACAGAATTGCCTTATATTGTGATCTTGTAGTTTCCTTGTTTGATAGTGTTCCTTCTTTGATTTAGCCCATTTTGCTGAGCATATTTTAAGGCTTCCTTCACACAAAAAGCTGCATAAGAGCATTTCAATAGACTTATGTTAAGACTTGTGTTTGATTGGACAAGAAGCCGACAGAAATTTACTTTCATCCCTAATCTGTGTGATGTCCTTCTTCATTTCCTTCGCTTTTCCTGGATCTGCTTTGCTCTGATGCATAGGTGCTACATGATGAATCTAGGAGCTGATTAATTACATCTCTATCAGGCTCTACCTCGGGGTACCTGGAAAAGTCTGCTCAGGGTGAGCTTGATTTAAGCTCTAGCAGCGTTTTTACCCACAATGCCAAGAGGAAGGTCAATGCGAGGGAGTCTGCTAAAGGGAGGGGGGCAGGAGAGCAGCGGGGACGTAAAACCGGATGATGGATGCAGGTGGTAATTCAACAACATTCCCTCAAGGACAAGGAGCTTGGCCTTAAAGTAAAAGGAAACAGGAAAACACACATCAGCCAATTAGATGGACACATCAAGTCATCAACTTTGCACTTTGTTGGCTGTAAAGCTTTAAAAGAGTAAGATATATTCCCTGTACTGTAAGTGCAGGTAGTGCTCAAAGTGGTGCCCAGAACCCTTTGGGGACCTCGGTCATGGCTCGGATGAATATAAAAACGATTCAAAGATTATTAATTTCCTCTGATTTGTTCTTTACAAAACGGTGGCTGTAATAAGAGGACAGCAACAGTCATGTTCAATGAGTGATGGCTATTTCTGCCCTGACCTTATTAAGAGGTTAATGGGTTTGAACTGTTGCATATATCTGAGGGTACTTAGCCATATGTAGATATAATTAACAGTTTCTGCCGGATTAAGTGAAAGTGTGAAACAGACTGGGGACCTACTGTTTTCTAGACCAAGTCCAGAAAAACACATCACCGTGCCCCTGGGTAACAACTTTTAAGTGCCACTGATTTTTGATGATTTATTTGATTTTTATTTCCACAATATCATGACAGGACCAAATTAGACATTAGCTTGGTTATAAAAGTATTAATTTAGCAAGACTATTCAGAAAAGAAGTCACAGAGTTTTTGAGAGACTGGATGACTTAAAGTATGAGGAGAAGCAGAGGGTTTGTAGTGTTTCAATGATGAGCATTGTCAAACTCTGCTAGCACATGGTTCACTCTCTGAGTAAACCTAGCAATATCAGATGGACTCTTATCATTGAAAGACAAGGAAATGAGCAAACTGACTCTTTTTTATCAAACAAATGGCAGAATGATATGTTTGGACTATTGCACATAAGCACAGTGCAATCATAAAACATGTTATTAGGTACAGTTTGTAGTTTCTTGTCATCAATACTTTGCCTGTAATTTTCTCAAAACCCTCCCTTCTTAATGTTTCTAGATGGTAATAATGTGTTGTGGTCAAACAGTTATATCCATGTGCATGTGCTTCATGTGTGGAGGATCTTGTCCTTGTCATTGGCGGAATGGGTTAAAATCAGGGCTCTTGCCTCCTCCCTGCAGGTCACGTTCACATTTTGCCTTAATTCAGATCCATGTATTCATTTTTTTATGGCTGCTAGGGTATGTTTACAATCACTAACTTTAAAAAAAAAAGTCTAGTTTTTATATATAAACTGCCCCTGATAGTGCTATACCCTCAGTCTGTCTGAGACACTTTGTTGGAGTTCTTGCCCCTTCAGGCTCTCTTCCCCATCTGGCCTAGTCCGCTCCCAGACCAGGTTTGGGAGCACATGCTGAGTCAGCCCTTCACCGTTCATCATTCCCCGCAACTCATTTGCAGCACCAGCAATGTTAACCCTTCTACATTCGTATGTGTTTATGAAGTTTAAGGACACAAGGGTGCAAACACTACACCCTGAGACTCCAGAGGCAAGGGAAATCAACCCCTTTCAGCTGCGTACCAATTGCTGTGACCAGTCCGCACTGATTGGTTTAAAGTCAACCATGTGGTAATTAGTTGCATCTAAGCTCTGCATTGGGCTTGCAACTGGGAGCCAGTAGGCTTAAACTAATAATGACACAACAGAATGATGTCACAGTGGTAGGTCTATGGGAGTCTGAAAGAAAAGATGTTTTAGGCAGTTTGCATGCTGGTGCTGCAAAGAGGGAAAGAGTGAAAGGACTTAATGTCACGGTCATTTCCTTCATTCATAGAGTAGATCTGTCATGTAAAGGAGACATGCTAAACACAATTAAGTGCAAATAAAATAAAAAAAATGCAAGATATGACCTTTTAAATAAATGCATAAAATATCAAAAAGGAAATTAAAATATAAATAATAAGAAGTCAAACTGCAGAACACACCGTTCGTAACAACTAGAGCTCTAATAGGAGTGCTTACACGCTGAGTCGTGTGGCCTAATTTAAAGTATTAAATGCCAGAAAAAAAATACTTAATAGATTTTGAGTTCAAAAAAAAATATATATATATATATTCAGACAAGCACAGCTATTTTGAATTGCTTTTGTCAATGACTGGGTCAGAGACTTTTAGCAGTAATGCTTCTCTCATTTGGGACTGGAAGCTACAAACACACACACAGTACATTACCTCCTCATTAAAAGCTTATTAAAAGGTTGTAAAAAGCCACAGAAACAATCATAATGTGATAACTGTTGCTGTTGGCTTCAGAGCTGTGAGCAATATAAACACAGCAAGTTTACTGTTCTTTATATAGGAAATAGTGTTCATGTCCATTTACTGGTGTTACTACAATGACAGCAGGAACTTATCTTTGACCTTAACTGAAAGAAATATTTTTTTTATATCTACAGACTCCTTTTTTTCTTCAAGCCTCTGCCCCAAACAGTAGGAGTGCTTTCCCAGTCTCCTTTATAGAACCCTGTCAGATGAATCTTCCCATGACAACTGCCATAAAACAAAGCTGTGTCATTTCATAAGCCTGACTTTCAAAGGGAACTCAAATTTATTGGACCTAAATAAAAGAGTCTTCCGCCTTTCTGATGTGTGACTTTCAAAAGCAGTTTGTAGCAGAGAACGACTCTGAAACAGTCCACTGTGCACCGACTCTGCTATGAAATCATCTGCAAGGCTGCGTTTGTAATCTTTATTTTGCTTTTGCACAGAGCAGATAGGTGAATTTGCTCTGAAAGCCCCCCTTTTAAACCAAGTTCACAAGGGCTCATTGTGCAACACATCCTGATAAGAAAATGATTTATTTGGATGCATGCGTAACCTACAAGTTTATAATAGACTGTGAACACATGAGATAAGTGAGTTTACAACTGCTGAAGGGACACAGCACACTGATAATTCATCATTATTCTGACATCTAAAGAGCAAAATAAGGTTGGAGGAGGCAAAGCTAAAGAAAGGTTGAAGTAGAAACAGTGTTTGTTTGTGATGAAATAGATTCTAGATTGAAGTTTTACTTCTTTAATAAAAGTAAGCTGAACTGTAGAGCTTCTTTTAAAATAAGACCCAAGCCAGCAGAAACCCCCCCCAAAACTTTGTACCTATTTGAAGAACAGAAAGAACAAATAATAATCAGTGCTACCTCTCCATTGGGTGTCAGAAACCAATCAGTGTCCTTCTTCTCCTGCCCCAGAGAGCTCCCTCCATCACCCTCCCTCTGCCCTCTCACCCCTCAGTTTAGTTTAACAGCAATTAGTCTTGAAAATCAAAAGTATGATTGCAGAATGAATCTGACTTGTACCAATTTATTCAATTTCTTTTAGATATACATTATCCATCCATCCATCCATCCATCCATCTATTATCCATACTGCTTATCCCTTTCAGGGTCACGGGAGGCTGGAGCCTTTCCCAGCTGACCCTGGGCGAGAGGTGGGGTACACCCTGGACTGGTCACCACAGGGCCACATAGAGAGACAGACAACCAATCACCCTCATACCTAGAGGCAATTTGGAGTCACCAATCAACCTAATGAGCATGTTTTGGGTCAGTGGTAGGAAGCCAGAGTGCCCCAAGAAAACCCACGCATACACAGGGAGAACATGCAAACATGTAAAGGCCATGACCAACCCAGGGATCAAACCGGTGACCTTCTTGTTGTAAGGCATGTGCACTAGCTGCTGCTCCACCATGCCGCCCAGATATACGTTATGCTATTTGGAAATGCTGTAAATGCTGCCTTATTGCAGCTCTAGATCTAACAATCTAAGGCTCTTTTATGACTTGTGTGAACCAACAGTACCTTCTTGTCTTGACACCTGGGCGGCGTTGTTCCTGCACAGAGACTTTAGAATTACTGGACAAAGCCAGAGTGATGTGAGCCGTTTGGTTGCTGAAGAGGGCTTGAAAGCTAAACAGATAACAACATGAAGATCATGAAGAACTGGAATGTATCCGTCATCTGCCAAAGCAGAGATTGTAGGATCACCTTTGAGGTTAACTCTAACTGCTGTAAGTCTATGCTCCACTAATTGCTTCATGGCGAGGACTGGTCTGACTATGAAACTAAAACTTAAGATTTAGTCCTTCAACAAAGCTGCTTTATGGAACTGCTTTCAGTTTTTCCTCACCTTGGGAGTTCAGAATCGTTTATTTACACAATCTGCTAAAAACACTTGATGGATGTGTGATAGCAACATAGTCGTCATTAAGAAACACCTGTAATGGACAGAAAGCATCAAAAACACTATTGTCAACAGAGCCATAGGTAATCCTGTTGTTACAACAGTCACAGCAAATCTTATGTCAGAAATTATAACAAGCCCCTTCACTTGAGGATCACCTGATGTGATAGTGAAATTAAGAGGTAAACTTTTTAAACTGTGAGCAAGATCTGGGCCTTCGTGCTATTAAATGTTTTTTAAACAGTTTAAGTAATTGTCTGTTCATTAATGATTCTGTGTGCATATTTAATTGATTTCAGTCTGCAGCTTTCTGTCTTTTCCCTCGTTCAGCATGGACCAGAGCAAGTGTGTGTATGTGTGTGAATGTGTGTGTCTGACACATCATCACTGCTCAGTCTATCATTAAGTCTGTGCCCCTCAGTAAAGGAAAATCTATTTCAGTGTTATTGAAAAAAACATCTCTTCCTAGGTTTATTGCATAACCATGTGTCACAAAATAATTCAGTTTTGGATGTGCATTTTTTTTTTTTCTTTTTTATGACCCATCTAAATCAGAGTTACATACTGTAAAGTCTCTGGACAAAGTTACAGATGTACTAATTTTATAGAGCTGAATTAGTGGAGAAACAATAGATATTTTCAAATCTGCATGATTCAAATGAATGTGTTTTTCTGAATTAACTTAACATACATAACAATTACTAATTCAACAAACAAAAATATTTAATTTTTAATACTGTACTCTAAAAAAATATTGCACTACTATGGCCAATCTATTTTTATCCAACACTCCGAAAAATGAATCTAATAAAGTTTCAGTACTATAATTTAGATCTTTAAGGTAAGTGATGCAATTCAATATTCTCTAAGGAAACAAGGCATGCATAAATGAAGGATTAAATGAAAGTAAACTGCAGCACTTCCAAATACATGACTTATTCATTTGCAGAATCCCGGTCTCTGAATAAAAAATTAGCCCCCGTATTACCTGCTGATTGCATCAAGCGCTTGTGTTTTTTTCTTCTTGATGGGAGTTTCAAAGGGAAAATTGCATGGGCCATTTGAATGATTTTTCTTCAATGATTAAATAAATGAATGAAGTTTTGTGCTTGCCTGATGTAAAAGAGAATGAGTAAATTTTTCTGGTATGGCATACCAACCCGTTCTTTGATGCAGGGGTTAAACAGGGTGAGAGTGAGGTGTGTGAATGTCAGGAAGTATAATCATGATTATTCTCAAAGTTCTTTCCTGAATTTCAGGCAGCATCTGTAAATACCTCCCTGTCCAAATTCATCATCACCAAAGTACCCCAGAAAGAACATAATGGAGCATGTTGCACTGCGTATTATCATAATGCATATTCTTTATTTGTGTATGAAACAATAAAACAAAGATTTGTTTTTCGACAAAACAAAGATCATTAGTTAGATAATTAGCTCTTATGTACTGTATAAGGGGGTCACAGTAGACAAACTATCTCTGCAGAACAATGTCATTAAGATCTTATCGAGGGATTAAGCGTCTGCCTCCTGCTCGATGTGTGTTCATTCCCTCACTCACTGCTGTCACTTACAATTTCCAGAGAGAATCATTGACACTTTATGATGCTTTACTGTGCAATTTAAAAGGTTGTTAGGATTTGAGTTGTCCCCATTTACACATCTACCACGACTCCCAAAAGAGAGTTGATCCATAGCAGATACTATTACCTCTGATTAAAGCCTTAGATGCTACATCCTTAGCTGGCAAGTGCATGCCCTGGTCAAATACCTTGATTCATTGGTTTCAAGTAAAGTTGTCTTTTCCCCTGATGGGTGATTTCTCCTTTGTGGCTTCAAAACTTCAGACTTCAAAGTAAATGTGTTGTATGGACATACTGGAGACATTATGGCTGCATACTGTTTGAGCGGCAAAAATAACTGTACTCAGGTGATCCATTGTAGGGGTGCCCTGAATTTTTTCTTTGCAACAAGTATATAACAAATGGTCTAATCGTTAAGTATTGTTTTACACTTCAGAAGGGGCTTGGAATTCCAAACAAACAAGCACAAAAATCATGAAAAGTGGGTTTTATGATATGTTCCCTTTAAAAACATATCAGCTAATGACATGAGGATGGTTCAACCAAATTTTTACTTTCAAAATACTCCCAACACACACACCAGAGAATTTGTCTGGGCCCTGAGACCTGCTTTGTCCAAACACACAAATCCATGTGATAGAACACGGTCTGGGAAGAACATGTATGTAGAGAGCAGACGGCATCAGTGGTATGTCTTATAAAGGCACTCGTGTTGTTGCACTGTTGTGCTCATTTGTGTTTCCATGTTTGTGAGATTTAAAGACACAAAACGTCCAGTTGCTGATGCTTCCTGGTCTGCTTATTGTCATTGGCCGTTCTCAGGAAGATGCTTGGTGTGGAGTCTTTAGTATAAAGTGAGGTGGTTAGGGGGGAAGGGACAGGGGGATTTGGACCAAAAATTTATAGCTCAATATTTTTCAGCTGAATGGCAGTATTTAATATATATCTCTGTATTTTTCCAGAGAAATCTTTTTTAAAAACACGGGTGAATGAAGTTTAAAGTATGATTACTTGATGCAGAAACAAACGAGACACTGTATTCCACCATTGTTTTCACTGTTGTAAGGGTCAACTTATACAGTTTAAGGGAGAGGCAGGGCTATGAGATCATTGTTTCTGAAAGTGTGTGTTCGTTGAACATAAGGAAACACAAGGGCAGGATTTTGAGATTCATTAATGCTTGGACCCATTTTTAAAAATGTGAGGTTTTAGGCTCTCAAAAATGCCAGATTCGTGTAGATAAAACTTTTGCAAACAGGCATAAACTGATATCTGTATGGACAGCCCACCCTGGGTGAAACAGAAACAAGATGAAGGAAATAAAGCCTTGTCAGTTTCAACACTGAGCTGATAACAACAACCACTGGGAATTTAACTCCCCCCTATATTTTAGAAACAATACAAAATAATTGTTTACTAAGGATCTATCATGTATGCATTATATTATCATTTAAACATTGTTTATATCACCTCTATTACCCAGGTAAACACAAAACCTCCAAAAGGCTTATCATCTGCTAACCTAATCACAGCATGTGTCTAGTTACTCTGCTTGTTTTTGTTGAGGATTTCTTAAACCAGATATTATTGGTCTGTTTGTACCCAAAGTAGAATTATCTTTGAAAGGGCTTCCTCTTTCCAAAACAGATGAACCTTTATTGGTGAATAAAAAAGCAAAATGGTGTAATGATGCACTTTAGTGGTTTGGGAAAAAAGTGCTAATCCTGCTCTTGTGCGCATAAACAAATGAAAGGGATATCAAATGATTGTTCTCCATTCACAGCCTTAAACCACATCATCATTCATTTGTTTTGTACCATCTGATTGAATGCTTAGTGTGAAATCATTATGTGATGAAAATAATTAACACTCTAGTCTCATTTCCTCCTAGGGTGAGTTTAAACACAAATTATAGCAACTGTATCACATAGATTCAAGGAGTAAGTATAAAGCTGTTATATGAGTTTCACTTGGCATCAGATAAGGACTTAGCAGCAAAAAGACGCACCGAAATAACCATAATTAAAAGCTAAGAACCATCAGGCTGTCAGTCTGTTGGTTTACATCGCACACATTTGATTTATAACCTAACACAGACTATACAAATCTCTCTCTGCAGTTTCCTAAAAGCAATATGCCATTAAGGTCAAAGAGGGAGAGGCAGAGTTTTGAAGTCCTACTATAGACCACACACATGCACAAACACGTCAGTGCTCAGTTTTCTACCAGCTTAAAGTCAGGCATCAGTCAGTTCAGGCTGAGTTTATTTACCTGACAGTGTCTTCTCTGTTGGGGCTTTAGCAGAATCTGTGAAATACCTTAGGAGGGGGAAGAAGTCATCCTGCAGATTCACCAACAAACAGACTGAGAGGTAAAGCTTCCCCGCCTGCTGGCCTCATGTTACAGACGCTAGTGTGAGGTGTCCCCAGGCTCCTTTCATGCCATCTGGGTGAGTTGAGGGGTGAAGTGGACTCACAGGGTGAGTCGGGGGATAGACTAAAGTTTCTAGGGTTTGAAGTGTTTGTGTAAAAAACACCAGCAGTGGTGCTTAAAATCTTTTATTTGTATAGTCTCTTACTACAGGGAAGTCATGTTGGAGTGAAAACAGCTCAGACAAAAGAGACAGGAGAAGAGAGAAATGTAGACAACCACAGGTCTGTTCAAACACAGCAGTTTGTCCTGAAGCTGAGCACAGACTACAGGAAAATACACTGTTTTTGTACTGTATACCAGGTGCATTAACATTACAAGTAAAAAGTCATTTCCCCTCTTTTATGGATACATTTTAGCAGAGGTATACACACTACAGAGATGGCACAGTGGGTACATCTGATCATACAATATTTTTCACTGAACCAAGTGGGAAAGAGCCCTTAGAAAATGCTTGGGAAAGGGAATCGTTCAATGGCATATCCAGTAGGTGATTGTGTGATTGTTCTGTCAATCGCTTTCATGACAGGCCAGTCAGATAGTGTAGGCGCTACTGCCATAATGTAAAGCACAGAAAATGAACCACTTCCTAAAACAAGCACTCGCCAAAACGTTTCAGAAGTGGAGTAAAAAATATCCTTTCCATATTGAAGTTTGTAGTGTTGTTATTTGTTTTCCATTTAATGGAGAAATGCGGCCCAGATCTGATAAAACTGCTACTGAAACTGTAAGCATCTAAGCTGATTTCTGTAAGAGCAGTCACTTCCTGCTGTTGTCTTGCTTGTAGCTCCCACCTCTTCCTGCTGTAAAGCTGATTGGGCTGCTCTGCTTTTGCCTGCTCACAGTCGTTGTAGATTGGAGTTTGGTAAGGTGGATCTGCCTGATTACAGACATTAAATCAGGCAGATCCAGCTGCACTTCAAAGTTAGGGTACGTCAGTAAGTATTGATGTTATAGTCATGTAAAAACGGGGATTATAAGAATAGTCATGGTAATTGTAGTGGAGGTAGAAGCTCTTGTAGTAGTATAATTAGTGATGGTTATTTTCCTCTCTAAAATAGACTCCTGGAGCAAATCTTATACTCTTCATGCAGAATGGCACTGTAGTTTTTCAACTCTTCGCCATCCCTCTCTCTACTTCATCTTTCTTGCTTCATCATACACAGCTGTTTGTGCATCTCTCTGTTACATAATGCAAAAGTTTCTATGTGTGCCTATGACAGAGCCTATCATATGGATGAGGTTAATGTGTGTAAATCAGCCTTTAATGAAAAAAGTTCATTCACTTTCCCCTTCTTGTTTCAGATATTCAGCAAACCTCTAACTGGATCCTCTGTTAGCATGGTAACCTGTGCCAGGCTGTATGTACTGGGCGCTTGGCTGAGCAGGATGCAGAGAGAGAAAGAGAGAGAGAAGGAGAAAAGGAGAGAGCAGTGAAGTCAAGGGGAGCGGGGAAGTGTTTTTTTACTGACTGTAACATTGTATGATGGACTTCTTTTAAATATTTGGAAAGAAAATTTTGCCTTTGAGGCAGCGCCTCCTCTTTGGTGTGGCACCACTGTCAGTCACCTATACAGGGTATGCCTCGAGCCTGCTGTGTGCCTGCTTCAAGTGTCGTGCTTATTTTTGAAGAGTTTGGCTGCTTGCTCATCAGATGCAGAGGATTAGTGGTGATGTGAGGGGTTGATATGCATTGCAGCATTGAAGTATTTATAGTGAGCCAGAAGTTTAAAATAAAGCAACTGAGTGCAACTCTCAAACCTCAAGTCCCAGTACAGTCTGAAGTCTTTGAGGGGTGAGACCGAGTCAAGTCACCTCTTTGTGCGACTTAGGTGGGACTCCATGAAATTCTTAATTTTTTTTTTTTTTTTCATACAGCTGTCGTGGGACCACAAAAGCCTTGACTTGGACTTGCTGCTGCCTCAAACACTGTTGAAAGGACCTTGACTTGCTCCTAACGTACTTGAGACCTGACTTAATCTATTTTCAGTCATGCAATTCAGAAAATTTTAGGATTAGTCAGAGAATTCCCTGACCTGCTTATTACTCTTTAGAAAATGTTCCTGTCTGTCAGTGATGGACGGAGGAGAAGATTCAAAGTGGCTTGCAGGAAAATTTAGGCTGACCCAGATCAATTCAGGAATTTTCCAGGATTTCTGTCCATGTGTCAATGACATTGTGGACTTGCAAAAAAAGTGGTGCCCATCACAAGTTATGTGATGAGAAGAACAGAAATAATTCAGAAAACATGCCAAAACTATATATCATCTATAGATAAACTACTTGCTGTGGTTGGTCTGCTTTGTATCACAGCAGCAAGACACTGCACTTTAATCCTATCAGGAGTAAAGAGACTGTCCTGTCCTTATCAAAGATAATTAAAAGTTTTCCTAGTGACCAAAATAGAGCACACTGACTAAACCAACAAACTTTGTTGGAGCCAAACTGTGGAGGTCAGGTGTAGAAGTTTCATAAGAACCAAGAGAAAGGGCAGCTCTTTTTTTTAAAGGATAAAAACATTTAATGTATTTTGTTTTTAGTGTTTGCAAATTAAGAATTGTTTTCCCCCTAGGAATGAAAAGTGACATTCGTATTCACTGTCTGCTTACAACTTTTTATCTTTATTGTTTGTTTCTTTTTAATTTTCATTCCTGGAACAGTGTGTGTTCTGCAATTGCCATTAAAAACTTAACAGGGTTTATGCTAGAGAAAATACAAGAGCTAAAGTTTCCTTTGAAGTCTCGCCCTCGCCTCTACATTTTAATTTCCCCTTTAATTCTGTGTGTATGCTCTGCAGCAACAAATAAGTCGATAAAGACAAGAACAAAAGAGTGGTAGCTCTTGAATAAATATAAATTCATTACACACTGTTCTATGCAAGTCAATTACTTGCCAGGAGCTTTGGTTTTAAATTAAATTTAACACATTAAATGTATTGCTGTTGCTATAAACTAAAGTCACTTCCATACTTTGACTATTGCTGTTTGTTTACTCCACTGTTCTTTGCATTAGTGGTCCACAGCCCCATCCCTCCAAAAGAGCAGCACAGAATATATCGTATAGCCCATTGAATTTACAATATGCCATCTTTTTATTTCTACAGAGCCAGAGCATCTTTTCTGCTTTTTGCTGTCTTGAACACTGCTGAAGCTGAGTTTTCATTGATTTGACTCAGTCACATTGACTACCTTTTATGGCTGTCTGATGCAGTGACAGGATATTAACTTTGCCTGAGCCTCTTACCTGAGGAAAAAACAAGTGTTTCCTTTTCTAATTCCAATTCTTCTGAGTCATTTTCAGTGCATTTCTCTGAAACATTACAATACAACACAGCTTTTGTTCACCTGCTAACTTTTATTTTTTAATAAATACATAAAAGTAAGACATGTCTGTTGTCTCCAGAACTCTTGGGGTAACCACCCACAAGTAAAATATACATGTCATCAGATTTAATTGGTTTTCAAGCAACAGTATAATTTATTTATTCATTTTACATTACAAGTTGAATGAATACAATAGCTGTAGAGTCTTTACACAATTAAAAATGACAATTTGTAATACTCAAAAATTATCTTCATACACCAAAACCTGTCATTCCCACTGTTATATTTTTTTACTCTTTGCATTACACTTATCCCAAAGTCAAATTACATTCATGACCCTTGGTCTTATACCGTGGTACCAGCATTTGTATCCATATGACTGAGAAGCTAATTTACCGTCTGAGGGCAAGTTCCTATTATTTATGTACTCATTCACACT
This sequence comes from Cetoscarus ocellatus, assembly GCA_037902135.1. NCBI lineage: Eukaryota > Metazoa > Chordata > Actinopteri > Labriformes > Labridae > Cetoscarus > Cetoscarus ocellatus. The sequence goes on from JBAMNC010001392.1 coordinate 1,053,711, forward strand.
TAACAGCAGAGCAAATTCAGCCCTGTGGCAGCTGTATGGTATAAATGACAGTTTTATAAATCTAAATTTATGTTGGGAAGTTTTACCAACATGAGGTGCTACACACCACTCTTTAAAAAATAAAAAAATAAAAAAATAAAAAATCAATCAGCAAGAGGCATATAGCCCTTTCCATTAACTTAACATTTTTTAAGTTCCTCGACTAAAAATGTGCTCAGATATTAGTATTCAGCTTGCCTACAAACCCCACTGTTTAAGCTCTACTTTGAAGATGCTGTTTTATTGTCTGTAACTTTAAGTCTCTATAAGCTCTGATTGGTAAAGCTCCTATCAAGGAGAGGGTGTGGCTTCAGCTTTCACAACTTTGCTTATAGGTTTACTATGGCTGCACATATATGCACTGGGGCCACCTGTGGGCTGGATGAACACCTGGCAAAGGAATGACTCACATCTAGGAAAGTGACATATCTCAGTATGACAGCATTTAAGGAAATTATTTCAGGTAGATTGTTTAAGCACAACATTTCTAAAGGTGGAGCAAGCAAGAGAGGGAAAGGAGGAATTTTTCTCATGTTGTTAGTGGGCGGTGTTTCTTGACAGGCCGGACTTATATTTATGAATTAAACTCTTTAAAAAGTGTTTTACATATCAACAAACCTTTGATATTGTTTAATATATAATAACAGAATTGAAACAGCCGAAGGTGAATGTTACCCGGTGATTCAAGTGTAGGAGTGTAACGGTTACCTATAAAATGATAAACTGCGGTAAAATTTTCGGTTAGACAGTTAGTATTACTGTTTTCTATTCTAATTATTGTTAAATCCGTGTTTGATTACCTCACTTTGTCAATAACTCACGGTGATGCTGCTCATTGCCTGGAAAAGCCAGAACTACGTGTCCCTTAGGCGTGCGTGCGCAGTTTGCAATGTTTGACTTTCAAAAGCAAAAGTGTGGCGGTTGGTGCCCACACAGACACTGTACCAGAGATCTTTTCCCCCTCAAAATGGACAAAATCTAAAGTCTGGTTGTATTTTGAATTTTACAAGGAAGCCAAGGGGAAAACAATTTAAGACGGTCACACTGTCTGCAGAAAATGCAAAAAAAAGTCTCCAGGAAGTGAGGCAAGGAAGAACCACAAAGCACCAGCACAAACTCCTCTATAGCAACATCAGAGGGGAACGGCCTGGCTGGATTGTTGAGAAAGACCCCAGCAAAGAACCAGAGAGAGATGAATAGGGTCAAGTTCTGGCCACTGCAGATTGTTCTTAAAGTCACTTTATTTTTTTTAAATAAAAAAAAACTTTGTTAAATGATATCGGTGTACGTATAAGTACTTTTTAAACATTTTGACCACACTGCAACAATACCGCGATAATAATGACAACCATGATAATTTTGCTCACAATAACCATGATATGAAATTTCCATACTGTTACATCCCTATTCAAGTAATAGTTAAATATACAGTATATATGTATTTTCAATATGGTATACATATGTACATGGCAAAATAATAATACCTTAGCGAAGAACACAACATTTAATGATTTCATTTACATGACTGAAAAGTAGTGGGAAGAAGTACAAACATGTTTAATTCCACCCCTTCTTCATTAGGTACCAAAAGTAAATTATTACTCTTCCTCAATGATATGTAAGGATACAATCACTGCATCCAATAGAATAATAGCAGGGATGCACAGTGTTGGATTTTTGCCAATATCCGATATGCCAATATTTCAAAATGCATTTTGGCGGATACTGATATCTTTACCAGTATATAAATAACTGAAAGTACGCTTTTTTTGGAGTCCAGCTGTTATATGCAAATATAACTTTTAACAATATCATACTGTATAAGAGCTACAAACACTGATTTACTGATCTGTTGACACAAAATCCCACCCTTTTTGGCAGCTTTTAATAGAAATTTAAAATCAACATGCAAAAATTTGCTAAACTTAATGTATTAGGCAAAAATATTGGCAGTGAATATCTGCAAAAATGTTCATATCTGCGGCTACAGATATTTAGCTTTTGAAGCCAATTTCTGTCAGTACCAATTTCTTAACGAAAACACTGTTAATCCCTGAAAAATAGCCAACAATTATCTTTGCCTTGTAAAGATATGTACTTTTTCCTAAAGAATTCATCTCAATAAATTATTAAATGTAATTAAAACTGTTCCAGCGACATTTATGGCATGCACATCGTGATTTTGCATAAACCAAAATTAAAAATTTCAGGTTTTAAAAGTTGCAGCTTAACAAAAAGAGTATGTTTGTGTATTTTAGTGTTTTAAATTTTTACTTTACAAACTGGAAGCTTCCCTGTGTGGCAAGTTCCCATTGTGCTGTAGTTCTTGATGGACAACCCTTACTTCCTCATTTACATACGTTTGTAGGTTTCTGCTAAATAGACTCAATTTACAACACAGGTACAAAGTCCTATAATGTAATGAAAAGGTGATGATTCTGGGCTAAAACCTCAAGTATTTCCTGATGAGTCAGTTCAGGAAAGAGCATAATTAAGTCATGCTTTCAGCTGCAGACAAAATACAATTGCCTTTGTACACAGCAGGCTTTTAATACTTTATAATCTCTAACAAAAGTTACATTTTCTGGCACAATGTCACCAACTTTCAAGGAGCATTGAGAATGAAAGAGTGTTGAAAAATGAAAAGAGTTCGAGCAACACTTCAGGAATAAACATTATCAAACTGAAAAGTTCAAAACAGCTTAGACAGGTAAAACAGGTTCATAGATTTAACCAGTTAAACCACATCCTGTATAGATTAACCAATAGAGCAGCTGCAGAGGTGGGTCAACCCACATATGACTGGTTAATCTATGATCCTGTTAACATTTTTTTACTATACCAAAAATATTTCAGGGATGTTTGCAGTGTGTTTCTTGATGACCCTGACGAAAGCCACAAGCCACAACATATCAGTCTAATAAAGTTGTTTCCTGAAATACAAGTGTTGCTCCAGCTCATTTGATTTTCTCCAGATCCTTTACAGTCTCAAAATTTTAAGGTTTAATTTGTTTTGTTCATTCATTTTAGAGTTGATTAATCAAAGAAACCAAAATATAACATAAATTTGTCAAAAATTACCAAATCCTGAATTCATAAAATGAATGATCACAATATGATAAACGCACCAATCAAGCAACACAGATAACTGAGGGAAACACTGTATTTTGGTAAATTAAGTTGGGAGCTTCAGTGCTAGTTTGAAGGTACTTTTCTGACACAAGTTTGAATTATTCAGATCCTTTGTGAGTGACGATTTTTTGTAAAGGTTAGACTTGTAGAGAACAGATTGTACACAAAGGCCAGAGGAGAGCAGAATTTCAATGAACAAGAGAGGAACAACAATGTCTGAGTTTAAATTTCCTGCAATTGGTTGTGACAGTCAGTATGTTTCCAGCATCTCTGAGTCATAGTTTTACTTGAATCCATAAGGTGGGGTGGGGTTTATCCAAAATTCCTCAACGCAGATCAGCAAACGCCACACAATACAATAAATATCTTATTACCCTAAAATAGTTATGCAAACTCCAGTTATCTCCCAGGTCGTTTTCTCTAAATGACATGCTTGGAAGGCTAATGGTCCAGAGTCTTTTTTTGTACCTGAAAAACTGGAAATGATCTTGAAACACACAAACAACAAGACAGAGGAGGGCCAGAAATAGAGGCTTCTATCAGTCACCTGTGGAAGCAGTAGAGCATTGCCAGAGATCTTCTCACAGATGTGCTCATCCCTCTCACTCCCTTGGGCTGACCCGGGAACAATTTGTCAAGCCTCCTTTTTTTCCCCCACATCATAGCTTCCAAGAGGTGTAATTTTCCCTGGCGGTGGAGCAGCGAGTGATGGTGGAGTATATCCACGTGTAGAGATTTGCTGTTGGGCCAGGTCAGAGCTGACATGCTTGTTCACACTGTACACTGGGTATTGGGCCTGGGAAAAAGTGGCTGGTATATCTGTTTAAAGCTCCAACAACAGGTGGACTGGGCTTAGTGTAAGATGAGCTGGAACAGGAAGACACACCAATATTAACAGGAAGATCGCCTACTCTAATGAGTATGATGCCACAAGACTAGTCTACGCATCCTTTTTAACTGAGGGCTGCTGAGTGAACTAGAGCTAAAGCTGTTAGCACTAGAGCTGCCACCCTTGACCTGGGCGGTTTGTTGATTAGTTGGTTGATTAGCAGCAGCTTGAAGTCCTTTACAAGTAAACTACATGCAGTGAGCTTTACTGTGTAGAGGTGTGCGTTCAGCTCACTCTCAAGTTGTTTGGAACTGCCTCTTGTTTCATATGTTTTTTGCTTACTTAAGAGGCATTCACACAACAATGTGTAGTAGCTGACATTAACTTATGTTGAGTAATCATCAACATTTCAGTGAAAGAACATTCCCAGGTCAATTTTGCTGTGCTCAATGCAGGTTGAGGTATCTACAGCAGAGAGAAGCGTTGTGCTGGTGGAGTATGACGTTTCCCTTCGGCCCCCTGACTAATTGTAGATGGATTATAAACATTTGCCAATGTAGATGTAACACGTAGGTAGCATTCTCAACTTAGGGGAACTTTGGCCTAATGTGGCTTGCCACTGCTGAAGATTGTAGAAACATGTTGTGATGTTGCTCAGCAAACGCCATAGACACCATTTCACTACATGCAGCTGGTCTCAGTATTCCAAAACTAGGGTGGAAGATGGCTGTCCCAAAAGGGCACCTTAAGTCTTTTAACCGGAGTCCAGTCCTGAGGAGGAAACAACTGAACCCGACAAAGCTGTTGTACATTGACCCAGAGGGGCAGGCGGGCCCCAACGTTTGCTAACAGTTACAGCTGTAACTGAGGGTTGCAAACTCTTGCTGGTGTTTACCTGCATGTACCTTATAAACATCAGCATTGCCCAAATGACATTAACTTAAGAGATGCCAAAACGTCAACACTTCACAACAAAGCAGTAGGGAGTACTCACTCTATTTTAGCCAGTGCTTTGACAACAATATTATTCAGCACAGGCGGCTGCAAGTCATCAGTTACTAGGCCATCCATAAGACCACAACACTGGAAACATGTAAATTCACAAAGGAAATGATTGTAAAATTGAGTGTTGACGGTGCTAATGGGGACATCTGACACTTGCTAAAACATATTTGATAATGATATTGATTATTGGTGTTTATTTTGTTCTTTTTACTCCAAGATTACCACCATGTCAGCAGTTAACTGACTAAGGTCAGGACTCAGTTGAGGATTGGGACTACTGAAATTGTTACCTCAATACTCCCTTATCATCCATCGTCCTATTTATACCACAGTCAATATGACTTTATTTTTAGTGAAAAGCCAAGATGACAATACATGTTTCATAAATCTCGAAATACTGAGTAAAGGTCACTACTAAGAAGTTTAAGGGTTTTCATCTGATCTGTTTAATATTGTAGTAAACCAAATATATTCCACCTCTGAACAACTGTTTCTGAAATTGGATTTTCCTTTCTTTCGTTTTTTAATCCAATTTAACACGCCACGTTGACAGTTTTGACATTTACAGTCATATGTTTATAGTTGTTCATTAGTAGTCATTTTTCTGAAAGAATCTTGAGCACACTATAACTAACCTGTATGTCTGATTGTTAAATCAGGGAATTGACTAATACTCTGCAGATTTCCACACAAACTCCCGCATTAAATGAAGATTTTCAGTTTTTCCACTTAAAAGAACCAAGCAGAAACCTTTGCTGCCAAAAAATGAAGCCAGTGTAGAAGTGCAAATAACTACTCTTCCTGGACTGTCATTTGGTGGTTTGCTGCAGGAGAAAATGGAAGTCACATGATTGTTTCAGGGCAACAGATGGTCTGAAATAAACATATTAAAAGCTGGTATGCACCAGTGTAATGATAAAATGTCATCATGTCTCAGGAACAATAAGACTCAATGGCAGTAGTCTAAAGCTCACACTGTTATTAATTTATGTGATTTTAAATCCAGATAGAGATTTTGATCTCCATCCCTACACAACAAAACAGACATTCAAGCATTTTAAGGCTAAATCACATTTATCACATCTATTCCCTTTAATTAGAAACATCACTTATAGATCATCACAGTGTTTCATTTTGAAACAATCAACCCCACACACAGTGAAAAAACATTTAATCTCAAAGTCAAAAGTGCACTAGAACCCTGAGAAATGATGCAAACTGACAGTAAGCAGCCTGTTTTGTTCCTTCTCTTCAAATTACAATTCTTTGTTCATTGCACATCAATCCGTCAGTCTTTTTTCCTCCTCTCTATGAATCAAAATGTGCTGCTTTTGTTTTTCAGCCTTTGTAGGCAAACTGTTCGCCAACAGACAGAGGATTGAATTCTGACAATTAGGATTCACAGAACTGAAGACAACTGCATTGATCAAACATTTTTACATCTTGTTAACTTTATTTTAAGAGAGAAATACAATTATAATGTGTGATTTATTTGTTTTTTTAAAGATCCATTGAGGTCAGCACAGTTTGCTCATCCCAAATATGAAGTGTTTTCTAACAGATTATAGTACTGCAGACATCTCAACTCTACTTTGTGTATTCGGAACAGAGCAGCAAGCTTCATTTTCGAGCTGTTGTTGTAGCTGTGAGTCCCCTGAGGTGATACTGAATTTCAGATTGTGCCTCTCCAACTGCTGCCAAAACTTCACCTCATTGATTTTTTTTCCTTTTATATTTTTTCCCATGCTGCTGCTATTCTTCTTGAGCAAACCTTATAATTCAGGTCCTATCTGCCAATAATTTGTATGAATCTACACAACTTTATTAGATACATGGGACAACTGCTAATTAATGCAACAACCTAATCAGCCAACACATGGCAGTACTAAAGTATGTAGAAAACTATACATTGACAACATAGTTCTTACTAAGTATCGGGAGAAAGAGAAAGGTGATATAAGTGACTGTGGCAAGACGGATTGATCGGATAGCTAAAGGACTGTGCACTGATTGGGTAACAAATGAGGCCCATGCAACAATGCCAGAAAATATCCCTCAACATCAAACAACATAGTAAAAGTAAATTTTAAGGTGAAATAAACATATTTACTACCTAGTTCTGTTGTACTGCTTTGCTCTGTCAGATTGATGCACAGTAGGTTCCCTAATGTGCCAGTGATATCCCCTCTGTTATCTTTTTATTAAATATTTTCAGTAATGCATAGTTAAGAGCATGAATGATCTGGCAACAAGCCCACGTAGATTTGCTATTGGTCAGACGGCATTCTGCCTTGCCTCTTTGTTTCAAGGCTAATCTAAAGTTAGTCTAAGACAACCTTTTGACATGGTGGCTGATTGAAATCAAAAGCCACCTCAAATAGCCAAACAGCTGACTTCATTCTGGTTTCAATTAGTGTTTGACTACAGCAGGGGTACCCAAACCATGGCCAAGGGGCCATCCGTGGTCAGTATTAGTTGACCCACAACATGATCTTAAAAAACAGTGTAACTTTGGCATACACCAGAATATAAAGATTCTGCTTGGCTGATAACCTGACACGCCAGACGGACAGTTTCATATATCCGCCACAGAAATATTTCACTAGTCCATCTGGGAAAGAGCCATTCGAAAATGTTTTCGGGGCGGACTGGACAATCGCTCTGCTGGTCACACTCATCACAGACCAACCCACATCAAGCCACAGTATGACGTAGCAGCTCGCGCTGTTGTTAGCCATTATCTTAAACTACATTTCAGTCCTTAGACTATCGTCTTACATTAAATTATACCACACAGATGTATGATTTACCACCCATATGTGACACGAACATCGTCAAAGACAATGCCCACCAAGTGCTGTCGGTAAACTTCTTAGGAGAGCATATTTCACCAGGTATCGCTGAGTAACCATGACTTCCATAGACTAACCAGCATGTCCGTGGAGGATTTCCACGTTCTTTCCCAGTTTCCCAGCAGTGATCCCCGGTCGGGAGAAGAGCAAAAACATGATTTCCCATAAGAAAAGCTTTAAGTGTTCTTTGCTTCTCTTTTCAAGAAAAAATTGAGTCCATTTCTGATTAAAACCACAGATATTGCCGCATCCCCAGAGACCGCTTCAGAAGCTGCCATTGTTTTAAAACATGCAGTCACTTCCTGTTGTTGCGCGTCCACAGCTCCCACCTCTCTTTCCTGACTGGGCCATTAAGCATTTAGCCAGTGAAGTCACTGGACAATGGAGGTTGGCAAGACAGACATACAGGATTTCAGACAATGAATCAGGCAGGTCCGTCTGCTTTGAAAGGCTACTTGGCTGATTAATAAAGACAAACTGATCCAGCATTTATGAACATGACCTGCCCTCATTTTCTTTGCATCATCTCTATGTCCCATCTTTGATTTACAATAAATGCTGCGGTGGTCATCTTCAAGCATCAAGCTTTTGCAAAATTTGCCAGCTTTGGGCAGTTTGCTCTTGTTTTTAGCCTTACAATGGTGAGTAGCTATCAGAATCCCCTTTCTGTTGCTTGAAGGGTCAGTCTCATCTTTTGGGCCCTATAAAATCCGTGATCACGGAAACACGGATGGAATCACGGAATTGGACTTTGAACGCGGAATTTAATATAAACGCGGAATATCATGGAAATGGCCGACATTTTACAGGAAAGCTTTCCCCCCCTCCACCCCTCATTAAGGATGCAAACATGTCGAAGCAGCCACCTGAAGCGCTGGCTAAGCTGTCAATGAAGCTACAAAACTCCCGGCTAACTCCAAAGTACAGGGCAGAGCAGTTTCCCAACGATTATTATGTGTCAGATTATCAAATGTTCTGCAGATTTTGTCAACATACTGTTGACTGGACCTGTAAAGATATGTGTGAGGACCACCTGAAGATTGAGATATTATATTTGATTATATTGCCACAGATTGGTTGTCTGGGAAAACCAGAGTCCCCTGCTTTCACTTTGCCACCACAAAATCTTCCGTAACTATTGACTGCTTGCCTTGTGGATTCAGGAATAGAAAGCTGTGATGTAGACTGATTTTTCCCTTTAAGCACTTTCATTAATAAAAAAAAAAAAATCTTGACCTTCACTTAATCATTTTTAGTAATGCTAAACACTACAGGTAGGTATGTTAATGTGGCCTTATCATCATTACATTTTTTATATGAAGCCCTTGGTGAAAAAAGATTTGGCCCCCCATCCCTGTCTATGATAAATGATAAATAAACTTGAACTGGTATGTATTTTCTATACTTTCTGACTATTCAAAGCTCTTGTACACTGTGGGTCAAATTTATACATTTACACTCATTAACTCTCACATTGACTCAGCGATGGTTGAAGTTTTTGTGTGAGTTGTCCATCAGTTTTAGAAAACATGTCTATGCTCTTTCATACCCATTTACACTGAGCTGGGCTTGAACCCTCAACATTCCTATTGATTGTAAAAGAAACTACCAGACTAAGCCACCAATGTCTGGGTTGGAGTGTGAGCACGTGCAATAGGACCAAAAAGATGGTAAACTATGGTAGGGCAAAGCCAGAGAAATCTCTGGTGGAGGCCCTTGAAGGTTCCAACATGCAAATTAGTTTTTCGACCTGGAAAAAGGAGCGAAAGACGATTTGAACCATCTAAGTTAACTCAGGACACCTGTGCTCAGACTTGCAGGTTAATCTGGCAAAGGGAAAAAATAGAGGTCTTGGGGTCCAAACAATGTCAGACCATTTCAAACTTAAACGGGGTAAGCAAATTGTATATTTATTTTTCTTAAATCTTTGTCTGATGAGCCCTGATCTTGGCTGCAACACTCTATGGTAGGGCTCAGTATTTGTTTTTGAACAACAGCCAACTCTTTTTCAGACACTCTGTAATGCTTTCATGTCAGTATGGACCAAAGTCTTACTTTTCCATCACATTCGCCAATTCTATGTGCGAAGGAGGTCCAACTTGACAGAGGTTGTGCCTAGGGTGTGCATAATAAAGTGTCCGGTTTATGTGTTTTTATCTTGACAGATTTGGCTTGTCTGTGCTGTCATATCATAACAGAAACTGTGGATGTCATGATGCATGAAGGTTTGAATTACCAGTTTGTTCGGAGCAGCTATCAAAAGGATGTATATATGCATCAGTACACATTATATCTCCCTCCTCATATCTGTGTCTTTAATAGAAGTGAAAAAAGTCTAATTTGCCAGAGGCTGATCCAAGAATACTAAACAGAACTATCAGCCCTGCGAGCTCCTTTATGGATTATGAGCTTTGCCTTATCAGTAGATTGGAGCACCTGGAGCGTCAGCATTATAATGCAGCTGGGAGCACGTTGGTAGAAAAATGCATCATAGCTCAGGGCTCACATCAGATAGATCTGTCAGGCTAAGAATGCATATTAAAGCATAAAAACACACAGTCACATGGGAATATTTCTGCAGAAAGCATATGGAAACTGACACTGATTTGATCTTCATGAAACCAAAGTAAAATAAGGTTTCTCTCTTGATTGAAGGCACAATGGATCTTAGTTAAACTATAACAAACTAGGAAAGCACTCTGAGAGCGTAGACCTCTGCCAAGCAGCTCACTTCCACCCATAAATTGTGATTTCCACCCAACATTATAGTCCTATATTTATTTTATGTGCACAATGTGAAATGAAAAATATAAATCTGCAAGAAGTGTGATTATTGTTGAAATAAATATCATCCAATTGTGATCTAGTTAGAAGTGCGTCTTATAACTTGTTGACTGAACCAGTTTGCTGCTGCTTGTACAGATGTTGGGCAATGTCGCCAGCCTGTTGGTCGGCGCAAAGCCACGGCGCTTCGGTGCACAGCAAGTTCGCTCTGTGTGGACTTTGGGGGTTAGGTTTTTACACTCACACACAGAATTGTGCTATAACAGACTATTTCCATATCAACATCATCAGCAACCTTCTTTCAAGTGAATAAACGGCACGTTTGGAGGGACTGCAAGCGAGCAGAGCTGCCGCGGATGTTTCTATAACGTTAATGGGCTCATAGTAATGTTACTAGTAGTTGTGAGTTGTAGAGGACGGGGATGTTTATTACAGTTTCAGGAGAGTCTGCTGAGAAACCAAGGCTCCAGGAACAGCGGTGGGATTTCTCCATCTGCAAAGCGTTTCCTCCTCTCCTCTGTGTCTGTGAGCAGAACTCAGCATGCCCCAGCTTTCACTGCTGATTGGCTGATCGCTGTGTTGTGCCTCTGCATGAAACCAGAGCATGTAACCAATCGGATGGTGCCGTGGGTCGGACAAAAGATGGCCCAGTGTTAAGTAATGGGACTTCATCGTGAACTTCAATGTTTGTTTGTTTTTTACGCCAGTTGGGATCGGATCAGCACCAAAATGAATTGGTGTCTTCCTTGGACCAAACCACACCTCTGGTAAAATTTTCATGTAAATCCATCCAGTAGTCTTGGCGTAATCTTGCTAACAGACAAACAAACAAACAAACAGACAGACTCCAAAGGATGCCATAAGTGTTATTGCAAAAACATAACCCCCTTGGCGGAGGTAATGATCATACGCAGGGACATACTGGAAGCTCCCTTGCCTTTGCTGCTTCCTTGTTGATTTTAATTGAGGACTATTTTCAGTGTTTAAATAATGCAGTGCAAAACAGCATAATATGACCATGCAGGGTCATTTATGACCCCAGAGTAATTTAAATACAAAACAATCAGTTTCAATTAAAATGCTTATCCTTTTTTTTATCTTGGGGAAGGAGATCTACCGTTTCTAGTGTTAAAAAGAGAGAAAACTTTGACTGGTTCTTGTCACATAGTGTATTGTTTGGTATGACTGGTGGATTTGGGATGATGTCTAGCTCAAGAGGGCAACCCACAGGAGGAGGATTTTTTTCCCCGGACTGTTCCATGTTTGCCTCTGTATATGTATGCTGACCAGGAACTTTATTTCCTGAAGGCTGATTGGCAGGCTGATCTGCTTGGGTGAATATCTGAACTGTGGACTCGTCCATGGGCTCGGCCATGTGCTCTAGCCCCTCCAAGAACTCAAGCCCAGCCTCTACCTCTTACAGGCACATCTTTATCAGTTTCTTGGCTGCCAAGGCTATGGGAAGAATATCACAGTAAGGTTACCATCAGAATGTTCTGACATGTGAGAGGTGGGATCGTCATCATCTGACAAGGCCTCATCTCTATCGATCAAGCTATTTCATTATCATTCTTGGCTTCAAGTATCAGTCTGTCGGCTTGTTGGGCTGTACACCTTGCCACTCTAGATCTGCTGGCCATAGCTCACTGCAAAGAAGTACAATGTATTGCCAGTAAATGTCAAATTACAATTAAATGCAAAACCATATATAGCTGTAAGTCTTACATACTATTTCTGGGATCATAAATGACCCCAAACACATTTTAATAATCCTCACCCCACCAGTGGGTCGATACCAACAGAAAACAGAATCGATACAGGACATGTAAACTAACAAAATCATAAAAGGAAATAATTTTCTGAACAAGAATATAAAAATGGCCTACAAAATTATACATCTGGGTTCGTAAATGACCCCACTTGAAGGTTAAGGGTGCTGCCACAGCGACTGTGTTTTGGGTTTAGTAAATGTGAGTCCTTTTTTTAAGGTAGCACAGTTTGTCTGAGCTGGTGTGAAAGCTATAAATGAAACCTCGGTGTTCTTTAAAGAATTGCACTGAGACCACTAGAAAAGGTGGGTCTCAGTCTGCTTTTATTTACAGTAGTAATTTTCCGTGAGAATAAGAGTTGACCTTTGCCTGAACTAACTATAGGGGGAAAAAATGCTCTTTCAATTGAATTCAGGTTGTTTTGAAGCTCTCCTGTCCAATGCCATCATCTGTTGTTGTGTTAAACATCCATGTATAATTAGACAATGTCATTGGTGAGGCTTTCACGATGGTTTAGATCATCTTTTCAATCAAGGTGAGATAAAATAAAGCTTTCTCCTCACAAAACTCTACTGCTGTAGAATCAGATATCATGGGGGCATGGATGGAAACTGGAGAGGCTTTATGTGTTTTTAAGAGGTTACAAAAAGAGAGAAGTTAGTAATTTGATGAGAAAATTAGGGGTAAAATTAATGGTAACGTACTGGATATAGCTTGTATTTTTTATTTTTTTTTGCCGAACATGCTGTTCATGCTTGCAAAGGGTTCCTGCTGACCATAGCCAAATCCTCATCATAATAGTTCAAGTGATGAGACTGCATTGCACTTTAAAGCAGCACAACAGTTGGGCAGTAATAATTTGTTGCATGAGAAATTCTGAACAATAAGGGAGCATGTTTTCTCATACATTTTGTTCCTTTGTAAATGCTTCATGTGAACAGACTTCTGAAAAATTATGCCACAATGCAACACATTGTTCCTTGATTACGACCAAAGCAAATTAACTATTGGTGTGGAAACACTCTAAAACTGGGCCACTTGTCTTGCTCCATGAGTTGCTGGTAAAACATTGTAGTGAATTGTCCCTTTTTCAAGTTGTCCCCTTTGCAGGAAGTTAGACATGGTCCTTTATCAGGCCCAGCCCTGTTAACTGGCAACACATAGAGGACTGAATTCAGACAAACTGTTGTCATGTTTAATAAAATCTGTGTTGCTGATCTATTCATCATCCAAAACAATGGAAATCAGTTTTAATATGAATAACTTTATTTATTTATTTATCTATTTATTAATTGTGTTTTTTGATATTAACATTAAGTGTTACCAGATCATCAAATATCAGTAGTAATCAAAAGTTTCCTCTTGCTTTTTAGTGCCTGTATGTTCTGTCTATGATTGATGATGTAACCATAACCAGGGAATTTAACCCAAATGGATTGTAAAGACTTTGCTATGTTAAAAATTTGTGTGGAGTATTTAGACGGTGAATACAATGGGGGGGGGGGGGGGGGGGGGGGGGGTGGTGGGGGGGGGGGGGGGGGGGGGGGGGGGGTTCTTATTGGTTGGTAGGTGGGCCAATTAGAGAGCCATCAAAGGGTCAAATGCAATTTAACTTGGAGGTGTCTGATTTGATGATATTAACCTGTATTAAGCCATTTCACTCCAGTCCCTGACCTCTTTACAAGGAGGTCAGGAGCTGGAGGGGTCAGTGGATAAAAATACAACTAGCAATGCAACAAACAATAACACTTATGGCATCCTTCTGCAGCTGGTGTTAAAGTATCATCTCAGGTTTTCAAGGCAACAGTAAGCAGGCTATGTTATGTCATACTGGCTCTGTCATTGCAGCTGCTGAGCAAGACACAGAATGTTAAATTATAAAAATGAGCAATTTCTCTGGCTAAGAAAACTATCAAAGATATTTTAAATAAAAGTAAAGATCTACAACAGGTCGCTATTGAAATCACAGCAGATATGGTGTATGAATTCTACAGATTGTGCCTTAAACTTGGCGATTATTTTAGTTCCTGTTGTCTTTCCTTCAGCAAAACTTACTTCAGTACTGGACTGAAAACCACAGGAGGGGTTTCCTGCTCAGCGTTCCAGCGAATGTCAGATTTGTGGCTCAGGTACATAATGTTCAGTGTATTTGACATGCATGCACAAAGGTGAACCCCTGACTCGGCTCTTTTCTGCTGCTCCTGCTTAATATTTCAAACGCCGCAGCCTCGCATTGTTGGACAGAGGGCAGGCCTCCCTCCACAGAGTAGGATCATGAGCTGAGGCTTAAGCTGTGACTGACGGCCCTGAGCTGCCTGCTGCAGCCAGCCGGGCAGCTCAGAGCAGATCGATCATGAGTTCAGCCACAGCACTGGTGTGGCACTTTAACAAATACAGCTGGAGAAAGATGGATGCCCGCTCTGTGCCCACTATTACATGATAAATTGTTTCCTGGTAGCATTTTTCCACATTCTTTATTTTGGCTTTTAAAAAAACTATTATTCAGTTCAGCTAAGGACCTTCAAGTTCACTGAAAAGATGCTGGGCAGGGAACCTTTTGGACAGTATTTTATGGTGGCAGTTGGGTAAGTATTTCTGGACATATAGCGTCTGATGGAAAAGGTCTGCACTCCAGCAGGGCTACCCTTCTTGCTAACAGATCATGATTGTGTCCACATGAGGATCATGTCCCAGTGTCATTTTTAATGGTAAAACTTAAAATGACACTGGAGTTTCACTGTGTGAACTAGAACTTTCTCAGTACTTGAATTGTTTACTTGTTGTAAGTGAGTTAATTGTATGTAGTATTGCACATTTACCAAAACAATGTCAACAACAAAAACAAAATCATGTCCTGAAAAAGAACCATGTCCATTAGCAGTTCAAAACCTCTCCACATCTGCGAATGAAATGACCTACCACTAAAGCACCAGACTGCTTTATCCTGTGGATACTTATGCTGTCAGTGAATACATATCTGTAGTATCTGAAGACATTCTTTTCCAGAAAGTCTATCTTAAAGTGCGATGTTTTTCTGGACTCTTGAAAGTTTGTGTTTGACACATCTTATACATACAGTGGCTCTGCTGACAGTGATTTTATCAACTAAGCCCTGATATCAGCACCAGTCGTAGTGAATTCTTCATTCAGATTTGCACAAAAAGGGACCTTTTTTTCCAAAATGGCCACCCATTAGACCGTGCAGATAGAAGAGAGTTTCACTCTTTGCCTGTGTGTAAATAAGTCTTTTGACTCTTTTGTGCAGGTTTAGCAGGCTCCAAGATAGGGCGATGATGATAATACAGTGTCATGGTTTACCATATTTTTTTTAAAAAAAGGTCACTGTTAATTAGTCCTTTAGGCTTTTCAACACTGCGTGTTTTTCCCAAGCTCCAAATGAAGGTCAAACAAAGGGATTACCTCTGCTGTCTTTAGCCACTGACAGACACAACAGACTTTATGTAGCATCTCATCTGAGCATCTGTGAAATCCCATTATTGGTGAGTTACTTACAAACACTTGAGTTTGTCAGGGTAGAATTTACTGCACAGGTGTCAATTTAGAATTATTAGATGCCATAATACAACTTTTTTCTTTTTTAACTTAAAAATAATTATTAGCACTGATTGCAGGAGAACACAGGAAGACAAAAATAAAGTATAAAAAGCATTATGGTCTTGGTGAAAAAATTGCAAAATAAGTGAGATTATCATGAAACAGGGATTATTTTTTTACGACAGTTATAGCCCTTAAATTCATAATTGTCCAATCCTCACTCAAAAATCACCCAGTTGTTTTGAGAATCTGGCCATCAATGAATGAAAAAGCCTTAGAAGAATCAGCTTTGGTGTGGATTGACATTTGGAAATCTCAGAGCACTTCTTCTTCTTCTGACTTCTGCAATATTCTCTCTTCTTGAATCCTGTGCTGGTACAGATGAGTATTGACGAGTATGTGTGTTGTTCTTCATTGCTGTACCGGCAGGGAGGCACATTGGTTTGCACTGTCTGCTCCGGAGGCCAGGGGTTAGCTCGGATCTCAGCCTTGAGCTCTTCTGTTTGAACGTTGTATTCTCTCTCTTTCTCACTGCAAGAGTTTCCTCCAGGTCAACCTCTGTTCCCACGGTCCTAACATGAAGAAAGAAGGTCATGACTAAGGAATAAATTGCCCTCTGCATGAATTTGTAGTTTGTTTATAAACTCTGTGATACAATAGTTACCTGGGTCTCTTGCAAGCAGGGGTGCATGCAGAGCCTCTTATATCAGATCAGCCTGCCTGCATATTTTATGTTAAACCACTGATAGAAAATGTGTGATTTCCTATAACATGTATGTTATTGTTTTTGCCTTTGTTATTTATGTATTTTTTGTACTGTATGTTAATATAATCAAGACAAGAGGAGCAGGCAAGGCAGGGTACCCTTATGTTAAATGTCAACAGAGACATTTAAACCCTCAGTCAGCCTTAAACAAACAAACAAAAAACCTTATAGGGATGTTAGAAACCCAGAAATATAAAATTGATATCTAAATGTAAAGGTGTAAATGTGTAGTCAATGTTAGGCTCATAAATAGTATTGAACAAACAATGTTTTCATTTGTGTTTTACTTATTTAAACTTTAAAATCCAATCTTCTCAGCATCGTTATTAAGGCTCAGTAATTCAGTATGAATTTGACAATTTAACCTAACTGTCTAAAAGACAGCCTCTCCTGGTAATTATCCCTTCCTCATGACAAGTCTAAGACAAGCAGGTCGACACCATTCTTTCGTCTGTGTCCAGTAACAAGGAAGAGACGGCCAAAGCTTGCCTGCAGCTAGTTAGCTTAGCTCAAACGCTGGGAGTCAACAGGTAGTGTTAGCCTGCCTCTGCCTACTGCCATCAGATAAACTCTTCAGCAACTCTAAACGGTCCTGTGTGCTTGTTGTGACTTGTTTTTTACTCCTTTATGTTATGCTATCTTCTGCTATCATCATATTATCTTCTTCTACTCCTGAACAGAGACTGTCTTTTGTTTACCTACTTCTGCGGTGGTTTTTTGCGAGACGTGACGTTAACGAATGAGTTGAGTCTTTTGAACAGCTCTTTTAAATGAACGATACCAATTTGCTGTTGGGAGTGAGCCATTCGTTGAATTTGCAGGCAATTTGCATTTAAGAGTGGCTCGCAAACGACTGGCTCACTCCCAACAGCAAATTGGTTCTTATCGTCATTTAAAAGAGCTGTTCAAAAGACTCGACTCGTTCACAAATGTCACATCTCCCGCAAAAACCACCGCAGAAGTAGGTAAACAAAACAAAGTCTCTGTTCAGGAGTAGAAGAAGGTAATAAGATGATAGTAGAAGACAACGTAACATAAAGGAGTAAAAAACGAGTCACAACAAGCACACAGGACTGTTTAGAGCTGCTGAAGTTGCTGTCAGAGTATGACAGGCTGATACCAATCATGCTAAGGCCCATGATGAAGTTTTTTTCATCAGGTTTGAGTGAACCTTCAAAATAATGCCAACTTTATTTCATATCTAGCATCTCAAACATGGGTTCAAGATATAGCCATCTATGCTCCGGTGGAGAATTGCTGTCCTCTATTGTGTCTGTCATTACCACAGCTGAACTGAAACTGAAGTGCTTGACCTGAGACGTGTGGATCTCTTATCCTCTGTGCTACCATGGAGACCTGTGATTTGGCACAGTAAAAGAAAAACAGCTACAGTAACAGTTTATTGTCTCTCAGGCCAGAGGTTAGAAAAGAAGGTTCATCAGCTGATTTAAAGTAACAATAAGTCAGTTTGTCAAATTCTGTAAAATCAGAGTTATACATGTATTCATAACCACAGCATCACTGCATTATGATATTATCAATATCCCAGGCCATTTTTTCTATTTAATAAAACATGTGGTTCCCAGCTCTGTTCCTCAGTCATATGAGACCACTCTCATTCTGAGAAATTGACCTCACAACAATCCAGAAAACCGCTGATAATTTATCACAGAAGGATGACCCCCCCCCCCCCCCCCCCCCCCAGCAACACAACCTATACTGTACTATTCAGTTCAGAACACTCTGACAACCCTTACTGCCTCCAGTTTTTCGATGAAAGGCTAAATGATGTTATTGCCCCTGCAATGATGGACACTGTAATGCACTAAAACACAACAACAGTGACCCCCGATGCATGTTCACACCTTAAGGCAACCCCCACTGATCTAACTCATACTGTTTTTGATTTATCGACAGACCTGCTTGTTATATTTTAAGTCAGATTATCACCCACCCAACAGTTCGGGGCTCACCTGCAGCGTACAAGGTGAAAGGTCAGAAGAGTGTAGTTCCAACAGATCATTACCTGGATTCCCAGCATAGAGGATTAAGTTCATGCTCCTGTATTTAATTCAGAGAGGCCAGATATTTCGAGATGGTTGATTATGCTCCCATTTGTGTCTTTGAGATTTGAATTCAAATGTGTTTTTATGAAAACACTGTCTTTGTCTGCAGCTGTGCCTCCACACATTATTAAAAATTAGTTTTTAAATATTTGATTTGAACATTATAACATATTCCAACATAAAACTCCACAGTTCATCTGATCCTTTTCATGTTTTTTTTAGTATTCAGCCCGGTAAGATAACTCCTTTGGCGAGCAAGGGCCGACCATAAGCTTGAGGGAGCAGTTTTGAACATATTTATAACCAAAGCCTCCAAACTACAGCATGTCTTAGACATCCACCACAGGAAAGAATAAAACTACTACACCCTTGGGCATCAAGTCATGCATAAACAAGTGTGTAATAAATTATACACTATCTATGAATATTTAAACAAAAACACTGAATTGAAGGTGAAGGAAAGCAAGTAGTTTTAAAATAATAAGAAAGTGTAAAGGGGATTCCGGGTCTTAGCTGTAGGTTTTCAGTGCGATGGCTTACTTAATTGAATCTCTAAAAGTATTTCAGATGCTTCTGTACCTTATTGAAGCACTTTCAATGGGCTGAAATGGTTTTAAGACTCTCAGTGCTTATACATAACAAATGCATTTAACCACCAACAATACTTATGGAAAAAGGTAAATTAAAACATATATCTCCCAGTTGCTTGGCCATCTGGAAGCTATCAAGTTGCCTTTGTGGAGATAAATCAAATTATTCTGCTTATAACTGAAATGAACAACAGTCTGAATAAAATGATGAAAACAAAGGCCTAAAAATGTTTTCTATTCATCACTCTGAGCATCTTGTAACATTGATTAGTATTTTAATGAAACCATACATTAATTTTTAATTGTTAAGAAATCATACATCTTGACCTATAATCAACCTTTTTTTCAATTAAACTTTGATTATTAGCTTTTATAAGTCTTACAGGTCTTCTATACTACTGTTTTTATTCTTATTGTTCCAAGAGTATTTATACATAGATAGACTGGGGTTACTCTTACCTGTGGTCATGTGACCCTATGGTCATGCACAAATAAAGAGATGCACCCTAAAGAGCGATTCAATGCCTTCCTCTAGGCCACAACTGTGCACAGAAAGTGAGCTGGCAACTCTCCATCTACAACACCTAATCCCAGACCTAAGGTATCACAGCAGTGTATATAACTCATCCTTAGATTATATGTAAGAACATGAAATTGGCATTAGACCAAAATAATTTCAGATTATTTAAACAAAGTGCAAGCAAACTTAATACAATGTTCTCTCCATAAATCACAATCCATCTGAAAAGGTGTGCACAGGGATCACCTTTCCAGTCCTCCCTCTGCACGCCCACATTTAATCATTAACAGTCCATGCAAAGCACTTTATTAATTAAATGTATAATAATGAGCCGGCTGGCCAAAGGATTTCAGCAGAAAACCACTACAACAGCTGGAAGGGGGGCCATATAAAAAATAACCCTGAAATGTGTCGAGTTTTTTAAATGAATAAAAAGGTGCTTGAACGTCATGTATTCATTTATTGCTACAGAAGAAAGGATACTAAAATGGAGAAACCAAAAATGACACATTTCTGTGGCTTTCTGGACTTTTCACATCGTGCCAAAACATCCACTGTCCATCATTACACAAAATTTTTACCACAGGTTATAAACATTTCTGAGACACATATTTTTCTACTAATTCCATGTCTGTTCTTTTACTTTGATGGATAAAAGAAGAGACGACAACAGAGATTTTTAAGCAAGAGAGGTTTCTAGTTACAAAAAACACTCCTGGACAACATAGAGATAAGTTCAAAAATGAAAGGAATGGCACATTGAATAATCACCACACCAAATTTGTTTGTGTAATGGGAAAATGCAGAATTGCTCATTACTATATAAAAGTTAAACATGGTTACCATCTACAGCATTACACCTGCAGCAGTATCAGCAGAAAAAACTTTTCAGAGGTATTAAAAACATCAGGCTTACTTGTAAAAGTTGACTTGTAAGGAAACATTTCCCTGCTTGACGATCTGGACTTAAATTTACGGACTAAATGGCAGGGGATGATGTCAAGTCCTGTGAAGATCTACTGACAAGTCGGTGAGAAACACAGGTCGCTTTTACACCGAAAGTTTGGCAGGGTGAAGTTGTAATATTGTTCCCTTTTTCATTTGTTTTTTTTCTTTCACAGTTTGTCAGACAGTCCAAAGTCTGTCATTTGCTGCTTATTATAACCACCCCCCACACCTGGGGCTAAAGCTGTGGGCTTCATTCCTGGTCCATTGTTGCATTATGTACAAAAAATACTCAGCTGGCTTCAAGTAATAAAACAGTTTAGCTTGAAGCAGTTCTGAAGTTGTCTGTGCCATAAAATAAAGATAAAGGTAAAGCTGCATCTAGGCTGCATTGGGTGGCACTTGCATATTGACTGGAGCGATGTGTAACCATATGCCATCCAGAATTATAGACATTAACATGTTGAGAGGACTGGAAGCTGGTGGTGCACACTGCTTTTTATTGTCACTGAACACTCTGTTAGCTTGCTTCCTGTGACATTCGACCACATTGAAGCCACAATTCTCTGCTTTGTTGGTTTGCTTACCTTGTTTGGTTCTTGTTTTGTTTGGATTGCTTTCACATGCGCTTGGAAACAAAGAAAGTTCCCTGTTCCAATCAGCTTTCATACCACCCCAAATGAACTAAGCTTTCCAAAAAAAAAAAAAAAAAAATGGAGTGGACCAAACATGCTCTGTGTGAAAGCAACCTTATCTGGAAGGGATCCAGGACCACCTGTTTTTTGTGATCTTGGCTTAGTCTATTTGTTCTAAAACACAGTTTGATTACTGTGTCCACGTATGTCTGAACAAACTGAGCCCAAAGGGAACACCCACTTGTTACAGAACAGCTACTCATAACCAAAGCATGAAGCACCCTAGAAGACAATATCAGTGGTTATAAATGTATGTAAATCAACAATGAAAAACAACCCCCCCACTCCAAAACAAAAATAAATAAATAAATAAATAATAAATAAAGTAAAAACAGGATTAATAGGCAATAAGGACAAGTCTGATTTTAATTTTATCCTTTCATACGGATAAGTGATTGTTTTAAAATCCAACAAGCTGGATTTCCTTTAAAAGTTTTGATTTCTTTGCAGTTAATCATGTTATTAAAAGCACAATATACAGTACAGTAGAGGAGCCTTTATGAGGAATGGCACATCCTGTTAACCTTGACACTTGTCCTTTCTAATATCAAACCTTCTTACTCTTAATTTTCATCTACCGTCAAACCATTTCCAGAGACATTATATAAGCATTTGAATACTTAATTTGCCAGCTTAATGATGGTCTGCAGCTGGATGATTGATGGAGATCTAACCTAACTTTGCTCTAAAGGTAATGTGAAAGAACAGCACTGCAAGAAGTGTAAGGCACTGCAAAAACTTGTAAGGACAGTGAAACTTGAATGAGAGTGTCCCAGTGGGGGTTGAAAAGGTTCAATCGCCTCTGCCCTCCATCTTCTCCTCACTGGTGCAGATTGATTTAATCCAGTCAGAAAATACTTACCATGATAATTACAGGTAGTCATTGTTCTCCGCTCACTCCAGAGACATGGTGTAATTGTTTGGAGAGAATCCAACTGTATAACATCTTCTCGGACTGCACAGACAGAATAAAGGTCTGAGGTCTGGTGTCATAAGAGAGCTTTGTTGGGATTGAAATGCTCTATCCAAAAATTCTCTCAGACCTTCATATTTGTATAGAATAAGGGTGTTCAGGTGTCCAGGTCAGTACAGTGATGCTACTGCTGTGTGTGAACACAACAACTCAGGTGTGTATCTCCAAATCGGCCCACTGGATTACACTGAAAAAAGTTAATCACTATGAGATAACCTGATTAAATCAAGGTTAATCCCCTTTTTCCTGGAAAACAACACAGCCTTAGATAGACATAGATAGAAGACAAAAAAGAGGACAACCAGTTAAAGGAAGCAAATGGGTTAGATGTGAACCTTGGGCATGCCCGGGGGTAGAGTCTTATCTGCTTTGATCCCGATTGCACAAAATTTATGCAAACAACGCGTAGAAGTGGAACAAGAGTTGTGCCTCAGAGGTACAGCTCTCATTTTCTGTCCTGCTCCACTGATTTAAAGCTTCACCAGTTAAATGTTCCTCTTATAAGGCAATTATCAACAGCTTCATAATTAAATGTTGCACTAAATATTGGGTAATTTATTTTTGACAATTAACAGATAATGTTGTCAATCTCTTGTACATTATCTTGATTGCCATCTGCCAAAACAAACAAACAACCAGACCAATCAAAAACCCAAGTGTTTTGCCTGCAGTTTGGATGGATTCATCAACCTGTCTATTGAAACAGATTTTTGGAAGTGTCTGAACTTTTCATAAAGTTGCTGTAATGCCTATTTTAATTCAAATTTTTAAGGGTTTTCATTTTTTTGTCTTAAATTTGTTTTAGAGTGTGTTTTAAACATCAAATAAAAACTGTAAATTATGACTAAATTATTTATTAATTGAGTGATTTAGTGTTTTTTCTTGATTTCTTTAGACACAGTAGTTTGGGAGACGCACGTTTTTGGTATGTCAATCACAATGATTGCAATTTTACACATTACAACAGTTAGTAAAAAAATGTTTGAAATATTTTTTTAAAAAATGTCAACGGTATAAGATATGGTAGGTCAGACTTTGTAATGTTAGAGCTGTTTAGTATCAGGCCCTTTTACCTGAGAGCTTCACACATGACTGTTTATCCAGAAACAATAACTTTTTAACTTTAAAAAGCAGCTTGATTTGCCAGATTCTGTGTCTGTCATCAGGAAGATCCTTCTGACAAAATTTTGAACTGAAATGATTCTTGGCTGTCAGAAAATGACCCATATCAGCTTCCTTTTAAGGCTAAAGATGCAGTAGCTACACTAGCTGGGTTAGAGGAGTGACTGCAAGCCTCCGAATGACCCACAGTAAATGTGACAGACTGAAAATCAAAAGCATTCGATTGACCTACTTGTAAATCTAATGCTTGTAATAACTTATTTAACTTCAAATTATAGTACACATCTCTAGTATGGCATGCTTCATGCTTACACATGCAGCTGAATTTGTTTTCCCAGAAAATAAGAAACCACACTGATGGCTCAGGATGTACAGGTTTTAACGTCAGCAATAATGATGACCTCAGCTTACTCTGAATGGTGAAAACCTGTCCACTGCTGGTGAAGTTATCAGATTTGAAAAATTGATTTATTTTTAACAAAGTTTAAATGATTTCATTACTGTGCTCATCTTTACCCTAACACTGAACACCTCCACTGTGCCAACAGGGTCCCAATGAGATAAAGCAGAGTGAATGTTTTGTATGTGGCTCATCAAAAGCATGAGCAGCCTGAAAGGCAAAACTCTGAGCACAGAAAATCCTTTTGATTTATGACTATTGGACCTTTTGAGAGGTTTGGAGAAAGTCAAGTTATTGGGAACACACTTCAGCTGTTGTAATGTTTATGTGTAGTGTGAGTGCATGTTTGTGCGTGTGTCAGCACTCGTCAACAGCCTGAAAACTTTTTCCATTACAAGTTTAAGGTGAATGGCAATGGAACAGAAGTTGAATTGAGCACTGCATTAAGTGACACGTTGCCATTATGAGGACATCAGTAGAACTATATCATTTATCTGTCAAACCCAGACAAGTAAACACTGCTCCTAAGGTTTCTATACACCCTGACAACTCCACAACAAAAACAGCTGTCAGCAGAGATGGGGCTGTGAGCACTTGTGTTTGAGGGAAAAGAAAAAAATAGAGAGATTTGAAAGCACCGCTGCTCAATGTCAAGCTGTCCTTGCGTTCCCCTGTGAGTCTGTGTCTAAATGATTCGGCCAAGTAGCTCCTCTGTTTTATATTGCTTTGTGAAAGAGTGCTGAGCAGGTGCTCTGTGAATGATAGCTGTTTTCTCTCTTTCTGTTCCTCTTGTCTTTCAGAGCTCCCAGGCCTCCTGCACAACCTCTCTGAGAAGATGACGTGTGTGTCTGAGGACTTGTACATGGAGAAATATCACCCAGCAGGACTCTGGTGCATTTAGGTGTGGCCTGAAGTGATGGACAGGTGAGTCTTCTTTTCCGCTTCTCCTCCTGTTTGTGTGAAGATGTGACAGTTGATGTTGAAAAAGCTGCCCTGAGAAGAGATGGATTTTGGGGTGGGGGGGTCTGTGGGAGGCTTGATGACATTGTGCGGTCAAGCTGTGAAGACGCACAAATGTCACACATCAATAGTGTTCATCGTGATTTGTGCCCAGCTAGACGGGAGATTATTGACTGAGGGAGTATGGCATTTAATGCGTGGTGGATGAGCGTGAGATGAAACGCTCAATAAATCTATTAATTATAGTTCAGGGATGCTTGAATCTGTACTTGCTGTTTTTGCAGTTTGTTCACAGCATGTGCTCTTTTTTTTTAATCCATTTTCAAATATAACATGAACAGTAAAATGATCTGCTGTAAATGTATATCTAGACATATATAATTATTAATGAATTTATATATGTGTATATATATATATATATATATATATATATATATATATATATATATATATATACATATGTGTGTGTGTATATATATATATATGTGTGTGTATATATATATATATATATATATAGAGAGAGAGAGAGAGAGAGAAAGAGAGAGAGAGAGAGAGAGAGAGAGAGAGAGAGATTCCATGCAAACTCTTCTATCATTGGTATTCATTCCCAAGATATTGATGATGTCTCATCTCTGCTGTTGAGGTGCTTTGCATTTAAATTCTCATTTTTTTGAAGGTCAGGATAATTTATTTTTAGAGAGAGATAGACACTCTTTACATATTTGTTCAATGAAATATGAATGACTTCACACCTGAGAAATGAATAGATGCAGCTGTGGCATTTCCAAGATTGTCTCCCCCCCTCTCTCCCTATTTTTCCTTTGGTAATGGCATAATTTAGATTTGATTAATAGTCCGGACTTTTAATGGAGTAGAAATCCTCTCAAAAACAACTTGAGCATCATTAACTGTTTTTGCTGTTCAATTGTCACTTATGGTACTCTGGATGATTTATGGTAATCACTCAGTTATTTGTCCCCACAATGGAAAGCATTGAGTCTGACAGAATAACAAGTCACTAATTCATTGTGTATCAGGAAATAAAACGGTGCATTAAGGACATTAAATTAGTGTTATA
The DNA here is from genome assembly GCA_037902135.1 of Cetoscarus ocellatus. Classification (NCBI taxonomy): domain Eukaryota; kingdom Metazoa; phylum Chordata; class Actinopteri; order Labriformes; family Labridae; genus Cetoscarus; species Cetoscarus ocellatus. The sequence continues at coordinate 1,079,791 of JBAMNC010001392.1, forward strand.
TTCAGGTAATATTCAGTGGCACATTATCTTAAGTGCCCAGAAACACCATTACCATGCAACCAAAGTGTTAGGAAATTAATAGAGATTGAATTACCAGTTGGCCGTTTCATGCCTCAGCATTGTAGAAAAGAGTTAGACAAAGAAAAGATGTTTTGGGTCAAGAATAAAGGCTAGGTTGGCTCCCGTGTTAGAGTGATTTGTTACAATCTTTAAAGCAAGGGTTGGACATGAGGTGCAAAGATCCTGCCTTTTGACCTCTGCAGTCTCATCGATTTACTGTTCAGTCATAATGGATAGAAAATAAATAAATTAAAAACAAACTCAAAGTGTATTTCAGATATTGCTTTCAACAGGAATGGTTGAACATGGAGCCCGATGACATTAGTATTTTTTTAAACATTGACTGTATTCAAAATAACAAGAGCAGTACTCATTTTGCCAAAATATAGTATGCAGTATGCAAATTTGCATAATCCATCGTATGCTAAAAATAGCTGGATATGTCATACTGCTTCAGGAAAAAATGTCAGCAGTACGCAACTGACCAGTCTATATGTCTACTTCGTGTACCTTTACTCAAAGTGCAGTTGACAGTAGATCAGGGGTCAAAGTGACAGGTGGCCACAGCGTATATTCACATACAGAGCCTAAGCCTTTTGAGAATAAACATTGATTCTGTTAATTTTATACAACAGAGAAAGAATCAAATCTCAGCAAATTTACAAAATGTTACATGGAAGCTACTCATTTAACATGAATGTTTTGTTGTGGGGAAAAAAAATCCAACTAAATCACTCATATGTTTTATTTTTAAGTTTACTAAAGTTTCTGTATTGTGTAAATAGTTGTTCAAGTCCACTTCAGCACAGTAAGTGTGTTGTACCTTATACAATAGTTGTTACCCACCAGACAACACAAAAAAATGAAAATGAAGGATAAGCTTTGCTGGGTTTAGTATACTGCAAAAAAAAAAAAAAAAACTTTCTGGCTGTCATACCAATTATTCCGGACATGGTATTCAGCATTGTATGCTCCATCTGTTAGAAGTTTGTAGTACGCAGTTTTCAAAACAGAATGACCAAGGAAACCTCATTGAGATTAAGAATCTCAATAACTCCATTCCAAAGACTTTGACCTATAACCCTTCAACTTTTAACCTGTTTATCCTTGAGTCAGAGTGGTCATTTGAAAAGAGTTTAAAGGAAGTCCTTTATAGTGTTAATGATAATGTATTTACAAGCAAACACTGATCATGAGGCCCACTAACATTGACTTTTGAACTTTACTTTCTAAAATCAAATTAGTTCTTCCTTCAGTCAGAATGGAGAGACAAGGCTTTAAAGTGTCACTGAGATAAAGAATTCACAATAAAATGTTGAGTATGAGGCTTAATGACCTCTTATTTGATAACTATTTCTAACCAGGACAACCTCATTCAAATTAAGAAACATCATGACCCACTCCCAAGTTTATCCAGCCACTCATGTGATGTTTAAAGGAAGCCTGTTTTGGTGTTTAAGACATTGCATTCACAAGCAAAAGGGGAAAGTGAGGCCCACTGATTTAGATTTTACAGATTCAGAGTCAGCTTTAATGCCATGATACCAAGGAACAATGAGAATATGAATGAAATCTCTTAGTGCACCAAAAGGACAGAATTAAATAGTACAGTAGAAAATAGTAAGCAATGTTGAGATGGTGCTTAAAAAAATTAAGATGGAAAACTACATTTAAAGAATAGTTTTTAAAATCAAGATAGAAAAAAAATAAGAAAATAATGAATAAATTACATAAAATACTAATAAAAACTTTGACCTTTGATCTCCAAAATCGAATATGTTCACCCTGAATTCACAAGTGACGTTGTTACAAAATCTGTAGAAAATCTGTGTCAGTGTTCTTGAGATGTTGCATCAACAATAATGTCAGATAGACAACTGGATGGCTGGATAGACAGACTGTGTACACCATTGCATAATGCAGCCCCTGCCTCTCTGCTGCAGAAGAGGCAAATAAGTGTCATAAACAATACACTCTCTGCAGCAGCAGCTAACATATGATACAATTACACCACAAACTAAATCTACATTTATCTGTTCACTTTAATTTCTTTACTATATCTGATTGATAATACTAATTAGATAGATGACAGATATCCCATTAACCTGCAGCTGCCCTTTTCATATCAACAACATTGATTTAATGTCTTGGACTATTTGCAACTGACACCCTTTGAAAATAAAATGAGCACTGCTATCTGAGATCAAAACAAGTTCTGAGTTAAAGTATGTTTTCTCCTTCAGAAAGAGTCAGTCACTTCTCTGTGATAACAGAGGATTACTCCCTGCCCATAAATAAAACAAATCACTGAAGATGAACTCTGCTGCAGTTCACCCTTCTCAATGATTTTGGTTTGATGTAACAAAATAAAATGTTGAAGCAACTTTTTAAACTAATTACTGAAGACATTGAAATTCAAGGCACAGAAAGTTCCAACAATACTCACAAAACCTCCCGCTGACAAACCCATATCTGATCTTTGTTATGTCAGAAAATAATGAAAAACCAAGTGTTATTTCACTGCCCGGGCCAATATAGCAATATAAAATACATTTATCAAAGAGAAAATAAAAGATTCAGGGGAGCGGATATTAGAAGTATGGGGTAGAGGAAATAAAACAGTGAGGCTGTCAGGTTTTCAGGGTACCGCTGGCATTCATCAGAAGAAGATAAAGTGATGAGGAGATCAATATGTTGAGAGTAAATCAAAGATCGGCCTCTGAGAATGGTCTTGTCTCACTGAGCTCACATTAAAATGAATGTTTACAGTTAAGTCAGTCAAACTCAACCCTGTTTCAGTATAGTGTTTAAAGTTATCTGTTTCAACAAAGCAAGGAACGGTTGTGTATATGTCTCTCACTTATACGCATCTGGCAGAACACCAATCAAGATGCAAAGAGCTGCTAGAGCTGAGCAATACTGGAAATAATGTGACATTATGATACCTCTGATTTTTGCAAGATGAAAAAAATGTATGATACAATGTGTTATTCCAAATAATGCTAATGCTTAATAATGCTTTGTTTCTATAGGCTTAAATATAGACAATATGTAATATGAAATTGCAATATCATGATCAAGTTGTTTTATTTAATTTCTAGTTTATTTGTACACTTGAGAAAAACAAAGGTGGATCAGTAACATTTTTTTTTTATTTTGGTAACAGAGATTAAGTATACAGCAGTTGTTCTGATACAACAGTGGGTCTTAGGGAAGCTAATAGCTCACCTTAATGCTGTCTGACTGCATCATTGATGATGTTTGCGAGACTAATATTTTAATTTGGGTTAACACAAGTTTACATTACATTTGACTGATTAGTCAAACTCGTGGCACCAATGATACTGTACATAACCCCGTGCTGTGTCGACAATGTTCCCACCCTTGCTCAAAATGACAGGCACAGATGTTGCAAGTTGTGCTGTCAGTGTCATTTTGTGTAAGATAAAGTCACACTTTCTGCCATCTGACTGACTGCCCATTGTGAGTGTTTCATCATTGTTTTACAAAGGATAAAGTGAAAGGCATTGGTGAGGGAAATGTGCAAAAACTGATATCAATGCCTAAAACAAGCTGGAACCAGTTCTCAAATGAAAACAGCTGTATGCAAATAAAACGCCAAGGGAACAGTCAAAAACTAGCACTATGTACATAATACAATGAGTCTTAATGACAGAGGGTAAACATTGTGATTTTGTTTTGTCAAGTGGCGTGTAGCTAACATTTGCAGCATTAGCATCTCCAGCATTCAGTCCTCCTTTGAGATTCACCTGCACACACCTGTTCCTAAAGCAGTCACACATTGCCTTGATACTGCTATTAAATAAGAATATTGCTGCACACAGCCTTCATACAATGTAACTTTCGTTTTCCGCCTCAAATTACTGCCAAACAATGCTGCTCAGCTATATGTATCAATACTGCCCCCTCTATGTTCTTTTGTTTACATCCAGGTTAAAGAGCATCAAGGCTATAGTCATTAACAGGCTACTAGTGGCAGGCTGCTCTGCTGTAGCTAAGACAGAGCATTTGACGGTGCTGCAGGACTGTAGCTATGAATACAATAATGACTGGATTGCTGCTAAATACCAAGTTATCTGACTGAAGTTGTTTTCCCAGCTAGTACGCAATCCAAATCAAAACTGTGTTGGATGAGAAAGCATTGCTTGTTTGCATTATTATTTTTTTGCAATAAATTTGGTCTTTTGTTACTTTGTTTATTATACAAGATTTGAATTTATTGTGTTGTGTTAATTGCAGCATTAGATCTGCATAAATTTATCAACTTCTGCTCAGAGGCATTAATAAATTTTGCAAGAATATCTTTGACAAGGCATTGTTCTCTACTCTTCAAACATAGTACAGTGTTTGGGCAGTCCGCTTTTTCTGTGAAAGCCACAGCTCATTGGAATACTCTGCTAGGTAACATTTAGACCTGCAATCCAACCTGTAGCTTTAAAAAATCTGAGATAATTGCCAAAAGGCACTTAATTTGGTAACTAATGAATTGCCTTCCATATGATATCAATGTTTTTACTTTGTGTAATCTGTGTTTGTGTTTGTCTGCTTTGTTCTGCTATGTCTTGAGTTTTTATGACTGCAAACTGTTTCATTTTTATTTATTTATTTATTTTTTTTTTTTAATTTGAATTCATGTTTTAATTCTGAGCTGCCAAGTGACTGCAGATGTAAACAAGCATTAAATTTACTCAGGTATAATGCATGGAGTGGAAACATTTGTTTAATATGGTGCATGGTACTTTACAAATAAAACTAAATTAGACCAACATGAAATTGCTTTGTGTGTCTGCATGAAGTATGTATCCAAGGCCTCTGCATTAGAGTCAGACAATTACAGTTCTAAAGACAGAATAATCTGCAGGCCAATGCAATTAAATGGGATTGTGGCGGATTATGCAGGAAATAAAGAGGGGAGTAAAATTCATTATGTGCAGATTACAGTAAACCTCATAATCTGTTTGTCCTAAATGAGCTTTGTTCATAGGGAGCCTCAATTCATCTTTGTCTCAATGGGGCATTGTTTCACTGATGCCATCTGTAGCTGCTGCTGTTCAGGCAAATCTTATATTTTGTACCAATAGCTCTATATTCATTTAGTTAGTTCAGTATATGGTAACATAAAGACACATTTGTTGTGGTTACCCACAGACACATGCCTGAAAGCCAGTAAACATGATGCTGAAGCAGAGCATCGTGAATGCCAATTTAATGTTCAGAACATTCAGACCAGCAAAGAAAAAAACAGGCCCTCTGATGCTGTAAAGTTAAAGTTCAAGTCTTCATTTCCTTGATCAGTAAGTGTTCTAATGCAGTGGTTACTGTGGTTATGTTGCTTTTACTCACTGATAGAAAAAATCCCTTATAACTGATGTTTAACCACTTGAAGCCAATTCAAAAATATCTCTTTTTTATTATTTAATGATTTTGAACAGTGGTTTTGAAAATGCAGCAGTGAAGCAAAGGAGAGGGTTTTTTTTATTAATGGGAAAAATGTGGGAGTGTATTAAAACTGCAATATTTAAAACATTTGTGGGAAAAAATGGCCAAAAAATAAAATCCCCCACAAAGAAATCACACAGGCTTCACTGTAAAATGTCTCATGAAAACAATGCATTAATCAAACATTGATTATTTCTGAATTCTCTTCAGACATCTCTCAATTGTAGTTAATTTATTAACATTTTGCAAATCACAATGATGGTGAGCCAATCAGTGGATGCAGATTGAATGTACTGTATCCACCATGTTGCCTCACTAATTAAATCAGATTTCCTCAAAGCCATATTTAGACTACTGTTCTCAGTACCAACACCTCAGAATCCTCTGTGATTCTCATTCTAACACCATAGCTGTTGGTGTATATCATGGGGTGTATAGCAGCTTATGTAGAAGCAGACTGGGAAGAAAACAAACAAAAAAAGAGTTGAATACTGGATCGGCATACAAGAAGGCCAGAGCAACAATGGGATTTACTGTGGAAATTTGTATAAACTGTGTTGTTTGATTCCGATGTAAATAGTCAGAAAATTATGAAGGGGCAGGGATCTAAATTCTGAAACTTGTTCCTCTTAATGGATAAAATCTAACTTAGGAAAAAGATTTAATGATAACGATTTAAACAATAAGTTGTCATTTAAGTTTAGGAATTATTTTGATGTTATTTTCTTTATTAAATCCCAACACCTCAAGATAAACAACATTATGTTTGTGTACATGTAGACTTAATAGAAAGATCTCCGTTCTGAATCTAGGCAAATATGAGTTTACATTTCTTTAGAGTCACTTCTAAGAGGTATAAATACTTAAGCACATGGAGTAATGTTCAAATACATTCCATCGTCAATCAACAAAACTGTTCCTTTGCTACTATTTTGACGGCATGAAGTCTGACGCGCACAAAAATTTTAGGTGTGTTAGTCTATACTCTGAGCTATGCAACAGGAACTGTCTTTCTCCACATATTTAATTGGAAGGATTATGTGCCTTGATTATACAAATGTGAATTTTGAGGGTAACATCACTCAAACCATTCAAAGTCTCAGCTCTAATTCCTTTTATGGCAATTAAACCCCAGCTGGTCGACATTTTTGGTTTACACAGGAGGTTTCATTCGTCGGTCTGAATATTAGCCTGGTCATTCAATACTTATACATTGCAGAACATGCACACAGGACTCTGTGTGAAATATGTTGATAATTAGATTAAATGTATATTACATGGATGCATTCACAGCACCAGAAATTATCGAAAATATGAGTCGGACACTTCTGCATAGGTGTAAAGGCGAGACTTCTATGTTTAAGTGCCTCAATTAACTGTTAGCTCTGAACATTTTGTTTCATTTTGTTTCTGTGTTACACTCTTGGATGGCAGGCAGTGTGAGTGGAAGGAAAAATCTCAAACACGTTGTAAATTCTCAAAATGAGGAGAACATTTATTAGGCCACATCAAAATAAGACAAAAAAAATGGCAAATTAATCAAACTCTTTCCAAAAATGTCCCCTGCAGAGGGAAAAAATGAGAAATTAGTCCAACATTAGTCCAACAAAATGGCTCTCCTCATAGCCTCACCTCCAGTGTGCCACACACCAAACCAGACTGCTGATTTCACACGCCTTATATACTCTGCTACCTGCAGCTCTAATCACAGCCTCACTGAATACAGGTGTGACTACTCTCTCACCTGCAGACAATGCAGGTGAGAGAAATGCAGTGATCACAAAAAGGGAAACCACCAAACAGATCTGAAAACAGAGTACACTAAAAGGAAAAGTCCACACACACCCTGTGCAGCACTCAGACCACAAATATACTTTTAAAGAAAAATGTAAACAGTCATTTACCAAATTCTTCACACAAATACTGATTCAGGTGCTAGAGGAATGTGCACCTTCCTTTAGCCTTAACAATATTTGTGAATGCCTCATGACATTCTGCCACAATTGTTCTCTATTGTCCATTTTCTGTCTTGTACTATGAAACACACTGAACAGTTAGTATCAAAATTTGTGAGTGTAATTATCAGTGGCATTCATTAGTATGTATACGCATATTATAATTGTAGCTCCTTGTTGGATGAGAATCTCTAATTTTCTGTGTTTTTGTTTCCATACCTTTGTGTATTACAAGCACTGGAAATTACACTGAGGAGTGCCTCAGAATCTCTCAGCTCTGTGTCCCATGTAAAAGTAAACTAAATTTATCAACCACTGCTCTGATGTTCGACTGCAGGATGTGTGAACATTCTGCCATGTGTAAAACAAGCTCAGAGGAGTTTGTGTTTTTGTCGTGCTGATGTGTATCTGTCTTTCTTGCATCCTTTAAAATATGGGGATCACACTGCTACAGACTTTAAACTTCACACTAAGTTTTAGGGGGTTTGAGGTGTGGACATGTTCTGCCTCCTAAAGGTAGGAAATGACAACTGTGTCTCGTGAGAATATGACACCCTCTTTGTATTGAATGTAACATGTAGAGTTAGTCTTAAAGACTTGAACATGTGGTGCCAAGTATTTTGTGATCAGAATGTAATAATTCAGCCTACCAGTCCTGAACATTCATAGCTTTGACAAGCAACTATTTTTCAACTGATTCAAGTCAACTTTATGACTGTGGATAAAAATCTAGGCTACATCCTTAGGCCTTTAGTACTTTAGTTATGTGTGTAATAGTCAAAGAAAAATGTCAGAACAAGAGAAAGTAGCATGCAGATGACTTGACAGAATGTAGAGCAACTTGGTAAAGTAGTAATTCAATTCCATGCATAATTACAGCATTTATGCATTCTGTCTGCTCAGTGGTGCCAATTTATACTACATTCATTGTTATTTCTCTGTAAGGCCTTGCTCTGAGGGGTGCTGCTTTAATAGACAGTTGGTACATTTTAGCTGTTAGAAGTACTGATATGACACATACAGTGCCCATGTTTTTATGAAGCACTGTTGAGCTAGGTTTAAAACATCAAAAACCTACTCTGGGGTCTTTGTAAAGGGTCTTCACCATAGAATGAATACATTTATTGTCATAAAATTACATTTAAACACCGTTTACAAAAACAAAAGGCAGGACTGAGTCAGTAAATCTGGCAGTGTAATGCACAGATCGCAATAGGACTCAGTGGTAAACACACTTTGAAGATGAGAGCTGCAGGCAGGAGTGTGATACTGCACTGCACTGTCTGCTCTGTGTGGACAAAAAAGAAAAAAAAAACACCATTAGCAGTTGGCTGCTCTTCAGCAAGGTTGCTGGTTCAAGGAGATGCAGGGCAGTGCCAACAGGCTGATGGGTAATCTAACATGACAATATTATTGAGTAGGAGGGCACGGTTGGCACTTCTCTCTGCCATCGCTGCTCCACTCGACTATGCTCCATTAACGCACACAGTACAAGATTGTTCTCTTTGTGGATGTTTCTGTCACAAAGATGGAGATGGAGGGGTGCATGGGGAAAGTAAGATGCAGTGAGAACAGAGGCAGAGAGAGTGAGTATGATTTAACAACAAAGAATCCGAAGCAGCAGGAAGATAAGGTGGGCCATAATGATATGCCAAATACTTCAATCAATCCATGGTATAAGTCTGGGCAACAGCCCATTGGAGGTGATTATGGAGGGCAGAGCCTTTCAAAAACATATGGTTGATCATCTTGCCAATCACCTTCATCACTGGCAAATCAGATGATGCAGTAGGCAGAAGAGTAAAGAACACAACGTGAGCCAGTTTGTAATTTAATTAAGAAATGTTGTCCAGTTGTGATAAAGTAGTCTCTTACTTGAGTCCCCATCTCTGTCTCTCACTGGAAATATTGCTTCATGTGAGGGTTAACTTCCACATGTACGTATTCCAGTATAATAGGTAATAGTGTGCACGCATTAGATCTGCATCTCCCCAATGAGGGCAGCAAAGAAGACACAACAAAGCAACCCATCTTTTATGTTCATGGTGAATAAACATTGCTGATTTGGAAGTTTTCTTATTTTGCGAGGCCGACAGTGACCGTCCTGTTTTTGCATGCAGGTTAGAGAGAAATAGTCTGTGCTGCGTGGAAATGACAGAATGTGAGGAAGTAAAACCAATTTAGCATAGGCAAAGTAATACTCAGTTGTAGAATATACTATGACTGTAATAATGGCCTGACACTTTTGTGGATTAAGGGGTTACTCCAGGCCCAAGGCAGGAGCGAACTAGACAAAGCAGCCAGTTTAACTCATGCATAGGAGATTAAATACGAGAAGCATCTTATAATTCCTAAGCCAGACTGTGGTACTGAGCAAATATCAAGGCAAATGAGCAATGTGTTAGCTGCTCTGCTACTGTTATTCATTTGACTTTATTGATCAGGGTGTTAGGATTAGAGATCTTCTTTTCACTTGGGTTGTAAATGTGTTCACCAGTTACATTGTCCCCAGCTTTTTACCTGGTGATGAGTTTGTAGTTGGCCAAAAAAAGGTGGCCCATGGCACTTTGTGTCATAGTTTGGACAGCTGCAGGCAGGTCAAGAACAGCATTCATTTCATTTCATTTTCATTTTATGGTATTCTACTGACATCAGTTAGTGCAGTAAAAGTGAACAGGAACTAAACATATTCATCCTGAGTATGTAATCCTGCATCATTTCATTTCGAATGTGTTTGCTTGTGTTGAGCATAACCTGCAGTTTTCTGCTCCCTTGTCTTGTTCTTGTTCTTCTTTTTTTTTTTTTTTTTGTTCATGAACCATGAACATCATAAAAATTACTTTTGCTAACAAGGGGGCCGGGGCCAAAGCAATTGTGTTCATTAAAATTTGAGATGAGACATTTAGATTTCTCCCTGCATCAACACAATATCTGCCTTTACGATTCTATTTCTTTTACGTTGGCTCTGACTCAAAGCAGGAATACTGAGAGGGATATTAGATGATAAAAAGGCAAAAATGATTATAAATAATCCAACATACGTGTCTTGCGTTGAGATGAATGCGGTGATATAAGGACAGTAAAATCACTCATTTAAATATCCTTGCTTAAAATAGTGGAAAGCTTCATTAATCTTCATGTCATTTCCAAGGATGAATGGGAGAAGTAATTAGAGCTAATAGGAATTTCATTTTCCCCTCTATTCTGTGGAGTTATTATTCACTTTCTGTCTGTAATGGACAAAAGATCACCAGACGCATAGAAATAGTTTGTACTTGAGTGGAATGTATGATAGGATGAGGCTGTTACAGATTTTTTTGACTAGATTTTTAACATTAACCTGAAAGAAAGCATGCATTATGTATCGGTCGTGTAAGCTGTTTAGCTTTTGCTTATCCTGAGTGTTAAATTTATACCCATTGATCTTACTGAAAGACCACAATGATTGTTAAAGCACTTGATTTTCAACAAGTTATCACTGTCAGCTTTTTCGTGTTTTCTAAATGTATAGATTTTACACTCTGGAACTGGGACTATGAATGGCACTATTACTGTTGTTGACGATATATTTCTACTTCAGGAATCACTCTACAATATTAGTAAATTATATGTTACATTGTAAATGCTCTGTACTAATACAGCACCCCTCTAGGCTTCCAACCATCTCAAAGGCTTTACACTACCACTCTACTCACAGAATTCACGCTCAAAATACGGTCACAAACAGGATATACCCACAGTTGAGGTTCATGTTCAGCATTTTTCCCATTGATACTTTCATGTAGACTGGTTGCACTTCAATCATGTTTCAACAGAAACAAAAAGGAAAAAATGTAGTGATCTATTCGTTCATCACTCAGATTCATTGTTATTAGAATATTCTTTTGTTTGCTCACTATATGGTCAACTCACCCTCTCATCCAAAAATAACCTTACAGTGCAGCTGGATGGACGGTCTAAAGTTTAGACACTCAGGAATAATTCATCTTACCGTACACATCCCCTTTACCAATATTTTGCATTTTATATTTTTTGATGAAAAATACAGTGTAAATAAATGTGACTGATCAGAAATAAAGGCTGATATGTCAGCGAAATATGGATAATTCTGTCGTAACATACAACTAATACATTCATATTTACATGTTACCCAAAGAATACATGTTTACAAAGCTGAGATGAGCTTTAAAGAAGTCAAAAAACTAAAGATTTTCTTTCCCAGAAAACATTCTGAACTTTCAGAATGAATCAGCTTTAAGCACCTCATTTATGTAAGTCTTGCTCTCTCTTGGCTCACTATGCTACCTCAGGTTTGTCCTTGAGCAGCACACTTAACCTCCAGCTTGTGAAGAAGAGCTATTCAGAGGCCTGCAGTTATTTTGGGCTGAGTCCGAGTGGCGTTAAACATTACAGTGCAGACGTTTGTTGAGACTGTGCCACAACATTTTCTCTCTACTGAGAACTTTCTTCTGAAGTAGATGGGACTTTTTTGTGGTTTGGACTCAATAGTTGAAGGATCACAGGCTTTTAATGTAAAGTAGTGACTTGCAGGGTTCCTCATCATTACATTAAACACAAATAAAGCTGTGACAATGTAATGATAAGATGGTGATAAGAATTTGTGTCAGGTATGGGCAACTGGCAGCCTTGGAGGTCATGTGGTAAAAGTGTCAGAAAAGAAACTGTCAGCTATGATAAAAAGTAGAGTGCCGGTGGTAAAAGTGTCAGAAAAGAAACTGTCAGCTATGATAAAAAGTAGAGTGCCGCTTTAAAAAAGAGTTCATAAGTGCCTTTGGAGTTACTGACATGACCAGGAAAGAGTTTGTGTAGTCAAATAGTACATTTAAAGACACGATTTTCAGAAAGGAACCTCAATTAATGCCTTATCAAACCAAATAAACGAAGGAGGCTTGTTAATTTTTCTACGTAGGCTTTCCTATGTAGATGAGTCTGAAAATAAGGAGTTCACATTTAAATGATCTGTTCATAAAATGAAGCTCATGTTAAAGCTATATGAAAGTTTTGGTGGGCCCCAGGAGAATTCCATGCATACATGCTCAAGTTTGAGAAAGGCTGTCATAAAAATGGAGCCATTATTGGCTATTGTGACTGTAAAACTCATTTATTATGTAAAACTTAGTGCATTTGTAAAATAAACATTAAAATGTAAGTAGTTTTAAATGAAATTATCTGTTGCAAGCATTGATAAAAATAGCAGAAATTCCCCTTTATTCTGTGCCTAGCTCATTGAATTAAGCTTTAGTTTTTGCATATTAAAATATATTTTTTTCTATAATAGTTTATTTTAAAAGCTACTGTTATCATCAAGTTGAGAGTATCATAATAACTGAAACAATTTCTCTCTTTGGTCATGAGGATAGGAATAATGTGATATTGGTAGCCAAGGTTGCTCATTGATGGTTTGTATAATGTCCACAAGTTTACAACAAAGCAGTAATCCACAAAACCACACAAATTACTTCAGAGTCAAATTGGATATGTGCTAGTGCATAATGATTCAGATGAAATTAAAGACCAAATAACTGCAGGTATACAAACAAGTTTTTTTCCTCATTTCACAAGTTTCAACATGACCAAGGTTTGGCTCTACATAGGCTGAAGATGTTTGTCAGCACCATTAATGGCCCCAAACCTTTAATTGTAATGTGAGAAGACTGCAAATTACTTACTTTTGTGAAGTTAATCAAGTTTTTGTAATTAAAAAATAATCATTCACCTAAGTGCTTAAAAATGAAGAATGTTCCAGCGCAGTCCTGTTTCACTAATGAGCAGAGATAATAGAAATGAGGCAAACAACCCTCTGAATAAGCAACATCAACAGGATGTTTTGGTGCATTACAGAGCCGTCTTTGCTTTGGTCTGGATGCTTTCACAGAGAGCTGGATCTTGTTATGCTCCAGGGGAAACAGAGGAGATTATAAGCAGCGTGCCATTTCTCACAGAGATAGGTTAAAATCACATTACCTAACATATAACAGCTCCCAGCGAACCAGAGTTTAAGTGTGAGGGTCCCCCCTTTGCCCATCAGTCACCAGAATTGAAAACATGATTTGCAAGAGCATAAAGAGACCTTTAGGAATTCTCTTGGTGATAAATTAATTGAGAAAATTGTATATATATATATATTTTGTATCCCTTGAGGATTATACAATAAAAACCCATATTCCTTAAGGCCTTGGTTTATTTTAGTGTCAAGGTTCTGCCAAACAGCTATTCTCTTACCTTTCATTTTGAAGTAGATTATGAGACCTTTATTAAAATAAAAAATATGTGAGTGGCAGTCTGTACTGAAAAAAAAAATATTATGCAGTGGGATTCAAGACCAACATGATATGCATACATGCAGAAATCTTTAAGGATCATATGCAGCTGCTACCAATGTAAAAGTGAATGAACACAACAGTTCATCATCCAGCCAGGTGCTTAAATCAAGTCATCTGCTGGTGCTTTGCTTTTTCTTTTGTTTCAGGCTGGATGGCCTGAAACAGACTGTATGTTGAGCCTTAGACTGAGTAATGGTCTGGTAGCACATCGGTGGAGGGTGAGTCCTTGGGAAGAGTGCTACAGTTAATAAAAGAAGAATAAGTGGGTATACAGAAAACCATGTTGTAGACCAACTGTAACAACAAAAAAACAGTATTTATCTGTAAAGTTCTCTTTAAATAAACCATAGCATATTTTAGGGCTGGGTGATATATTGAATTACAACTTCAGGCAGTATTGTTAATGCTAAAGTACTGTATTGAAATAATGTTGGATATTTACTTTTATTCTGTGTGTTCCTCTGCAACATTTCAAAAAGCTCAATATGGATGATTGATGATTATACAGTCACCATCCGCTTCATTAGACACCTGGTCAATTGCTCTTAAATGCAAACAGTTATTCTAACAATCACACATCAGTAACTCAATGCATATGGGCATGGTTAAAATAACCTCCTTAAGTTTAAATCAAGCACCAGAATGGTGTGTGAGGCCAGATGAGCTGGATAGAGAGTTTCAAAGACTGCTGATCTGCTGGTTTGAGATGATAGACAGGCAACAGTCATTTAAATAACCAGTAGTTACAATCAAAGTATTTAGAGGATCGTTTCTGCATACACACTGTGTAAATGTAAAACCTTGAAGCAGATGGACTAAGACAGCAGAAGACCCCACTAGGTGCCACTGCCGCCAGCTCAGAACAGGAAAAAGTTAAAACTAAACTTTTTCAGACTGATACCAGTACGAGCACTCACTCTTGAGTACTCACTGATACCGATACCACTAGTACTTTTGATACATAAAATTTCAGTTAACACAATGACAGATTGTTTTGAACAAAGACCTTCCTTTTATTTCTGAAAAAAGGCAGCGCAGTCACTCTTCAACAGAGAGTTAAAGATTTTGGACTTTAGTCCCTGGTCTGGCTGATGAGAGACACTGGACTCACGCTGTTGATCCAAATATCAGTGGTGAAGCTAATGGCTGGAGCATTGCACAACAAGCTGCTACCATGCTTTTTAACAGAGTCATGTACCTGTGGCATCACAGTTCTCACAATTGTGGCCGAGATGGAACTTCATACTTGGGCTCCCACGTTCTCCACGTTCAGATAGGTGCTCTTCAATTTCTCTGTCTTCTGTAGAGTTTGCGATAAAGTTGGCTGTAGGGGTTTCCTCTTTTCCAGCACAATAGCTTCAACCTCTCTGTGCTTGTTCTCATGTTTCACCCTGAGGTGTTTTATGAAGTTACTAGTATTAAACAAACTTTTCTTCGTAAAACCTCTTACAAGTTTTGCTCTGCAGAGTTTGCATTCTGCAAAGTTTGGGTCCTCTTTGTTGAAGTCAAAGTATTTCCAAGCCGGCAAAATTTTGTCGAGAGGAACCGCCATGTTCATGGGTTTATTATTGTCTGAACTGGATGTGACAGGCATGATGATTCGCCACAGTGTCAAACCAAAGCAGTGTGGCGCCAACTACTGGTGAGGAGGACTTAGTCAAAATAAGTTTTTTTTTTTGGTCTTGAGAATCTGTGGCTGGCAACGGCAGCCTTCAGGGGTACTCCATACATTGAAATAAGGCCAGTACCAGCCCAATACAGATACTGGTATCGGTACTTGCCCATCCCTAGTTAAAACTGAGGTCATGAATCACACCAGCTCACCAACATTGGACAACAGAAGACTGGAAAGATGTTACCTGGTCTCCGGGTCTAATGAGTCTCAATTTCTGCTGCAACATTTGGTTGAAAGGGTCAGAACTTGGTGTGGACAACATTGAAGCTTGGATCTAGTCTGTCTTGTATCAGCGAGTCAGGGTAGTGTTTGGGAGTACTGATGTGGGGGGTATTTATGACCACAGCATAACTTTCCTCTGCTGGCTACTTCCAGCAGGATTAAGTGCTTAAATTGTCTCAAGCTGGTTTCTTGAATATGATGATGAGTTCTCTGTACTCCAGTGACCTTCGGAATGTTGCACCTTGTTGAATCTATTCAATTGAGAATTAAGGGGGTCCAACTCGGTTCTAGCAAAGTGTATCTAATAAAGTTTCCTGTGAGTGTACGTGCTAATGCATGACTGTGTGCTCTTCCAGCTGCAAAAGTGGAAAGCAGCGGAGTGGTGAGAGCCTTAATATGAATCAGTTGCAAACAGGAACATTCTTAAAACGAAATGATATGCCTGTGTGAAGAGGTACCATGCTCTTTTATTTGAACCACTGATTTTGCTAAATAATATTATGTATTTCTTTTTGAACGCATGGGATATCAATCACTGGTACCACTGTGGATGATATGGCACAGTAGTAGTGCTATTGATGCGCCTATCACATGAGAGGGCAGCCTTGTAAAGGATAAAAGAGGGTTAATACTAGCTGAACAAATGCCCAGTGTTGGATACAGCTGAGGTACTTGTGCTGATATCCTCAAATGTTCAGATCAATAGTGTTCTGCCCTGCTTTTAAAAGTATTTTCTCTAACCTTAAATATGCATAAGCTTCTTTGAGCTGTTCTAGCATCTGAGGAGTCATTCTCTGTCACCACATCTAAGACACTTTGCTCACATCAGCAGGGACAAGAGGGAAAAAGAAGAGAGAGTAAAACAGAAAGAGGTGCTCTGGGATGATAAGTGTTTTTAAGAATTTAAACCAAAAAGAGATGAGGCCGAATTCAGTTACAATGGGGGAAGTACTACAGGGAGGGACTTGATGCAGAATCCTAAGCAAGACTGTAAGAAATGTACCAACATCCTCTGAAAAAAGGGTAGCAGCATTTTAAATTAAATGTATCTGTTAACGTTTATGTATAAGGAATTAAATCAGAGGATCATTGAAGAAATTATACTATACAATATGATGTACAATATGCAATTGCAATACATTTTCTTGTTATATGATACAGTGCAGTACAACACAATGCTGTACTGTTGTGTGATATGATATAAAATGAAAAGATAAGAAACACTTCAATATTCTAGCATAATGGAATTCAGTGCAACCTGACATCGTACAGTGAAATAAGATACAATGCAATGCAATGCAATTAAATATGTTAAGGTACCAAGACCAGCCTTAGGCATAGGCAGTAAAGGCAGCCTTCTTTTTCACCACACACTTAATTCAGCTGCACTCCCTCTTTCTCTTTCTAACTCCCCTGTTAGTGACATGCAAAATGAATGCCATTAAGCATAAATATTGGGCCAAATGTGCATAAGGTAGCGGTGAAATTTAAGCAGATTATTCATAATTCACTCCTATAAATAGCTAGCCCATGCCTTCAAATCTTGGCAATCAGCTGTATTTTTCAATAAATGACTAGTCTACATAGATAACCATGTCCAAAAAAAAAAATGGAAAAAAATAAAGTTTCTCATTTGGTACAAAAACTAATACGGCGAGAAAAGTGTAGAAAGTATGTAGTCTGACCTATTACTTTAAAAAGAGAGTTAAGAGAGTACTTTGAAATTAAGTGTTAAAAATACATACAACTAGAAAAGCACTCAGAGATCGCCAAGATGCTCAGTTTCGGCAGTGGCTTGGTATTTCCGCTTCAATTGAACGGCCGAGTCATGTCTGTCCATGTGGAGAACTCCTCTGCTGGCATTGCAAAGGGAGCTGGGAAATATAGTGACATAGGCTTGAAAAACGTTGACGTCAGTTTGCAAATAAACTACAATTCCTATAATGACGTTAAAGGGGCAAAAACCCTCACAGCACCTGAGGAGAAATGAATGGGATTTGCCTTTTTAAACTTCCATGTTTTTTTTTGTGATGTCAATCTGGATCGGATCCAGATGAAATTGACCGTTATGATGGAGGTATATTATCTATATTATCCTGTAAATTTTGAAGCTAATCCATGAAGTGATGTCAGAGATATGATTTTTTTAAAAATACGGCCCAATGTTAGGTTATGGGGTTTTTCCAACATTTTCAGAATTTTTTGCATCCAGACAAACATGCAGATCAGCACCAAAATGTAATGGCTTCTTACTTGGACCAAACCACACCTCTGGTAAAATTTTCATGTAAATCCACCCAGTATTTTTTTCGTAATCTTGCTAACAGACAAACAAACAAACAAACAAACACACAAACAAGCAAACAAACAGACCCTGGCGAAAACATTACCTCCTTGGGGGAGGTAATAACACAGAAACAGAGCTTATGATCCAGGGCTTTGGGATGGGAGCTCATTAGAATCTCGCCAAGGAACAACAGTTGGACTCACCCTTTATGGAATTGAACAGCTCAGTGTAAAACGATTCTGTACAGATGGATACAATGTGGTATGTTACGATAAGGGACAATCAGATAGACTTTGCCACTACTTGATGTGATATGGTACAATAAGATGCTGATCTATTTTATACAATGCCAAAAGAAAAGATTAGGTTTTCAGAACAGTGTCATATGATACAGCACAGAATGGTAGAGAACAGTTAATTTCCATCCAATGCAATAAGATGCTGTGCATTAGGAAACAATTCATTCCTACACAATATGATACAATACAGCAAAAAATAATCGAGTGCAGTACTGCTCACTTTGATCTTATTTGATAAAGCTTGTTGTGGTATTGTACAATACAGTGTGATATGGCAAGATAAATTCTTGCTAGTATCTGCCTCCCTGCCTGAACTTTGCCTTAGTAATTGTGTTTTCCAGTCAAAGGGGTCTTAATGTAATTTATAATCACCTCTTGAACACGGATATTTGTTTTGAATCCCTTAATTTTCTGTTCAAATCTGACTTTTTTTATCATACGCCTAAATGCTGTTTGTTTTTTGGTGGTCATTCCTGTTTTGTTGTGTTTCCTATGAGTTTTATCATGCAAAAGCATTCTTCTCATGTTGCATGTGCTTTATCCACTCATGTTTTTTCATGTTTTCTGCTAATTATTTCTCAAGAGGAGAGCTCATGTCAGAGAGCGTTGTGTTTGTCTGCCAGTTTCATCAAGCTGTGTCTTGGCAGGTTATCTCCCTGGGACCTTGAGGTGCATACAAATGGAAACACTGCGTAATAAGTGGAAAATTCAATATGAAGGATCTTAAAGATGCTGACATTGACTGTTATTGTCATTTGGTTACAGCATCAATGGATGTATTAATATCGACAAGTTGTTGAAGTCCAGTTTCGATTTTTTTAACGATGCGGGAACAGGTCAAGACAACTCTTCATTACTGACTGGTGAGTTTTCCTAATCTCCTTCTTCAGTGAAGGCATTACATCTTTGCTGCAGGATTCTGACCTGTTATGCATTAGACTGCCCTACCACATAACTGCCTTAATAATAGCATATATTCTGCTGTATGTGTGTTTGGCTATTATTGTAAGTGTAAGCCACTTCAGACAGCCTCACATTGATGGCGCATCCTTTTTCAGTCCACTCAGCGATATGTTGATACGTTTTCTTCTCACCACTCCTTCACCTACACATTGGTTTTTGTATTCTATCACAGGCATAGAAGTGCTTGAAATTCATGATTCTGCAGCACTTCCCTCAACACAACCCCAGTTAGACCACCGAGAGAATCTACATCTGGGTTCACTCGAGGGTAGACACCATACGTCACACTGAAAAGCTCTGATGTGAGTTATGAGCCGCGAGCTGTCATTATGGGTCAAAAACCCTCCAGACAGTATTGTGAGTACAAAGTTGCTTTGACCACAGGGGACATGAAACAATAGCATCAACATGGCAGCTCTTTGTTGTGTGATAGTGAGACACAAAGCGACCAAAAGTATTGAGGAAGTCCATTATAGAACTTGAAATTGGTTCTGTCTAGCTGCTTGACCGTTTGACTTTCCTTTTTTTCCGTTTGGAGAATGTCCCAGACAGTGCAGACAAGGAGGCTCTGCTGTATTTTTTTAATGTGGTTACTCTGTATTTCTCATCAGTCTCTTTGTTACTGTGAGAACTATAGATGCCACTACAAATTAACTTCATAGAAGAAAAGAAGGACCTCTACAATGGAGGCTGTCTTTTGGTCCTGTTTATCAAACTGTTTGTTAGAAGGTTCTCCAAAACATACACAATAGGGCTTGGAAATATAATTCTTACTACTCCAAAGCTTGGGCCAAGCTAATTACATTTTTGAAGTCAAAGGTCAAAGGTCAAGGTCAGACACAGAACTCAGGTGATAATGTCTTTGTGCTTTTTGTGATAACACCAATCATCAAAAATAGGAGATTTATTTTGTAACACAGGGTAATGGAGAGAAGGTTTTAAGCATCTTAATGTATGGGTATCATTTATTTGTTTATTAATTTATTAACCTATTTTTTTGGTTTGTTCATCTGCAAACAATGCAGAGTCTGATACTGTGAAAGAAAGGGATCATTAGCTGCGTTAGTGCAAGTTTTTTTTATACATTTTCAGACGCTGTGAGGTCAGATTTTAAGATAAATTAAAATAGCACCGCCTTTTTAACTAATCAAACATTATTAAAAAATATATATTTTGATTGCTTTATCAAATTGTATGACACTCCTCAAAAAAATTGGGAAAAAATATTTCGGTTAATTATTTCTCCCCTTCATAATACAAGTTGGTATTGTATTTTACATCTTTAGACAGCCTGATAAGTTACCTTTACAGAGAGGAACAACTTGTAAGGACAGTAAAAATTTTTGGAATGAGCAACAAGGCTAAACGTGTGGGTACTGCTGAAAATTAATGAGTCAATGTCCCCCCGCAACCGGAGCTTGGTGTTGTGGTATGCAGAGTGGCCACATTATTTGGTTATTTGTCAGCACTGGTGCCATTTCCAAACTAAGGACCAAGCTTTGTGAGACTGGTGAAATTAAAGATAGACTGTGAAGTGGTTGTTCCAGGAAGACAACACCCAAAGAAGAGTGCTTACCCGTGCTTCACTGAAGAACTGTAGGCTTTCTTCCAGGAGAAGTGGACATTTTGGCAAATATCTGGGGGGCCTTACCCACACATTTAGCTGTGTTGCTCAGTCCATGAAAACACGGTTCTTACAAGTTGTATCTCGTTGCAAAGGTGACTGATAATTTGGTATTATTAAAGGGGATAAATAATCAACCAAAATAAAGATTCAAAACTTTTTTTGAGAAGCATAGGTATCTGCTATTGACTGAATGAAGAATGGTAAAAGACATGTGATTCCAGTGGTTTGATTACATCAGGAGATTTTGGACTTTGTTTTTCAAGTCACTTTGTGGATGCAGCTAAACTGTCATTGCCCTCTCAGCTTAATTTAAGATCACCCTATACCACCAGACTAAGAGGCTGGCCTTTTGATTTATAGCACTGTCAGTTATGCCCTATACTAACCAAAACCAGAAATCCACAAGAAAATGAAACCAAGCGCAATATGGTAAATTTTATCCCCCGCACAATGAAAGACATTGAATGCATTGAAATATTTAAATCAAAGTCATGTTGTTCTGCCAGGCCGTTAACAAGTTTCTTAAGGCTGTAAAATCCTCCTTTCCCCATACAAAATCATGTTACTCCCAGTATTTTCTGAAGCCTGACTCAAGCAGACAATCAAGGAACTACAGTTTTTGGCACTTCTTCATTGCTTTAATTTTTCAGTGGCAGAGGTTTCCACAACTTCTCAGACATTAAAAGTGAAATTACCCATTATTACCCACACTGCTATTTTCGGCTTTTTAATTCTGGGGCTACCATGCTGTCAAATGCTGGTTTGACATGGATATCCTTATACCACTTAGCAAATATTTGTTAATGATGGCTGACAGGTGGATTCCTGTAAAAAGGGTGAAACATGAAGCCATGCCTTAAAAAATTCTGATCTCAGTTTTGGCTGGAGAAGTTAGCTTTGTAATGTGAAAGGAGTTAAAAAAAAGATTCCGTCAAAATCCCAACATATTATATCTTCCTCACATGTACAAATTTGTTGATAGTCTGGTGGCAGGGTGGGAAGCTATGGGTTTATGTTAGTTGGGGGTCACTGATATAGTATTTTGTCAACATTTTAATTTACAATGAGAAGTTTCCCAACATTGAGTGCCCACCTGTAGTTTTTAATCATGAAACCAAACAAGTATCAAATCTGTTTTTTAGATAAAGAACAATATTTAAAACTCTAATATTTTGACAATCATTTGTCATTTCAGAATAAAGACATCAAGATATACAGGTCACCATTCAGCTTCATTATAACACCATATCATTTTTGGTCCATATTGCCTGCATGGTCCCCATACATGTTTTGGTAATATTTTATTGGATCTTGGACCATGATCAGTACAGCAATACTATTTCATATTTTTCATTTCTAAAAATACTTTTGCCACTGTTTTGCATCTTCATCCATTTATTACCTTTTCCCTTTAACAATTGAACCAACTCAAAATGAAATAAAAGATCAATTACTGAATCAAAGATAACCTGGGCATTGTTGTAAGGAAAATTTTCACTTTAGAAGTATTTTGGCAAATGTTTTCAGAATAAAGTGCAGGTGTCTAAAATAAGGGCTTTCATTGCGGTGCTGTTAATAGCCAATCCAGCTTCATGAAAGCCTCCCTGTCAAGGCCAAAACAATTTCACATGGCTGCCCTGGGCTCAGATTCATTTGCATGACTGAAGCAGTTTTAATAAATCCTGCTCAGACTGCTAAGTCAAAAGCTCAGAGATTGTGTGATTTATGAGACATTGGATTTTCAGACTGGCTTAGTATGTTGCACAAAGTACGTCTCAATATGTGAGTCATGCAGTGCATAGACCAAACAGATATGAAGTTTGGAGATGAGTCAGGGGCTTAAGTCGTTGATTCATTTAAACACATGACTGTGCTCCACGACAGATGTACATTTTAGAAAACAAATAAAATTATGCGTGATTCTGAAACTTTTTTTATTTGATAAACATAAAACTCTTACTGTTTGTCAAATAATGCAACTTTATGTTATCAATGCTTTTTTTATGTATTCTTATCCCTTTCCAATCAATTTAAGAGAGCTATTTGTCCAGCCCAATCTGCTGCTAGGAGCCTCCCAGGGAGAACCATTTCCATCTTTTAACAGTAAAGCAAGGGATAGATTCAGTTTACTACAGTGTTGAACAAATCCTTTTCCCCTTTGTGTCTATGTGCAACTATTGATGTTGTTTTAGCCAATATTGAGCTGCAAGCTCATATGCTGTAATGTAAAGCAAACACAAAGTGACAAAAGAACAGTTCCTCAGTGTACCGCTTGAGACTGCCACAGCAAGCAGTCGTTGTAGACTTGCATGCTGTTAAGCATCATAGCAAGTTTCTCCATAAATGACAACCAAACGGGGTAGAATTTTTTATTACTCTCCAATTTGGTCCATAAACACATCTACAAGTGGGCAATGTGTCTCAGCCTCCCTCAGGATGGAGATGAAGCTAAAATATACCCTTTGACGGGGACTGAAATTTTGCACATTTTGAAAGACCCTGCACAGTATGAAACTGCAGTAGCCACTGTGTGCTTCTTCCAATAACAAAAAGCACACAGTTTACAAATAAAACTACCATGCTCCCCCAGCTTGATTTGGTCCAAAGCTGAATGTTTTATTGTGTTGTTTTAACAAGTACACTTCCTGTTATGTTATGTTACGTTGTGATTTTTTGAAAAAAAAAAAAAAACTTAAATTAACATGTGACATGCGACATCTGGGCTCAAACCCTTGACATACTGGTTGATGATTGTGTTACTCAACACTACCAACACTTATAGCTTCATGAAAGCAATATTTGGGCCACGAAAATTCAAAGCTTGTCTAGTGTTCCAAATGAACAATATAATACCTACTGACAATGACAGGGTATTCTTCACAAAAACTGTGCGTGATCAAGGCAACCAAACAATTATATCTCTATCCTGTTTGAGTCAGGTTGGTCTTTCTGATATTTTGTGAGACGTACAGCTGATGTAAAATGTAGTGTTGTCTCAGTAACTTAGACCTCAAGGCAAAAACATGTTTCTCGCAGCGGCTGTGAACATTCATTGTTCTTCTCCTCTAATTAACTGTATCACAACTTTGCCAAAAATAAACTCAAGGACTGATTTGTTTCAGGCACGCAGAGTTGAGGGGGAAAATAATTTTCACATAGAACACCAAAAGTCTGAGGGGAGAGAGACCCTGAAAACCTGCATAAATTACTCCAGTAGATTGTACACAGAAATCTCTCATTTCTCTGCATACATGACCTAATTTCTGTTACCTGGGGGAACTGGCAGCATCTCTACTCCCTCTCCATCTCATACTCTTAACATTCATGCAGAGGAAAAGCACTGCAGTAGAGCACAGAACATAGAGAACAGGATTTTAATGTCCTGAGGTAAAGCGCAGGTCAATGTGGGTCAAACTCTTCCATCTGTGCGGTAAAAATGTGATATCATTAGTGAGCAGTCAATGTTAAGAGATTTTTTTCTATTCTGAGGGTAAGTTTCAAACAAACCAATCCTCAGCGGCCATCTTGGGTTGTATTTGTAGGTTCTCAATAAAATAAATGTCATTGCTGTTTCCTTTTACCCATAAAAACTGACTTTTATAAGGACATAAATGCATGTGATTATTCCAATAACCTTAAACCTTGGACCACAAGTACTGAAACATCTGTCCCTTCTCTATGCTTCATTATTATTAACTTGCTTGCCATATTTCCAGAGTCATTCGTGACATGTGTAAACTAAGTCAATTCACACAAATGGGATGATTTGACTTCAATACTGCAACTCAGTAAGATAGAAAACATCCATTCAAGCTGTAAAAAAGAAGCTGTAGAGTGAATAAGGCATGCCAGTCAAGATCCTTCCCTTCCTCCATTGATCAACACAATGTAAGAGCTGCCAACCATGTGAAAGGGCACAGGGAATTAACCCTTTAATGCCTGAAAACACAAATTACAGCTAGAAAGTTCTAATTTTTTGGAGCGGAAATGTTTATTTCAGTTTCTACTGAAATCATAAAAAAATATAAATTTCCATAAAATATAACATATACTTTTTTTGTGTCTCATTTGATACATTAGGCGTTTTTGGCAACTGATAATCCATCTGGGGACATTTTTATCGTTTATCTGTTTGTATTTAGATGTTTTTTTAGTAATTTGTTATCAAATTGATTAGATAGAGCTATCATAAAAGTATGTCTCAAATATAATACAAAAGACGTTGAAGGGTTCAGCGGAAACATTGTCCATCCAAGTGTCAAGCAACTAAAACAAGTTATTAAGAAAAATGTGCCGCCCCCCCGCCCCACCCACCCACCCACACACACACACACACACACACACACACACACACACACACACACACACACACTTTTTAATGTTTGAAAAACAATAGACAATAATAGATGAGTAATTAGGAATCCATGTAAGAACTGATCAGAAATCTGATTCTATAAAGGACAGGAAAAGAAATGAAAATGCATGTGACCAAGACAATAACCAACTTTTTTTTTTTTCTTTTTTCCTTTTTTTTTTTGGATTAATTACAAATTAACTGCACACCCCTCTCCCCCACACTCACTGCTGATAGGGCTATAATTAGATTGGAAGCCCAGGCTGAGAGACCAAGAAACTTCCTTTGATTGGTGCATGGTGCCTGTTGCTTCCCTGCCAGAGAATGTTCACAAGCAGACCAACAAATCTTTTACCATGTTCCATGACTATCTTGAGTTATTTCTTAGAACCTTGGATTACTTTCAACAGATCATCTTGCCTGGTTAAAAGATTTAAGCCATCGTGTTACTTGAGCTGCTCAGACATCCACAGCTAAGCATCGCCTCCAAACCTCATGTGGGAAATCTGACTTTTGAGTTTACCTTTGTCCTTTGTGCGGTACCTGCCCTTTGACTGTTTTTGCCATTCTCTGATCGTCTTTGACTTTCCTGGGATAATTGGCTTACTTTAAAAGATTTCCAAGGATGAGTAGGCACATTTAATTTTCACCTAATACTGCTAGTGACAGCGCTGCTAGCACTGCTATTTTTTTTTAGCAATAGCTCACACTAGCCCGCAGGTACAAAGAACAACTTTGCTATTCAAACCCAGCTAACACGAAGTCTGTGTGCTGTGAAGGTTCTCTAACACAGACACCAGAAGAGGTAACCAACCTTAAAGAGGTAAAATATGGCAGTGGCTTAGTCTAAGAGGATGCTGGCTCTGCACTCTGACATCATGGATACCCTGTTGTGGGAGCCAGTGCACCTTTGACCCTCCTCCTGCTTGACCCTCAATCCTCGGAAGGTCTGGTCGGAGGAAGTGGTCAAGGGAGGGCAAAGCAGAGGGACACTGTCTATCTCTCTCCTGACGCTCCTCCTCTCAAATCACTACACAGCACTGCAGGATGAGGCCCCTGAAGAAGGTGAGGCTGCAGTGAGCTTTCAGGCATCTGCAAAAGTCCCAACGGATCCTGCCTGCTGCCCCACTGGGTCCCAATGGTCTGCCTCAAAGACAGCCGATGCTACCTGCTTTACGTTGGCATCTTCAGCTAGAGATGACACTGCTTCCACTTTCCCTGTCTCTGCTGCTACTGCTGCTGCTACACCCTCAGCTACCACCTCTCCACCTGCTGCTGCTGCTTCAATCCCAGCTGCCACCTCCCCACCTGCTGCTGGTGTCAATTCTTCTTCCTCTGGGATCTCCTCTTCGCCTGCTGTAAACACGACTGGATCCCCTACTTCCAATGTGGCTGCCGCTGCAGCCCGGGTGGCTACCTGGTCAAGCACATGACATCATGGTAAACTGCGGGGGAGGCTTAGCTCTTCTCAGCACTGAAAGCTTTTGATGAAGGCTGTCAACAATTGTCCAGTGCTCCTCCTCGTCCGCAGCCTGCATAGAATTGCTCCCCACCTCCTCCACATTAACCTGCTGGGACACCCTTTCCTCCTGAGCCAGTGAGTCTTCTGCAATTTGACATCAAGCACAATCAGGGGCACAGGTAAACACAAGCCATCATCCTCCCTTCCACTTTTTCCTCCTACCACTCTCATAATAGGTGACTAATAATAAGAAATGCCACCACACTGTTACCCTGGTGCAACTGTCACAGTAATATTGGAAAAACTCTGCAAAATTCTGCCCTATGTCCCCTCCAGCATAAATCCCCCCATTCCATGAGGGAATGAAAGACACCTCCAAATTAATTTTCATCTACCGTCCTACTGCTCCACTCTCCAACTCCACCTGCTTCAGCATAACCCTTGACCTCCATCACTGGCTTCAGTCTGTCTGCCAATCTTACAGTTCTGTTTTTTATTGACAGTTTTAATGTACTCTGAAATCGCAGCTCTCTTTTTAATATGGATGGTCTGCACCCAAATAAAGCTGGTTCTCAGATACTAACTACAAACATCCAGTTCACCGTACAGTACATGCCCCTAAACTGACTATTTACACTTGACATCACTCACATGCCAGTCCCCCATTCTTCTTCTATGGTTTCATCCCCTCCACCTGATTTTCCTAATAGGCTCCTCTAATGTCAAACAGCAAACTCTCCCATCATTTTAATCACATATTATCAACACCAGCTCCCCCCTGTGGCCTTCTCTTTGTCATATTCATGCTCCCCCTAGGTAATGTCATCCATCGTTATGGTTTTAATTTTCACTGCTGCTCTGATCCAACTTTATATCTCCACCCTATTCCAGCACCACAGATGGGTCCCCCACCATCGCCACCACCCTCACCCACTCCACCATATCCATAACCTCGGCTTCACATTCAACAATCAATCATCATGTCACTCAGCTTACAAAAACTGCCTTCTTCCACCTCAAAAACATAACATGCATTCATCCATTACTGTCTTTATCTGCCGCTGAAACCTTAATTCGTAACTTTATCTCCTCTAGACTCTACTGCAATAGCATCCCCTATGGTTCATCATCCAAAGTCCTAAGTAAACATCAGCACAACCAAAACTTTGCCGCCCATCTCCTCACCCATGCCCGATCCCGTGATCATATCACCCCTGTCCTTCAAAACCTCCACTGGCTCCCTGTCCTGTACCATACACTTCAATATCCTTCCCCTCATCCACAAAGAGCTTAACCTTCAAGCACCTCACTGACCTCTTCCACCGTCACACTCCTGCCCATAACCTATGGTCAATGCCAACCTCCTCACTCCACCCCTGAGAACCAAGCACTGAACCTGAGGGGACAGAGCTTTCCCCATCACTGCCTCCTCCCTCTGGAACTCTCTCCCCCCTCACATACAAAACTGCTTTGACCAAACTCTGCTGATTGTGTCTGTGTGTGTCTGTGACAATGTTTGCTTTTATTTTTATCCGTGTGTGAGTGCATGTATGTTGTGACTTCCCTGAGTGTTATGAGTCAGTTATTACTGTTTCTAATTAATCTTTTAAGCAGTTTCTCTTCTACATTCACTTTTGCTTCACTGAGGAACCACAGGCTTACAAGTTGTACCTCATTGTCTTCCATTAGATTAGCCCAATCTCTAAAACACAAACAGCAACTTTTTCCAAGGTATAGAGAAATAAAATTGTACCTGCATGACCAAATTTAGCAAAAATAAGACACAAACAGAGCTCACTGGAAAATGACTGACTTACTTGCACTTTGTGGCCTAAACAAAAACAGGGCTCCAGAGTAAAGCATCTATTATTTGCATGATAAGCAAGATGCAGTTTGGTGACAATTGTCAGTGAGGCGTCAACAGTCTAATGTTTAGGAGGGAACAAGCAAAAAAAAAAGGTGCTAATGCAAATTTAAATTGGGGAGCATTTTGTGATTATGGAGCCACTCCCTGTATTTGTCAAAGTCTTGCAGTCGGGCCAAAAGGGAGCACAAGAGAAGATCAATAGTGCATAATGGGAAGCTTAATGTTTCAGCAGAACAATTGTTGCTCTGAAAGCGTGAGTATTTCCATTTAACATGTGCCCAACCGTCCCAAAACTTGAAAACAAATTGAAGAGGGGGGGTGCATGGACTCAAAGCTTGATATGCAAACAGGCATTGCAGTGACACAGCCAGCAATAAACATGCTAATTTAGGAGCGCGTAACAGTCACTTATCTTCAGCCAAAAAAAAAAAAAAAAGTTGCATCTAAATGGCTTATAGGATTCTCTTCAGCTAAGACACAAACAAGAGGCAGGAATTTGCAGTCACAGCATAATGACATTAGGTTGTGTGCTATAGCTGCAGCTTGTTTTCTGTCTTCCACCCACAGCTTATAAAATATTTAAAGGGCTTTTTTTTATTAGAATAACATAATCATCACTTCTGGCATTTACATATGAAGTGCATGCTTTGATGGAGTAAGGCCTCTGCTCAAGGACAGGATAATATTGGTATGTAAGAAGTCTAGTGCCTTTTATTTCTGTGGGCCCTGTAGCTGTGTTTATGTGTGTATGTTGTGTTTTGTGACTTATTGGAATATAGTTATTTACCCTGAAGGAAGAAAGGGAACCTGGAATAATATACATGTATGCAAAGTGTATCTCCTGGTTTTTCGCTGCTCTGTTTTCTCTTGAGCAAATTATATCAATTTAATAAATTAAGTGAAACATATATTAATTTGACATATGGACATTATACGTGTTGACATTTTATTTTCTTACAGTATGTCAACAATTCATTCATCCAACTGTAAACAAGGAGCATATCTTGCATCTTACAAAATAAGATCACATGCCTTATTTTCACAGAACAGTTTTGTTTTCGTACTTGTTGGCACATACAAGGAACATCAAGATGATGCAAATTAAATTGTTCCTTATAAGCAAATCCCTCTGCTTATTCTGTGCCCTGAAAAGATGCAATGATGCCACTCCAAGATGAATTTGTGTCTCAATAGGAGCAGCGTTTTCTGCCATGACAATGCACCTTTTCTCCCTGGGATTTGAAAAGCTTGACAGAGATGTTATGGGGTCTCATCAACAAGCTGAAATAACATCAGATGAATGGGAGGTGATTCTGAAAAGGCATTAGAGATGATAGAGCGCCAACATGATTGCTCGCTATCATTTGTGTGTTCATGCTACCTTTGGTGTTGCCCTTGAAGAAACAAATGGGCCCAGTGGATGCCAGACAACATTAAAAATTATTCTATAGATAACACGTTTGACAGAGTTGTAAATCAGTGGTGCTGCCAGCTGTGGTCCTGTATACACTGTGATGCTTTTATTATCAGTATTCAGAGATAACTGAACTATGACAACATCAGATCCTGTGTTTAATTATTCTGATTGATTTCCTGTTGTTTTATGCACTTGAGTTGCAGTCCTTGGCTGTATCCAGAAGGGGTGGGACAAAATATTAATTTGGCAATGTATCATCATACTATCAGACACAATCCAATTACCAATAAGAGCTCTAAGTATCTTTATTTTTTATTTTGAAGTATAGCCCTTTAATCAGAGTTCTCTGGTAATCAATGTGGCAATACTTCTTGACACCTTGCAGAAGCACAAATGAGATAAACTACATTTTCACAAGCAGAAGATGATGGGCCAAAGAAAAGGCAGACAGCAGTTCACGGAAACAGACTTTAGAAGGACTGATGCTGGAGAGTGGTTACTGGAACTAAGGGAGCTATTCACTGAGATTAAAACCCAAAGACATTGCCATGAAATAGTTAAAGCTCTGTGTAATGAGAGAAAAATTGGAGGATGAACTCCTGTTGTTAGATAGTTAAAGTCATTGTGGTAGATTATGACCAAATATGTCATTTAGATATCATGATATATATGTTTAATATGCCTGCAATATTTTAATAATTGGACAATTGCTCCAATGTGATATTATCAATATTGTAGAACATGTATTGTGTACCTTACTTTATTGTACTGCATTGTATTGTATCTTCTGCTTTTGTTGTACTATATTGTATCGGCCATTATACCATTTATCCCTTTTGGGGTCTCAGGGGGCTGGAGCTTATCCCAGCTGACACTGGGCGAGAGGCAGGGTACATCCTGGACCAGTTGCAAGCCAATCACAGGGCCACATAGTGTGTGAATGGCCACATACAACCTTTCACACACTCACCCACACCTAAGGGCAATTTAGAGTCACCAGTTAACCTAGCAAGCATGTTTTTTGGTCTGTGGGATGAAGTTGGAGTGCCCGGAGTGAAGCAGTGAAAGCACTGGGAGAGCATGCAAACCACACAGAAAGGCCCCGACCAACCCGGGGTTAAACCAGAAACCTTCTTGCTGTGAGGCATATGCATTATCTGCTGTGCCATCCTGCCGACATACTCACAAGCAACATTAACTAAATACATGTTAATTTGTAGAACTGGTCTCAGAACGGTAAGAGTGAAGGATTATAAAGATCTCAACAGTCCTTATGCAGGGACTGTCATATGAAGTCAGCCATTTTAAATAAAGTTTATTGTTTATGTTGGTAGGAATTATCCCAGCTAAGAAACAAACAAACACAAACAGTTCAACATTTTGCATGTTTTTGAAAACCAAAATAAAAAACTTTTCCCTAGTGTAAATCAAGCAGAGGGTCTGTTGGCACCGGTAGCTATAGCATTTGTGACTTTGCAAGAGTCAGCAGGCAGTGTGTCCATGATGAAGGGTGCAATCTAAGATCATTTTCAACCCAGATTGTTTGGGAGAGTTGTTCTAATACAAGTGGACGTCCTCTGTTTGGCATGGTTTGTTTGAATTTAGATGAACACGGAAATCTGTGTGCTTAGACACCAGCAAGCGGTAAAAGCCCCTCTTCCTCATGCTCTGAGTTTGTTTACATTAATATCCCTAGGCATGTTAAACATTAATAAGTATGTTCATTTGTATAATCGTTCATAACACATTTGACCCCCTTTATTAAACAACTGCTGTCAACAAACCGCTTGTTTTGTACATAGCTCATGCAAAAATTCATGGTATCATTTTGTTTGATTAAGAAAACAGTCCTCTGTCGACTGTTTCACTCTTATGTTAGTTGTACCTTCTTCCTCGGAGCCACCACAGCTTCCTGTCTCCTCTTCCATCTGCACATCTATCTTATTTTTTATATTTCCAGCCCAGTGCTAATCCGTGGGAATAGATGAGGTCATTTCAGATCTAATTTGTGTAGCAGCTGCCAGCCATACAGACTATTTGATAAGCGCTTCAGCTTCCAGCAAAGATGCTTTCATCATAAACTCTCCGGGGGGATAAACTCAATTTTCAGTTTTGAAGTATTTCAGGTGTTTTGCCATAACAAGGCCAGATACCAGTGTGATGTAATGGTCCTCTCTGCATGTGTTACATTTGTGCTGATTGTCTGCTTGGTTTGTATTCAGCCAATAAAATTTAATGATAGTCATTTGGACCCCTGTGGCAAAGGTAGGAGAGAGTGCAAAACCCATGCAAATACGTTCTCATGTACAATCTGTGCTCCTTAATAAATGCTAAAATACATGTTTGGAAAAAGCTTATCCAGTGTCTTAACTGCACTTAATGACACTAGGTTACAATTTCTCTTTCAGTCACACAGACAATACAGTATTATCTATCAATCTACACTCCTGATCAAAATTTTAAGATCAGTTGAAAAATTGCAAGAATTTACATGTTGCACTGTTGGATCTTAAGAAGGTTCTAAGTAGAGCTTCAAAATGCAAAAGAAGAAATGGGATTGAGACAAAAAAAACTTGAGTAAGCAATTTATTGCAAACAACCCAATGTATATCAGAGTAAATATTTTGCCTTTGAAAATCCTTATTGCATATTACAAATTAACCCAATGTAATTAAATCTCTGTTTTTGTTTTTCTCCCGTCCCTTTCTTCTCTTCTGAAACCAAGTGATTTAAAGATAAAGAGTTTTTGCCCCTCAGCAACAATTTGTACACATTTTTTTTCTATCCATTATTTGGGTTATTAAGCCCTCGATTGAAATGTTCTGCTAAAGCCGTTCTCAGCAATAGAATGGCTCAGATTGTGTGTGTATGTGTTATGTGCATATTGTTTTTGGCTTTCATACGTATTTACTAAATAAAAATAGCAGATTTGGTCAGAAAATATATACTATACAGCTGTTCATGTATTTTTAAGGAGAGTGTGTGATCTGTATTAAGTTAGAACTGGGAAAAAATCATCTCCTGTCTCACTGCTTTGTTGTTTCCTTTATTTAGCATAGGTTCTCCTGCAGTTAAAAGGGAAAGGTTTCTGTGTGTGCTGTCTGTAGTGCAAATCATTTTTGTGTCGATATCTGTGCGTGCCAGTGTTTGTGTTATCTTCCCACAGAGGTAGATATAGGCAAACAGTCTGTTTGGTCCTCTGATTTGACATCCTCTGGCGCCTGCGGAGAGTCAGAGCTAAATGCCTTGTGCATGTTAAGCCAGAGGCAGAGAATAATAGATTCTACACAATCAAACATCCACACATCAAAGATAACTTTGCCACAGAATTGATGTGTGGTGTGTTTCTACAGTCAGCCTCAGCTGTGTATGCTTTGCATTTTTCTCTGTGTGCGCTCAAAGCTGTTAAACAAAGAGATAAAGTTTGAATTGATTTAATGGAGGCAGTCCTTTGAGAGAAGGTCATGATAAATCTGTTCAGATCTTGGTGAGAGATGGAGACAAGCATGGCACTTCATCTGCAAAGGGAAGAAGAAGCCTCCAAAGTTTACTGTTTTATGTTTCTCTGGACTCCACCAACTATCAAACAGCTCTCACAAGAAGGAATAAATACTGACTTGCTGACAAAACCCCTCCTTGGAAATAATGCATGACGTTCTTCCTGCCAGATAGTGAGTATTTCATTGTAAATAGACACTCAGTTACTATACTAAACATTTATTTTATCTCTATAAACAGACGCTAAGATCCTCTCATCAGTATGAGTGATAAAGTCTGTTTTCCTCATTGGTTTCTGTTTACTTGGAAACATCATTTTCTTTGACCCGAGCTGCAATATTGAGGATTAAAAGTGTAGATCAGCCTTTTGAGAACATAAAATGTACTTTAAATTGTCAGGCTGGTAAACAATTAGCAGACTACATACAAGCCCTATATATTGGGTTTTTTCAGAGTTCAAGAGGTAATGACCTTAATGAGACTCTAGCACCGAAGTTTCTTAAGGCAGGTCAGCTGGAGCTTGGTGGTCACACCCCAACATGAGGAAAATGATCCGTTCCCATTTGTTACTTGCTCGAGCACTCAGAAGAAGTGTGCACAGAAGGTCCATTTGAAAAAAAACAAACAATTAAAATCCCAATGGATTTCATTAGGGGATGTGTTGCCTTCTCAGGTGCAAGATAAAAAAAAAAATAGTAAAGGACAACAAGGTAGTATTGTTTTAGCCCTACCAGTAGTGTTAGATAGAGACAGACCTATATAATCACAGTATAAGTTGTTGCTTTAATGCAGACCCAAATATCTTGCTTGGGTATTTGTGGCAGTTTTCCTGTCCAAAACATGATTGTTGAGGCCAGTCTATATGGCACAGTTCTATGCATGTGCTACATCACTGCAGAGTGGCAATAGGTCTGTAAAACCTAAAGGAAACCAGCAACAGAGGCTAAATAGTTTGGGTGTTTCAACCATGTTACACCAATAGCTTCCACAATGATGGGCAGTTTTAACAAAACTGGTTTAAAGGGTCGTGGTTATAATATTAGCTTTAAAAAAACAAACAAACAAAAAAAAAAAAAAAAACAAGACAGAAGAAATGAAACAAACAAATAATGAGATGACTTTATGCCACAAGTCTGTTCATTTTGTCTGGAACATTGCTTGTAGGCTATAAAGGATTTTTCTTTTTGTCTTTTTTGTCCTTATATTAATTTTATAACCTTTTTTTCTGTATATCACAAGGCACATATACATTTACTGTGAAAAATGTGTTTTTTATCATTACATTATCACATTATTTAATCATTATACATTATCACTTTTATGCATTAGGCTTATTTAGACACTAAACATCCTCTCCATAACCCACACTGTCTTCATAGACTGTCTGCACAGTTTGTCTACATGATGTGCACTCTACAGCGAGCCACCCTAACTCCACTCTGTACTGGTCTATTTTCAGCGCAAGCCCCTTCAATCCCATGTCAGTCTGTGCTTGAGAAGATCAACCCAAAACAAAAGGACTGGTATTGTTCTGGTTTTTCAGTGATATCAAAATACAGCACAATGCACAAACTCAAAATTGTAAATCTCATCCCTGTCTAACATTATGTTTCAATCAGCAGCACAAAACCAAAATGTATTGGTCAGTGAGAGAGTCCCAGATGTAATTATACCACATGAACAAAGGAGAATTATTTTGGAGCATTTTAGGCAGATCCTTTCTATGTGGACAGAAATCAAAGGAACCAGGCATAATCTGAGATCACTGGAGTTCTTTGGGTGTATGGTTGAGTGTAACTCATTGACTAATTACCATATTAATACTTCTTAATATACGTGTCTTAAAAGGTCAAGTACTTATAGAGGGCCATGGTTTTTGATCTTGATAGTAGTTTAGAAACCTATTTGGTACAGATTGAAAACAAATCACAAAATACTATCAGCGCAGTCAGCAAATCAACTGAAAGGCAATCTAACATGTTTTTTTTGTTTTTTTTTTGTTAATATATATATGGTTGTTGACAAGTTATCTAACAATTTTAACATTAAGTTGTTCTGTGATGATCTTTTGAAACTGTGTCATTGGCTGCAACATTTTGCTATTCATTACAGAAACAGATCCAGTGGTCAATGGCACACAAATCAGTAACACAGATGGATCACTGCATATAGTCTCTGTGCAGTACGGAAAAGTCTCTCTGTTGTTTCTTCAATTCTTAATCCACATTCCAGTCCTTATGATCTTCTGTTTGCATGGACTTCAATGTCCTGGTTATAACAGGAATTTTCAAGTATCCGTGTTTTGTGTTATGAGTGTTAACTGAGAATCTCCATTTCAGAAATCAGAATACTGCGGCTTCTAAAAAATGTTTTTGCTACTTAGAAACTCCAGTAGAAACCTATATGGTGTGTCATGTATCTATGTGCCTTATACCAGTTTCTGACAACGTGATGCAACAGTCTGAAAACCTCACAAACACACTGATGATTCTCTTTGTCGGCAACCAAGGCACTGGTTGGGGATATTTATCATGTGTACAGGGCCAATAATGACCAGGTTGGTCTGTGTGCTTGTAAACACCACATGATCATGACAGTGATATGTCTCATAACCAGGATACTCAGGTCCATGTTAACACATTTACTATGAATCTCCTTTTAGGAAACTGTAGGACTTTATCTGTTGAAGTTTCTACACACATCTGTCATTATGGTAAACTATATTATTATGAAGACAGCTATGAGACCACAGAGGGACACTGTCCTCATGCTTGTTGTTGCTCTGATCACTATCATTCTTATTGTTTCTTCAAGGATAGCTATATTATGCCATCAATAAAACAGACATGCTTGTGTGTGATATTACAAGGAGCAACTACCTGAGAAAAACTCACACAGCAGAGAAGGTGGATTTTAAAGTAATCTGATGAGGGTGAAATTTAAATAGCTTTTGAAGTGGTTCTGGTCTGTTTGCAGCTTAGTTGTATTGGTCTTTGTGAAAACAGCAAAAGCTTAACAAATCACATCAGGCCTATAGAAAATTTGAAGAGTGTATTTCTTCTGCAAACCATTAAATGAATTTTTGATACAGAGTAAGCAAACTAAATCACACGGGATGGCTAGTAATAATACTGAGAATTCACAATGCAGTCTGTCTTTATGCTCTTTGTGATGCTGAGTATTCACTTACAAGTTGAAAGGGAGGTTTATTTCATTGTGACATGTTATTTTTAACTTTACTGGCAGCTACTCAGCCTTTGATATTTCTAGAATCCTCTTGCTATTAATCAGACAGAATCCTAAATTTACTTATACTGATATTCAGCACTGCCTCAAGAACTACATTCTGCTTAAATGCCAAAGCCGTAAAAAGAGATCCTAAAACTTATCCTCCCGTGCAAATGAAAGAAGTGGACACTTTAAATGTTCAGAAAAAATGACTCGGTAGTATCTTAGTATCAGGTTCATTTTGCAATCCCCTTTGATAGAACATCAGCCTGCATCAGCCGCTGAGCTAATTCCCAGTGTAACACATGCCTGCATGAGCATAAACCCCCAAGAACCCTCCTCACATCAACCTCCCTCTTTTCTGCATCCAAGGCATGCAGAATCCTCCCATGTGAGATCTGACTAGGGACAGAGCAGCACACCAAAGACAGCATTTGCATATCCCACATCTCCTGTTTACACGGCTCCCATTTATCATCAAAGACAACTTTATGGATAGGTCTTTGGATGGGCAAGAAATATTAATCAAGTGTGGATGCAATACGAAAAAAACAGAAGAAATCACATGCCAGAGGCCGACATCTTCTTGTCTTTTTCTGTGAAAGCCCATGTCTTCAGTAAATATTGCATGCAGATAAAAAAAAAAAGTGTTGAAGTAAGCAGAAAAAGGCAAAGGAAGGCAGTGAAGTTTGCAGAGAGCGGGATTCTTGGACTCAGCATTTTGGCTTCACATGATGTGTTGGATTATATGGAACAGTGCCGCTTTCAAGGGACACTCTTGTGTTTGCAAGAGGCAATGTTGGGTTTCGTTTCATGGGTGCAGACATTGATAACACAACGCTAAAGAAGAAAAAGAAACATACAGTGTGCTGTGTAAACATGCAGCATCAGCAGAGCTTTGCACGGTCTTTGTGTGGAAGGCTGGAGCTCCTAAAGGCATTATATGTGACTTTCTATCTGGTATATGCTGCACTTTAACAACAGCTAAAATAAACCCTCTGACCCTTTCCTCAGTGTTCTGACCATTTTTTATCAAGCTGCTCAATGGCATGCCCTCCACACATAAAGCAGCAAACAGCTAACATGATAAAAGACCTATGACCCTTCTGGCTGGTACAGTTCACAGCAGAGCACTTTCTCCTGTTGGTTCAGTGCACTCAGTCAAGTTTATGTAAAGTTTTATGCCTATATTTTAAGTTTTTGTCATGCGTTTCTCCTCCATTCTGTGTTCAAATTTGCCAACAGGGCAGTTTATCATGGTATCACTTTTCATTCTATAATATTACAACAATAACAATTTCGGGAAAACAAGACTCTTGGACATTACCCGGTTTAATATTTAGTAGCCATCATAAAATCTCAATATCAATTAAACAATTGTCAGAGGAAAAAATGTTGGGGACCACTGGTCTAAGGGAACCACGCTGCACTTAATCTGCTGCAGAGGAAAACACTGCTTCACTGATCTCTATGGGTTAAAAGGATCAATTCTGTTACAGCCAATGTCACAGGTTGATGTTCTTCTATCAGTATTTCTGCTTAGTGCCTGAGTTCCACTTGACCCTCTCTAAAAACAGATCAGAACTGTAACAGAGAATGAAAAAGTACATATTACAGATATGAACACTGTAGCTTGTTTCCCCTACAGCTGGACATACAATTTATCTTTATCCGAACTGTATTGTTGCTAAATATATGAAATATACAGGTACACATTATCTCTATTTGTTGGGACACTGGGCTTAAAGAAGTAATAAAGAGATTAAAATTTTGTCAGTGAGGACAACATTAAATATATTTTTTTATGATTCCTTATGAAAAAACGCGGTGCAAACAACTGTGTTGCTTTTTTTCCTTCCATGATGCCACTTGATTGACTCTTAATTGTTGTTATCTGTGAAGAGAATTCAGAATATATATAGTTTAACTTGATAAATAAAATCACTTTCTTCCATTTTGCTAAAGAAAATAAGGTGAGTGTTAAAAATAACACTAGCTCAGGGACTTAAACAAAGACACACTGCATATAAAAGCAAATAGCATCCATGGTAACCCCTACACAAACAATCTTGTACACAAACAAACACACTCGCTGTAAATAACAGTCTGCACACATACACACACCAGCATAGTGACACATCCTCACATACACACTCTTTTCACGCTTTACCTCACTCTTTTTATCACTGATGTAGGCAACACACACATACATGCACGCAGGGGTGCTGCCCACATCACCAGCAACAGCTCTCCCGACACCCACCATCAGTTTGTTGTGTTGTTCACATGCTGTCCCCCGAGTGAGCAGCTCTGATGGGGGAGTGAGAAATGAGAACAAAGACAAAACACAGCGTTCAGAGGTAGGAGAGTTTCATTGCGCTGTAAAAAGATGTCTAATAACAACACCTTGCTTGCATCCTGAAGGTCTTTTGTATGGAAAAAAAGTAGAAAAATTGCTTTTCATGTTCATAAAATATGAATTCTTTTTTAAAGGATTTACTCATTTACTTTCAAAGTGTCATAGACACAATAGTAGAGACCACAGGCCCATGACATCCATAATAATTGAGCTGTGTGACATGAACTGAATTTTATATCACAGTATATCATTTTTGCCCTTTGTTAAAACAGAATTTTTCACCATGTAAAGCAATAAAAAGCAGAAAATGCACTTAAGGCCATTCCATCACTGCAACCCTGCTTCTCCTATGTATGCAGGTAACCGAGGTGATGTGGTACCAGCACTTACACGTTTAATACCCGCCAAACCCAATCACAACAAAGATTTTTGTCAAGGTCATGTTAAATTTTATTATCCTCGAAGGGCAATTTGTTTTACAGCTAGAGCAAAACAGACAAGATAAAACACTGACTCTCGTAGACAGAAAAACAACAGAACACACATTAGATTGACATTAGATGCCTCATGTCACATGTTATTTAGGAGGCAAATAGAACCAGGGACAAAGGAGTTATGAAGTCTATTTGTCTGACACCTGGGCACAGTAGACCTGTGACCAGATGGCAGCAGCCTATACTCTGCTTGGAGAGGGTGAGTGTCATCTGACAGGACTGCTTGTGCTTTTTTAGTTGCTCTGGCTCTGTATAAAAGGTTAAGATCATTTAAACTGGTGCCAGCAATTTTTCTGGACATTTTAACGATCTGTTCCAGCCTTTTCCTATTTTTAAAAGAAAGGGATCCAAAACCAGCAGATTAAAGAGAAGATTAAAACAGACTCAATAAAACAAGAATAAAACAGTTTCATAAAAACAGTGTCAAGAATTATATTCCTGAATTTTTGCTAAAAATACATACGCTGCAGTGTGCCTTTGCACACACAGCATCAGTGTTGGCTTCAATGGTCAGTCAGTTGTCAACAATTGCTTATTTGTATTGTTTCACCATCTCAGCAGCCTGGCCTTGAATAACAGCAGGTGAAACAGGTGAGAGGGTCTTCTTAGAATCAATTATCATTTATTTTTTCTGAGAGACAGTTAAGTCTGAAAACAATAGTTTGCTGCAACTAATTGACAACTGAGTGAGAGGTCAGACTTGTCATCCATAAACAGGGAGATGATGACAGAGTCATCGGCAAACTTAAGGATGTGATAGTCCTCGAATTGACATTGTCCGTCATTTATGCATAAAACAAATACAGATCCAGCCGCCTCAACTCAACTCCCAACTATGGCCTAGAGTTTAAAATCTGTGACTTTCATGGTTGGCAGTCCCTATCACAGACCTGTCAGGGACCAGCCAAGACCCTATCAGGCAAAGTGGCTGCATCTATAAAAAGCTGGGAAAGGATGCATCCCTGGGGGAGCCAGTGAAGGATGAAAAGGAGATCTGTTAAAAACGCATTCACTCTGACTTTCTGAGGTGTGTCAGTTAAAAATTAATGAACCAGCCAATAAAATCATTATCAATGTTAAAAATGCTATTGAGTCGATCTGCTAAAATATGAGGCTGGATTTAGTTTGTGCTTCATTTCAGTACTGTTTAATGTTGCAGCCAATGCAGCTGAACTTTCCCTGCCTGTTCAGTGAGCTGTATAAGATTGTCCCCAAGCTAAAAATCAGACAGAAGTAAAACAAACCACAATTCCAATGAAGCTAGAATGTGTAAGACGTAAGTATAAGCAGGATACAGTGACTTGAAAATCCTTTTCAACCTATGCTCAATTGAATGCACTACAACGAGAAGACAGTAGATGTTCAGAAGGATAAAAAATTTATTTTTGCAAATATTCACTTTTTTTAAATTTGATGCTCAAATAATGTTAACAGCTAAATTACAATGGGACTCTTGCCTATCACAGCTGACACTGGACAAGTCTACAACCAGTCTAGGGGACTGTCAGTCGCAGTAACAGAATAAGACATAATTTAATATTTAATGTCATATAAAGGAAAGAAAGTTAAACACTCATATTCCTTGTAAGTGTAAATATACCTGAACAATAAATCTGGGTCTAAATCTGATTTTGACTGTTTGTATCTAAGTAAAACATGTGCTGCATGTGCACTGTCTTAGGTTTCCCATCCAAAGTTAAGTTGAAATATTTTTCTGCTCTCACCCGAAGTATCATCATTAATGCAGAAGTAAACAACAGATTTACACAGCACTAAAGCATGACAGACTCAAACATTGTGCGGTGTTAGGCGCAGTTTCACAGAATTTATCTCAAAAACATGATGAGATTATGTCCTATAGTATAATTCACAGCTTCAAGTAGGGCTGGGGAATATGGCCTTAAAATATAATTCTCAGATTATTATTATTATTTTTTTTCCCACACAAAACTTAATTTCCATTTTTGATATTTATTTTTCTTTCCCAAAGACGTAAAAACTTTTGTGACACCAAAATTGCATAAAATATTTGTTACTTTTATTTAAAAAGATATATAACACAAAACTAAACTGATTTTCTGAAACTGAATTTCTCATCAAAGTTTCAGTATGTAGTTTGGATGTAGGCAGGTTTGTTTACATTGACTCTCAAAGCTAGACTTTTTCCACAAAAATTTACATGGAACTCTCTTATCATTATTTAATGTCATTAAAAAAATAAACACTAAAAAACTGTCTATAGAGAAAAAAACTGCAGGGCCTACCCTTATGTAAACGGTACAAAACATCTAAGTATTCCCATCTTCAAACAATGATACAGCACGCAAACTGTTGTATTCTCTCTGTTGGAAGTAAACATGGGGAAGGTTTTAATTCACATTTTGGAGTCCAAAGTTTAGTCAACATCCTTATTGTTGTTGTTGTTACCGTAATTTGTTTGTCTTTTTACAGTTCGTCAACATGAATGCATGACTTGAATGCAAAACTTGACAATAGACAGTCCAGTCTCACTCACTTGCTCATGCTCGTGTCCCTTCCACCATAACCATATTTCACCAACAGACTGAACATCTAAGAATTATTATTCTGAATTGTTTTGACAAAAAAAAGTTTAATAGAAGTAATTAAAGTATATTGCACAACAAAATAACTTTGCATGATACTTCATGTAAACTCAATCTTTTCTCCCTTAGAATTGTGATCACAGTTTTTCTTTTATGACAATCTTACTTTATAGATAACTGAATAAATAGATGAATAGGTAAACAAATTAATAAATAAGATAATAAATTAATAGATGTGTATTGCACTGAATCATAATCATGTGCTGTCTATGGGTTTCAAAAGGCAAAACATGTACCATAATTTCTTGATTTATAACACGCACTTTTTTGCTTTTAAATAAGCTCTAATTTTTCGGGTGCATATTCTACACTAGTACAAGCAAAATACTTAAAATATTTTGTCTCATCA
The DNA here is from genome assembly GCA_037902135.1 of Cetoscarus ocellatus. Classification (NCBI taxonomy): domain Eukaryota; kingdom Metazoa; phylum Chordata; class Actinopteri; order Labriformes; family Labridae; genus Cetoscarus; species Cetoscarus ocellatus. The sequence continues at coordinate 1,122,335 of JBAMNC010001392.1, forward strand.
ACATCGTGATTGCAACACATACAGTATGATACAAAAAGCTGAAATATTCTCTTTCTCTGCAAAAACAGGCAAACACAGGGCGCTGCCACCTTGTGAGCAAGGGGACGCAAAATAGCTGCGCTACGATTGGTTGAAGACATCGGCATGTAAATAGCTGCTCTCTTACTGGTCGGTATACTACGACTGAGCATGCTCGGGCAGAAATCAAGTAATTGCGCATGCGTGAAGCAAAAAGTGTTTCAGCATCCATTTTAGAAAGAAAATTGTGTACGGTATTTGTTGTTAAAATACTGAAATTTCATTGATTAAAATTTAAAATAAAGGTGATTTTTGAGTTGTCTGAGATTGTAAGGTTTGGGCAAAATTTGGGTGTGTGTTATATATGAGTACAGTGTTTTTCCAAACAAAAATTGTGAAAATATGGGGTGCATGTTATAATTGAGTGTGTGTTATCATCAAGAAATTATTTTCATAAAATGCTAAAGTAAATATTAAGATTTTCTTGTATTACTTTGTTTTTTGTTTTCCTCTCTTAATATGTGATCCTTAGACAAAAAGATAGAAAAGTCAACCAGAATGATGAATAAATGAATTCATTAAAAAAAAAAAAAAACATAGCTGACCCAGGTGGATAACAACAGACCTTTTTAACCTGAGTATTGTTAACATTGCATGCATGTGCATGTGAGAGGGCAGGAGCAGACAGAAGCCTATAGGTGTGTCTCTCCAGTGAGTTTACAGTTTGTGCAAGTCTGTAGATTTTGTTGTGATGTTTTAGATGGTTTTGTGGTGTTAATGTTGCAGTTCTGCAGCAATGCAGAATCACTGTTTGTGTATTAAAACTCATTGTGCCTCATCAGGTTTAAACTTTAAAAAATGTCCATGATATTGTAGATTTTCTGATATTTCTCACTATAGCAGTCTACAAATCATCACTATTTGATTAGTGAATGATTTAAAGAAACTCCAAATATGTTTTTGTACTGTTTTTCAGCTTTCAGCTGCAAGTTTGCAGCAGACATTTATCCATTTGACTGTCACCTCTGCATTTGAATTACTGTCAGTCACTTAAACAGACAATATTAAAGCACTGCAGCCTACATGATGAACACATATGAGCAAATAGATTGACCTGAATCACAAAATCTTAATTAAAAAAAAATGTACTCAGCAGGCACAAACCTCTGTCGAGGCATTTACGGTCAGTGACCAACATGACGTGCTTCTGTATGAAATTTATCAAAGAAATACTGACATTATAAGACCGGTTAATAGTGAAAATGTGGAAAACTGTCTGATCTCATAATGTTAATAATCCCTCAACAATTCTTAGATCCACATTCAGGTAACCACAAATCAGTTTTTCCTTGGGCCATGACCAACTTATCCAGAAAAAAAGTCATGAAAATGTGTTACTTTTTGAGTTATATTGCACACAAACAGAAAGCCAGACAAACAAATAAAACAAACAAATGTTGGAAAAAAATATTTGAGCTGTAACTGTCTTTGTCTAATCATTGGTATCTGGAAACTGTGATAAATGTGTAAAAGATTTTGAGACGTGTTACCTGATTAGAACATGATTTTAAAGGTCATTGCATATGTAGACTCTTCAGTGGGTTTAGCAGAGTCAATGTGTTAAAATCATTTAGGTCTACAGCACCCACACAAGCTTTGTATCATGGCTCATCTCTCTCCACAGGATAAATATAGCACCGATAGGAAAGTAATCCTGCTGTAATCATGCACAGGCGGCATACCATACACAGAGAACCGCAGGTAATCCCCCAAACGCCAACACAGAGCCAAACCATATGTCAAGTTAGTATGTGTTCAGCTTTCCTGATTTCAGAACAGTCAGGATTAGCCATGCCTCCAAAGTGAATTGTGCTGCTTGTGAACATTTAGACAAATTTTGTAGAACAGGAATCAGGTTTTCTTCAGGGACACGCTGTATTTCCTCTAATGTACGTCAGCAACCCCCACAGACGTATTTGGAGCCAGCATACTGCTACAGTATCCCAGAGCATACACAGTATTCTGTCTGTAGAGGTAATACCACGTGTTTATGGTGGGAGCTCCCACATTTTCCTGGATATCATGGGCTGTTAGAGATTACCACACAAGAACAAAATATGAATCCTTCTTTTGCATGTAATTCTGATGAAAGAACTAAATTAAACTGAACTGAGGCTCCACATTTCCAAAAGGTTGGATAAAAATGCTGTCAGTTGTATATAATCTTTCAAAAAAATTGGAAAAAGAAGTGAGGTTATTATCTGTCTCTGTGTTTTAGGTGAAGAGGTTAAACCTTGAAAAAGTTAATAGCTCTCTAAATTATATTCAGACAGCCAATACAAAGTTTAACACAAACCCAAAGCATTCAGACACAACCCATCACTATCTTAATGCTTTTTTTTTTTTTTTTTTTTTTTTTTTTAACTTTAGCACCATACCAAAGTTTATTAAAATGATTTGGCCTAGCAAAGCCTTTCATTTGATATTCTGTCTGTTTTTTATCCACGAATAGTATTCTAAATACTATATTTCCATTATCTAAACAGTGTGTGTACAGAAGATTACTTTACAGAGAGAGCCACAAGACCCTCAGAACTTAAGAACAGGCTTTGTTTGGTGTTTAAAAAAACAAACAAACAAAAAAAAAAAAACGTACAGATATGAGAACCCACAAAAGTTTGGTCCATCTTCTTTTAATTTTGATAAAATGGAAAATCCACAGGGTATCTACTAGTAAAGCTGGGGTAATGAAGGTATATATTGTTTTTGTATTTTTTTTATTTTTATTTTACATTTCTCTTTATGCTAGTTCAGTACCTCATGTCTTTTTATGTGCTGTCTGAATGCAATACAGAGAGCTACTGAAGTGACTAAGATACAAATGTGAACATACACCGCTTCAGATTGTTGACAATTGCAGTAAAAAAAAGCATTTTTTCATTAAATGTAAAGAGATATATATATATATATATATATATATATATATATATATATATATATATATATATATATATATATATATATATATATATATATATATATATATATATATATATATATATATAATATACACATTCAGCCTTTACAAACAGCTTACCAAGGTGGGGCCATATTCCTTCACATGTTGGCAGGACAAACAGTTGGGGATACTTCATACATTAATTAAAAAGGAAGCATATACTAACCTGACACACCAGATGACCATTCAATGTGTTTGACCAGACCATCTGGGCAACAGCCCCTAGAAAGTGTTTAGGAATGGGCAGAAACTTTCTAAAGCAAATCTAGCAGGTGATTGAACAATCGTTCAATCAATGACATTCATTGTAAGTCAGACAATGTTGTGGGCTGGTGTTACTGCTGCAGTGTAAAATACAAAACAAAAGCCACTACATCCAACAAACTCTTGACAAACTCTGTCTGAAGTGGAGCAAAAACTTTTACTTTACCTTTCTATTGAGAAGTGCTTTCAGTGTTATTTGTTTTCTCATTTGTTAAAGAAATGCAGTCCAGATCTAATAAAACTGCTACTGAAGCTGTTAGCATCTATGCTAGTCTCTGTTTGAGCAGTCACTTCCTGCTGTTGTCTCACTTATAGATTGGAGCTCAGCTAGGAGGATCTCTCTGATTACAGGCATGGACTCAGGCTGGTCCAGCTGCTGGGGGAGGTTAAATTCAAACATCTGTGCCAAATACATCCAGAGCAAAACTCTGTCCCATCAGTGTAAGCACAGAGCTGAGAACAACAAACCCACAGGGTGTTGAACTTCAGTTCTTCTTTTTCTTTTTTTCTTTTTTTTGACAATCATTAATAAATGTTACAGTTTATTAAGTTGAGATACATCCGAATAATCCTTTTTCTTCTTTCATATTTTAAATGTAGCATATCATACCTTCAAACAAGTGTTATAAGCAGATAAGTGCAATTAAAAAGACTAAAGAGGTTTATTATGCTTTTCTTTCACCAAGATAACACTCCCAGTATTACAGTCTTTGTAAACACAAATGAATCAAAGACATTTTGAGTATGAGCAGTTGGCCCCTCTGTCTATCCTTATGCAACAGCCAAGTCTACTCCCAGTTTGCTTTTTAGCGAGTGTGTTTGTTAATCTGGAGTGTATCCACAAGAGAAGCTGCATGCCCTCAGTTAAGCCTCTCAGGCAGCTCTTCCTCTCAGGGTGTCTGGTTCTCCAGCAAGCTCACAGCATGAGACTAAATGCAGTCTGAGAGTCTTAATTTAGGCTGGAAAGTCCCTCTAATGCATGTCCTGCTGTAGCCACAAAGCCCCAAAAGGCATGACTGGCACCTGGCGAGATAAAAATGCAATTATACAAACTTTTAGCACAGTGCATGAGCTTTGAAAGGATGAAATACTGATACGCAGAACAGGTAAAGTAGAATAGCTCCAGCCCCTAAATGGCCACTTTTCAAATTTCTATGCCGATTCATAGGTCAGTTGATAGCCTCTGACTTACGCTTGTTCTCGTGTGGAGAAACAAAGTATCTTTCTGAATGAGACTTGTGACTTATGTATGTGTGTCTGAGACCCAAAAAATGTGGATCCGTATCTCACCACATGCTCTGTGGCAATGTGACATTATGTATGCAGACCTCCTGGAAATGAGCCACCCATGCTGAAGATGAAGTGGGCAGGAAACTGTCGCTTCCCAGGGTTTGAAGTGGCTCTCAGTCACAAGTGCCACTTCATTCCCCTGACGTGCCTTCTTGAGGCCGTTTACAGACTCTGCTGCCAGATCGAATGGTAGCTTTGGCTTGAACTAGATACATGAATGCATTATACAATGAGTGAGGTACTCCAAACATGGCTGCTTATGCAGTACCAGGAGAAAAGCTCCCTTTGTTTTCCAATGAGGCTGTCACAGGACCAGAAACGTGGTTAAGGTAGTAAAAGTCTAACAACACAGATATCTGTTTTGATACCATATCCACAGAAATAAAGGCCCTTGGCATGTCGACCAACTGTCTGTTTTTAATACTACATGTGTGTCCTCCAGAAACATTAGCAGGGAAGGTGGTGGTGGTTAGATCTTTCAGAAAACAGAGACAAATCTGGCAGGTTGGAGATGCCACATAACGCATGTTTCAATGTGCCTGATCAAAAATAAGCAATCAGTTTTATTCACTTAGTCAAACTGTACACAGATTTTTTGAACGTTTTGTTTGTTTCTCTTTCTTTCTTTCTTTCTTTCTTTTTTTCTTTTTGGACAGTTAACTTCATTTAGTCCAATAAAGCTAAACAAAGATATTAGTACTACTTTGGTGTGAGAATTAGACATAAATCTTCTGCCACCCTTAGATTGAGTCAGGGCTGTAGTCAGCCACCCCTGTTAAAGAAAGTCTAGATCTGCCCCTGCTGGTTTACCTGCAACACTTGAACACTCAGCATCAAATATCTTGTTGCATCCCATTGCACCCTGCTGTCCACACTGCATCTATAAAATTGCAATACTGTGCCCTATGTGTCCCCTTGTAAACAGCACATCAAGTGCTTTTACTGTATATGTGGAGGAGGAAACGGACATGTAGTGCTTTGTATTGGCGAGTGGTTGACTCTGGCTCAACCACTCGCCAATATGCAGAGTGATCTCTGTAAGCCAAATGAAGTTCTCCCTTGGTGTAAAAAGAGAAAGTACATCATTTAATTCACATTGATAGACAAATGCACCACTATTTCTGCTATAGTAAACACATTAACAACCTCCAATGAGTGAAACAAGTCAAAGAAAATCAAGAGAATCCCTACAGCACCTTGTCAAAATCCCTTTTTTTTCTCCCTCCTTGTTCACGTCAGTATAAGCAATGGAGAAGAAAATATAGAGGGGGCATTGAGGAAAAAATATTGCGCTGTGTCGTGCTGCGTTGTTCGCAGGCAGTTGAGAGACGCACATATGATTCCTTGAAATTAGCTTCATTTTGTCGCTGACACAGCCATCATATTCAATTGGGACAGGGTATAAGGGGAATTATGAGGGACAAGGGCTTCACTCACACCAAGGTAAGTGCCAAATAAACCTCAAAACGTATCATAACATATTTCCTTCATCCACAAGATGAGCTCATTAAGACAACACAGCATGACACAAATTAACTTCACACTTCTCACCATCTTATCAAAGCTTATGTTTATCATACATTTGTGAACTGTCCTTCTCCCCTGATTAAAAAATGACAATTAACTAATAACAGTTCATCCAAATCATCAAAATGAGAGGATTGTCCTACATCCAAGAATCACTAAGTTTTGAGAAACACATGTGATATTGGACAGCATGTTGTATTTATTTATTTATTTATTTATTTATTTATTTATTTATTTATTCATTTGCTTTTTGACAACATGTACTTACGTTTCAAATTATAAAGAGTTGGTGCCTGCACAAAGGCTGCCGTGGTATCTTAAATGTTTCAGACAGGTATCTCAATCTTAAAGTAATAGTATGCTTTTTTAAGTTTTATATGCCCTTTAATATGTTTTATAGGCCTTTACTGTGTGATAGAGATATTCTTTGCAAAATACAGCAAAGCCTATGACAACTGGACTTCTCCCTCATCTTTTGTGAACAACACCAGTATTGATTTGCCCAGTCCTCCACTGGTATGCCTACCCCCTGTGGAGTGTTACCATGTTTTTGTCAGAAGTTTAAACCCTCCAGCTCAGGTAGTCAAGCACAGTGCAGGGTATAGACTCTAAAAGAATGCAGAGCCATTGAAAACATGAGTGTATCACACAGACCAAAAGTAGAGGTGGACCAGGGATACTCAGTGTGTGAAAACAAGCAGGTTTTTGTTTTTACTTTAGCAGTTGTGGAAGAAGATTCTCTAGCAGCCTTCAGAAATGATAAAACCAACCCAAATTAAAGAAAAATATGAGCACTTCAAGAGGAGCCAGGTGTGAACCATTTTTGTATTGTCTGGGTTGCGTTCTGACTAATGAATGACCAATCAGGAGACAATGTGGGAAAGGAGTGTATGTACTATAAAAGGAAGCAGTAAATCCTGAAAAGTGACAACAGCTCTAAAAGCAAGTGAAGCATGGATCAGGGGTTCTCAGTTTTCTAAAACTTACATTTTATTTCTTATATTTTATCATCAGTGGTTGTGAGCATACTGTAGCAGTCATCTAAACTAATAATATGAACCTGGGTATGGTTAAACACTATAACTCTATATCCAAGAAATAATAATATTTTATTTAAATCCTAAACACTCACCATTACTTACCAAAGCTGTGAAAATGTATATTTCAGCTTATCGTTACCTGTTTAAAATGTACAACAAAATGGTCCAATCCTTATATTTGTGGAATTATTGTTGTGGATGGGACCACTGAACTTGACTTGAATTGAAAAAAAGCCCAATAGGCACATGTGATCAAATGATAATGCTACTTATTCAATATATGCTGTTATCATTTATAAACCTTTTGATATTTTTGGGTGCTTTATACCTTTATATGAATAGCAGGATAGGGAATGGTCAGATGTTGGGGAGAGAGAGGGCAAGACTTTGGTAAAGAAGGCACAAGCCTTGTTTGATCCCTGTTGGCTGCTTGAAGACCTAAGGCCTTGATTCATGGAGAGTGCAAACTAGCTGCTTGGTCAATAGTATCCCCAAGTCATTGATATTACTAAATGACATCTGAGGAGGGCTTATTAATCTGTTCTCTCAGAGGTCCAGATGTATCCGTGGGTGGGCCTGAGCTTGAGTTAGACTTGTTTCCTTTTTTTCTCTCTCTCGCTCAGTGAAACTGCAGCCCAGGATAGCAACCCTATGTATTGTCTGTTTTGTCCCGAACTTCACCCTTCCCTATCAAACCTGGGATCCACATTACACAATACAAGGTTCAACTTGCTGTCAGTTGAGTCGACAGGTTGGTTCGTGTTATGCTAATAGTGGCTAATACAGCCTGGAGCGGCAAGCCTCGAGCACAGATGAGGAGCAGGCTACAGGGATATCTGCTAAGCCGACTACTTATCTGGTAAGCTCCGACTCCATATCTACACTTTTTTTCATGGACTGCAGCTCTTCTTATTCATCAGATTCTGTATTCTCTCTCTGACACCAAAATGACTTCATATTTGGGGCTTTTTCCTATTTTGTAGTTACACTCCTCAAGACCTGTCACCAAACATTATTATAAAGAAATATCTGCAATATTTTCACTAGATATTATATTGGTTTAATATCATTTTTCTCCTTTCCTCTGTATTTTTTGTTGAATTTCCAACCGCTGAATTAACTCTGTTCTGAAGACATAACATTACACACAGTTTTTCCAGCAGCTTCAGTCTCTGCAGGCGTACAGAATTCCTTGATGTTTGCCAGCAGAGATGGTGTTGACTGTTTTTCCAGTTTCAAATGACCAAAGCTATTTTCCTCACAGATGGATTAGTATAATGTAACGATTTCTCATGCTTTCCTTTCTGAACTGCAGCCTAGTTTTAAAAGAATCATCGTTATCTTCTTGCAGAAATGTGCAGAGCAGAAGGAAGACAAATTTAAGTTCATTTCATATTTTTTAGAGAGGATATACAAGTACACATTGATATATCAAACAAAAATCAGGTAAGGGTGGTAACCTGATTTTGACCTGAGATTAGACCCCGAGGTTCCGAAAGCTAAGGACTTCAACCTTTTTCAGCTGCTTTACCGGCTGCTGTAACCAGTGGCACTGCCCCACGGAGTCGGCTTGCATCTCTTCAGTTACCAAACCAACTTCCAAGTATGTTTCCATCGGGACTTGAACTGGCCACCCTCAAGTCCCCAGCCCTAGCAATTATAGACTGAGCTACACTACCCTGGATACAAATATCCAGGCACACTAACAACTATGGACAATTACAAGTCTCCAATTAGCCTAACGAGCATGTGTCTTTTTTACCACAGATGGACTGACTCACTTAGCTTTATGTAATGTATAACTTAAATGACTTGGTTCTGCTGACCTCCGAATGAGCTGTTAAAGGCACACAAGCATCAGCTCATAGTTTTTCTTGTTGTTTGCCTTAGAAATTCTTGGATTAATAGAAGCATTGAATGATGGTTGTTTTGTTTTTGCCCAAGTAATGTTTCATGAAAATCATGTTCTTTTGTTTGTTTTTTCATTTTTATTTTAGCTCAGAACTGTTTTGCTTCAAAACACATGCTGCAGTATGGACTATATTCTACTGTTACTGACCATTTGCATGTGATGTCACACACTGTTCAATTTTGGCTGGATGGCGAAAAAGACAAACTTGAACTATATGCCACAGAGATACTTTGTGAGCTAACGCTAATGCTAGCAATCGTCAAGTGAATTTATTGTGTAAAGTGTGGCTTTGTCTTTATCCAGTAAACAATTAGTTAAGACGGAATACTTTCTTTTGAAGATCAATGTTCATTCAGCCCTTTCGGTTTGTCTTTTGAGTTTGGAAAACCTGGTCAGACTGTTTTTTTTTTTTGTTTTTTTTTTAAATCTATCTCTGCCACTGTTTTACTACAAACTTATATCTTTAATTTTTTCTTCCTTGCTTGTCACTTGTGTCAAAACTTAAAACTATTTTTTTCCCAAAATTATATGGTTTGCTTAGCTGTAAACAGCCCAACCTTGGCATTTTAACAGCACTTCTCTTTATAGAAACCACATCCCAGCAGTCGGGTTCTATAAGAAATTTAGATATCTTTCAGTATTTGCAATTTAAGTCCATCATGCATAGTGTTTTACTGAAAAACAATATGCTAGCTGATAATGAACCGATTGATATAAAATTAAAAGAAAAAGTCTCTGGCAGAGGTATTGTTTCTAAGATCTATAGATTATTATGTTGTACTTTTTCGAAATGTGGTGCATCCATAAACGTACAATGGGAGAAAGATTTGGGTCTACATCTAACAGCAGACTAGTGGGAAGCTATCTTGAGTCGTTCGAATTATCTCTCTAAATGTGTAAGGTATAAAATTATACAAATGAAAATTTTGAATAGATCCTACATTACTCCACACAAACTCAAGAAAATGAACTGTAATGTTTCAGATAAGTGTTGGCATGGGTGTGGGGTGACGGGTTCCCCTTATGCATTTATTGTGGCACTGCCCAGAGACACAGACATTTTGGTTAACTGTCAGAGATTTTCTGTGCATATTATTTAATATTAATTTTCCACTATGTCTAGCAGTGGGTCTACTTGGAAAAGCATAGAAGGAGTAATTTCAAAAGAACCTCGGCATTTGTTAGATTTAGCTTTTCTTTCAGTTAAACGAATAATACTTCTTAATTGGAAGGTGAGGAAGTTAAATTGTTTTAATATGGATTGCTGGATTCTCTGTCTTCTCCCTATCTCACGGTACTGGCTTACTCCATTTGTGTAGTGTGTGTCTGTCTGTTTGTGTAAGTGTGTATAAATGTATGTGAGGTGTGCAATGTTTTTGTTGTCTCTTAGCTTTGAAGTTAGCTGGTCTGACTCCAATCTAGCTAATATTTTCCGAGTTTTTTTAAAACCCATCTTGTAGATTTTTTAAATTCTTGATGAAGGATATCCATAACCTTTATTTCACTATTAGCACTGAATTATTTGCAATTTTACCAAATATGATGGAGCCCATTTAATTTTCCCCACTTTTCATGACTGGGTCTTAACTGGTCCATTACCTGTCTACCGTCATGGCTGTTACAAAGACGTAGTGACTGTTTAATGCTAACCCTACTCTAAAAAGGGCAAAGGTCAAGGCCCACTGGATGTGGGTCTCACATGATCAAATGGAAATACCCTGCAATTGCATGAATAGGCATGTTTATGGTGGAATTTAGGCCCACTCAAAGAGAGGTTGGGGGCCTTCAAATGGCTGAAAGTTAGTTGGTAATTTTCCTGGAACTCGGCAGGCATTTGGTTGGAAGGGAAAAATTGAAGTGGCTGCATCTGTATGCTTCTTCCAGTGCTGAGGCTGACTAAGTTTGCTGTTGCCTCCTTTTTCTCTCATTGCTGCCACTCTAGTACTTTATACTTGTCCAGTTTATGTTGACCACTAACATACGGAAATGACATCAGACCGAAATGACATCATAAACAACAGTGGATGGTGAAAGTGTGATTAATGACATCAGGCTACTATGCATTTAAGCTAATGGTTAATCTTTGAATTTATTTTAAAGCTATAAAAGATGCAGAAAATAAGGTGATGAAATATCTCTGATACTAAATGTCAGCAACTCTGTCAAAAACGGTAAATCAGCTTGAAGGTGCTCACAACCACAGAAACAAGCAAAGACTGGATTGAAAGATGCATTTTGGATGCTATACATAACCCTTGTAGCTGACCTTGCTAAGACCTCTTTGATTAGGAAATCATTTAAATGTTTATTTGTGTGCATCAGACTTTTATCTAATTAAAAAAGTGATGTCTGTTTGCACAGCCAACATGGTTGAAAGTCGACATTAAACAAGGTCAGAATTCAGAAGCATTAGCCTCAGTGCATACAGCACTAATGTTGATGATTAAATATCACAGTTAATATAGAAATGGTTAAGCTTCATAAAATGATCAGCAGGTTTCTGACATTGACATTTACAGCTTTGTAAAACACTCTGCAGACTTCAGATGGAAAAGATCAATGGAACAGAGGAAATTAGTACAGAAGCACTGAAAAAACATTTTCTTGGACTAAAAGCTTGGTGTCAGTCTGTTTGTTAATAACTGTTTAATGCCCTATGTTTAGTGAAGCCCAGATCATGCCTTTTATGATGATGTTTCAGTCTTAAGGTAACTCTTTGTTTGCTTGTTTTATTAGTGTGCATGTAAGCGCAATCATTATTTTAACCTAGTTCTTGAAATCATATGATCCTCCAGGTGGGAATAACCTAAACTGCAGTGAGGTGCATTCATTATTCATACTTTCCTTCCAAAGCCTTGGGGAAAACATCAGTCAAACAAAAGAGAGCACATGAACTATGGAGGATTTCTTGCAAGATGTCCCTCTCTTTTTCTTTTTTTTGCCACCTCAGATGAACTTTATCCTTTGCCCTGAGTGCTTTCATAGATTATACATAGTTTCAGTCTGACCCGGTGGTCTGGATGGAAGACGATTTGTGGCACAACTCTGTCTTTTATTAAGTGCTGCATGTTCATGCTCAGCATGACCTACAACAGAACCAGTGAAATCTCCTCTGGGTAACAAGTCTCTGGAGGGAAAAAAAAGGGAGAAACACTTAAAATTGAGAGCATGACAGACACACTGACAGCAAACGAGGCTTGTTTTTTTTTTTTTTTTTTTTTACCATGAGACACATTTTGTGTAATGTGTCTGTGTGAGAGGCTTCAGAGACAGGAGATCAGTCAAACAGAAAAATGAGAAGGGGGTATTTTATAAACAAGAATCAGACTTATTGGCTCAGCTTGAAAAATGTGCTTTATTTTAGACAAAACAGTGAGCATTGAAAGGAAAGGACAGGTAAACAGAATGCTTGCTCATCACTCGTGTTGACAGTGGGATTGTGTGTCAACAGGGAACTCATTTTCTCCTAAAAAATGCATTAGAGACTGCAGCACACTCCCTTGGTTTCTTATGTGCCTAAATATCCTTTTTTGGTCCACATTGTTGTCATCAAAACTACATTTTGTTGTACCATTAATGATTTTTATTTAAAGTTAGCTTTACAAGTATAAATATTCAAATGCACTTGTAAAAATAACCTACTGAGTTTACCTACTGAGTACTTTTTTTCTTGACACCTCACAAAGGCAAAACTACATTAGGGTAGAAAATCATATCCTACTGCTTTTTCCTGAGTGATTCAGCCACTTGAATTATTCCTTTCCAGCTGAATCCCAGCCAACTTCCAGTCACTGGGGGTGTACCTAAACTCTACCTTAAATACGTCCATTCGTGCAAGGATGTTGTCATAAAATTGTGCTTCCTTCACAAGAGTACTTGTAATGAGCTTCAACCTTTGCCCTAATGGTGCAAATACGTCACTTGGACTCCTTCATTGGCTGGAATTTGTGTTCAGGAAGTTAGACGATCTTCAGATACCCTGACTTTACCAACCATCTGGAATGTCACATAATTCCCAGCTTCGACATCTTAGTTAGCGTAGCATTTGCTTTAATCAGTCTCTGGGTGTTCGTCACGTCATCGCAGGGGATCTCATTACAGCCACTATAGTGTGCAGGTCCTAGCACGTTCCAGTCACAGATCAGTCAAGACTAAATCAAAGAAGGTGGGGAAAATTAAGTAGCTCATCTGTACGAGATAAACATGATATTGTTGTTCTTTTTATTATTTTTGGGGGTTTTTTTTGTGATGAAATAACAAATGGTCGTCAATATGTCACAACAGCAATATTTGTTTCATACCAAAGCTCCCTCAAATGTGTTAATGTCTTGTTTTAGGTATTTAAAAATTGAGGAAACTCCCCCTCACACTGTCTCAATCAATGGTTCTGAAAAGGTGTGGCAGGGCCCACTGTTGAGTCTTGAGGTGTGCCTTCCAAATTTTTACAACCATTGATTATTACAACAACAATACAGCACCTAATGAATTATTTTAATTTGCATGATCTAAACCAGGGGTCACCAACCTGTAGATCTGTATTTACTGGTAGATCTTCTTGGACACCTTTGAGACTGTTTTCCATGTCATGCACGGATCCAGCAAATCCTTCTGTTTGGCAAGATTAAAGGGAACTATTGTGCTTTTCCTCTTTTCTGACTTCTAAATGTTGTTACAATGTTGGATACTCATTGTTAAACGATGCCAAAGCATCAAATAATGAGGTTCATGGCTCTGAACGCTGTGTTTTACAGTCTTTTTAACAGTTCAGTCCCATTGACGTCAATGCGTGCCGGACTCCCCTACACGGTCATGCCCGGGCATAATGCTCTAGGCCTGCCCCTCCCTCGCTCTGCTTTGGAAGTTACATCGCTGTGTGCTGCTCTGCTGTCTACGACAAGTTCACAGCGTTAGCATGTTGAGCAATGGCTCCCAGAACATGTTTTGTAAGGAAAAGTTTTGTTTAGCTTTCCCAAAGAGGCAAGCACCAGGCAGAAGTGGATAGAGTTGCTTTTTGCCGGCCAGCAAATGAAAAATACCTCCGTGTTTCTCTGTCTTCGGCACTTCACACGGTACTGTTTTGTCAAAACAGTACCGTGTTTTGTCAAAACATAAGAACCATGTCCAACAACACAAAAGAAATTCCCCAAAAGCAAACTGAATCACAGTCAAAAGGCAACCAGCTTAAGTTTCTCAGATTAAAAAAGTGGAAATAATAATAAAAAAATAGACCATTTGAAACCGAACACCCCCCAAAGTCTTGTTTTCCTAAGCACTGCCAACTTTATGTGTAAAAACCACAGAGATCCAAACTCTTGAAGAGTGCATAGTTTTGTTGATGTGTCTCAGGTCAGTGCCTGTCTTTGTGTTGGCTGCTCTACTGTGCCCCTCCATGCTGTTTGTGCTACTTATTTTTTCCTTCAGTCTGTTATATTTGGTTCTTTTCTAACTGAACATGTGATTAATGAGGTCAAAACATTCCCAGCTTGCTTGAAACAAGAGAGACCATGTCGTGACTCACACAGTCCTTTTTGAGTATCGTCTGCCTTGATTTTTTACTTCATTATAAGACAGATCTGTTTTGATACCATGACAACAACCAAAAAAAAAAAAAAAAAACGAAATCAAAGTCACCAAATACTGAGTCATGTGCTGTATTCAGTGATCAAAAACTACAGGTGAAAATTCATGAAACTGAATTCAAGTGCCAGCAGCAGAGGCTGAGTTTGAAAGGCCCCATGTCCTATTGTGTTTGACCATTTACAACATGTCTTTATAAGCAGGAATTTGATTTAAATTGAAAAGAAAAAATTACAATTTTCATCTCTGTAGAGGATCAAATGCAGCTCTCTTTCCCTCCCCTTTGAAAATTTTCTGTGTCGAGTTAGAATGTTCACCCTGTGCATAAGTTGGTCTTTCCAGCTACTACGGTTTCCTCCCACTGATTAGAATCATATTTCCTTCTCTCTGTGTAAGCCCAGTAATTGACTGGTGATCAGTGTACCCTCTTACCCAGTGACCGCTGGGATAGGCTTCAACCCCCAGTGACCCCCAAAATAGACAACCTGTATAGATAATAGATGCATGTATCTGAGAGCCTCGCTGCAGCATGAATTAACTAGAAAGCACTTGGAGAGTGTAAACCTCCGCCAAGGTAGCTCACATGTTGCTGATACATCTTTAAGCAATAGTTCCATGATAAAGTTTCTATCAAAATATGATTCCTTGACCCTGAAAACCCACAACTAGCACTTGGAATCATGTTGATATCATTATTAGATAGATAGTTATTGAGCAAAAACAATTGTTCGCTAATGGCGGTTATCTAGATTGCCACCAAAATCTAATCTTTTTTTTTTTTTTGTACATTTTATTTATGCAAAGTTTTTTTGGAATATATACAGACACATACAATACACAGTGCTAAATCAAACACAAACGAACAAAAAAAGTTGCAGAGCATGAAATTGCTGTGCAAGGATTTCATTTTGAAATCAGGATTTGAAAATAGAATAGCTGACATTGAGGCATCCGTAAGTGATAGAGCATTACTAAGCTCAATCTCAGGCCATCTAGGGCCGGACCTGCACTCCTCTGCACCCCTAATTGACTGATTCCAGAAAATCCAGGCTCTGGCGTTACATGCCCAATAGTAATGTCGAAAGACAGGGAGACCTAGACCACCCTCCACCGTCGGCTTCTGTAAGTGGGCCACTGATATACGAGGGGGCTTGGGGGCCCAGATGAAGGGCATGATAATAGAGTCCAACATCTTGAAGAAGGAGGAAGTAAGGAAGATAGGCACATTCAAAATCTAATCATTTTTAAGTTGGGCCATTACCAACATCTCCTGAAAATTTCAGCAAAATCTGTCCTGTAGTTTTTTGCGTAATCTTGCTAACAAACAAACACACAAACACAAACATACACTGACAAAAACACAACCTCCTTGGTGGTGGTAATAAACACAGTGTAACTTTTCAGTGATCAGGAAAACAATTCATCCTTTAATTGACTTAACTCTGTTGTCTTTAAATAAAGTTGGTTAATTTGGTTTCCATATTCTATTGTGAGAATTACACTTTTTGGGGTTTAATCAGTCAGTGGCTTTTTGTGAGGTCTACCATTAGTACACACAGGCATGTTTGCTTCTCATTGGTGAAGATAGTGAAGCCATTATTCGTGACAGGGAAAATAATTTTCTGGGTAACATGGTCATGTTTGCTTCACCCAGAGCAGAGGTTTTGTGACAGTTGATCGTTCATTTTTGACAGTCATTCCTCTCATGCATATTTATTCTATAGGGCAGAAGTACTTTGATAAAGCTCGGGTATTTTTCCATTTCTGCCAATTATTAAACAGATCTGCCATCTGTGGTGACCCTCTAGTGCAAAATAATAATTATAAAAAAACAATCAAGAATACCCTTTTTAAAAAAATAAAACAATGACAGAAAAAAACACAAAAACAGAAAAAAGGATAAGATATACAAGCAAAACAAAACAAGAACAAGGAAGAAAAAACATGACATCCAAAACAACATATCGAACAAAACAACTAACATTTAAAAAAAACAAATACTAAAGCACTGCAGCAAATAAAATAATTCAACAAAATAAAAATACAGTAAGTTCAAACAACATCCAACACATCAAACAAGACAACACAATGAAAAGCAAACAAATAAAACAAAAAATGTAACAATACAACATTTTAAAATTACTCCACAAAAATAAAAAAACACATGTTTACACAACTACTAAAAAAAATTAAAACAATTTTCCTAAACTAAATTTTCTCAGTGTTCAGTTGTGTAGTATCTGGCCCATTCACTGTACCTGTTTTCTGTTAAATGATGTACAAAATCCGTGCTGCATAGAAAATAAAACCAAACTAATCAAATCAAACAAATAAAGTACAAGAGAAAGAAAGCACTTGCCAAAGATGCGCTGAATTCTGGATGTTTATTTGTAGGCTTTCCATTTAATTTGGCACACAGAGCCTCCTTGATATTAAGGTATTCAGAGTGTATCTGCTCTAATTACCCAGGCTGTGGTTTGATAGATGCTCTGATGCCAAAGTACCTACGTCAGATCCTGATCAAAGGACTGAGTTTGTGCTCCTGTTCACTTCTTGTCCTAGAAATGACACTAAACTCTCACTGCTTGTGTACAATTTGTGTGAGTTCAGAGGGGCATGTCTGCCTATACCAACACATTTCTAGATCTGATTTTGTTTTTGTTTCTATGCATCTGCACCAGTGCTGGCTTAGGCCAGAGGCATCATGTTTTTGTGTTGTCTGTTTGTCCGTACAGACAAGGCAGTTTTAATGGGACATCTCAAAAGGTCTTTAATAGGGATAAGATTTTATGGATACCAATGCTATTAATGATCCTGCTAATCGATCCAATTCTTTAACGATTCTTTAATTGATTCCTGCAGATTTATCCGTGTGGGCAAATGTTGGCATGTAGATTTTCAGTGGCAACAATGTCAAACACACATGTCACAGCATAGATAACTGTTTCTGCAAGTTGCTGGTGTTTCCACTCACTTAATGTTGTGCAGTAGGCGCCTTTTGGAAAAAATTAAGTCACAATTCTGACCGCTTCTGAACCCTGTCAGTGGAAGGAATTGATAAGGGAACTGATTAGCAAAAAGACTCATGATATTGATACTTTGATGGAGCTGTTAACGATTCTCAACTGAAATTGGTTTTCGATTTCCATCCCTAGTCTTTAAATGATTTCCTTTTATCTTTGACCAAACAATCACAAAGATCCAAGGATGAACTTATAAGACTTTCGGGGAGTTATGAGTCAAATGTCAGGGTCATGGTGTTGTATGCTTGTTTGCTTGTGAATGTAGCAACTAATGAACATTACTGCTGTCTCTTCAGTCTCAGCACTGAAGTGAATAGATTTTGAAGGTCAGGGTTAATATCACAGAGACTTATTATGATCCGTTTTATGTGATAACACTTGAGTGAATGCTATATCACAAGAATGCTTTGAGGGATTTTCTGCCAACTGTACACGAATGTCCATCATGACACAGGGAAAAGATCATTAGAATATGAGGGTCATGGGTCAAAGGTCAAGCCTCTGGGCCATTCTTTAGTTTTAAATGTGTAAAGTTTGAGATAAATAAATAAATAAATAAATAAATGAAATGAAATGAAATGAAATCTCCAGAATTTGGGACAGACTTTTTGTCAAACTTTGCACAGATGTCTTCTTTGTGGGTCAAACAGTCAAGGTCATAGGGTTCTTTGCCTGTGTGCACATTTGGGAGCATAAAATCACAGTAATGCTCAATGGGGATTTCCTCAACTTTGCACAAATGTCCACTGTGACACAGGGATTCATTCTTCAAATTTTGGAGGTCAAAGGTCAAAATGTCAAGGTCATCCTTTTCTTTTGAGAGGGATGCTTGAGCAAAATATCTAATTTAATTAATTCTCCCTAAAAGTTGCCCAAATATCTTATCTAACTCCTGGTAGAACTGATAATATTTTGGAGTTCAGGGCTCAAAGGTCAAGGTACAGCAACGATGTTGTCATCTTTTGTCCTGTAAGTGCGTACCTTGAAAACACCTTCTAATCAAGCTTTGCACACAGGTCAAAAGCCAAGGTCATGGAGTCACCTGGTCATCCCTTGCTTGTGCAATATTTCAGGAGAGCTTGTAGGGATTTCTCTCAAAGCTTGCCAATCTTGCCCTCCCACATATCCAAGCAAAATGTATCCTCGGGTCATCTAACGGACGCATTAGATTTTAAAGGTCATAGGTCTGAGGTCATCAAAAGTCATGTTCACACCCTGCTTAAACGCGATGTCTCAAAAATGATTTGATTTTTTTCACATTTTTCACAAAATTCTACTTTGACTCATGGATGATCTGGTATGTTTTTTGAGGGCTGAGGTTGAAAGTCCACGGGTTTCATGATCAACATTTGCTTAGATATTTTAAATATTCTGAATCTTTTAAGGGGTCTCTGGCAAACTCTGCAAAATATCCCCTCTGACTCAGTTATGACGTGATTTCAGTCTGAAGGCACGAGGTCATAGACCACAGTTATTTTGTCTAATTTTCATCCCTTTAGCAAAAGATTATTTTAGATTAAAATTATAACTTTAACACTTACAGATGTTTTTACTTGTTTCAGGCAAATTGTGTCTTTTTTTTATGTTGATGATAGAATTTAAAAGTTAATGTGAACTTGCCAGATGAGTGTAGTTCAAAGTAAGTATTATTCTCACCATCGGAATAATATGTTTGCTTGGATGAGTATATGCTGTGTAGGTAAAATATGTAAATGTGTGTAATATGTTAATCTCATGAAAAAATATTTTCCACATGTGTTTAATTAAATGTGCTTAAGATGCAGAACAAAACTCTGTATGCATATGTATGTTCGTCTCATATTGTACATGCCATATGTCTCCATGGAGACCTTGCTTGTGTGGGTGGTAAGGGAGACCTTTTAGTCATTTTTGTTCCATTTTGTTCCATAGGTAATGTGTTTGACCTTACAAAATGATCACTCAGAGCCTGAATTCACATCGACCAACAGCTGTGTTGATATCTTTGAAGGAAAAGCTTGAGCATGAGAGCCGTAAGAAGCTGTGGGCCCCATGAAGGGATAATACATAGTGACCCAGCTTAGTATAAGAAGGTGTGACAAAGCCCATACTCTATGTAAGTTACAGTAAATAAGGCTGCTTTATGCACTTTGCAAAATGTATCTTCAAGGCTTGCTTTAACACTCTGCTCAGACTTTTGGCATGCCAATTATTACTCTCCAGTTCATCTGTTTAAAGCCCATAAAGACCTTAAAGATGCTAAGAAAGTATAAATTGTAGTTCAGTACAAAATTACTCAGTCATTTGGGATTAACTCAACTTTGAGATATTGTAGAATCAAAAATATTTGATTTAATTTATTCATTTGATAAGTCCTCATAGCTTTAAGATTTTAAACTCACTGGCAGGTTTTAAAACCTTACATACCAAACACTTTTTAAAAACTTTTTTATGAACTTTTCTTCATGATAGGGTTCATGATTCTGTAATATTTTGATAGTTCATATTGAAAAAGTCAGGATAACTGAAGAATATGAAATACTAAGCTACATAAGAAAGGTTCTAAAGGACATCTCACTCAGCCTGAATGTTTGTAATTGGTCAGATATTTAAATGAAATATTTGTTGAGCAGAAATAAAATCTTACAATACTTATAACTTCAAGCCACATTACATGACCTTAAATAAGAAAAATCAGTCATCTTTTAAAGGTGATTGATTCAATTTAAGTAAATTAAAAAGTACATTTTTTTTGTAATGGTGGATCATACAGCTAACCTAATTTTGACTTTTAAGGCATTAGCAGACTCAGTTTTAGAGCTTGAGAGAAACCTAAACTATAAAAGACCTGTGATGAATATTTTGATGTTTTAATATGTGATGCTAGCTCAAAGGGAAATGTGCTAAATATATACAGTATAAGTGGAGTGTTTTTTTTCCAGCAAGTTATTTTTTAAAGATGCTTTATGAGTCTCTGCCCAAGATGTTGATTATCCTACGAAAATAATATTTTTTTACTAAACACAAATAAGTTCCTATCAGAGTAAGATACTGACTTTTTAAATAACTTCGAGAAACCACTCATAAGATTTTAACTTACCTTCTTTAAAAGAAGTCATTTGCACAGCAAACTTCCCTCTGGTAGCTCCTCTCTTTCATCTTCTCCTTTTAAGCTTTGGTGTCCCAATTTTGTTACCTTGGAGATAAGATATAACATAAATAAGTAACAAAAAACATTTAGTGCTGAATATCATGGACCCATTATATTAGCCTTATCACCCAGCCCTATTCTGAACTGTGTTCTTTCAAAAGTCCTCTAAAATAATCCCATTATTTTCAAAGTGAGATTTACAGGAGCCTTGTAAAAAGGCCAGATTTTCCTCATTGATGAGGGAAAGTGAATTTCGTATTGCCTGCTACACTTCTACCAGCAGAGCGCTAATTACCCTGCGGTGTTCTCTGTTCCCACAGCCGTTTTCCACGTCTCTATGGGGAAGGAGGAAATTGGAAGAATAGTGCTGCACAAAAATGGTTCTTGAATTGGAATGCAAAAATGTCAAGTGTGCTGCTTTGTAAAGCGAAGGACAGGGAAATTGAAAATCCTCCTTTCACTTTGCAGAGAGTTTCAAACTGCCTGACTCAGGAGCAGCCAAGACAATCCCTTGCATAACCTGTGAATAATTTACATATTTCAGCATGGGTGCATAAACATCACCGCTGTGTGCCTGTCTGGGTGAGAATGGACAAAAACATTCCAGACACCATTCATCTCACAGCCTCGGACCCTCTGGCAGAGGAAAAATCTGTGGGGAGAAGGGGGACAGTATCTGCATGAGGAGTCAATAAATTGATCTTTAGTGGTACTGTCTTATCACTGGCCATGCTAGCTCTGCTTAACATATTGATCACTTAATAGTTTTTGCCAGGGCACTCAATGGAGATACAGGGATAAATCCTTAACATCTACCTCCACAATGTCTTGATGAATTAGGCGGTGGTGTGCAAAACATCAGGTTTTTTCTGTTTCAACCAAAGCAGTTAAGTGCTTTATGTTTAATTTAAAAGGAAAACACAAAACTCAGTTCTGTTCTGGTTGATTACCTGCCATGAAACAGCTGATTTTCTCAAGGATGTGGGTCTCTAGGGCACTTTCTCCATCAAGACACAGCAGTGTCTCTGTGGCATACCAATTTAAGGCCACTGGCTTGCCCAACATACCCATTTGCTTGATTCTAGGGCTGAAGTGATTCCTCAAGTAATTGCAGTTATTTGATTACAAAAAAGCTTTGAGACAAATTATGTTCCTCCAGGCTTCATTTAAATCCGAACCACTATACAGCGCACTGTGTTTGACACAGACGGTCATTTCTGTTGTGCAGCGCACTTGCTGCTTCTGCTGCTGATCCGCCACTGTAACGTAGATGTGAGGCATGGATTATAAAATCATGCAGAAGAGAGGGGCAGAAAGAAAAGAGACTGCAGAAGAAACGGCAGGGTGGGATCACTCCAAGTCGAAGCAAAAAAAAAACACAGTTAACAGAGTTAGCTTAGCATAATAGCCCGTTGTCAATGCTGCACCTCAATAGTAAACATCCAGTCTTTGCATCAAGTCCACGGACTGCAGTAGCAGTTTACAGAAATCAATGTGATCCATAATTGAGATTAAGTCTAGTAAATAGAATACTTTGATTATGGCTCTGTCTGAAGGCTGGCTCAGAATGTAAATCAATGCGGTGGCTACTTGGATAGGTATTCTGTGTATTATGTGCACATACTATGCACATCCAATGATTTTCCTTTTAATTTGATTGCAGTGAGTAGAACAGAAATAGAACAGGAAATACTGACGGTGAGTAGAGGAAGCAGGTGTAGGGCATTTTATGTACTGAATAAATGTGCATTAGTTGTTGAATTATCTTAGTATCTTAGTATGATATTATTTCGGCCTGGAAGTAAAATATGATAAATCAGATCATCCGTGTGGAAATTAGCATTGTTACAGCACTAAAGGCAAAATATGGCAAAAAGAGATAACCATGAACAAAAACAAATAATAATAATAATAATAATAACAATAACAATAATAATAGTAAAATAACCAAACTAGAAAACATACAAAAAAGGCAAGATATGACCAAGAGAAAAAATGCAAGAACAATATAAGCAAAACAAATTTAAAAGTTCAAAAATATTTTCACCATTGCACATAAGTAAATATCAATATCATTTGATTTGTTGTAAGGCTTAGTGCTCACCGCAGAGACAGTTATCATTATAACTAAAGGGCCTGTTTATCCATTTCGGTTTTTACTGTATGAGTTGCATATTTTTTGAGATATTAGCTGTATAGATGCCTGCCTTCTCTCTGGTATAACTGGAATTATTGACAAAAGTCCTGTGATGCTCAAAGCACCAAAAGCACATTTAAAAAATCCAAACCAGTGTCTCAGTCTAAAAATCATGACCTGGTAGCTCAAAATAATCTGCAGACCTTGTTGTGAACAGTTTTATGAAGGAACTACTTTTTTCCAAAACAAAAATATGTATTTTGATTTTGGGATCCCATTTATGCTCAAAATGTTCAAAAAGGAAATAAGCTGTTTATTTAAGAGACCTGGCTTATTTTCTGTAAGTTTTTTGTATGTTAGTGATGCTTTTCAATCAAGCCAAAGTTATTCAGTAAAATATTGCAGCGTGCGCAATGTATCTCTTATCAGATTACTTGATTAATCACCAAAATAACTGATAGAATACTCGATTACAAAAGTAATTGATAGTTGCAGCCCTACTTGTTTCAATTACAGATGAGGTCCTTAGTTTTCTTTTTCCATTTTTTTTTATTAAACATTCTTTATCATTATAGCAGTCTTTTCAAAACATTGACCTTTCCTATACTTCCATAGTCATTTGATCATTTATTTTTTAGTGTACATTTGTCAATATGTTGCTGAAAAGTTCATCTGAATAGAACGAACTCCCACTTGTAAATCAACAATGCAATTACTATGGTAGCAGAAGTGACATTTAGTAAACTATGACATTTTCTGTCATTACAGATTGTCAGCAGCTCTTTCAAAAGATTCAATAAAACAGGGTGAAAAAACAGTAAGTTGCAGAAGTCACAAATGGGAGTAAATAAGCTCTGCTATAATGTTGTTTTCTCTCTGTACTCTCTGAGTTTCTTTCTTTTATTGCCTCCTTCTCCTCTCACAGACTGTATGTACTAGGAAGTAATGTGTGTCATCACTGTAGAGCTGGAGATGTGAGTGGAGAAATAACTGCTCTAAGACTCCCTGAGCGACGCACATTTACTCAAACACTGTGTTAAAGAGGTCATATCATGCTTTGTTTAGTTTTATATGCCCCTAACATGTCTTAACCACGTGATAGCACACCTCTGTGAACAAAACAAAAAGTCTGCAACATTAAGACCTCTCCCTCTCCCTCTCTTTATGGCTACATCGGCTGCCTAAAACTTATCATTCCCCTGCTCCCCCCTACCCGAATAGACCCACCAGTGTAATGTCCCACCATTATTTCATTGTTATATTGAGCCCGTTGGTTCATGGTAGCAAGTCTTTTGCTGAGCATGGAAAGTAGAATGAATGCAGAGTTATTGACAACATGGTGCCTAGCTTCACTGAACTAGCCAATTACCACAGAGTTGACCTGTAGACTAATCAGAATGGACAGGGCCCACATGGGGAGGGGACTCTTAAAGGGGAAGGAGCTCTAACAGACACAGACACACTAAGAAAACAGCACCATCAGGGGCAGTCTGTATATGAAAAGAAGACATTTTTTTGGACATTAATTATGAACATATCCTAGGAGTCATCGATTAAGAATATAAGGCTTAAAAATATAATTTGGAATGAATAACTGAAGTTTCAAACAGTTCAAATGGTTATTTGTATCGCAGGAAATCGCTGCTAGTAATCTAAAACTCATAAGATCTCAAATAGAGTGTTTTTTGTATATGTCTATGAAAACAATAACTTGCTCTTTCCTTGCATCTCTTAAAAACATTTGCAAAGAAATTCAAAATATGAACATTTCAGAATTTTATCTAGTTTAGTTTGGGCTGAAGGTTGAGCTGATGTGGGCACTACAAATATCAACTGTATTAAAATACACTGTGGATATTTGTATTGTGCTTTGATGAGGAGGAATGATACAGCAACATCTGAATTTTCTCATGGACCATGCTTTATTCTCCGGCAAATACAATAGGAGACCAGAACCTCTTTGTAACTATCCAGCGTGCTCCAGATCATCTCCCTTAGGGACTCGTACAAAAGGGTGATATCTTGACATGAAATGGAACAATGTATATGACTGCCAAAGCATACCTGGCAAAGACAGTAAGAAACAAAGAACTGCATGCAACTTTCCAGCACACTCGAGATCCTGTACAAAGTGAATGTTCAGTTTTCTAGACAGGTTAGTGTTAATTGTACATGAGTTAGCTTAACTAGGTATGCACATCAACCTAACCTGTATGACTGCCAAATAACTATTCATGACATTTGAGTCATATCACCACACCAGCAGCTTGCAAAATTCACCATAACATTGTACAAAATAAACCTATGCACAAAATAGTATGCTTAATATAAGGATTGAAATGGATAAAAGTTGGACACCACTCAGCTCCCCTGTGGGGGTTCTTGCAAAAGGAAAGAGGAGAGGGGGCAAAAGAAACACAGTATGTATAAATGACCAAAGGAAGGGCTACAGACCACAACACAAGTGCGCTTTGGATAAATTAGTCCCCCCTTGGCTCATATAGAATGAATGATTTTAAGGAAATTTTCTGTTATTATAACAGTGTTATAATAACATAACAGAGTATTGAGTACTACAGATTCATATTTGACCATGTTTCATTTACAGACAAGAATTGCTAGAGAACTCATAATCATTGATAATGATGAGACAAAAGCATTTGCAACATCTGCCTTTGTTGTAGCAAACTAGGTTAAGTAAATATGCCATCACAGAGGGTTTAGTTGATAGCATATAGATGACATCACACGCTCTTGTGACACTGTCCTGGTGGGCAAACAATGCTTCTCTCTGCCTTTCTGACATACACCAGAAAGAAATTGACAATCTCTGCAGCCAACTATGTGCTGTAACCAGGTTGATATTTTGAATGAAAGGCAGCTACTTCTCAGTTGGATCTAATAGCCACTGAGAAAACAAGCCTGAACTATACTCCTGCAGAGCTCCATATTGCGCAAATAGTGGATAAATGCCATCAGAAGCTCCACTGTGTTTGTAATTTACAAAGTCAGTCACCACAAACAGACTTCACATAATCCTGCATGAAGTACTGTGTTTACTTGATCAGAATGTTTCTGACTCATATGAAATATCTGCCCTAAAACACTGACTGAAAGTGATAGCTGATGGTCTTCCTGCTACTGTTTTTGAATAACATGAGCATGCTATATTTGCTTTTACTTAAAGATGCTTTGTTCCTATCTCCCCAAACACAGGATTATTGATCCAAACACATTAAAAGAACATACACTACCCATTGACTTCTTTAGATTTCTTCACTGGCAGTGATGAAAGGTTGAGGATCTTTTATATCACAGTATATAAACATAGCGGTAGTGATTCTTTGGTGAGGACGTTGCTGATATAGTGGTATGAAAATGTGGTGGGTGCTATAAAAGGGTTCAAAGTGCCAAAGCGTATAGTGTACAGTAATATCTCCCTTTTTTGTGGTTTTTGTGGGATTTAAACATGTTTTTTTTTAATAAAGAAATGAAATTTAAAAAAAAAAAAAAAATACTGTGCTGCAGCTCTGCACAATTGTCAGTTGATACTTTTTTCCTCCAGCTCTCTCCTTTGATCAAGTGACTTCAAGCTAATAATAGACTATTATATGTGGACATTGCTACAAGGGACATGTGAGGTTAGATAGCCTAATGGTTTGAGTCTATAACAAAGTATTGTGTACATTCTGGTCATATGGGGGACCCTTCTGGGTGTGAGCAAACACTCACTCCATGGGAACACAGGTCTTTAGCAGCCCCAGTAAATGGTTTTATAAGCAGCTTACTGGAGTGTGGTGCTTCCTGACCTACAGCTCCATTACAATTATCCCCCCCCCCCCCCCCCCCCCCCCCCCACACACACACACACACACTTTACCACTGATACAGTGCATTTTCAGGCAGTCCTACCACAGTTCAATAATTCCAGTGATTGATTATTTTGCTCAGGCCAGAAAATCTTCAAATGGAGGGAGTAAAGCTTGTCTCTATGTCCCCTTAAGCGAGGAGTTTACAGCAAACCTCTGGGAACTTTTACATTAGGAAAATCCAACGAATCAAAGTCCTGTGTCTTTGTGACTCATGTTTTGTACGGACAGACAGGCTGAACCATTTAAGAGGTTTGTCCAGACTGGTCTGGCCTGTGGTTAAATTTCAGGGCAAATAAGGGCCAGCTGCTGCTGCTTATTACAAAAACACAAACTACAAAAACAAGAGTCGTCATCAACGCTGACGCTAGAAAAATATTGATTTTAATCACATAATCAGAGGAGCTACTCCGTAGAAAACGCTGAATTTTGGGCACATCCGACAGTTTTAACCATGTTTATTACAATGATGTATTAGGGCCACTATCAAATATATACAAAAACCCAATTATAGTTAAATAAAATAATAATAATTTGTCTTTATATATTTGAAAAAACCCACAACTAGCATTTTTTGGACTGAATATACTTTAGTTGTGTCTAAGTTGAAACAATTGCTCAATATAAATAATAATTAGTATATACTAAGTAGAGTGGTCTACAAATACATTTCAATGTACGTAGCAAGACTTTAAAATATCCTAATACACCGTCATAAGTTTCAGTGTAATACATTATATTGAAAATGTGGTTTTTTTACACAAAAGTAACAGTCATTTTTACAGGTCACATTTTTAACTCCTTTCAATATACCGTAAAATACCAAATAACAGCCGGGGCATTTATTTTTTATTTTTATTGAAAATATTGACCTTCTTTAGACTTTACTTTGAGCATACATACACCTACAAATGTGAGAACATAACTTAAGTATACCTATAGCCAGTATCACAAACATATTATGCTTGCTACAGTTCATCTGTTTATCATCTGTGTGATAAAAAAAGTGACTGTATCATTTAAACACTACACTTTTCTCACAGTATGTGACTCCACATTTCCTGAATGTGTTATTCAGATTTGCACAGAACACTTCAGTAAACATTTGTTGTTGATTTGATTAACATGGCAGCAGTTGAGCAGATAAATGATTGAAATGCTGATCAAATCAAACCAAAGAGGCTGTAATCAACTTAATTTGATCAGATATTTTCAGAAGAGGGGCTCCTTAACTGAACGTCCTTTCATACCTTTTAGCAGACATGAGGTTTGTGTGGAAGCAGTTCGAGTGAAAAGGATGAAATGGGTGAGGATTTTGTGGAGAAGATAGGGGATTGTGGGTTTTATTTAGTTGATGGAGGAGTAGGATGAGAGGACTTCCTCATAACTCACATTGTAACATTACAAATCTTGCTGTGTCATGCAGGTGAACAGCACATTGATTTCCACAGAAGAAATACAGTCCCTCCAGGCCGTTTGCCTTTGTTGATGTGTGGTGGGGGAAATGAGCTTTGAGAAGTTCAGAACTCTGCTCTTATAAAAACCCTTTTAAGCATAACAGAGCATTTGTGTTTTCACCATTTACTTTTTTTCAGTTGCAGAGCTGTCACACTTGTGTTTTGCATGATTGCAGCATTTGGCTGTTCAGGCTTTTGAGTTCAACCTTCCTCAAAGGTTTGAGTGCCATATTTATGAATGCTCTTAAGACCCGAACATCAGAGTGAAGAAAATATTCCCATTTTCAGGAAGTAAACTGTCAAGTCTTTAATTTGAAGGTAAACATCTGCCCTAGATTTGATAACATAAACCAAATCTTGTTGTGTCAAGAGTTGAGAAGCACTTTTAAGAAACCATGTTTGAATCCACAAAGTCAGAATAAACAAAGCTGTCTGTAATTAAAACCCTGATAAAGCCAAACAAGAAATTATAGTCTGTTGAAATAACAACCTGCCAAGTGTTGTTGATTTGAGGAATCTGTGCAGTACTGGCAGAGCCTTGCTGAACTCCGTGGAGGGAATTCAGTCGTCTGAAAGATTTGCATCCTAAATTTGGTGGTTGCTGGTACCTCCAGTTATTAAGATGATGTGTGTCAAATTAAAAATAAATAAATCTGACAAAATGAGACTTCTGAAAAATAAAGAAAATAAAAGCATTTATCTCCTTTTTTAGATATGCAATAGTACACTTGGCAACAGAAACAGTTAACAGAGCATAAAGTAATGTACTCAAGTAAAGTTTGGCTTGTATCAGTTTTGGTGTATTTCAGCTAACGAAACGTCACTTATCAAAGGGATATTTCAGTACTATTGAAGTTGAGCTGTCTGAGGTGCTTGACAACATTCGGTGAAGTGGTTATCAGGGCTCTCAGCAGTGCTGTACCTTTAAGTAGGACTAGCCGAGTCTGCCGTTAAGGTATGCAGGTGGACTGATTTTGTGTATTTGTATTGTAGTAGTTTTACATAAAAGCGATTCACAAAAATATGTTGAGTTGAATGTACGATGGGGCGCAAAACTTCAAAGCGCTTTAATTTTCATCCAGGAAGTCTCTGTGTTTGCCACTATTTTACGATGCAGCAAATGACTGTGTGTTCTTCCACCTGTGTGCACTGAGTTCATCAGACCTGCTGTTTCAATCTATGGACTCAGGAAGACACAACAACAGCAGATTTTGATTTGATTTGATTTTTTTTTTACTCAAGTGACAATGACGTTCCCTTTCATGTGAATGCATGGGGTTACCTTGATGAACCGAAGAATACAGACAAAGAAATTCTCCAGAACAGGATTCAGCAGGGTGAAAGAGAGAAGGGACAAACTTCTGTGGAAACTGATGAGCAGGAGAGATCCAGAGTTACCCTGGACCCCTTTCTTTTTCATTGTCTCACAATCCCTGGGGGGTTAATGATCCCACTGTGGGAACCAAAGTGAAAATGGCATATTATGACTGCTTTTTGAGTTGATAAATCAATGTTCATCTTAATTTCAACACAGATTTTAACATTTTATTATTTTGTCTGATGGGTACAGTTTTCAGAGAAGGCTTAAGGCAGTTGATAATTTTCCCTGCAGCAGAAGCTAATGTTACAAGTGTTTTATGCACAATGCTGATGTATTCCCTTCTGCAATTACTGATGATTGTTTGTATACTAGTATGGTAACATGATGCCAGGCAAGCAGACTCACAGAAGTGAATAGCAACACTGTGGAGCTCAAATATTACTAAATTTAAAGTTTGCAAAAGCAGAACACATCCCTACTCAAGCTAGAAATCAGGAGAATGGTAATCCTGCATATTGGTGAATTGCAACTGGATTTGAGCTTATACAGTGCATTTCTAGTCTTTCGACTACTCAAAGCAGCTTTACACCTCTGGTCACATCTGCCCATTCACACCCATTTACTCACTGATCTCTCAGTGAGTTTTTATGTATGTAGTCCATCAGTATGGGTTAATACTCTCACATCTTCTCACACCCATTTACAAACTACTGACGCAGCAGAGGAAGCTACTTGGGTTTACATGTCTTGCTCAAGGACTTCTTACCATATGACAGTCAGAGCTCAAACCAGCAATCTCCCAATTACAGACAGGGCGCACTATCAGACTGTGCCACAAATGCCCCATATTGCTGCCTTTCCTTGCAAAATCTTTCAGTGTGATATCTTCTACCAATGACATTAATGTTTGTGGATAAGGCAAATCACTGACAGAAGCTTCCTTATTCCAGCATGTTGACTTACAGGCAGAAACAAAGCAGAATGCTATGCATTAGAGCTAATGAAACAAAAAACACAAAATATCAGGGTTGTAGTTCTGAACTTATAAAGCTGGGTTGCACAAAACAACTGATCAGTGTGCTACAGGCAGAGGTACATGTAAGTGGGCTGAAGTCCTGTTAAAACAAAATGAATATTCAAGCACTGTGATGTTATTATTATAATTTTCTTTTACAATAGATCAATTCTTTAACCTGGCATTGTTTTTTAGCTCAGTTTTTCTTGAAAATAGCCAAATAACATGGAGCTTCATTCGACTACCCTCAAATGTGATTGAACATGGCAAAGTTCATTATATGGATACTTTGGTTTTGAGATCACAATTTTTAAACAATTACTTACTGATTTTTCAACATCTGCATCAGATCCATTAAATGATCTAAGATACTGTCAGTTAGGGGCCGATCTCACAGGAGCAGGCTGCTAGTAAAGCAACGCCAGTACAACCATTGTTTTCCTGTTTTACAGCTCACCTGATAGTTTTTCCTTCACCACTGCAGGATGCATGTGTACACATGAAAGCTGATACACTTTTTACTTTTTCGCTGAAGACGCAGGGTTGCAGCACTTCTTGAGGTCACTTTCAGCCAAAGCAGACACAAATTTAAATGGAAACAAGCAAGAAGACAGGTGTAGAGGAGGGTTGATGCCCTCAGTGAGCCAACTGTAGTTTAACTTTGTAGATCATGAAGAGTTCTGGCTGAGAATGGAGAGGGCAACGAAGAGTCCTTAAAAGAACACTGACAATCCAATTTAAGCACTGTGTGTCTGTGTGAGAGACAGCAAAGCAAGGCTGAGAGCACTATGTTTGTTTGAACCTCTTTACTGCTAATTTCATTTGGCTGCAGCGAGGTGAAGGCTTTTGGTGTGGCTGCACATTGAGTGACAAGTCTCTGTTTGATCGCCCCTTTGATTTTCTGTACACTTTTAAAAACAAGCAATTAATGAAAGTAAATTCATAGAGAATTTTGGTTTACAAAATGGTCATAGCTAATGGTATTGAATAAATATATATATATTCATTTTCCATGTTTTGTACTCTGTGGCCCAAGTAGAACAACAAAGCATATCCTCCACATGACCAGACCTATAAACACAATACAACACAGCATGCAGTACAGTCATTAAATGCAGTTATCTTATTTTCACAGTCCTGAGCAGACGATGCTGTAATTTCAATCAAAACTTGACTAATGACTTGGGGGAACTCTGATGTTAAATCACAGTTCAAAGCCAAAAGTAGTACAAAATTCTTCCTAATTAAGAAATGATTTGAAGAAAAAAAAAGCTTGAGAATAGTGTGAGAGCACACATCATTCATTCAGGAGAACCTGGTATGTATCACTCTATTATGCATTCAGCACAAACTGACAAAAACGCTGTGGAGTGGAACGTCAACTGAGCGTAGCTGACTACTCAGCAAACTCGGCCAAATATTCTAATTCTCCTGCTGCAGAGTAAATAAGAAATGCAGGTCTGTGGCCGTGTGAGGGCTCAGCCTTGTGTTTCAGGCAACCTCAGGATGGTTTCCTTGGACGTGTTTGTGGTGGAAACAGATGGGATGGGGTGCACAGTGACAGCTAGTGGTAATTATTATGGTCACTGTGAGGGCGAGTTATTGTGAGGCAATCAATCTTAGTTCACTCACTTTGGAGGGATAAAGAGAAAATTAATAGACAACATTATAAAAGTACAAAAAATTAGATCTTTAGAGGTGTATACAGCATTTTGACATTCAATTTCCCATTTTTAATATGCAGTAATAAAAAAGACCATTTTTGTGTTTGTGCACATAGGTGCAAAGCTGCATAGGTGGCAGAAATTTTAGCTAGTAGTTTGCATTATACTTATATATTATACTTATATCACTGACCCTCTGACTTATTTTCAAGGATTTGACAGGAAAAGGTCAGTTGTCTAACAATGAAATGTGAAAAGGGATTCTAGCAGTTCTTGCTGTTGGCTCAGTTGGTCTATCTTATTAAAGGAAGACGATGGCAGACCTATCTTATTCCATCAAATTCCACTAATGAATGTTACTGTGGGAAAAACACAAATGTGTTTTTCCCACAGCATCTATGCTGCAGAAAAACTCAAACCCATTGTAGCATGTTATGTGGCACTTGTGATCATACTCCCTCAACATTAAATACTGAGATTTGTCGGATGGTTTTGTCTGATAAACGTCCAACATCTTACTTCTTTTTAACAAGTTAACAGTCATCCCAGATGTCACCAGAGCATGTTTTTTCCAGTGTTTCTTGTAAAAAGAATCCACTCATATTTGCTCTGTCTTTAAGAATCTAAACCAGTCCAGTTACCATTTGGATTATCATTGGATAACCATGACCTGGACCTACACAGACAATGAAGATCTATTCCTGTGGGGTCTCTGTGTGGAAACAAGCAAGCCTACACAGGTTTTCAGTGGCTCCAACATCAAATACATGGCTCTCTGGATAATTATTGGTGTGCTGCACAGAAAAATGCTTTTTCAAGTTGCTGTTTCTAACCAGACACACCAGATGGACCATTCAGTATAGTATATCACCAGTCCATCTGGGCAATAGCCCTTAGAAAGTGTTCGGGAATGGGCTGAAGCTTTTTATTGCATATATAAGCTTCTGTCTACATTCCCTAACATTCCTTGGCAGGTGATTGGATGATTGTTCTGTCAATCACATTCATTGCAGGCAGATTAAAATCAGATAATGTAGTAGGCAGGGGTTAGTTACATTTTTTTTTACCTTTTCTGTTTCCGTCATGCCAAGATCACGTCTCTGACTTCTTTGTTATAATTTCTGATGACTTTCTCTGGTGAAAGCATGATGTCTTTGTTTGCGATGTATGCAGAAAAAAATTGAAGCAATTGATTAAACAGAGCTGGCATTGGTTTTCAGTTCCCACCCCTAGTTTTAACTACATCTTTGAATCTTTCTAAAAATATTTACACTGCCTTTTTACAGCCAACTTGTGTCTACAACTGCTTTTCATGAAAGTAATGTCTCCTACAAATGGGTTGTATCATACCAGATCTGTGATTTGTCAAATTTTAAATGACAGAATTCCCCAAAGTACAAACTATTTTGTATTCATAATCACCACAATCAACGTTAAATCAAAATCTCATTTGTCATGCATTTGTAATTTTTGTATCCAGTGTACTGGCTGCAGAAAGAGTTAAACAATAAGCAGAATGACAAAGAGGGAAAGCAAAAGCTGTTGCCAGTGGCATCATCGGCCTGGGACTAACAGAGGAGAGAAATAGAGGAGTAAGCTAGGGGAAACACATAACTCGTCTCTGTGTCTCAACGCTGGGAGAGGAAAGGAGAGGGGGGAAAAAAAAGGACGACACAATGCAATATTCTCTTTGGAATTAATTCTCTGTCTCTTCTCCAAGAGCATCTAATTTAGTGTTGTTTGCCTGCTTTGCTGTCTCAATCTGCCCCCCCTCACTCCTCTGTCTCTCCCACTTTCTTCATTCATCTCCTTTACTGTCTCATATAACAACCCACCACCACCACCCACTCCACCATTTCACCTCATCATCACTGCCCCTCTCTTTCCGCCCTCTTCCCTTCTCTCTTTCCCTTCCTCGGGCCTTTGTTAGACCGTCATTGTGGCAAGCGTGGAAAAAAGGAAAGGAGGCCTTGAACACGACTGGAGCAGTCTGATTGGGGAGGAGAGCGCGAGAACCTGGAGACATGGGAGATGAGAGGGGGAGTGAGTGGATGTGAAAAAGCCCTGTGAGAGATCGAGGGAATGGAAAAAAAGGAGAGTGAGAAATGCAGACTGGGGAGGGAGTGAAAGAGCGGTTAAACCCTTATCCTCTGTTTTAAAGAGGGTAACCTCATTAAAACTGTGGTTATGAAAATGCTGAGGGCACAGCAGATAATAAAAGCCTCACGTCGATGCTACTTCCTCTGTCCACATTCATTGATCCCTCACTCATGAAGGTTCAATTTGTAATAATTTCTGCATCTTTAAGGTGCTCCAGCCCTCCTGTCCATTTGGATAAAAGGATAAAGACCTCATGCCCTTCATGGATCATCCTGGAGGAGGAAAAAGTGTCCCATTCCAACTGAAACAACCCTCCAACTCCTGCTGGAAAGAAAAACATGGCCCTCGTCTTTTTGTGGCTCAAATAAAAGCAGCTGTAAATGAGTCAAATATGAGAAGGTCACTGTGTTTTCCAGACCGTTGCTCATCCTAAATGGGTCCCCGTGGTTTAAATGAGGATGGATGTGCGCCGAGGAGGACTCACTGGTCTGAGCTGCAGCCTCTCAACAAGCAGAGGGGAAAAACAAGGACAGGGAGACGGGAGGAGTTTTGAAGAAGAGCTGCACTGTGACAAGGCTGATACAGTGTGGAGGATTTAAAAATATAGTTGTCAGAGCTGTGTACAGTGTGTAGGCGAGAAGCAAGGGCTGGGAGGAAGTCAAGGGGTCTGTGCTTAGTGTGCAAATTTACCAACAAGCTTCAGAGAAGTGACCAGTCCTCTCTGATCATGTCTTGTTGATTTTTGTTTTCCTTTATTCTCTCAAGCACCAAGACAAATAAAGCTTTATGAGGATTTTTTTTCTTTGTTATATGTCTGTACATGTGTACACTAGCCAGTCAAATTTAAGGGAAAAGTATGAAAATTCTTCCAACACAAATCAAAGAAAAACAGAAGATGACATGTTGAGTTTTGCTGTCAGCTTTGTCCACCCCTGCTTTTTTTGGCTATTGTAATGTTGAACCAAAGACTCTTATGTGTCCTCAGTATGGTGTGTGTGCAAGGCACTAACCCGCGGGTCTCTAACTGACCATGTGGACTGTAAGAGGTCATAAACCACACAACACTGGGTCATACAGAGGTATTGATTATGTCATTACTTTTCTTTTTTAGAGAAGTGAAGCCTTTCAGGTTGTTTAATAAGAAAAAATACTTGGATTTTCTTTGCCTAAACATGACACATCTAGAAAAAAAAAATAGATGAAATATGTGCAATGTAAATGTCCACTTTTCTAGTTATCAGTTTTGTGAAAAAAAAAAAATTAGTTCATAATTAAACTGAACAGCTAGAACAGTTACTTCACTCTCAGTTTCACAGTTTTTCTTATTAAATTAAACAATTGAGCTTCAGTCTTGTCTTGATTTCAGATCTGACCATTGGACAGTTTATTTGGTCTGTGATCCTTCAGGCTGTAAATTAAGCTACCTGTAAACGCTAGAGAGGCTGTTATTAGGTGTCAAGTGGCATACCAGGCAGTGTTTACATCAGAAACATTAACAAATCCAGCCCAGGTACGGATTGGAGCGCAATGGGGTCCAGACTTGGACCAGAGTCCGCCATTTGGTGATGCCTGAACTAGGGACAAAAGAAAGCTTAGGCTTTATAAAACTAGCTGATGTTGGAGAGGATGCATAACCTCAGTGGTGTATGCACGCAGCTTCTAAATGATTTTTCTCCATGCCTAGTAGTAATGTTCTGGTGTTATAGTAAAATTAGTAACCCTGTTAACTGGTAAATTTCAACCCACTGTTTTCACAGATGTTGTAAGAACAACTGTTGAAACTAAGAGTCACCATGAATTTCTTTTTGTTTGTGTTTTTTGTTGTGATGTTGAAATGTTCTTGAAATATATCTATGTATATCTAATAAAAACTAAACAATACAAATTCACACTCAGTCCCCAGATTAAACAGTCACTGGTTGAACCAACACAGCAAGTGTGTCCCATGCCCCCTGCACTCTCTTCCAAGCAAACATAAATATATTAGGCTATACTATTTTAGCAGCAGGTGATGCACTTTGTGCCAAAGTATTTGAGCACTGGAAAGACATATTTGCTGTACAATGAGACACTTTGTACCTGCTACATGATAGGGTCCATTATGTTTCACCATAGTGGGTCTGTTGGGGTAATATGGCCAAATACGCCCTGTTACATCTACAGTAACAGGGTGTATTTTGCAAGATAAACTTTAGTTAACCTCAATGGATTTTATTTTCTCTACAAATGCTGCCCAAGATATCTTCATAAATACTTATTGTTTTCCTCTTCTTCTTAATCCTGCTTAATGCTAATAACTTTTAAGGATGTCTTGTTTCCTGCAAAGTGTTATCTTCTACAGAAACAAAGCCTTCTGACTCTTATAAAAAATAAATAAATAAATGAATAAATGAATAACAAACAAAAAAAAACAAAAAAAACTTTTGTCTCTGTGATCATACAAACAGAGGATGTCGTCTCATTGGGATGATGGCAGACTTTGCTGTGGGTCCTGTAGATGATTTATAGGTCCAGACCAAGTGCATACAGTTAGAGGTCTCTATCTACATTAAACCATAAGATGCCTGATATCTTTCATGATTCATAGTGAGGAGCTTGGAAACACTTCAAGGTCACACTGATAGCTGTGAAAAGTTGGATGATGACATCAGCTTATGAAACTCTGTCTGTTTTTTCTGCAGCTGTGGGCTCATTCTCACTTAAACACACCAGAATCTAAACTGATTATGTGTGAAAGAGGATCAAAGATGTCCCTTTAAAGATACAAGTTCTGCAATTAGTAATAGCTATATTAAACGTCACCTGGGGGCGTCAAATCAGGATACACACAGTTTTAGCCATTATTCCACCAACATCTCAACATTTCAAACACTTGGACAAAAAGCCTAGGATTTGCTCTGTAATAACCCCCCTGCCATGGGTAAATTACAGTGTAAATTTGGAATTGCTAAAGTGCAATTGTCACATTAATTTAACCCCAAGTTTCATCAAAATCCAATCAGCGGTGGCTGAAATATCACACGCAGCACATGAACAATCAATGTGATGCCACCCCAGCGGAAGTAATCTAATTTTCAAAATGCCACAGCTCAGTGAGACACCTGCAGCAGTCTGAATTCTGGTTTCATCAGAGCCTTGTTAGTGCAGTCTGAAGGCATGGGTGGAGGAGCTCTCTAGGTGGTCACTGAAATCAACCTTTAGATCATGTTTCATTACTTTATGGTGGCTGAAATTACTTAACAGCCTGAAAAGCCACATCAACGCTATGCAGTAGTTTTTATTTGGTGAATGGTTTGTTTATTCTATTTACCTGTAAAAAGAAAAACATCCATCCATCATTCACACTAACTTCTTTCACTAACTAAGATAATCAAAAATGTTAATACTCCATATTTTAAAAGTATTCATTTTGATTATATTATCAAACAGTGCCAATGCACCTATATTTGCCATTAGTAAAAACCTGACAAACCAAAATCTGCAAACAACTTCCACAATTTTTGTAACATGTTGTCCATTTCAGTGTATTGTTTTTAAAAGCAATCAATAAGCTGGTACATCTGTTTATTTTAGCGCAGTTTACCTCAAGTTCAGAACATTTCCTGAAATTAGCAGCCAATATCAATGTGATCTGCCAGGCTTGAACTTCTTCTTCCATGACCCCGCTGTCGTTCACTCTCGGACCACTAGATGATGGAAAATCGCTCCCATCATGATCCTTGCTAAATGTTGAATATGCATCAACAGGTTTTAGTAGGATATATAAACCAACTTCGCTAATTTCGGATCGAAAGTGGTTTGAGGTTTTGCAATATACCTCAACAGTGGATTAAGTAAAATGTGATAAAAGAGGGAATGAATAAATACAATAATGTTAGCAAACAACTGCACATAATGTCTCAGTTCTGAGTAACTGCCAAAGTGATTGCTTGGTTCAGATGTCATGCAGATCATTGCTTGCATTATTTGACAATTAAGAAGAAGAAATTAGTCT
Source organism: Cetoscarus ocellatus (assembly GCA_037902135.1). Classification (NCBI taxonomy): domain Eukaryota; kingdom Metazoa; phylum Chordata; class Actinopteri; order Labriformes; family Labridae; genus Cetoscarus; species Cetoscarus ocellatus. The sequence goes on from JBAMNC010001392.1 coordinate 1,160,692, forward strand.
CTATTTGCATATCTAACAAATCATGCTTACATCAATACAAAAAACAACATATGTAATGTGTGTCACATTTTAAAACAATCTATTTACGTTTTTCATGCTGTGCTGACCCTACGTCTCCAGCACCACTGGTGCAAGCTAGAGCCCTTACAGACTGTTGTACATATTAGTTTAGTTTAGCAGATAAATGATTAAAGATGTATGTAAGTAAAATGTGCTCATACCATTCATACCAAACATCTATAATATGCATAGTAGTAAATATTTTAAGGTAAAGTGTAAAAATGTATAATATATAGAAATTAAATAAATTAAATGAGTAGCCCTCCATATTACTCATGCCCTTTTTGGTAGCTCTCTGGCTCAGAAAGGTTGGGGACCCCTGATCTAAACTAAAGCCAGTCTAGTTCAAAGCTTCTGTAAAAGTTTTTGATTTGTGCCAGTGCCCCAGTGGATGAAGTGTTCCCTTTTCTTTTCTTTACTTATCTTTTTTAGTGCATTTTTAAGGCCAGAGCTATACTTGCTGTTTGTCTGTGTATTTTTCTTTGCATATTAGTACATTGGCACAATGAGCGTGTCTGCATACGCCTTTACACAACATGCATTATTGGTAGTAATGACGTTAATTCTGGACCAATAAACTTCAATTATTGATAGTCACGTCATAATTCTAGATCAACTTCAAAAATTAATTGTAATATCAGCTGACTGGCGGTCAAATCACACTGTCTTCCTGCAACATTTACCTTTCGAAGTGAACATAATGTTCCCAATGTTAAGGGCGACCATGACTCTGGAGACTTGCAGCCCACAGTGGTAAAAGATGGCCTGCAACTAGTGTTCAGAAAGCTACTCATAAATGTATTGAGTTACATTTTACTAATTACTCCCTATAAAAGAAATACTATTATAAGTTCTTTTCAACTATCTTGAGCACAAAATCAAAATTGAGATATCATTTAAGTTGTTAAAAGTACAGCTCACTCTTTTCTACCACCATCTATGCAGTGTTTAACTTCTTAGCTCACTGCACATATATGTCATCATGATAACAGCCCACCGGGGACAAAGAGTAACTCAGTAGAAACTCTAATCTTATTACTATTTGACCCTTTCCAATCCCTTACACTGTGAGTTAAAAGAGTAATAACATGACAGTGATACACTACAAGTTATAGCCCAACACTGGTTTGGAAAATGTCTCTTCAAAAGCTTCTGTTGTGAAGTTTCTTCTCCAGATTTTGAATTGTATGCTGTAAACACTGAAACATTGCCTTCAGATAGCCATTTTATGGATGCCAAGTTCAAATTCTCCAAACTTAACAAGAATTTTTCAGAGGACAGAAACTTTAACAGCTGCACAACTTCCCTGGGCTTGAAAAGAGAAGTCATGGGGAGTGAAAAAGAGGTCAAGAAAAGGCTGAAGAGGCGGATTATACAGAAGTTAAACCCCCAGCCCAGCAGGACTTTTGGAAGAGCTCCTCAGAGGAAGAGGAGGAGGAGGAGACAAAGTTGTTTCCATCAGCAGGACAGCGGCCATGGTCGGTTCACTGTGGTTTGACTTAAAGCACAGCCTAAGGCCAGCTGCAAGACCATATTGAAAATATATCAATATACAACACACAACTATATTAAAGGCATTTGTATACACAAAAACAAGCATATTAAATGTTCTCTGTAAGAAATATCTAGAAATATATACATGGATTGATTTCATGCAGGAAAGACGTGAAAATTAAATTAAGATATCAACATTGAATAGTGTATTGATTGGAGCTGTGTCTTTCATAAGTTATTTTGAAGTTAGACTATAATGAAGAAGTGCAGGGAACTGAGAAACATTTCAGATAATTGTTGCTGCAGCACCAGCCCTGAAAATAAGCTACTTTGTATGAAAAAGAAAACAATATATGTGTTCCATTTTATTTTGTTAGTCAAATCAGAAAGTAATGATTTTGCCATCAGTTATACATTATTTTTCTTTTGAAAATTAAAATTTGATTAACAGTTTTTTCTATTTTTGAATGTCTTCCACTTGCCTTATATGCACAGTTAGCACGAGAACTGCAATTTGAATGTGAATTGAAATTAATTCAGTTTTTTCATTTCACAGCCACAGCCAGAAGTGGTGATTTTGTCATTTGCAAATTGTTGTTCACACATTAACAGGAATTGAAGTAAGGATATGTAGATTAAAAATCAATTTATTATTGAGCCTGATTCAAAAAGTTGAAGTTTTGACTTGTGATTTTAATCAACCAGGCAACAGCCGGCCAATCTAAGCAGAATGCATAAATATGACCAATTTTTAACATGAAAAGAAAAAGATTGATAATTTTATTTTATTTTGAAATCGAATCACAAGGGGATGCTTTTTGTCAGCAGTAAAATGTCAACTCTAATATGATGAAATGGTAAATGGTTTTTGGTTTAGCATTGAGTAATTGATTTTGTAAAAACACGGTAGGCCTATTCAAGAACTGGATTCAAAACTATTCTGATATTCCTATTTATTTTGAAAGTGATAGCACAGAATGAAAATGTCATCACCAGTTAAGCAACACCCCCTGAATATAAAGTTATATGCAACAGACATTTAATATTCAAGTTAAAATTTACAATTAATTTCTTCAATAATTCTGTCTGACATTTTTAGCCAAAGTCAGAAATTATGATATGATTATGTCATCAGCAAAGCAGCTCTGGAGCATGAGGTATAGAAAAATTCAGACTTAATTTCAAATAAATTGATTTTCCTTTTTTATTATCATTTTTAAAACTAAGGACAACTATACTGATTTTAATTAGGTATAATATGAACTAAATAAAGCATTTTTGATCAAAATCTAAGAATAAGGCAAATTGGGAAAGTTATTTGTCACAGAAGAATACATTTAATTCCCATTTTACATAATAAGCATTACAATTACCAAATTTTAAATAAAAATACTATGAATCAGTTACGTTTATTTTGAAAGAGCATAATGTTATGATTTTGTCACTAGTAAAACATTTACCCATTTAAACAGGATGCAATATTACCAATAGTGGTTTTGTTTCTTTAGCAGTTGTTTAGTTTAGTTTGAAATTTGAAGCAAGAAGCCATTTTTTCAAAGCACTGTATGCCTTGAGTCACTACAAGGAATCAAAGTTAGTTTAATCACATTGAAAATTGACCAATTAATCAATTTTCTTTTGAAAGTTGAAGTCAGAAGTGGTGATTATCAGCAAAATCCTCCTTAAAAAGCATTTAACAGGAATCACAATAATATGCTGGTTGAAATTCAATCCATTGTTCATTTGGATGTTAAAGACTGATTATTTTGTTTTTAGTTAGACAGCAATTTATTATAATAAAGTGAAGAACATCAAGTTCACCCATTAGCTTAGAAATTGTTTTATGATCAATTCTAAGGTCTTGGCCTAAAGCAGTGTTTTAAAACCAGTGCTACACATTAGTGTCTGGGTTCTTATGACACATGAGCAGGGCCTTTGATTCATGGGCCTGGGGTCACGGGAGATTGCACTGGTACATGTTGGTTTTTGGCTTCTTTGGGATGTCGTCACACATTGAGTCATTACTCTTGTGTGTTGCTGTGTCCTGGGGGGACGTGGAACGATACACATTGGTGCGGTCTTTGGTGTTTCTGGTCCTATGGATTGTGGGGCTCCTGTGTTTTCCATTTTGGGTGACTGGGCCTGGATTGCTGTGCCCACTTTTCAAGTATTAGATTTTTTTCATGTTCTAGAAAATTCTCCTTATTCCATGTGCACCGTTGATTTGAGGGACACCAGAAGCGCTGATGCTCTCCTCTTGGGCTCTTACCGTGCTTGGGTCTTTTATGCCTTTTCTGTATGTCTTTTAGGATTCTTTGATTCAAACTGTGTTTTTTTTTTTTCCTTTTGGGCTTAAGCTCTTGTGCTTTGTCTTCTATATCTCCCTGTCTGCTTGTCAAAGCACTGTGTAAACCTCTGTTTTTAAAGTTTGTAGCTATTAATAAATGCGTGTCAAAACGACCCAATTGAAATTAAAATTATGTGCGTTTCCGTTTTGTTCTGAAAGTCCTGGCCGGAAGTGATTATCAACATCAGTCCCGTGAGCTTGACGCTGTAGTTGCCCGGGAGCAACGGGCGCTCACGTCGCTCTCTCCACTACATCGCACCACTGCGGTAGGAGCGGGGAAGGCAGGCAGAGCGGAGGGGCAGCCGGAACCGCTACACTTGTTCCTGCTCGGAGACATAAACACAAATTCAAGAGGACGCACGTCTGTGTGCCGACTTCAGCACAGAGGAGGACTTTACCTGAGAGGACGTACAGCAACACCTCCCCACAGCCCAGAGTGAGCGCGAGAGGGAGAACTTTTGGCTTATCGCTTCGTGATTTTGTTTACCCACATCTGCGTAACCTTGGAAGTCGGACCTGGTTGTTGTGAGATAGGATGGGACCGCTACTCCTTGTCCTCGCGCTGTGTCTGAGCGCTGCTGTCCCGCAGCACGCGAGAGGTGAGTGGATAAAGTGTACTGGAGCTGTCATTATCTTCGCCCAAACATTTGACACCACATGTCATCTGAAAGCATTGTCAACTGATGACTGACCAGTCGATGAAGGCGGTTGTAGCTAAATGAATCCCATTTACTATTTAAATAAGCCAACATTAACAGTCTGGCAAACTGGGATGGCGCGTCTGCAGCTTATTGAGCCCGTATTTGCGGAATATCAGCAGCCTTTCAGCACGGTTTGGCTACAGAAAACTACTGCTGGTAATCCGTGCACGACTCCTTAGTTAATTGGCGTGCTCGCCACTTGTCCGAGTTGATTTAAATTATCGTCTGATCCGTGCGTAAATGTCATTTCAACACTCGCAAATCCACTCCTTGCATTATGCGCACACATTCGAGGCAGGATTGAGCACAGCTCCAGCATTTTGTGCGCTCTCAGCGACCATCCCCAGCTCTTTCACTGCTCCTCCGTGATGTTATACTTGATAAGAAAACTGTTCCTTTACTTATGGCTCCAGTAATTTAAGGCAGGGATAACCTCACATTTCTGTCTGTGTGCCGATGGAGACGTGGAGATGATTTAACTGGGGTGCTAGAAAGCCTAATGTAGACTGTGAGTAGCAGCACCAGCACCATTATTGAGCAGGATGACACATGGAGAAGGTCAGATGTGCATTTCAAGTCTGACCAAGAATGCCTGGGTGCCTGATGTTGTAAGCTCTACCAGATGGGTCCACACACAAACACACACATCTTCTTCCTGTTCTCCAGTGATGGGAAAATTTAAGCTGGTGTAATCTCCATGAAGAGTGCAGAATGGTACCTGTGGGAATTGGTGAAAAAGGAAAGCACTGCCTATTTGAAACTGGGTAGCACCATCTTCCCTGTGTCTCCTCATTTAACAGCTCACCTCAGTAGTCACTCATGTCAGACAGACCCGGGTCTCTACACCCCAGAAAAAAAGCACCTGGAGCTGCAAGTTTCCCAGGCAGTCAAAGCCTGGCAGTGTCAAGTCAGAGTCATCCCCTTATAAGACATCATACTCCCTGGTAAGGTGGCATAATGAATGCAGAGGAGGAGCAGGGAGCTGTAGCAGCAGTGCCATGGGTCGACTTGTTCAAGGCTCAGCGAGTTAAAAATACTCCCTCAATTAATCACATCCCACTTAAATTTGTTGTATTGTGAGGGGACTTTTTTGGTCCATCTGCTTTCAAACTGAGCGCAACTGCAGCCTTAATCACTGAAGGGTTGATTTAAGGAGGAGATGGAGGGTGTTAGAAAAGTTTGGTGTGTGCATGAGTGCTCTTTTAGCCACAATGTAGTTATTTAAGCAACAAATCTGCTCTGAAATCACAGGCTCTTTAGGTCAAGCTGCATCCAAACTATCTCTCTGGTGAAGACATACTCCAAAAGAATAAATCTGATGACATTAGGGGAGGGAAAATATTGAGTTTTGTATAATATATCCAAATGATATGACATTATGTGGGATCAAAAAAGAAGACACAGCTGTTAGTGAGTGCAAAGCTTAATTAATTTATTTGGAAGGAAAGAAAAAACTGTAGACTTAGGATGTGTCCACATACTTAGGTTTTCCTCTTCTGTTATAAAAAATAATCCCATTTACACATAAAGTTTTCTGAAACATCTTTGTCTTCACAAAATCACATAAATGCACTGTGATATGCTAATATTATTATGTAACTCTGGCTGTAACATCCAAACATTTCTTGTAATACATCAGTTTCATTCAGTTGGTGTTAGTCTGACCAACGTGAAGCCTGATTTAAGTTGCCTTTTCAACAGCTTTGTGTAGAATGGATGTGGAGGGCTACACAAGAAGCCTGGTGTGCACCTCCTCGAAAATGTAACTGCACATTGAAACAGTGCAAATTGCAAGTAACTGGTGTGCTACACAGTACCAGATGAAAGTCTCAGGCATTTTTGTGTGCTGTGATGTTGTAAATGGCTGCAGAAGAGGCTGAATGTAAATTGTTGTTGTCTGTGCCTTATTCATTGACCAAATGAGCGCTAGAAATCAGCAGTTGCATTGAAATCAGTCTTTCCTCCCTGTTTATCATTCCTTTGCTCTGTCATCAGGTGCTCCATTTTTGTTGCCATGATAACTTTCTTCACAAACAAGTAGGAAATATGTCAGGGCCAGAAAACAAAGAACACTACTGAGTAGCATCTGGTGGAGAACTGCCAAGTTCCACCAGTTAGCATTATATGCCGATTGACTGCAAGGTAATCTATTCATGTCTTGAATTAATGCAGAGTTATGATTTCATTTTTTTTCAATGTTATATTAATCTGTTTGACACTGTAGCAACAAAAAAACAGAGCCCAAAAACTGTAGTGTGTGATTAATTGTTAACAGTCCTCAAAGTTTTCAGGATAACTGTGTCTTGATAAATTGTAAATATTAATTGAACTTGAGCTTTAATTGTGCTTTCTAGTAGGAGTTGGGGAAAAAATCAATACAGCATAGTATCGCAATATTTTAGGTGATGATATTTTATTGATTCAAGACGGCAAAATATCAATATTATATTAGCCTATATTGCAAATATGAAATGTAGTATGTGGTACTTGTAAATAAAACTAAATCCATTCCTCTATCTGTCCACTGGATAGTGCTGCTGCACATTTTGTCGAGTGAGGTCAGAGGTGACAGCCGACGTGCAGATCAGGAGATATTACAGTAAAGATGGCGGATCAGGAGAGGGACTCGCGCCGTGAACTGGCTGCGTATTGTACTGTTGAGCTCTTCGCTCCTTATTTACTCTATCAGAGCATTTCCACAGCCAGCGCTCCGTGGCTCTGAGGCTCTGCAGAAATCCCCTATTGCACCAGTCTGGCAGTGTCGCATGGCTGTAGCAGCAGTGCGCTCTGCTACGCTCGAGATACGCTGCAGGTCTGTTTTCAGCGTGACCGCTGCCAATCCTCGTAAATTCACTCTCGTTCAGAAAGCACCAGAAAGGGAAGTCGAATGTCTGGGGTATCCGGTACTTTCAAAATGAAACAATGCATGGACTCCCGGACGTAAATTTCCTCAATAGGTGCTCATTACATCACAACCAGAGGCACGAGCATCAGGTCAACAGTCGGTCAGAGGGTCCCAGAGGCAACGTGACACCATGGACGAAGAAAAGTTAACCGTGGAGGTACAGAAATACAACATTATATATGACACCAAACATCCTTTCTGCAAGGATATAGGCAGATGGAAGTGATGCAACTCACAGAGCGGTATGGTTGGGACCAGCAAAGCGACCTCAGAGGATCGAAGTGTTGTGTTGCTTATTTCTTTTCTCAGTTTATAACATGTTTTCTCATTGTGTGATATCGCAATTATAATATAAATAAAATAATATAATAATATATAAATTGCAAAAAATCAATGTATTGTACTGCAGTACTGGCATATCACAAAATCGCAATACTATCAAATCATGGCTCAAGTATCGTGATAGTATTGTAACGTGGGGCAACTGGTGATTCCCACCCCTACTTTCTAGCCTTTCTGACCACTCAAAGCTCTTTTAAACCCTATGTCACATCTACCTATTTACCTCTCACAATCACTCACTTTTGACTCAGAGTTTCTATAGATACCCATTTACACACCACTAACACAGCAGTGGGAGCTAACTTGGGGTTAAGTGTCTTGCCCAAGGACACATCGACATGTGACAGCCAGTGCTTGGCTTGATTACTGGTAGGTGTTGTTATGATATCAACATTTGCAAAAGTAGGTGAAACTGGCAAGGACTGTGGAAAACCCTCAGAATAATACTCTGGTTCTGTAGCAACCATTGATAGGAAAAAAATCAAAGTTTCTATAATTTATTGCCTTCCAGCTGAAAAATTCAGATATGGTTGTTGGTCCATATCAGTCATCCCTAGATGGTGGAATTTCTTTTAATCTTCATTGCACTTATCTTTCATTGTTCCTCAAAGGCAGCAGGTGTCTTCAGAGACAGCAGCTAACAAACACTCTATTGAGGGTGTCACAGGGTGCCTCTGTCTGCTGAAGCAAATTGATGGGGTAGAAACATTCGCCTTCAGGTAAAACAGGCTGCATTGTTCCAAGTCAGTGTGCAATACATCACTTCCTCTGCTTGGTTACTGGTGCTGACTCGCACACATTGTTTGAGATCCCGCCTGTCCGCCCGCACAAAGCACATGACTGCATCAGTGAGCCCTCTTCATGGATAGGAAGCTTTTGTGTGTTTAGAGAGGCCGTCTGAATGAATTCTTTGCATCTTAATTGAATCTCAGGCATGTTATAATAATGCTGCAATTAAAGCCTTTTAGGCAAATGGACGGCCATCTGGAGAGGAGATTTGAGAGTCTGCTGTTGGTGAATCATGATGAGTGTTAGCATTGTTGGTTACTGTTCATTTTGCACAGAGATGCCACTGGCCTCACACCGCTCAAGAAACTTGTCAAACACTGCTCTGTTGTAGAAAGGTTGTTATATCAAGATGTCTCTTTGTTAGGATCAGGCTGATCAGTTATTTTCCATGCTCAAACATTGTGGCTGTTTGGGTTTAAAACTTGAGGGACAGACCCACAGAAGGCTATGCTGACTAGCTGTAGCTGCTACATATGGATAAACAATGGAGAGGATTGAAATAAGAAGAAAACTATAATAACATGATAGGGCTCCAGATATCAAATACACACACAAAAATCGCTTACACCTTTCGTGGATTGAAAGTGCAGTTCATGTTAGGGCTGTCAAAATGTTTAATTTTTTTCTCTTCCCTGCCTTTTGTCACCTGTTTCACCTTTCAAAAAAATGTGTGCTCAACCCTTCGTGGCATCTTTAAAGAAGAAGAAGTCACAAATGGATGTGTAGCCCTCTCCACATGGGAAAGACACCCTGAGCCAGATCTTGGTTATGCCCCTGACCCTTCTGTTGAGCGGCCAAGTTCTTTCTGTTTGTTTGTTTTTGCTTTTTCTTAACATTCTGAATGATATTTTTTTTGATATTTGAATTTTAAAAAATGCATTTTTGGTGATATTATGGCCTATATATGGGATATATCTGGCCAACATGTTTGGCCAAGATGTCAGCAGTAAATACCGGCTAAAATGTTCATATCCGCCCATACAAGAAGTGGATGGAAATTGATCTGATTTTATAGATACCAATGCCATTATCAATTCTTCTCACTGACATGACTCTTTCTCATTTTGCTAACAGATTCGTGTGGACTTTTTAGTGGCAGACCTACAAGGTTTTCAGTGGTAACAATGCCAAACAGGTGGCATTGTGATAATAAATTCTGTGCTGCATAGACAAATCCTTCTTCTCTCAAATTGCTTGAAATCAAACAGACCCAGGCACTGGTTGTACAGTTAGCCTGATTTTGCAAATAGGCCGCAATTTGGACCTCTTCTCTCTCCTGTCTCCCATGGTTACATCTTTAACTCCTTTGTTGTCGTATTTGCTGACTGCCCCTGGTGAGAGCATGATGTTCTTGATTTGCAAGGCATGCAGAACAAAGTGGAAGGGATTGATACACCTAACAATTAACAGCTTTTATGAGTATTGCATGCATAAACAGATGTAGTGCTGATAATATCCACCCAACCCTTGATACATATTGATTAAAGATCTATATTTGCCCACAGAGTTCAATAAAAAGTAAATTTAACTGTCTTGTTAATTAAAGTTTCATAAAATGTTTAACAATTCAGCCCTTCTGCAGTTAAAATTGAATGAATGTGACCCTTTTAGCAACAAAGTCACCCACCTGTGAATCTTTGTACCACAGTATGTATGTTATTTAAGGCTTTTGTAAAATTAAAACTGACACCATTGATTGTTTTCTGACATTTTATTGACTATATGGTAAATCATGAAAGTAATCAGCAAGATTGATCAATAATGGAAAAAACCTTTAGTTGAAACCTTACAGCCAGCCTTTTCTTCAGTAGTTTAAAAACCCCCCAGGGAGCAAATAAGTCATTTTCTGAATTAGTAATGCAATTATTTATTCATATTTAGTTGACTAGATGTGCCATACAACAAGGAAAACCAAAACTGGAAACATTTATGAATTTGATGAGAGAATATTCCTCATAGTTACATGTGTATGAAACCAGAGCCCATCAAAAGCTCATTGTGTCTAGTGGCCACTGAAGGTTATGGTTGATGTACAGGTGACTTTTAATAACAATGACATGCAGCCTCCCCCCACAATGCCCTTCACTCTGCCTCTAAATGGCACAGTCTTCAATCAGGCGCCAGAGGTGTGACCTCTGTCAGATCAGCCGCCTTGATAACCAAGGGAATCCAGAGCCTCTCATTGGCGGCTACCCACACATAAGGAAATGAAAGAGTAGATATCAGAACATATAATCAATCCTCCTACAATGCCCTCCTCCTCCTGCTGCCACTGTCTTTATTTTTCCGTGTTTGTGGGACCTGATTAGACTATTCATGGTCAGTGTGCATGCTCTCTAATCCCGTTAATATTTGAAGGAGAGTTCATCTGTCTGCTGTGATGACAATTTAATGGAGACAGTGCTATTTGTCTCAGCTGTAGTCTGGCCTCTTCTGTCCTGTCTACATTTCATGCTTGACTTATTGGGAGGGCACCGGAGGGATGCTTAGAGAGGTAGCAAGGACACAGGCTGAGGAAGTACTTACTGAAGAGTTTGACTGTGGCTCTGAGATGTAGTTGGGTGGCACAGAGGTGAAATAAGTTGTCAGGGCAAAAGCACACAGGCTGAACTGTGATGGAGATTGACTGACATTGCATTTTTTTTCTCTGTTATATGTTGCGATTTCTTTTTTAAAGAAAATGTAAACTAAACCAAACTGGAAAAGCACTCAGAGAGCGCAGACCTCCACCAAGCACCTCAGTCAAGGCAGTGGCTTTTTCGCTCTGATTGGACAGCCGAGTGTCCGCTGATGTCTGTCCATGTGGAGAATGCTGCATGCCATTTATATCAGAACTGGGAAGAGAGGAGTGTGAATGACATGATGTCCAATTTATCAGCGTTCCAGTTACAAAGTCATAAAAAAACGTGCCGATCTACCAGACTATTGTTAGCTGTTGTGTTAGAAGAAATCCTCCGCTTGCATTGCAAGGGAAGCTGGGAAATGTAGTGACATAGGCTTGAAAAATGTTGACGTCAGTTTGCAAATAAACTACAATTACCATAATGACTTAAATGAATGGGATTTGCCATTATGAACTTCAATGTTTGTTTTGTGACGTCAGTCTGGATCGGATCAGCACCAAAATGTAAAGGCTTCTTCCTTGGACCAAACCACACCCCTGGGAAAATGTTCATGTAAATTCATCAGTAGTTTTTGCGTAATCTTACTAACAGTAAAACAAACAAACAGATGGACCCTCCTTGACGGAGGTAACAATTGCAGTCCATGTTTATGTACATTGTATAAACTTTCAATCCAACAATCAAATATTTCTCTTCTTTTAGTCTTGTTCAAATTTCAGACCTGAACTCTTTTCTTCCTAACACACTGGGTGCAGCTCTGTTACAGCCTTACAGACATATACACTGCAATTAGGAGGAAGGGTAGGAGAGAGAGGAAAAGTAGAGTGACCATAGAGTATGACTTGTTTCTTCATAAACCTTACAAATTATCAAGTTATTGTTGAATCCTACAATCATTTCTAACAGTGTTCAGAGCTACATCTAGTCTACATGACAGTAACTCAAAATGATAATAAAGCTCACTGTCATAACTCTAACATACTGCACAATGACAACTTCTCCCCACAGCTGTAAAGTAAACATCGGCATGTTTATGCCTTTAATGGACTTTTCATTTGGCTACAGCGGTGACAAGCAGAAGGAATGGTCTCTGCTGATGGTGGGGATACACTCACTGGAAAGTTCATCTTGCATAATTGAGCCCCTGCCTTGAGCCCCTATCAGTGTTTCTGTGACTGAAGTAAAGGACTGAGTAGTGTTTGTTTTTATCTGATACCAATGATGATTTAATACTTTTAAAATGGTGCTGGTACCAAAATGGTTCCTGAATCCATTCTTCTAAAAGGAAAAAGAGCATTAATTATGATTTGCTTTGTCACAGCCTATGTGATAATACCTCTGTTAACCATAATCTATAACTGGAGGGAATATTGGAGCACTTGCTATGTAGAGAAAGCAACTGAGGCAAGTGAATGGTACTTGAGTAGAGCACCTAAATCTGTGTTGTAATTTCTTGTATGCACATCTATCTGTTTTCTGGCAGACAGACTTTCATAGAAGACTGGGTAAAAATGTGATTTTGGTTTCCATTACACATCACAGAGGTGTCTGCACAATGTGCTTTAGGTCACCTATCTTACATTATGTGTCCTGGGATGTGACCATTCTGCATGTGCACACTGCAGTTACATTTGGACATGATGTATTGTTTAGCTGTGAAACACCTCTATGAAGTTACAGGCCCAAATGCAATGCCAGGGTCACTTCTTTTAAGTAATCGATTGTCAAGGTGATTCAGGAATGCACTGATTAGATTTTGAATCTCAAAGGATGGAAGCTCAAGGTCTTCAGGGCTTGTTTTAGCCCCTTGCATGTGAACCTGATATATTATTAATGCTTCGAACTCTACTTCAAACTTTGTGCATGTCTTCACTCAGTCTCATTGATGAACTGATTAGATTTTTGAGGTCACAGTTCAATGACCATCATTGGGGATCATGACCATCCCTTGCTTGGGAAGATTATTCTTTCAAGAAAGTTTGAAGGATTTTCTACAAACTTTGCCCAAATGTCCACTAAGATTTGAGGATGAACTGATGGGGGAGGTCAAAGGCGCAAATTATAAGGTCTCATGTCTATATCTTCCTTATGATTTTTTTTGTGACATAACACAAACCACCTCAACCTCCTTCTTGACTCATCACTGGACTTTCATTGACCAGTACTTGTATGTGTGGCAAGGATGTAAAATCAACAGGCTGCAATTTTAATTCCTTAACCCTTTTTTCCATATGTTTTAAAACTAACTAACCATAAATGTTTTATTTAACGGAGATTTATGTGTTGGAAAATTACACCACTTTAGCCCATTTATAAAAGTATAAGACAATTTCAAGCTTGTTAACTCTGCGTTAGCTCACCAGAGAGAAAAAGAAACAGCACTGAAACCCCCCCTTCAGATAAAAATACACGTATCTGGCTTAAAAGTAGCCTCTTTTCACTCCTTTTCTCCCCAAATTCTTACATCAATATCTGATGTTTCTATTCGCAAAAACGTTGATTCAGAATTTTTCCCAGACATGTCCAAGGTTTTAAGATGACAAGCATCATGCAACTTCATGACAGCTGGCTTAAGACGCGATTTTCTTGGCATGACATTAATGCTATTGCTGAAATTCATAGCGTGACTGTGCTTGGGTTAAAAAAAGTTGCATGAATCAGTGAAAGGATTATGTGGATGTTGCCTTTGTGGTGCCATCTCATGTTGAGTGTACTTGGCTTTTTCTGCAGAGAGCATGGAGCAGCAGCAGCCTGTCCTTTCATTGTGTGAGCAGCTATAAGGCCACATGCTGGTTTTAAGTAATCCCACTGGGTCAAGATTAATGACTCAACTCTTTGAGGCACGAGCTGGCCCACAGTGCAGAGCCGAAAGAGTGTGTGTGTGGTAGAAATATGGCAGATAATATAGTTATGCAATGCTGTGTTTAAAAAATGGACACTTCTGAAACTTCCATCCCAGCATTAGGATTGTCAAGGAATTTTCCATCACTAAAGAATCTACTTTATTTTTACTTGGGTCATGAACACTGTGTTGAAGTAAACAGAGGAAACCAATCCAAATCATCAAGATGAATCACTTTCAGCTGAGAGGAATTATTTTTAATGAGTTTGGAAAGCTAAAATTGTGGCTTTGGCAAATCATATTACATTACAGGCTCCCAGGCTTTTGGAAGTCTTGATCATTGTGTCTTGTTAAATTGCCTTGAAGCCACAGGGTGTTCAGATCATGCTGCTTAATGTTAACTACCTAAAAGCCATGATAGTGCATTAGATGGTGTTATCGCTGATGCTCTACAAATGAACACAACAATAAATTATGTAGGGCTGAAATGGGTAAAAAATATATTGTAATGCTTATTTTCTTGAGATATATACAGGGTTCGTACGGGTCCTTGAAATCCTTGAAAATGCTTGTATTTTAATGTTGTGTTTTCAAGGTTTGGAAAGTGCTTGAATTTCGATCTAAGTGCTTGTAACTGCTTGAAATCGTAATCATATAAATTTTACAATTAACAGCAATCTGGCTCAACAGATCGATCTAAAGGAGAGAATAAAAATAGTGAAATGGGGGGAAAAAAACATTCTCCCTGAAGGGCTTGTGTGTGACAGGCTGGTCAGTTGTCATGTGCGACGTGACGTCCCCCCTAGAGGACAGTGCGCAGCCCAACATGCCGGGAGGCTGTCGGTTCAATGACTGTTGGCTGGATATTGAAAAATATAAACCATGGATAAGACATGGCGCAAATCCACAAGTTGCCTGCTGCAAAGTCTGCAAAAAGGAGATCAGCCTTTTCGCCATGGGAGAGTCGGCACTCTCCAGCCATATGAAAGGTACCCTGTTAGCCCTACAGGTGAATTAGCCTACTGTTTGTTTATGCTAACCACCTTTTTATATGCTAGGCATGCATGTGTGATGTAGAAGGCACTGTTCCATGTAACATGTAGGTGGTGTGATGATTCCCACCAGCCGTACCGCTGTCACCCGTGGGGTGTTTGTTGTTCGAGGCAGATTATCACATGGCCGCGGTCGGTTGGTGACAAGTCTTGTCTAAAAATACCGAGTCGTGCCTGGGCCGACGGCCGCGGATTGGGAGGCTATCCCGCTGGATACGAAGGCACAAGACCCTACAGACGGACCGCGGTCATGTGATAACCTGCCCCTAGCTACAAACGCCCAGCAGTTGACAGCGGTACGGCTGGTGGTTATTAATAACAGTATCAATAACAATGTCAAGAAGAAAAGATGTGAAAAAATGAATGCTTAGAAAAGCATTAGGCTGATGTGCCCTGTTAAGGTCTAAAACTTATATGACTACACCTGGTATAATTTGGTCAAACCAGTGCAAATCATCATGCCTCTCTTGCGGTATGATGTCTTAATACAGTGTGTGGGATGACACATACTTGGGCTGCACTATTCTGGCAAAAATGTGAATCACATTTATTTTGCTTGGAACTGAGATCATAATTCTCTGACACGATTTTACTCACAAAATGTTTATTTCATTGATTAACTTTAAAGAGCGTTTTGCAGGTTATTTTTTGTAAATGAACACTTAGCATTGTCTGATAATGGCTGTAGTTTAAGTCAGTCATTGATTTTATGTGTTATACAACACAAAAGGGCTCAAATTTAGAGGATGAAGTGTCTGTTTTCAGTATAGCTGTTAAAAACGTTCAACAAGTTTCAACATCTCATCATATGACGTAGCATGGGGACTCTGCTTTGATCCAATGTGCATAATAGGTGGTGGTGAGTGAGGGCAGGCGTTTTGGGATGTGTTTTTTGTGCTTCTTACGGTGTATTACATTTAATTTGACCATTTGTTAAGATTGTTAAATACTGCGTTTGTGCTTGATGCCTAGCAGGACATCGAAGCCACTCTTTCCCCAATAGGAAGAAAAGTTGAATTAGCTTTCGTGCTTGGGTTTGTTTTTGCAGGTGGAGAGATGGGACTTTATTTCTACATTGGTCACCAAAAACGCGGTCGTCTGTGGTAAAATCCGTTTCACTCTTCTTACTGCAGACGTTCCTCCGCCGTAACTCTCACTCACTCTTTACTCACTCATCTGCAGTAGGCAGCAGCAGGAGCAGGCTCACGTGTTGTGAAGACACTTTACCAGTGGTTGAGGGAGGAGGCAGCGGTGATGCTGGGAGCAGTTGCTTATATTGCAGACCGTGAAATAAAATGCTTAAGAATCAAAATAATAATAAATAATAATAGTGAAACAGTGAAATCGCCATTTTGTGTGTGCATGAATTCTATCACATTATGCAATTTACAACTGCTTACAGTACTTGAAAAGTTTGAAAATTGACCTTGAAAGTCCTTGAAAAGTGCTTGAATTTGACCATGAAAAAAGTGTACGAACCCTGTATATATTAAAATTTTTCAATGGCAATATCCAGATAAAAGCTGTCTTTTTTGTGCAAGTGTCTTAACAAATGTCTCTTTGTATATATGTTCATTAAAGACACAGACAGTATAATGTGTTTCTAGAGTAATGACTAAAAGAATGAAGAAAATCTGCTGAAAGTCTCTACTCAACACAGTCACTCATTGATCTGTAACACTGCTGTTTCACTGACAAGCAGGAAACAAAGACTTTGTAAGTACTTTGGTCTCTGAGTCAGCATACTAGGCCTAATGTTGATATCAGACTTTTGTTGCAGATATAGTTAGGGAAATTAATTAATGTTTTTTTGTTTCCGTCAAGCAATACATAAATGGTAGCATGATGTCTCTTGGCTCATGTGACTGAGATTGCACATCCTGTGATGTGACTATTGCACACATACAAGTTGCAATTTGAAAATGACAGCCTCAGTATATAAATGTTAAGCTTTTTTTTTTTTTTTGCTTCACGGTGCTATTTATTTATCTGTTTCTACACCTGCACAAGTTTTTTTTATTTTTTTTTGGTGGAGATTCATAAGGCAGGTTCAGTGCTAGGAGTGCAATAGTTTTCCATCTGTATGAACTTTCTATAACATAATATTGCTAATTCTTCTTTACATTCTTACACTGATGACGTTTTTGTCTATTGCTGTACACCTCTATCTTTGCATTGCAGATGAATCTGCCTGATTCAATGTCTATAATCAGGCATATCCATCTTGCCAAGCTCCGATCAACAATGGTTGTGAGTGGCCCAAAGCTGGACGGCCCAATCAGCGTTCTTCAGAGCAGGGAGAGGTGGGAGCTATGAGCACAACAACAGCAGGAAGTGACTACTCATACAGAGATTAGCAAGGATGCTAACAGCTTCAGTTGCAGTTTTATCAGGTGTGGGCCGCATTTCTTTACTAAATGAAAAATAAACAACACTAAAAACTCCATATAAAAATTTTTTTTTGCTTTACCACAACACATTTTGGCGAGTTTCTTCTACGAAGTGGCTTACAACTTGTCCTTTACACAGTGGAGCCCACCTACTACAATTTCTGATTGTCCTCTAATGAATGGGATTGACGGAACGATCATCCAGTCACCTGCTGTATATGCTATTAAAGCTTCTACCCATTCCCAAACACTTTGTATTGGCTTTTTCTCAGATGGACTAGTGAAATATATTGAATGGTCCATCCGGTGTGTCAGGTCATTACACATTGCCTAGGACAGAATATTCCCAATATGAATTATTATTTTAATGTTGATGCTATGCCATTTATTGCATCACACCAGACTATAAGTCGCATTTATTTAGTGCTCTGATAGAGAGGTGGTTGTGTTGTATGAAGCAGTGACACCAAGAGGGCCTGCCTGCCTCATTTATATCCATCTCCTTGGCAGCTACCAGGGCGTGGAGACGTAACTGCACAGTTTTCAAGTCTCTCCCGGCATCACGTTGTGCAAGCACCCATCTGTGGACTTGTTCCTCCAGCTCTGGCCATCTTGCTTTTGGCCCACGATTAGCTTTCTTCATTTTCTTCATGCTGTAAGAGTAACCTCTGCTTTTCGCCAGTCACTCACGAGTTTCTCACTCACTCCAAACTTTGTGCTGCTCGATTACCGCTGAATATTTCACTACCTGCTGTTTATTATCTGCAGAATAGGATTTCCATTTTGGGGGCATTTTGTTTGTGTCTAGCTTAGAGCGCCCTCTCACGGCTGTAGACGGTAACGTTTACTCCTTGTTTCATGTCAGCCAGTATGAATTAATGTTTAAAAACGTATTATGACTATAAGTCGCAGGACCAGCCAAACTATGAAAAAAGTGCGACTTGTAGTCCGGAAAATACGGTATTTCCATTTTGATCTATATTAACTGCCTTGGATGTATCAGTCCTATTTCCTCTTAACATTGTATTGTTGATGGCAATGTTTTTCATGCTGCACACACACCTCTATGGCTTTTATTCTAGATTGTGTTAGATCTGGTGTCCTACAAATTCGCTCATGGATATCTCATTTTAATATTTTGACCACTGTCATTACCAACTGCATTAATTGCATTAGGCAGTATCTTTGAAAGTCCCTTTTTATTATCATAGTGACAACACTTATTCATTGTTTTTCACTTGTGCCTGTACATACTGTAGTTGATCTAGATAGTATTAGCTCTGATATTCCACAAATTTAAGAGGGGATACCTCAAGTTTCAGTGTTAGGACTGCTGTTTATGACCATTTATAAATAATTGTCTAAAACAGGTTTTTTCGCAGCTTTTTGTACAGCAACAAGAACATTGTCTGAGACAATTGTAACAAAAGATAGTTGAGAAAATGACTGTGCTTCATGTGCTTGACAGTGTGTTATGGTGTTCAGAGAAGTCTTTTAAACTTTTCATTCCTTTCCCATCATTGTTCTGTTCTAATCTGGCTAAATAAGGTTGCACAGAATAATGCACTCAGTAGTAAAAGACCACAACACATGTTCTTTGGCTTCTGTTTTCATTTTCCAAATTATATTTAAAGGGGTAAGGATGTGGTAATTGAATCAGACAACATTCATTTATGCTTCTCTACCATCTGTTCTGGAGACTGGCATCATAAATAGGATGTGCCTTTAGAGAAAAAAAAGCACAGCTCATATAAGATTAGTGCATTTCATCTGAGAAATGGAGTCCAAAGAATTTTAGATTGGCCTTGTTCCTAAAGCTGCATTCATCCTCAGCTTGCCTCCTCTGCTTGTGCATAAAAAGAGAATCACATATTTCATCATTTTCTCTTTTTGCTAAGTTATACAACTATAAATATGCTGCATCCATCTGAATTTCTGCTGTTTGCGTTTCGTGGAGTCAAGCTGCGTGGATGTTTTTTAGTCTTGTAATCATATTACCTGAAATGGTCTTGCTCAGACAGCTTAAATACTGTCTAAATAACTGTATACAGAAAATAGAGAAATCCTTGAGTAAATGCCTATTCTTCACCTGAAACACAGCTGTATAATTTAATATTTTTCTATTTACTTTTCTATATTATTTTTGAGTTCTTTTTTACTGAACAAGTGAGTGAGTTCTGTGCTAATATTGGACAGCTTGCGCATGCAAAGAAAATACTTTGGGTGCAGGATTCCAGTGCTCACAGACAAGTATCAGGGAGGATTTTTATTACACTCCTTATCAGAGCCAAGCACATATTTTGTATTGCAGATTGTCGTTTAGATACTGAGAGTCCTGGCTCTGCCCTTTTTTCCGTCGAGGTGTTAGGATAACACTGGCCAGTGTTATCCATAAGTGAAGGAGTCCCACATCTCCACAGCCGATCAATAAACAGAATTAATTATTTTGGATAAGTGCAGAACAGCTGAAGTCTGAAACTCTGAGACATGAGGTGTTTGTCTTTATTGTGTAAACAAAGCTTTAAGACAGTGAGATTAAAATTAAGATATCCTCTTTTTTGGAGTTTGAAGCTTGTTCACAGACACAATGATGCATAGAGCTTTGAATAGTTGAGTGATTTATCTTTAACAGAGAGCCAGCTCTGACACATTTTTTGCTGTAATATCTGCCGTGTGTGATCATATTACTGCCTTTTATGCTGAGAGTGTAAGAGTAAGCTTATAATATCTGTTGTTTATCCATTCCTCGAAGGCTCTTTTCTAACAATGTATGTAACAAGCTCGGTTTGATAGCTTGCTCATATGTTTGGTCCATCCAGACCTATAATAAGTTTGAAAGGGAAGCAGCTTTTGTGGCTAATTTTTCAAACAAACCATAAGCTTGCAACATTTCAGCTTTTATTTATCAGACAAGCAGGCCTCAGCTTGCTGCAGACTGAAGCTAAGCCTGCTTTACTCATAATAAGATTGAAGAGTTAAAGCAATGAGCTTTGCTTTGGTCTGATAAAGTCTCTCAGTTGGGCTCTGGAACGCCACTGCATTTTCAATGAGCCCAATCTACTTACTTGAGATCAGATGGGTGCAGGTGGCTTAAGTTCTTACATCAAACGAGCCCTAAGGAGATATGGGTTACTTATTCTTATTCTAGAGGCTCACTTTAACGTTGAGCCTTCAAATAACAGTCTGCACACTGCGGTTGAAAAGGTTACGTGGATTATTGAGCTTTATTAAATGGATCACTGATATGATGATGCCATGCATCTTACATGGCACTATTGTATGCCATACAATACAAGATTATACCAAACCATAACATGTTATACCACACCATACTATTTGCTACGCCATTTTAAAACAGGACCAAAACATACCTTAAGACACAATATAAAGAGCCATATGATACTATATCAGTGTTTCCAATCCATAGACGTTACTTGGTCAGGCTAACCAGAAATATTTACACGTCTCTGAAATATGTGTATATGTCAACTGTTATGTCTGCACTTAATGAGATGTATATTTTATATTAAAACTGAAGCTTTTTTTTTAATTATTATTTTCACTTATTGTTATCTTCATTACTATTTTTAAATTAATATTATTTATCATTTACTTATTTATTGACTGCAGCTACTTGCTTGCTGGTATTTTTTATTTTGTGGTTGTTTTTTTTTGTTTTAATGATATTTTTAGCAATATGCTACATCACCAACAGTAAGCCTTCACACAGGTAAATCCCATAAGCAGTTCAAACTATAACATCACTTTATTTGATTGTCTTTAAAAAATGTAGTGCTGCTAATTATTGACAAGTAGACAAAAAGGGTGAGGGATCACTCTATGCAATAAAGGAGAAGATGATCAGGTGTATGTGGATGTGATTTTAAGAGAATGGGAGCTAAAGAAGCTTAAACGTTTGTAAGTTTATATGGCTTGCTTTCCCCACCTCCAAAGCTCAGTGTCATTCTGTAGAACACACAGCATAACATTTAACAAATTATCATAGGAGACCAGTCCATACAGTACTGAAATATTCCAAACCATACTTTACCATAACATAACATACACTGAACTATAATATGAAATAACATACCATGCCATGCTAGGCCAGGCCATACCTTTCTATTTCATTCATTGCACTGAAATATGCACCTATACCATACCGTACGCTACAATACCATATGCCAAAATTAATAGTTTGAGTCATGTTACTCAGTAAATTTGAGACACTCTGTATCCTTAGAAAGCACCCATGATACAACTAAATCACTAACAACAAAAAAGTCTTTACCAGAATATCACAATTGTAATGTTTCCCTGTCTTGATATTGGAGAATACTTCCCCTTACACCTCCATCAGGATGAAAATCTTAAAAAGATGGACAGTTTTAGACTTTTTAATGTGTTTGGACAATAGTGTTACTGTTTGGAGGATGAAAAGAAATATATTCCTCATAAAAAAATGTTGGTAAGGGTTACTCAGCTAACATTAACTGCCAACATTATGTGACAGTAGTATCAGGATAGCTACAGCTGTCACAATGAGACATTATTGGTGTCAAAGTTTATAAAGTAAACACTGTATTATTTTAGCAAAATTAGAAGTCTGTTGGGCGAAATGGTTAGTTGCAACCTACCACAAACCTAAAAGTTACATATGGGAGCACTGATTTATTTGTTCCTGTTTGGGTTTTCTTTCTGAGATTGCACTCTGTTAGAAGTATAATCCGGGTTTGTCCTGTAAGTGCATAGTGCAAAATTCAGAAACAACTGTCTTTAATTTAAGAAAATAAAATTAAACAGGTAGAAATATGGTCAAGAGATATATAGGGACACAGAAGATGTAAACTATTCTATAGCCTACAGCACAAGGAACCTTCCAGGGACGATTTTATGAATGCACTGACATCACATTGAATCTGTCACTACCTTACAGTGACATACCATCCTATGCCATACCATGCCATACCTTACAACACAATATGTTTTGATACAACAAGATACAAGCCATTAACTAAATGTTAATTAATGTCATATTAATCATGATGCAGTAGGTAAGGATATATTGATAAGGCAATATATCCATCTATCCATCTTCTTCCGCTTATCCGTGTTCGGGTCAAGGGGGCAGCAGCCTAAGCACGAAGATATGTCAATATATATGATAGGAAAATGAAATATGCTCCAATATGACAGGATGTGATTCAGTTTATGCAGTTTGGTGCTCTCAAAAAAGTTTCTTCTTCCTGGAAGCTTGAATTTTTGAAAGATCGTCATCTGTTGTCTATAAAGCTGAAAAAGCAAACTTTTATAAGTTAATTCCAGTTTATTTTCATCCATTTCTCAATGTGATTATCTTTCCCCCTCTCTATCCCACAGTGAGTGTATTTGATATAGGCCTTGTTTGAGCATCTGTTAGCACATTTCATCTCATTCATTTCATCTTTTGAGTGTTATTACCTTCGACAAGAAAGTGGTGTTTTTGCAGGCGAAAAGTCATAAACCTATTTTGATGAAATTGTCAGGTAATATTAGTCATGATACAAGTGAGAAGTGATTATATATTGGTGGTAATACTGATTCAGATGTGGATCCAGGAACTTTTTTTAAGGATAAATTAACAGTGCCATATTGGGCACATTTCCACATTTTTGACAATAACAAGCCCAACAATGTTGGAAATGCCTGGGTGGAGATTTATGCTCTCAGAGCACTTCAAGTTATAGATAATGTCAATACCTGCTCCAGTAATGCTGTTATTTTTTGTGTGCTTGTGTACCCTGAGCACTGAGAGGTAACCCAGAAATGTCACCATACAAAGTCTACAAAGCTGTTGTGGCTCCTCTGCACACTGTGCATTCATATTTCAAATACCGCAAAAGAATAAAAAAGTGGATAAATAAATGGAATCCCTTATTTATCATGTCAGCCGGCTGGTTTTGTCACTAAACTGTGCTGAGTGCCAGAAAGTGAGTGTTTGGTTAAAGACCAGAAAGAAACTATCTGCTAAATCAAAACTTTAAGAAAAGACGCCCTTGACATTATCAACACACTGCACAGTAGCCACATTTCTTTTGACAGACTTTTGTCATCTCAGTTTTGGAAAAAATGACTCTGATCTACTCCAGAGTTCTTTCTAGGGGTTATTTGAGGTAGAGGCATTATGAAAATGCTAGATTTTGAGAAGTTAAGTATTCTCAAGTGGAATATCTCCTGTCCAGATGTTTTAGATTACCCTTGGGATGTGTGGTGCTAGAGAAAAAAAAAAAAAAAGAAAAGACCCAGCCTAAAAAATCCCTTTAATGAGCAGTTCAATGGGCAGCAGCAATTCTCCTTCAAACTTCAAAGGAGAATCCTTTTAAAAGGTGTTAAAACATCATTATGTCATTGTAGTACATACACTGTCACTTACCACGAGGGCCAAAGGTTGCAGCAGGTTTGCATCATTTTAGATGTTTTGCATAGTAGTATGTAGCCCATGATTGGAGTTCTAAAAACTAGAATTTATTTTTTTTGCTCTTGTAAGAAATCATTCAGCAACTAAAACTTTATTAGAAATTAGAGGTTGTTGATTTCCCTTAGGGTTCAGTTTCTCGACTTATCACAGATGGGCTGCAACTTTATCTTGCATTTGAAAGTATTAAGCATCTGCAGCTCTGCCTGAAGCTCCCATTTACTTTAGTTCAATGGCATTATCAAGACATTACAAAGACCAAACTGCAAATAAGACCTTACACCATGATAAAAAAAAAAAAAAAAAAGACAATTGCGTCTCGTGGTAACATTTATTAGCATTCTGGTTGGGCATTTCTTAAAGATTACTCCCTACGTGCAATTTGGAGGAACATACACGCCTATGATAAGATACAACCCCTTGTAAAACTGCTCAAGGTGTGTTTAAAATACAAAACCCAAAACAACAGTCTTTGCCTTTATTATTAAAGTCCTAACTCTGGAGCCAGAGGCCTATCTCATTTTCCATTGGGAATGAGTCATGTTTTAAATTACCCTCACTGTCTATCAGAGGGCCCACATTGGCAAACAGAGTCTTACCTTCTGGCAAAATCATAGTCATTAACTACTGTTAAGTTTGGTGTATAAAACACATTTTTAATATCAGTTTTTCATATAAAAAATGACTGTGTATCTTTTTGGGTTCATTTTAGAGGTACCCACACACAATTGAAACTTGCCCTGTTAATTGTGAACTGCAGTTTGCTGATTTCTAAAAACATGGCATACATAGCATCTCTGACCCTGGCAGTGTCACTTTTTAACCTCTTTTCTACCTCATAAGGTCATCCAGCGTACAAAATATAATAGTTAAGTGAAACTGTTAAGTAAACTACTTGCAGACTGAATCAGCACCTGGAAACCATCATCATAGGCCGAGAGTTCACCACTTGCCACTTTGTGGACTTTGCTGAACGTGAAACAGTTTTAACCATATATTTCTCTGAATGAGACCCTCAAATCTGATTGCTGTGATAGGACTGGGAGCAGACACATTTTATTGATACCAATGCCATTATTATTGTTTCTCATCAACCCATCACCCTTATTTTTTCTGTAGATTTTTTATGTGGAAAAAAGATTCACTCTGTCTCCCCTGTCATCAAAGTCAAGCATAGCACATATATTTTTGATGCTATGCTTGTTGGCAAATGTTTAAGTATTTTCCTGGTCTTTCTTCCCTTGCTTGCAATCATTCAGCCACAGACATCGCATTTTGTGTTGTTGACATCATTTTGTGTGAATTTTTTTCACACTTGAGAGACCACTTCTGTCTCTTCTTTGGCACAGTCACTTCATTTACCCCCTTATTACTGTTTTTTTAATACCTTTTGTCACAAATCTAAATGATATTGATTCCACAAACTTGTTCAAACTGGTTTTAGACTGGAACTAGTTTTCAATTCCCATCCCTACTTTTGCACCAGTGTGGTTAATAGTCTGGAATTTATTTTATTTTATTTTTCATCAGGAGCCTTTTTATCATGTTATTTCAAGAATAATGTTTACAATAATGTTGCTGCTGGGCCCAAATCTCTTATCTCCAAATTGCTACTTTTCAGGAAATAAAAAAAAAAACACTCTACAATTGAGTGAATTTATATGGTATTGTTCGAAGTAAAAATGCAGTTTTGTAGTTTAATTGGTTAAAAGATGTATTAAATCCACATCTCAACATGGAAGTTTGCCAATTTTTATGAAAAAAAAATGAAAATGAAAATGAAAAAAAAAAAAAAACGAGATAGGTTTTGGCTCATGTCATCACTGCACAGTGATGACATGATATTTGTTTCAAATGCACACTTTTAAAGCCCAATATTGGTATGTCTTTATGTTTGAAATGCTGCCTTAACCTGATATTTGATCAGCCTTATAACGAGTAAAGAAGTGGAGCTGGGACAAGCCTTTGGTGTTTCTGGCAAACAAATACAACGTGAAGCTCACAGTCCTTTTAGTCATGTGCCCCTCAATAACCATTGCTTTCAGCCTTTATATTGTGCACATTAGATTTCTGCAGCTCTTGTACTGCAGTTTTTTTGTAGTTCATTGTTGTGATGCTTTTGTAGTAGCTTTATTTTTTAACCTCAGAGGCTGCTTAATCTAAACCTTTAAGAGCTGTTACTGCTATATGTGCACTTGATTTTTAGAAATAACATCAAGTCTCTCCCACACTATGATTGATCTGCTCTTTTTATTTTGACATCGTGTTTGTCTTTGAAACAGAAATTAAACAGAAAAGCAACTTCTGATTCCACCTTGGGCAACAATACATATTTTTAATGAGGAATTCAGTTATTAAAATCAAATCAATTTAAAATTATTTCTTCCTTTTTTATGAGAAACCTATATTGTCTAAACCTTTATTTTTTTTAATCTTACCGGGTGGATCACTGTGGTTCATTTTGCCATTTTACTAATAATACAGCCAATATATGAGATATGCTGTATTATGGCCAGTATGTATTGCCAAAATGTTGGCTGTAAATATCCTCAGACTTGTTTTTGTATCTGCAAATACTGATGATCAACATTTTAGGTTATTATCTGCTGATAATAATATTTTAAAAATTGAGCCTCCCTTGTTTCCATGAGGCACATCCAAGATTATTCCTTTCTTCTGCTATGTCTCTGCTGAACCAGATATTCGTGCAGTGTACCCTCTCTGTTATTCACCACTGTTGGAGCCTTATGAAATATTTAGTATGATCTTATGGACTTGCATCTTCCAGGTAGATGTATTCAATCACAGAAACAGGCAGGACTATGTTGAGGTTTATTGTGAAGGCTACACTTTTGAATCTTATTGAACACTGTGTCTACTGTTGAGGCTGAGAAAAGTTTGACTAGTTAAATTAGCAGCTGAGGAAGTTCAAAAGTTTAAATCTCAGCCCGTATTTTTAACCACCTTCAGTTTTTGAGGAGACGTCTTTGTGGGATATCTCACCTTCTGTTTTTCCCTCGCTCTCTCTCACACTCGAAAAATGTAAGAAGTTATTAATATAACACATCAAATCATGGGTCTTTAGGTGGCTGCTGCAGCTGGAGGAGGATTTTGTTTGATGTTGTGGGTAAAGTGTTGGACTGCTGTTGCCGGTGCTGTGTTTTGGGCTCCTTTGTTTGATTTTAGAACGCGCACATTTTGGAGAGCCATCCTTGTCTCTGTCAGCGTCTGATTCATGAGTGTGTGCTTGATTCTGTCTCTGATTTAAGCATCAGTCACTCAGTTTTACAATGTGGGTAAGGTGATAATTACATACAGTCATTTATGAAGGTAGCTAAAATAAGCCTAGTTCAGTTTGGAGAAAGAAATTAACCAGATTGTTGGTAAAGCTAGATATATTTGCCTTTAATGGTTAGTGTAACAACAAATTTATCTTAGCTTGTGTACGCAGAGATTTGTGGTGTCAAAATCCGAGTCTCTCGAGGAAGCAGTGCCTGCTTTATAAAACTCACTGACCGCAGCCATAAGAAGGATGAAGAAATTCAATTTGTCAAGGCCTGCCCTTTTCAGTACACACAATGCATGGCTCAGACCAGTGAGTGTGAAGCACCAGTGAAAAAAGGATCAGAAGATATTCTAGGCCCACTTCTTCAACTACTTCTAACATTCTCATATTGTAGTGGAGCTATATCACATGCAGCTTCTTTTTAAACATCTTTAATATTTGCCAATTTGCCAGTATGACCTTTAAATAAAGGCACTGTCTCACAAGACAGTGAGACAGTAGGAGACTGTGAATTATATAATGTATACACATGACCAATATGTTCTTTTGAAGGTAGTTTGCATGGTAGCTCTCCTAAACCAGTGAAAAAGCACATGTTATTAGCATGTGTTTGGTAGGATGACAGCATGTAAAGATAGCCCATGTTAGGAACTCTGAACTGGCAGGAATAATGATCACAACACAAGGATCAAGATGCAAAATATTGTGACATATTGCAGTCATATACAGTTGTATTTTAAGCATTTTTTTTTTTGCATTTTTTCTCTCTCAATAAGCCCTTTTGGAAAGATTATTATGATATAAAGAACACACAAAATGATGCACATAGTGAAACAGTTTGAGTATGCAGGGGCAGGGCCGTGCCATTGATGTATTGATGGATGGGTTAAGTGATCACAGTCAAGTGTTTTTAACATATACGACAGAAGACGTCATTCTCCTCAACATGAAAGATGCAGATCTTTGACTGTATTACTGTAGTTGCTTGATTTGCATGGGTCACACTGATGTAGGAAATAATAGTTGTCTGAGAGGCATCTGTTGATATCATGTATCACCTGTATAGCTAACTTTGAAGGTCAGACAGACACTTCTACTGTGACTTCCAAATTGTAAGATTATCAGGCAGATCCATCCGTGAAAGCTGCAAGCTAAAGCAATTTTTTCGGCTTTTTGACATCCTTTATAGGGCAAAGATGCACTGGCTAAGAGTCTGGGGTCTTGGTTAGCTGTATTGAAATTTAGAGGTGACTGTAAGCGTCTAACTGGTCCATTTTGAATATGACATTCGTTCTCTGACCTTACAGGGTTTTTTTTTTGAAAGGTTCTTGCATCTAAAACCACTTCGGATGTCCAGATGGGTGTACCAAATAGCTGCAAATACTGATAATGAGTATTAACAGTAATGCACAGAGAAATACTGCAATACTTTGGTGTACTGACATCTTGCCACACCACCACTTGACCACAGTTAATTAGCATTGGTGACTCATTTCTATTCGCCTGTAAACTAAGAATGCAGCAATATTGTCATCAGCTTATAATAATTTTTACAACCTGAGCTCACTTCTTTGAATCTCTTGGACCGAAACAAGCAAGTCATGGGTTTAAACACACATTTTAAGTACCTGTTCAAGCTATTAATGGAGGCTACGATCATTGCAGCATTCAGATGAATACAAACATCGAAGATCTGTTTCAGGACACTTCTTGTGATGATACTACAGACAAAGTAAGGCTCTGCAAACAAACAGGCTCACTTAATTTGCTGATATTGAAGACATTAATCTAGAAGAGAAGAGAACATGTTTACTAAATTGCTGTGCTGTAGATTACTTTCATTATTTTACACTACACATGGGCCAGACTCATATGCTAAAGAGGGTCTCTAACTGCACTGTCTATGTAACAAGTGTCTATGCTATGCTTCTGTTATTTACCTGCCACTGTGGAAGGTAGTTGTTTTAGCAAAAGAACACAACATGTGTGTTTAAACTGTTGATGACAGTGAAATAGAATCCCTTTCATGGCACAAAAAATACCAACGTCATCACTGCTTTACAACATAAAGAAAAAAATGCTGGGAACTGAGTAGTTAAAAGGAAATTTTGTCACTTTACTCTTAGAGATCCTAAACAAAAACGCATCTTACAATATATTTACTCTACATTTTAGAGAGTTTTCTGCATGACTGTTTGTAGAAATTTGGTCTTACGATGATATTGGCTTGTCCCCAGCTGAAATTGCAATAACTTGCTAGACTATGCCAAGGAAATGTCAGTCATATGAACTCCCATTAAATAGCTGCATGCCATCTGTTATTTCTTTTGTACATGTTTATTTCACAGAATATAGATAATAACATAATGTAGATATCAGCTTTATGAATGTATTGTTTGTTTTGGACTGTGTTTGTTTATGTTATTTATTTTTTTGTGCGTCCCTAGTTCATGCCTCCAGCCTCATGTCTGCCACTACATATGAAAAAGAGGGAATAACAGGAGCAGTTGAATAATCTTGAAAAGCTTGATAAAATAACACGTTTAAATCATTATGTTTCTCACAATGAAGGC
Source organism: Cetoscarus ocellatus (assembly GCA_037902135.1). Lineage (NCBI taxonomy): Eukaryota > Metazoa > Chordata > Actinopteri > Labriformes > Labridae > Cetoscarus > Cetoscarus ocellatus. The sequence continues at coordinate 1,190,551 of JBAMNC010001392.1, forward strand.
TTCTGTCTGTTTGAAGCTATCTCTGTCTCACTGTAAGTTTGTCGTAGTAGGACATCCTTTGTGAATTTTTTAATCAGTCAGTTTCTCAGTGTGCATTTGTGTGGCACAGTTTTCTTTTTATCCAAAATGCCACATGGAAAACATCATGGCAACAAGAGAGCTAATGAGGTAAACATTTAACGAACAGGGTCACACAAATGCCTTCATGTGCTGATGAATATGCATTAATCCTGTGAATTAGTGACACAGTTTTCAAGGCAAGCACATTTCCCATTCAGCTCCCTTTTTTTCTCCTCCCGTCTGTTAATTTGCTCTGGCACTCTCCCGAACAGACACCTTCCTCTTCAGCGGCTACTGTGAAAAAGATTCAGATGAGATGTGAGCTGCACTTTTTTATACATGTTTGATGAATCTTTTTATGCTACTTCTGGGATACAAGCACGAGTGTGAGAAAAAAGGTACAAAAGATGGGAGGTTTCCAAGTTTGTAATGAGGCTAGCAAGGCTCTCTTGGCTCAAAAGCAAACTAGGGCATCTGTAATGAGCGTGCGGAGAAACGAGGTGGTGGGCGAAGTGAGACGGGAAGAGGGGCATGTTGCAAACGAGATTTGAGCTACGAGCTGTAACATCGGCTGTCCAGTAGATGTGGGGAGGGAGGAGGGGTCAGCCATTCTGTAGCTCCTACTCAACAGGAGAATCTGCAAGAATCCCATAATTGCAGATCCCCTTGTGCCCAATGTGTTTGTTTTCAAAGAAAGTGCAGCTTGATATTTGACAGGGCATGTACCATTCCTCAAGAATTTGAGCATAATGAAGAAAGACACAACACTGTCAGTGGATAAAACACAGAGAGTATTTTTAAACCAAATTGTGATGGAGCACTACAGGGAATGTCATGTTTTTGTCAAATTAAGGGTCAAACTTGAAACTCCTCAGCGCTATATTGCAAAGAAATATAATGGAACTGCAAACCTGTCTTACACTTTGTTATTTTTACATTAAAACTGTAATAATTTTAGAAAAACGTTAATAAATGTCACTGCATATTTTAAGTGCCATAACAACAATGCGACTTAATATAACTGTTGGCTAAACCGAATGAGCTTGGCTGAGTCTTAATTAACAAGTACCTGAAAGAGGATTGATGTGAATTATTACATAATATGCTAATTAAGGCAATCCATCATGTGGGGCCGTATGTTTTGTTTCAGCGTAAACAGTTTATAACAGTTAGATTGAGACATATATTTTTGGTGTCTGAGACCAGTTGTGAATGCACTTTTCAGAGGTGACTGAAGCAATGAAACGCCGCTGTTATGATATGATATGATCTGATATGATATGATATGATGTGATCTGTTATGACGTGACATGTTATGATATCATATCATATCATATCATATCATATCATAGGAAAACAAGCATATTATTTACATTTGAGTGACTGCCTATTGTTACTGAATGATATTTTTCCATGAAATTCCCAATATAAAAGTAACAGCAACAAAATAATATGATGCTATTTCAAGTCATATAATGCAATAAAAATCAATATGAGCTGATACCATCATAAAGCACTGTTATACTTTTCTTGTCGCACCATGTAACACACTTTTCTCAATATGTCATACAGTAAAGAAGTAGACTTTAAAAAGTAACTCTGTCCAGCATTAGATGCTATATAATGTGATATGATGCATACAAAACAATAAAATTCCAGTATTATACAATATAATATATAACATGGGAATCATAAGAAAGCTGCTGATATGATAGAATACAAAATTCAAAAATACAGAAAATGGTCCACATTGGGGCTGCTCGATTTTTGCAAAAATTATAATCCAATTATTATGATAGGTATTGAGATCAGGACTATAAAACACAATTACTCAGTGATTTTACCATATTCACCACATACAATGCACACACTTGAATGTCCTTTAGACTATCAGTGAACGCATCAAATGAACACATACATGAAAAAATATGAATACATTTTGTTGTTTGTCGCTATCATAAATCGTATCGTCTCTGCCTGAACTGATACATCCTGGATGTATGTATGTGTAAATTCAAATATATGTATTTTATATGTATTTGTTTATATGCATATATTTGTATCTATAAAATTAAGAGTACGGCTTTAGCCTGCTCTATTGTAAAGTGCCTTGAGATAACACTTGTTATGAACTGGCGCTATACAAATAAAGGTTTATTGATTAAATGATGACATTTGGAAATCAATCAATATGTGCAGCATGTCTAGCGGCAAAGTAATATTTTAACCTTGATCATTTAGTTTTCATGATTGTGGGAGGCAGTAATTGTAACTGAAGTTTAAACTCTTTTAATTGGTCAGCTCTAGTCCACTTTTTCATTAATACCAGAATATAGTGATATTGCAATAATCAGTGTTTTACAAGAATATCAAACAATGAAATATCAGGATATTTGATAAACTGAGGACTACTTAATGGCTGTTATTAGTTAAATTTTGTTATGTTTGAGCTGCAATGTTCATGCATTTTCAAATTACATTGACATTATACAACTGTAAGAGCAAATTAGTGTTAAACCACATTTTAGATGTTAATTACTGAAAATTTGACAGATATGATCATTTCACGCATGAAGACCTGATCACACAGCACCAATTTGGGCCAGCTTATCACTAATGTGTTGCACATGCTAGGGCGACTGTATATTGATATTTTGTCCCACTCCTATTTGAAAACAGTTCGACGTAATTTGGTTTTACGAGCAAAATGTGTTTACATTTTTTTTGGACATATAAAGCAGCTTGTACTTGATGGTAAGTGTAACAAAAGCAAGGATCTGGTGAGACAGAAACAACATCAGTAACAACAGACGAGAGAGTTAAATCAAATAACTGTCGATATAATTTGTTACAGATGACTACCATACACTTATATCTCCTTTAAGGAAATCTGTTGTGGAGCTAATTCTGCAGTAGTTAGTTTTAGTTATACCGCCTGTTTTTAAATGGTTTTCAAACTTTTTTTTTCTTTCGTTAATGTAGCAAATTAAGTAAGTCATTTGTTTTACTGTAGTATACAGGAGAATGCCTTATAAAGTACTCAGGTACAAGGTATTATATCTGATATTTGTTTTACTGCTCATCTCTGCACCCTAAGATTAGCTGTCAAAGGCTCTCAGATCCATTTTTTACAATTTGTTAGAAATTAGACATTCATGAGATGGCTGTGATGCAGTGAGTGACTCATTAACCCTGTAACATTTTTATTAGGTGGTGCTTCTGCATCCCGTTGTGTTTGATATTGATTTATAATGGCAGCATAATTAACATAAGACTCCTTCTTGGGTCTTAAATCCTCACATCAAAATGACATCAACGTTTAGGAACGTCACACATTTTCCTTCCTTACGGTGACTTCGAGGTCCTCTCTGTACATGTGTAATGATTTCAGGACAGGAATGCCTGAGTCTATGGTCCCTGGTGGCTGCCAAATCCTGTGAACCCTCCAGACCCTGGGCTGAGTGCATTATCGCTGCCCCTGGCCCGTGATGAGGAGATGTATTGATCTTATCCTCAGACAAAAGCCCTCTGTGCACCTCTGTGGGGCTTAGACTTGGCTGAGGCAGGATGCTCAGTAATGAGAGCAATAGAGGGTGGGGTAGGGGACCATCTTATTCCTAACAAGGACAGAGACCTTTACTATAAAGAAAAAAAGAATGAAGTTAGCTTTGTTTTTTTTGCTGTGTGCGGTTTATTTAACCCCTCCTTTCAAGTCGCTCTGTCTCCACCCTTGCTGAGCACAGCTGAGGTCTTAACCACATATGCTCTGCAGCCCTGATGGTATTATCTGGCATTCAGGACTCCTGTGGGAATAAATCTCAGTGCAGACTGTCTGAAGAGTAAATTTGGTTTACTTCCAGTATGAAGTCAGAGGAGCAGGGGGAAGGTGGTCTTAAACGATTAAAAGCATTTCTCAGAGAAAGTGGTTTGGGCCTATACCACACAGACGAGGTTAGGGTATCTCTGCCTGGGAAGAAAGATCCTGACTCCTCTGAGGGTTGTGGTTGGATGACTTTGTGGCAACAGAGCTTGTTTGCAATGACAAGGACTCCAAAGGATGTACTTGTCTATGTGCAAGCCTTTGAGGAGATAATGACGAATGGGTGAATGCTCAAGTCTCACAGTGACCAAAGCTCAACCACACTGTACTTATTATGTGTGCGGAGTCTGGGCTCTGGCTGTTAGAGGTTTTGATTTGGCTTACCCAGAGGTTACATCATATTCTGTGGTGATGGCGGTAATGGAGCAGACACAAACCTTTGTTTCATGTGCAACAACAGAATGAATATGATTATTACTTAAAAAGATCATTGCTAATGTATTCCCTGCTGGTCATGTCAGTTGTTGTTAGAGCGAGTACGAGCCAAAAAGTGATGAAATGTGTTTGTGG